>JAOWBP010000001.1:10590722-10613479 GCA_028571105.1 Tragopan temminckii
CAAACCTATCATCTCTGCTGTGGAGGCACTACAGCATTCCTAAATGGCTGCAGTGCTTCTTAAGTTTTGATATGTCAAGGGTGACCTTGATTGGGTACTTATCCTTCATAGCTTACAGTTAGACAACATTCAAAGCAGACAATGTTAAAAGGGTGATCTTTATTCATCTACCATATTCTTGCAGCTTGGCTCTGAAAAACAAGCCTTTCATTTTCTCTTTTTTCAAGTGTTGCATGAGAATAGAAAAAAAAAAAAACTTGAAGGAACATGAGAATGTAAAGCTTTATGGGAACTGTTACATCTTAAATGTGAGAAAAGTGATATCAGGCTTTCTTATAAAAGAAGTGTGTGCATAGGGAAAGTGTATGCAGTGAATGGATTTTGTTAGACTTTTGGCCAAAGCATCAGTGCCTTAATAAATTTAGGCATTCTGGTGTATTTGCCTATGTCTGATCGAAAAACTGATCTCAGTGGTTATTTTTGTAAGAACATTTTGGAGAGGGGTGCAGGTTTAGTGGTAGGAAGAGAATGTTGCCATTTTAAGCCAGAAAGTAAAGTGGCTCAGAAAGTAGCAGTGATTCAATGTCAGATTATCAATACAGTGCTTGAACTTAAATGCATCTTCTACTTGAGCAGGATGAGTGAAGGATGTACAAAGAATTTGGAGCTGATCAGGTATCCTGTATGATCAGTGCTTTTGCAGAGAATAGGGAGAAGGGAACATTCTGAGAATTAAGTAGCATCTCAGCATCAACCGAGACTTGGGTTGTGCAGTGCTATTTGCTGTGGTGAGGCTGCAACAGTGAGGATCTAAATGTAGTGAAGAGGGGAGAGAGCAGAGCCCTCTCCTGAGCTTAAAGGATGTGGGTTTGTTTGACGTGCTGACAAGCTTAAGATAACTGAAAGTTTAAATCCTGTCTAAACAGCAATGGGAAGATGAGCTTTTCAGTAGATATTGGGCTGGACTAGGAAGCACTGGGTCAGCTGGTAGCAACAAAGCACAGGACTGTGAGACTCAACAAAAGCTTCCAGATTTTATGTTGCTGGTAATAATCAGGAGCAAGTTGCACAGTAGTAGTGCTGCACAGGCTGGCATGTAGGATGGCCTTGGCAAAGGTTTTTGATCCGTTCTTTCAGCAGTTCCCCAGGCAAAGCAGCATTAAGTGCATCATGGTGTGGCCTGGTGGAGAGAGGACTTTAAGGGGGTGCTAAAACTAGAAGGGTGAGGAGCAGGAACCTGAACACTAGAAAGCAAGCAAACTTCAGTGCAGATCTGTATCAGTATGGTTTGTGGAAGTGCTTCAGTGCTGCTATGAAGAATGCAAGGCAAAGGACAATAACCTCAACACAGGGAACGCTTCCTCAACTCTAAACAATGGGTAATGCAGTCCATAACTACTTGTGAAGAAGAGGTTCATTTGGTTCCCCCCTCATCATCTTTTCTTAATTTCTGTTAGCCCACTAGTAGGGAGGATTTCCTTCCTGTATATTGACCTGAAGATTGTCCCCTCCCTCAGAAGGGTAGTATCAAATCTGGTGTACAAACAATTGTGCGCACTTGTTTGCTCATTTGATGTCACAAAGTACAGCTGAGCAGTTGTAGGGAAAGGTATCTTGCCTGGGAAAAGCACTAGTTGCCCAGAAGCTACAGATTACTGAAGTACAACCGTAAGTAGGCATAACTTTTCTAGAGCTTTTCTGAAAGTCCCAGTTAAAGAACAGAAGGTGTGCACAAGTAGGAGGAAGAAGGGAAAGAAAAACACCACCAGCTGCTTCCCAAGACCAACTTTAGACTGTACGTGGCTGCTAAAATGAGCCAGAGAGAGATTTTTGTTAGGTCTCTTTTTCAGAAGCACTGATGTTTGCATGCTGGATTCGATGCCCGGAAGGACCTTCGTGCCAGTGGTAGCCCTTCCCAGCCCACCCCTTAACAACTGACATCAGTCCTGCAATGTTGGCTTGTCCCACATGCAGTGTCTCGCTGAGACAAAGTGGAGAGTTTTGACAAGTCCTGATAATCACTTTATTTTAGAATTTGACAGGATTTTGATGTGAACAGAAGAGACTACATAGTTAAAAACCAAAGCTGCAACAAGCTGAAAGTAGAAAAATATATACTGTATGCAGATACAAAGGCTTGTTAAACTAGTAAACATTATAAAATGTACCCAAAGTTGTTTAAGTAAACGCACACTGTGTTAACGTGCATTCATACTTCGAACTCCAGCTAAGCAGTATCTTCTGATGCAGAAAGCTTCCTATCCCTGGTGGCAGGGGATTTGGAGGAAAGAAAACATCTTCCCGTTGCCCCTGGTTCTTGGGAAACTCAGTTTGCCTGAAGCAAACCATAATTGCAACAGCGTGAACCAAAATAAGTAGCAAGTTCTGCACTAAGAAGAGAGGACAATGTCTGAATTTCTGTTTGCACAGGACCTTTGCTTTGAGGGTGCAAAATGAAATGGCACTGAACCTCCTCCACTGCCCATGTGTTACTGGAATAGCTCACAGAGGAACACTTCCAGGTTCCTACCTCTAAACAGATTCATGCTGATAGTTCAGGGAATAACAGGCATTATTTTGCTTGAAGTGTTTCCAAATTTTATGTTTTAACCTGAAGTTAAGCAGCACTATAGTGGCCAGGTTGTAAAGACAAAAGAAAGAAAAAAAAAAAGAATCTACTTTTTCATTAAAAATAGCCAAATGCATTTTTGAGTTCTACTGCAATCTATTTCACAAACACTTAAAAGCTGAGGCAAAAGCAGCTGTGCTGGTAGGTAGAAAGACATCTCAGGCAATGGAAAAGTACTTCTCTGTTGGACCTCTGAGACTTCAGGCTCTGTCTAACCTTCTAGTCCAGCTTAAGAGACTGCATATAGGACATCAGTTCTTAAGTTCATTTTATCAGACCCCATTCCTGGTATAAACGACTTCTGTCTTCAAACATAAGGACAACATAATTTTTGCTTAAAATAAGTTGTATTATTGTCTAGAAGGTATAACTAGGTTTTGGCAGTGTAAGTACCATATTGATAACATAATAATTAAACAATGGTTTTCTAATATGAAACTCACAGTGAAAATACTTGGGCAATGAAGAGATCAGTACATTTGGAACAGGTTAGATATTTAAAAAAAAACCAAAATGGTACCATCAAGATTTAAAAAGAACAGCAGCTAATGTTACCAGTGTGAATTCATTGATCCAGCTGGCAGAGTATTAGTTTATATAAATCTGTGGTATGCAGATGTTGACATCAGGCTTTAAAAGCGGTTTAAGAAAATTCTGTAAAGACACTGGTACAGTACATCGGAACTGCAGAACAGTTATCTTCTGCAAGTGAGTTAAAGTGCCCATTTGCTCAACAGGAATAGGAATGTTACCTTGTCTATCAGACTGTAGCATAATGCAGTAACTTTTCTCATCTTGCATAATTGTAAGGACATGTCACTGAACAGCTATACCCTGATTGAAGGAAAAAATTCAAGAGCATGAAGGCTTCCAATTCTTTGTCCACTCTTCCTACAGAAAGTAAGCCCCACTCTATACCCGTAGATACAGACAGCCTTAGGTGCTCTTTAACCTGTGCAAATTGAAAATTCAAAGAAAGTCTCTATCAGCATAAATCCAACATCCATTTTGCCAGTTGCCACTCTTCAGTGGTCTAAGGCTGTCTGTGAAGCAGACCTGTCTTTCACTTGGCAAGCAAGGACAGCGTCATGAATACTGTGAAACAGCAACTCTCTTGTTACAGTGTTATCAAAAAAATTCAGTCTGGTCAGCTCATTCATAACTGGGCCTACAAAATAATAAAAAAAAAAATCACAAACACGGCATCAGTGCACAAACCAAAGTACAAGGATGGAAAATAACAGTATCTCACAAAGACACTGACAAGAGTTATTGAGTCCTACTTGTCACTACTTAAAACATTTAAAACATCCAGATGAATCATTATTCTTCTACTCCAAAAGAAAGTAATCCTCCTTTCCAGCTATACAGAGAGATCTGTTATTGGCTGAAGATGCTACAGTTCCAAATATTGAAGCTGAGAACACTTCAAGCGTTTCTTATTAAGTTATTAGAACAAGTGCAAGCTACAGTGTGTGTGCCATTCACACTTTGACAGCTGGAAAAAATGGGAGCAAGATCTAGTCCTCAGAGAACTCATTACATCAATGCTTCACTTCCAGCAAAGTGAAGACTCTAGGAGCTTGCTCTTCCCCAAATCCAATTTTAATGCAAAATTAGCACTGATACTACTGAGGCACCTGGCAGCAGAAAATAAATTCAAGGCCAGAGGAGAAGAGATGAAATACAGCCTTTCCTATAAAGGTCACACAAAAAGCTCAACTCACCACTACAGCTGGCAATACAGACACAGACACCAACTTCTTTGTATTCTTTTATAACCTGCAATAGAGTTAAACTGAAGTTAAACATGGGTATATCACTGTGCACAGAGCAGTTCTGGAAGATGTAAGCTGGTTACTATGAGAGCTGCACTTTCCACATTCCCCAGTACTCAGCTGAAACTTACAGAGCTACAGAACTAAAGTCGTGATTATATGAGATACTGTCTTGTATCCCAGCTGACATTTACATCCCAGGACAGGCTTCCTGGTAGGTACTTAACTTACATATTATCTATGTTTTTGAAAAACAAACAAACAAACAGACTTACTGATTTTAATGTTTTTGCTCCAACTGAATCCACAAAGTTCACTGGGGTGAAATCCAGAATTAAAGAATGGATGTTTGTTTTGGGCTCCACAAAATGTTCAAGCTCATCAGGAGACCCATCTTGTACACCAGCATCCACAAATGCAAATTTTCCATTTACAGGTAACCCGTCATTTGCTATCTCATGTTTTACGCTCGCTTCCACATCATTGGTCTGTGAGAGAAGATAAATACAATTAAATGATAACCAGTACTCATCCAGCGTTGATCCCCTTCCTCTCCACACACGTTCTTCCAGCCTTTCATGCCAGAATCAACAGCGTGGATGGCATCTTTTTATTACAGCTTCTCACTTGAATTAATTTGATTATATCTTATTTCTGCATGATTACTCTAAGCGTGTAGGAGGGAGGGGCAGAAGTAGAATCCCTCCATCTTCTGCTCACAGCACCGCTGAGACAGTACAACAGTATGAAAGGCTCTGCTCCACTAACGCTGCACCTGAATGTAACTAAGGTTCAACACGATTATTCATTCCAGTCATGATCCTCTGACCCACAGCACTCCTTAGCAGTCTGTCCACACTTTACAGTGCTTGTATTCCAAGCTTTCCTACCTGAGAAGCACCCAGTATCTTGTATAAACAAGAATGGTAATACCAGAGAGCATCATGATAAAGTAGAGGTAAATATTTACCGAAGAATTCACTAGCTTCAGTACAGCTTTCTTTTTGACTTTATTGGCCTTCTTTACCTCCCTGGCATGCTTCTTCTGGGCTTTTCTTCTTGCTGCTAATATGGCACAAGGGTCCACTCCAGTCTGGCATGAAAAGGAAGCACGATCAGACAAGATTCAGCTTGTTAGGATGACACTGCAGTATCAATTAGCACTGAATTCATCACTGCCATAAATTTTGAAGATGCCTGCATTATTCAGTGTTCCTTGGTGGTGGTGAGAACAGCATAAAGGAAGAAGGAATAATCTTCGCAAGCACTGTGTTAAGATGAGGAAGAGATGTATAACATTCCTCTCTTGAGATCAGAGGTGTCATATTTCAACAGAATGCTGATTTGAGTGCAGAAAGTGAAGGGGAGATAAGTGTGCGTGGACACAAATTGCTAATACCTCTTGCTTTCTGAAGAAGTACCAACCACCTCTTTTGTGTAAGACTCGTCAAGGGAGCTACAGAAAAACGGTTCAGAAATTAGTAAGGATGTAATTGTTACTGGGTCAGGCAGCTCTGTCCTTAGCTAGTTCTGTTTCTGCCATTCCCACTCAGTCAGTCCTGGGTTAGGCAGGAGGTGAAGCATACTCTGTATGTTGTTTATTCCCTCCCCGTGTTGCTGCTTGCTAAGATGATGTACAGCTGGCTGCAGGATCACCTTTCTCAGATTTTACTGATGACCAGAGGGCACCAGAGAAACACTGCACTAGGGGCTACACTGAAGGGCCTGAAAGATGAATGTGTTTCAGAAAAAAAAAAGTTTGAAATTTCAAGACATAGGTATTAAAGATTTTGCTTTACTCACCTTTTTCTTCAGTGCACTTGTGTATGACTCACTATTGGCGAAATAAAGCGACGTATTAGCTTGAAATATTTTTATTCCAGGATACTCTTTAACCTAAGGAAAAAAAAAAAAATTGATGTGTTTTAAGTATTGCCTGCATAGGTATAAGACATGAGGATACTTGTAAACACACAGCCCAAAGGCCGACTCAGAACGGCTATTGGCATGTATCAAGGATAGTCAGCAGTGTTGTGAGCAAAGCCAACTGGAAGATCAGAGCCTCCACCCTTCTAGGTGTCATATTGCACAGAATCAATGTCATGCGACACTTCTTCTGTTTATAACAAAGAAAGATATAGCCATATAAAGGAATGAAGTATTTACAGTTCTCCGATGTTTCAATTTGTGGCTGATATTAATATGAGGAAATCATGCAGATCTAGGAATGCTTCCTTTTAGCCTCCCTTTATACGGGCATGATTTCCTTCTTTCTTTCTCTTTCTTTCTTGTGTCCTCAGCTACCAAAACAAGAGCCTATAGTTTTAGCCTTTAAGAATCTTGGTTGAAAACAGGCCTTTTTGTAGGTCTCAATATCACTTCAAATTTAGTCATCTCTGAGCAGCCTGCACTCTGACATTTTACATGAAAACGACCTGACCAGCAGCAGAGATCCTATGCTGCCAATCTCATCTTTATACAGGAGTAGCAAAAACAAATTGGACTCGGTGTAACAAAAACAAAGTCTCCTCTTCTTTGAATATGGCTATAAGCATGTCCGTATATACTTCTGCTTTGTATCATATTCTAAACAGAACAACTGGTGAAAGAATGTTTTCAGGTTACTGCATGGTCTTTTCATATAGGTTTTTATCAACTGGTTCCTGAGTAAAGAGGGATATAGCAAAGCAGCACTTATGAGAACATGGCAAAGCATACAGGAAATTGTAGCTGCTGTTTGTGAATAAATGCAGCATGCTTAGCTCCATTATTGCTAGATCCTATTTATTTACAAAACATACTACTTTTGCCAGCTTTTGGTTGAAGAATATCACATTTATAAGAAGCTAAGTGCATGGCAAGCAATTATGCCATTAATCAAGTCTGTTTAATGAGCAGGGGATAGGATGAAGACAGGGAGATGCTGTTTAATAAAGCTTGTGCCTTGGGCCCATGGTACAGAAGGATGTGCAGCTGTTGGAAAGGGTCATGAAGATGATCAAACAGCTGGAGCACCTCTCCTGTGAAGAAGGGTTGAGGGAGCTGGGCTTGTTCAGCCTGGAGAAGAGAAGGCTCCAGAACACATCATTCCAGCCTGCCAGTACGGGAACAGTCCTGGTGCTTATAGATTTCATTTAATACTGTCAACACAGTTAAAGAAGCTGGCCTTGTTTGCAATTGTGTACACAGCAGGTTCAGCATTTATGTTACTACAAATCTTACCATTCTGTACTAGGCCAGCACAATGATAATTAGGGTAAAGGTTACTTTTGATCAGCTCCTAGTCAAACATACATGCAGGACAAGAAGGTAGCATTCTAAACAATATGGCTTTTCCTATTAACATTTATTTGCTTCCTGAAAGAATACCACAGGTGCACATCACACAACTGCCACAGTCATCTTTGATCCAATACATAAAACCACACACAAAAATATACTCCTACCTCTTCATACTCTTCTACATCACAGTAGATATCTGTGTCAGGAATCTGACCAAGGATTCTGTATTGAGGTCTGGAAGGAAATGGAGGCAAATGTTTCAAATTATCACTTAAAAAGTGAAAAAGTGAGTACTTAAAATATTTTGAATCTTATTTTAAATAGTCATTCTGTCTGCCACAATTTTATCTAAATGTGGTCAAATGCAGTGGGTAGTTTGTGGAAGAAACAAAACCAAGGGGCCATCAAGGGGCGATTTAGTGATAAGTCATGTCAGTTGCTTCTGTCAATGCAGAAACAGTTTAGAAACTTAGCACTGTAGTGCTGCCATTTTCTGAACAGCATTGGCCACAGCATGCCAAGTTGCAGAGTAAATTTTCTTTGGTTTAAACTGGTGCAACTTCATTGACTATCTTATAAGTACAGCAGCTCGGACTGGCACAAAATACGCTGCAGCTGCAAAAAGCCTGCCAGCAGGTCAAGCATGCCTGAGAAGATGAACATTCCCAACTCAGAGGCAGTATGACAGCAAAAAACTGTGAAGTTTGCAAGGATCAAACCACGTACAGCTGGCAGAAGAATACACTTATATATGCAGAGTGGAAATCTCAAGATTTGGTTTCACTCCAATGCAGATGGAAACTAAGACTCTTGCAGATTTTCCATCTAAATAACCAACACCTTCAGCACAGAGGCCTTGTATAACAGGTGAAGTCCTATTCACACATGCTAGAAATCATTCTGCTCTAAATCTGGAAGATAACTTTTACTGTGAACTAAAAGCTTTGTACTGAGAGCAAGAAGTGATCTGAAAAACTAGAAGGGCATGGATACTTTTTTGATGAATTAGAACTTCTTTACAAAATACTTAAACATTTAGCTAGTGATAATCTGACACAGTTTCTTTAGTTTGACTGTGACAGTGCACAGAAAAGGTAATAATTTACTGAACCTAACACCAAACAGGTTAGAAGTTCTGAATTCCAAGCATTAAAAACAATACAAACAAGATGAAGTGAAGTAAGAAATCAAAATTCCCATCTATGACTGAAATTTTGTTCTCAGAAAAATAAAATTTGAACCCTAGATCGAGGCCATGGGTCATGTCCTGCATGAACTACATTATGAAGCAGATTCTATACTGTATGCAGTTGAAGGGAGAGGAAAGGTCTGCTGCTTATTTGCATCCCTTAAACAAACAAAACCACACAGAAGTCCAACAAACACTGATGTTAATAAAGAAGAAATCTGACCTTTGTGTTCTGTAAATAACAGTTATCATTGCAAATGCTACTGCAGTAAGCAAACCGTAGTCTAGTCCCAGGAAAAGAGAAGCCACAAAAGCTACCAGCCAGATGGCCTAAAACAAAGAAAAGTTCTGAATTAATATGCATCTTCTGTTAACACAAAAACAATAGCATAGTTCAGCCTGAAGCCTATGTATCAATTCTGCTCAGGAACAGGCTATGATGTAATTCATCATGATAGCAGACTGTAATTGCCTTAACCTTTGAAAAGGGTGTAAGAGCTCAAGGCACATAAATATAACATCTGACAAATTGTCCTATATTAATAAATACATTAAGTCCTATTCTCCAAGGAATGCTGAGTTAACAGCAGACTCCCAATGCTGAAGGATAAAGAAACATACAAGGTGTGCAAAACTAGCTTGCATTTATTTCCATCTTTTACTGAGCAATTGTTGCAAACTCTGCTATTTGCAGTGTGAACTGTTAGCTGTAAAAATAAAATACACAAGGAAGGACTGCCCTAAGAACTCCTGCACAATTAATTGTCTTTGCCTGGAGGAGACACCTGATTCCATACATATGTTGAGAGGAGCTTGCTACTGAAAAAGGAAGAACTCAGTGCTTCAAATGTGCTAAGGTCTCTGTGCCATACCACATAGAAACTAGTTGCATTTCTGAGCCAGCAGAACTATTTCACAGATCTCAAAGAGCAGCTCAAGCCAATAATGGGGACATACCATTTTATTCTGATGATCTCAAGGATTTAGTTCTCTGCTTGTCCAGAATTTTGGAAATCATCATATATATATATGGCTGCAATTAACTCCTGACGTTGGGTATCTGATTCATGGGGTCAAGGACTACCTATGTGTCAGTACACTGAGGTCTCTGTCAGGTTTCCACGTTTTCCCAGAAGTAAGCACACTGCTACAAATCACAAATCATCTTACTTTGTGTCAATAACAAACCAACACTAAACCAGACAATCACTATGGACAGGTTTTAGGTTAGTCTTAGAAGATGACAAATCTTTATTTAGTTTTCTGTTACTCTTTATTTCAAATTCCCTTCAGGCATTCCTACAACCTTCAGTACAGTTCCTATAGCAACACCGCAAAAGCTTTGCTTTTACCACAACTAAACTACTTCTGACCTGAGCTAAACACTGTTGAACAAGCACAAAAATGTTCTTGTCTGCAACAGATCACTCTCCAAGGGTATTTAATGTCTTACAACCCAGTTTGTAATTCCCTGCTAAGTTTCTACATCATTTTGGAGAATAGGGAGGAGCAAAACTTTTAGTACAGTTAAATATATGCTCTGAGCTGTCCATTACCCACCAGTTCAATCTTACTGGTTCTCCAGAAGTGTGCAACATCTCCAAACTGTTTAAACATTCCTTTCAGGTTCACCATTACAATTGCAGCCAGCACTGTCTAGGAATATTACAAAAATGTTATTTTCAGAAGCAAAAGATACCTACTTCAAAGCATCCAAAGTAACTGTTTTCTGTGCTCATAAAACTGATACAAGTCTACTGCAGATGTTCAGCTTAAAAAACAACTTTTCAAGTAGTTCAGTGGAGATATATTTTTCTTCCTGTCACAGAAATGGCAAGCCAGAATCAGTACAATTTGATTTACTCTCCTTCCTGGCAAGAGAAATCGTGTATTCCTGAGCCTCAGGCTGCTGCAGTTATAGTGCCTGCAGTACTTGAAGCAGCTGGACTGTAATCTCAGATTCAAGTTTCTCTGCAATATCTTGTAAAAACTCTGTGACAGTCATATGGTATGAGCCAATATACATCTCTTATTAAGAAAGCAAACAAAAAAACCCAACAAAACAGGAATCGCATATCATCCCGTGCATGTCACCAGAATCATGTTGGGTTTTTTTGATCAGTGTGTATCCATTCACATGAATACATTTCAATAGAAATAAGTAAAACTGTTTTTACTTCAACTCATTATTCTGAGCCATCACCAAACCCTAACCCTCTCCAGCTGATTTATAATTCTCATTTAACTTTCCAACCTCTTTCCAGCATTCCTATCCTGCAGCAAAAGGGGAATCATTTGAAGATATTAATTTTATGTCTTAAAAACAGAGTCCAGAATGGTCAATATTAAAAACAATAACAACACAACAGCACGCTGTATTTTTCAAAATATTTATTGTCAATCTAACTTACAGCAAGAATCTACACAAAATTTAAGGGTTTCTGAACCAAGCCCTCTCTGCTTACTCATCAACCACTCCATAATCTCTGCTGTAAGCAATACTAGCTGGCTTCTGTTCACTGATATGCAGTGCTTAGCAGGCAAAACTACCTTACCTGTGGAAGTGGCTCAAAGAGATATCCAATTGCCACAATTACCAACAGAACCATAAATGAAGAGAGTGCACCTGCAATCTGAACAAAATAAGCAAGAAATGACATCTGAACAGCCAGAAATGCCCCAAAAGGGCAGTATTACTCATAAGCTAATGCTTCCTGTGTTCCCCAAAAGGCTGGTTGGGTCATTTCTGATCCCTCCCACTCAATTTGTCCATTCACTCAATTTGTTCACTGTCATGCAGCCTCCTATCCTGGCCCAGACAGGATATGAAACAGGGGAAACTGCAGTTACTTCTTCTGGCCAAGGCAGAGAAATAAGGCAGACTAGTGAAACTCCAGTCTTCAGTTTTGGAGCACAAAAAATGGAAAGAAAAAAAAAGGAAAAAAGAAAGCAAACTTTGGCTCCAAATTTGGGTTTACATACCTGAGTTTTCCCACCAGTGCTTTCCTGAACGAGACTCCGGGACATTGAGCAAGTGATTGGAAAGCTTTGGAAGAACGACCCCACAGAGTTACATATTCCCAAGGCAATAAGTTCCTGTGTTAAAAAAAATCAGAGCGAAACAAAAGGCAGTTATACCTAGCAACTGTATGAAGGTGGAGCTATCCATACATAATAACAACCACCTCTTATTTACAGTGCTTTTATAGCTACCTTATCATAACTTGTGCATGTGAGAGAACCACAAGTACAAGTTAATGCACATTAAATCATCTGTTAAACGAAGTATTTGATAAAGTGCTGGAGACATTTCTCATCCTTAAATGTTACTGTGATTAGTGAGACTGGAAATTAAAATTAATGACAGAATTGTTTGTTTTTAAGAACTTTTTTCAACTCATGGATAACTTGAATTTTAATGCTAAAATTGTATCAAAAATGGCTTATCATACAAATAATGTTCTCTGCTTTCTACTCTAAAATATCTATTTATTAAGAATAAAACAAACAACAACTGTATTACCACCCACAGGACAAACTAACTATTTGCAATGGATAAATAAAAAGTAAAACATCATTGGAATTTCTAAAACCATATATAATAGTTCTTTGGTACAGAAGACAATATACTTATCACATGGGAACTCAATGTTCCACTGTGAAAGAATGCAGAAGTAAAACAGGTGCCTTTCAGGAGAGTAGCCTAAGTAATGGTTGTCCCAACAATTATTATTTGTGCACACGTCCAACTTTAACCAAAGTTTCCCAAAACAAAGGTATAAGTGTAACTAGTCATTAAAACAGAGCTACAAGAGTTTAAAATAACTCCTGGCATTTAATTGTGTAGGCTGCCAAAAACTTGATTCCACAGTGAAAGAAAAATCCATTCTTGTCCAATACGCCTTCCTGCTTTAATAAAGAAATGAAGGTGATAGTGAACATTTTCCATAGAAAAATTCAGATACTTTTACCTGATTCCCATCAATGGTGTAACCATGTTTAAGGGCAAAGATCTTGGCCATAGATACAGCCATTGAAAATCCAACTATTGCTATTGCTACTGCATCTATAAATATTGCTGGGATGAGTTGAATCTCAGGAACTGCTGGCGCACTTAACCTTAGAGAAGAAATAAATGGTTACAATTACTATAATAAAAGCTACACGTTACATGAAAAAGATATAGTTTGAATGAGAATATAACACCCCTACCCTTGAGGAATTTTCCCAACAACATCCACTCCATATGACTCAGTCAGATTCATTCCAGCTGAAACTCCTGTGCCGATAATGACCTAAAAACCCGCAAATGCATCAAGAGCTAAGAAGAGATAAATATGTCTGAAGGAATAACAGCTTACTGTAAGTAATACACAAAGGATAACATTCATTTGTCAATCAGTTTTCTAAGAGTTAGTGGGTATAGAAGCAGATAAAAGGAAGAAGTTTCAAAGTTTTCCATTCATCACCTTCAACCCTTGCTAATTTCATTTGCTGGAGACAGTTAAATGAAGCATGTTGTGGTATGATCCAAATCACACAAATGCCCTTTGCTTGAGCTAAGCCCAGGTAGAATAGCATGTATTAGGAAGTACAAACAGCACCACAGAACAGCATGTATTAGGAAACTCAGTGCAAGAGAAGGATTCCACTGCCATATTTTCTTGTGCAGAGTATGCATGTTATCTGCAAAAATAACAGGTGAAGGAGCAATGAAAGCTACAGGTCTAAGATTGTGATGCTATTGCCTTACTATTAAACAATACTCTAAAGCATCTTCTCCACCACCTCTGAGAAGCACCTCCTTTCTTCATTCCTCATACAGATTGCATCAATGCCTTCAGCTACTCCCTTGGTTGTGATTTTGTGCAGGCTGTTTACTCTAGTTATCTAAGAACTCATTTTTAAATCCAAACACTTTTAAAGGTGAAAGTTAATGTGAGATGTGGACTAGTAAGACGGTCTGATACTTGACTGCAGGACTAATTGTATTTTAAAAGACTATACTAAGATCTATGCATAACGCAGTTTCAGAAATAGAGAAAGGAAGAAGTCCCACTGCTTCCTGCTCCTCTTTCTACCACTGCATTTTAAAAAGAAAGCAAGCCCTGCAGAACCTCTGGAACAGGCATCTATAAGCACCTTTCCTCAGGAGGGGATTCTAAGCTCTTGTACTCCATGCCGCTCAGAGGCATGTCATGCAGAGACTCGCTCAGGTGCCAAAGCTCAATTCTTATTTGGGAATTCATGCCTAAAACTTGAGTACATCAGTGCCTAAACCTCACGAGCACCCAAACACTCAACTGGACCAAGTCTCAAACAAACTACATTCCACAGAAGTTACCCTAAAGCCCCATAAGACTTGATAAAAAATGAGATCAATTCTACAACTTTAGAAGAGGTATATAATTAAGCTACAGAATTTCACAACTGACTTACCACAATGATCTCCATAGGAATAGGAACTGGCAGTTTCTTCTTAAAGCGGAAATTGATTTCCTTGCCAATCAGCAATAGAACAATGCACGTTAATCCAACAATCAATGCAGCAATATTGGTTGTTGTTATTTCTGAAAACACAGCAGCTAGGCTCTGTAAGACAACAGAAGTATCTCCATGAAGATCATAATTATTCAATTTATTTTCTTAGGGTATTTGCCACTGCTGTTTTTATTCTACATCTATAACAGCAGCTAATCATTGCTTCACCAAAATCCCCACTGTTCCAATAAAATACAGAAGTTCAGAGTATCTCAATGAGGGAAATAGATTTGCAACCAATTATAGCATCAATCTTACTCAAATGGGTCAAAAATTTGGAGAAAAATTGCTATCACGGGGAGAAAAATCCAAATCACATCTCTTATGCTCAGCATTTTCACACATATTTCATACAGGCATTGACCTGAAAGGAGTAAATACAAATCTCTTCTAATACCTTCAAATATTCTTTGGCAAGTCACATCTATTTAGAGCTGCAAAAGCCATTTCTAAAGGATAAAGTGGTGCTGATACCACCACTGAAGTTACCATAGCAATGTAATTAAATAACAACGATCTTGCAACAACTGGCCATTACTGCAAAGTTCTTTCAGCTGAAAAACACTGTTAGAAAGGATGTTAGAAAAGGAAGCTTGCTGAAACAGTTACTAGAGGGTAAATAAATCCTTCAACCATTACTCCATCTTCTTCCACAGCATTTTAAAAAGATGATATAAATGACCCCTGGAGAGGTCTTTGAAAGAAGATACACATCCTACTTTAGACAGAAAGAAAATTACAGCAACTACCGGGATTTTAGCAGAGTCCTGGCAGCTCTCCTTGAATGCACACCTTCCCTCTGATTTGTTTGGCAGTTAGTATTCTCATATCTATATTACTGAACTAAACAGCAAATTCAGCAAGTAATTATTTAGCAAAATAATTTAGCAATCCTGTGTGGCCCTGTTTCCAAAAGGTTTGTTGAATCTGTGCAATTACACAAGAAAGATTTCCAAGAAACATTATCCACAGCCTTCACCACTGTAACTGAAATATTGATTGCTCAGCAATAAAAAAGCTTCAATCTGTTTAAAAGCTTTGGTTTTCATAGATACTTGAGACTTTTCCTATCCTTCTATCCAAGATTTCTTGTCTGCAAAATTGGAGTACTGATTATGTGAACCTGGAGCTTCCTAGAATGGTAGATAAATCAGAGCTAGATGAATTTCAACTCTGCTTGTTCATAACTACAAGAAAAGCAATCACAGAATCACAAAATGGTTGAGGTTGGAAGGGATCTTTGGAGGTCATCTAGTGCATCCTCCCTGCTCAAGCAGGGTCCCTTGGAGCACATAACCCAGGACTGTGTCCAGGTGGCTTTTAATATCTCCAGAGAAGGAGACACCACAGCTTCTCTGGGCACCTGAGCCAGTGCTCAGTCGCTCTCAATGTTTCTAATAGAAATCATAACTAACTTTAATTTATGCTTTGGTTATGATTTCTATTAGAAATGTCCTTTTAAACAATACTTTGCTGTAAGGTATCTATTAAGTTTCTTTCCAAGTACAACTGTCAATTTTAAATTTAAGTGAACAAGAGCTTTTGCATTTACTGAAGTCATATTAACCAAATAACAACTTTACACTGCATGGTTTCTCTTCTCTTCTATAATTATGAATGAAATGTTGTGCATTAGACAGAAGGTGTGTGGAAAATAAGGCTATAAGCTATGCCAAGTACTGGATCACTGTATGCTCCAAACAATCAGTTCTAATGTTTATAGTCTTTAATAAATAGCACTTTTTACAGGGAGTGCCTTGCTTTAAAAATAGTTCTCTTCCACTGCTTTAAAGAACAGGTACATTTATGATGGCACAGCACTTTATGTCCAGCCACACTGCAAAACAGCTTACAGACAGGAAATGAAGAATACAGCCATCAGGAACCATGTGTGAAATTAAAGAAATACAGACCGGACAAGGTTCTGAGAACAACATTTCCTACTTTGGAAAACATCTCTGGTTTACAGTAAAATGTGTCATACAAATCTTCAGGCTTCTATTTCATTAGGAGGACAGATGTTATTCTATTTCTTTAGGAGGACAAGAGACTCATTCCAGTGAGTTTTATCTGCTCATGTTAGAAAACTACATTTAGCAGAATCCTAAAATCTGCCCATCTTGGAGTGTGCTGATTTATTCTCACCCAAGATACACTTTAAGATGCTCAAACGTTGCTATAGCACTTAGGGATCTGACACCCAGTTTTGAATATTAAGGAACTGTTCTGCTCAGTGCCAAAATACTTCTATTTAATAGAAAAGGACTTAAGTACTAGACCACGACAAGGTGGCATTTGCATATTTAGTGAAGGTAGTTACTTACATATACAACTGAGAGGGGTCCACTGTATCGGCTAGTCTTTACTCCAAGCAGATACTTTAACTGTGATGTGAAGACATGAACTGCAGCAGCAGTAGTAAATCCTCGCACCAGAGGCTCTGTTAAATAGATGGCGACAAACCCAAATCGAAGGAAGCCTAAACACAACTAATGAAGAAGAGAAACGGGAACCGTGTGACTCTCATTGTAATCTGAATCTCAGCACTACATAGCAGACAGATCTTCTTATCCCCAAGCCAAATGAGGCAGCCCTGAACTTTGCCCTTTCGTAGCCACGACTCAGTAAGTAGCCATCAGTGCACCAAATCTTCCACTCAACTGCTAGGTACAACACAAGACACACGTAAACGGGTGCTTGTATGCATTTATGAAACATCATGTAGAGTTCTTTTCTGACAAGACAGGAAAAAATGAAAGGGGAGGTCCTGTTTTTGCCAGTCGAACCAAGATGCCCAGACACAGACTTGTTTCCCACACATCTCCCTGCAAGCCACTTCTGCTACGTGGCTGCCATGAAGCAGCCTGCGTTCTACGCGGCACACTGCTGAAGCATGAGTCTATTGACTAAGCTCCGCTGCCCCTTGCAGCTGCAAGTCTGGCAGCAGCTCTTACAACAAACCGTGTGCACATACCTGGATAATTCCTGAAAGAAAGGCGAGGGTCACAGCTACTTGCACCCGCTTGTCATCCCTAAGACTGTAGTAATCTGAGGCATCTGTAGTGTTAGTTGAGTTATAGCCTACAGAGATCACTTCATCAGGCACTTGTCTCACAGCAACCCCACCAACCATCATACTAATCACAGCAAAAGTGCCTGAAGTAAGGGGGAAAGGAAAATAAGAAGTTAAAATTCTGGCAGGTGTAAGGAGCAGTTCTAGGCTTCCCTTACTACTGCAAAGATCCATGGAATTATTTGATAATGGATTCTACTATCTAAATAGCATATTTTTTAGTCCCAGAAGTTACTCCAGTACTCAGCATCACTAAAGCTATTTAGATATCGAACGCAGACCTCTATGGTAAGTAAACATCATCTATTTTTCTATCTCAGTTTCTATTATGTAAATTAGAGACTCATGGCCAGACAGATGGTTGACAACAGAGATGAAATCATAGTTCAGGAGTTCATAGCACATGTTTCTAGACATAACCACACCCCTGTCCCCCCCAGCTCTTTATTCTTTCCTAAGCAGGATAGATAAATTAACAATAAAAAAACTTGCTCATGCTCAACACATTTGTGTATTGTTTATTCACTTAAATGTGAGTTTACAGAAAACCACTACACTTTCTATTTATATAACTTAATTTTTAGAGCTTTGTTAGGCACAAACACACAAAGAATTTCAGTTATCCATACAGTTATACCTATTGATATGTGCTTGGAGGTCCCAAAAAAAGTATACAGAAAAACAGGATAAAATGAAGAATATAGGCCAAATACTGGGGGAACAGCTGCCAGCAAAGCATAAGCTAAACCTAGAAAACAAACACAGATATGTATGTTAGCAGAAAAAAAACAATTTCAAGCAAAAGGATTCAGGTCTACTAATATGAGCATTAGAGATGTATCACAGGTAAGGAGAAGTCCTGCAGAGAATATTCTTAAACAAATACTTATAATACTTTAAGACAGTGCCCAGAAACTTGAGTGATTTAATTCAGGAAACCACAATTCTGTAACTGCAGGCACTGCAGATGTGCATGGGTATGTTTGCTTGTGTGCACGTGTCTTTGTGGTTGGAAGTATTTCAAAATAGTTAACAAACACATTTTGTGTCTTTTGTTCTCAAAAAATTAGTGAACACTCCACCATTATAAATCCAGAACACATTTGATTTTTCTCCTCCTTTTTAATCATACATGATTTTCATGACATCTTACAACTGACCAAACACTTTCTTCCTCGCCTCTTCCCAGAATGTGTGGGATTACATAACACTTCACATCTCCATAAAACGTATTCCTGAGTGTATAAGAAACAAGGAAGCATTGTTTACGACCCATTAAGACAAAGAGCTTACAGATCGTATTCCTTCCAGTATATTCAGTAAACGAAATTGCCTTCTTATTAAGACATGCAGTTCCTTGCAGTCTAAGTACAATCCACACTATTCCTATTTGTTGATGGAGCTGACAAGCATGAGGATAAAGCTGTGGGAGAACAGCACTGAGGGAAGCCAGGGAGGGACACCTCTCACAGTGCTCTCACTCCATGGCACTGTATGAATGCTTACCACAGGACTGCACTCACTAGCAAATCGTGTGCATCTCATGATACGGAGAGTAACTGTCCTGAGCAGTTCAGCAAATCCAGTAGTTTTACATGACTTGCACTAAAGAGAATGCTGTATCCTAGCTTGATTTGTTCTCCAGTTCATCTAGACAACTGCAGAGTCACAACACACAAAGAAGCTGTGTGCTGCTACCACATTCTGGTGGACTGCTCCAGTCTGAGTCTGAAAAGCTCAAAAGTCCATCACACTTAAAGGATTCAGTGCTTTGCCCATAAAGGAGACTTAGTGATACTCTACAACACCTCTCTCTATTAATGTATTTTTAAATCCAGAGACAAAGCATGAGATTATCCTAAAAGAACAGGCCAGGAAGGAATCTTCTGTGTCATCCAAGTAGTCTTGTACAATGCAGTAGCTCACAGGGACTTGCTGATGCCCAAAATGTCCAAGATCTAACCAATCCAAGAATTCATATTCCTAACAGAACTGGACTGATGATACTGTTATTTTCTTGCAGCAATGAGCTTTTAATTAAGTACTTCTGAAACTCACCTCACATGTACTCTCTGTCCCAGGGGCTATTTCACGCCAAGAGCATCAACAGAACATCCTGTACCATAACATCCTGGCCTTTAATATTGCAATGAAATTACCAGTAAAAGTGACTAGAACTAAAAACCAGTGGTGTCAAAGTAGGAAGGTGGGTCCGTGAATACCCTTTTATTCTTTTTCCTTTTCACTTGTACTGGCATTTTTTAAAATACTGTCAGTGCCAAGGAAATAAAGAGATATTGACATGAGAGGAGTTCACTGCTCAAACCTGGCAAGATTCCCAGGCTTCTTTGACCTCATTCTTGCCATAATGACATCCTTTCCAGAAAAACAGGAGTTCAACTTATGCCTTTTCAGAAAGGGAAGGATCAAGAGCAGTTCAAGGGTATGACTGCAATCACTGAAGAAAAGAATAATGTTTAGTTTAAAACAAAGTTACAACATTAAGTTTAAAGTTCACTGCTGACCACTTGCATTTTAGTGCCCTTATCTAGTCCATCACATAAACTGTGCCTCAATATACACATGGTGATGTTCGTGCCTAATGCATGACAGATTTCTCTAACAGTTTACCACAGCATTGATCTGTTTAAGATAGAATCATAGAATAAAATCATAGAATGGCCTGGGTTGAAAGGACTATAATGATCATCGAGTTTCAACCTCCCTGTTACGTGATATTTATGTCTGTGTAAGGAAGAATCCTTAATTATAAATCTGATAAGCTGCAGAATTAAAAAGGTCAATTATACTAAGTTAGGATATTTCATTAACCCATAAAAATCTAAATTTCTGAGATTTACAGACTCATTCTTCAACCTGCCTCAGCCTAAAGGGGAATGAGTGAGGCAGAAATAAGTTTAATTAAGCTTTAGCTTATTTCCTAAGTAAACTTATGTATGCTTCATTGCCCTTAACACGAGAATCCCGCTGGACGGGCTCTGTAAAAAAAAAATCAAGGACCCTCTCTAATCCGGGAACTACTGGGACAGTAGCTGTTATTATGAAGCTGCCATTCCCAAGAAAGTAATGGCACCCTATAATGACAGTACAGTAAAAACAATACCAGTTTTTAACACTACAGCAGGTCTGAAATTGTTGATAGTGTCAGGCTTAACAAAAGGCTTCACTAGCCCAGTCACCAAGAACTAAAAAGAACAGTGAATATAGTTTCCCTCTTATTCTTCTACAGAGTCTGCTCCAGCTTCAAATCCTGGCTCTACTAGGTGTGAAACATCCAACTAACTTGATAGAAAGTCCAAAGATTTTCATTCCTGTTATGTAAGTTACTCTTGGTTTATTTCCACCATGCCAACTGTTGCCCACTACTACATCAACATAGAGATGCCCACTTAGTAGTTGCCAACATGTGGGCCATAAAGATAACTGGGGGCCTGGAGCATCTCCCTCATGAAAGTCTGAGAAATCTGGGGCTGTTCAGCCTGGAGAAGAGACGACCGAGTGTTTCAGGTTGATATTATCAATGCTCATAAGTATCTAATAGGTGGGAGGCAAGTGCATGGGGCCAGGCTCTTTTTGGTGGTGCCCAACAACAGCAACAAGCACAAACTGGAACATAAGAAGTTTCATACAAAACATGAGGAAAAGCTTCTTTACTTTGAGGGTGACAGAACACTGGAATAAGCTGCCCAGAGAGGTCGTGGAGTCTCCTTCTCTGGTGATAACCCAAAACCACCTGGATGCTTTCCTGCGTGACCTACTTCAGCAAACGTGCCTTAGCAGAGGGTTGGACTAGATGATCTCTGGAGGTCCCTTCCACCCCTATGACTCTGCTACAGCTTAAGCTTGTGGCTTCTATCCTTAAGACAGAAGTCTCTGATTTCTTGCACATTCTTCTCTGAATTACTTTAGTTTGGTTACTCTGCAGCAGTTGCTTTCCTATGGAGTATCCTGCCAGAACTACTGTTGAAGTATGATTCCTATTACATTCATTGGATACTGCTACACTCTGTGGGGAATTTCCAACAACTTTCATGATGAGGAGATAAAAAGATAATTAGGTGCATTAAGCACAGGTTTAAACATGCATTTAAACTAAACAGTTATTCTGTCAGAGTTCACTGCATATTTTACTGTGACATGCAAATTTGAGGGCATCCTCCTTACTGACTGGTCTGCCGAATGCTGTACTGACCTCCAGACGCACACCTGAAAGGCCCATGCTATTTTCATGGGCACCTATTCAGGAAGTCAATCACTAGCATAAAAGCAAACACAAAAAAAGAAAAGCAGAGAATGAATAAATCCAGAGAGATACTCACCTTGAGGAAGCTGCATAACTCCAGTGCTTATACCTGAGATAATATCTCCTAATAAGTATTCCTTCACTGGGTAACGGGGAAGCCATTTTAAAATTGGTAAGAAACTGTATAGATGAGACTTGGCTTTCTTAGAAGAACAACTGAAAAGACAAAGCAGAAAGAAAAAGTCAGACACTAGCAGCTCAAAAAAAATTAAGATCTTTATTTTCTATGCAGTGTAACAGCTCCATTAAACGCAGACTCAGATTCCTGATTACAGTGTTTTCTGTACGAAGCTTAAGCACAAACAATCATGACTCTGGTTACTTCAGTCCTTTATCACATGTTGGCCTCATAATCTTACGAGGCTGGAATTCTGAGGGAAGTGAAACTGTTCAAGTCTATGCACAGTGGGACAGTCACACAACACTTCTGTCTGAGATCATTTGTCTAATAACAATCCCCGAGGATAACTTGCTTTCAGATAGTGTTTTTCCCTCATAGATCTCAAGATACTTTGTAATGCTTTTTCCTATTCTTACTTACTGTCTGGATGTTTTATACTTTTTATTATAACTTTTGACATTATTACACTTTTTTTTTTCCTAAATTATTTTACTAGTGCTTTTTACTATCACTGTTACCAATAGGCTAATTTTAAAACAAACTGAGAATATAGTTCTCCTTTACCATGAAAGGAAAGGCACTGAAGTTAGCAATACTGATCCTTGTGTCTTTTAGCAGAGTTATTAACCTTTTGAAACCTTGACTCACGATAAATGAAATAGAGCCAAGAAATATCTCTTTCTATCCAGCACTACCATGCATCATATTTTGATTCCAGTGTGGTAAAAAGGTTTAACTGTAAAAATATAACACTAGAAGCATATAAATGCTTCTCTGTGTAGAGGAACTGTGAGAGTACTGCAGAAATTTGTTCATAATC
>JAOWBP010000001.1:10613579-10626139 GCA_028571105.1 Tragopan temminckii
TGATAAATGAATAGAGCCAAGAAATATCTCTTTCTATCCAGCAATACCATGCATCACATTTTGATTCCAGTGTGGTAAGAAAGTTTAACTGTAAAAATATAACACTAGAAGCATATAAATGCTCCTCTGTGTAGAGGAACTGTGAGAGTACTGCAGAAATTTGTTCATAATCTCAAACTGCCAAGGGACTAAATGGCATAGTGAAGAAATTTATTGTTAAAGTGAGGGAAAAACTAATCATGCACATTTCTTCCAATTCCCTCTGCTCTGTAGATTTCGAACTACATAATTTTTACTTGGGATATTCTTTGGGAGCGGAATTAGGTGCCATACCATTAGAGTAGTCCTCCAATTAACCAAAGCAAATCTCTAAGCATCAAATCTTGGGGACACAAATATTTAACAGACAAGTAGTCAGACAGAACAACATTCTGGCAAGAAACAGAGTCAACTCTGCAGACGAAGCACTGATAAATGTAAAGCTAATGAAAACTTATATGAAGCTTTTCTTCATTATCCTCTGGCACTATGAAGCTAGTTAGTTAAAAGCTACAAAGTACCTCTATTAAATCCTCATTTGACTAAAAGCTTAGTTCTACACAGCTGTCATTTACTCCAATTCTTCCATGAAATGCTCACGTGAAGCGCAAATTTGGCTGTATTTCCACATAAAAAGGACAGAGGTTTTTCTGTGTCCTATGAATTTGTGTTGCATTCCTATTCTGCACATTTTTCCATTTCTCTTTAATGAAGGTAATTCAACTAGTTTATCCAACAGTTTGTAATACAGTTACATATCTACGTATAAAAACACGTATACAACTTCATCACAGTCTTGATGAATAATCAAGCTAGAACTATTGCTTCCATCTTGCAGGTTTCTTTGAAGGAACTACCACCTACGTGTATGAAAAGAAAAGAGAATTAGAATGGTTCTAACCAATAAAACAAACATAAGATGCAAAATCCTACCGACAAGAGTGTTCAATTTTCTGCCTCAAACTCTGAGGTGTTCTTTCTCGTTTGTGCAGCTGTCCTTGCAAGGTCTCTTGGTTATATATTGGTCTCTCCACACAATACTTCTGGTTTTGCTCAAGACACCCTCCTCTTGCTTGAGCATCTTCCATAGCTGATCTCACTGAACAGGAGGAAAGGAAGAAGAGCTCTACAGTCTCCACACCAAAACCTGGAGGTAGAGAAAAAGGTTTGGTCAGTGAATGTCGCTGTTTGAACCTCTCATTTGGAATTTCCTTTCTGAGAGCGCACTTTGAGAAGTCAGGTAGCAGAATTATGAATAAAGTTTAAAAGCACTAATTAGATGGTCAGTAACAGTAAATAAATAAATTACACTCATTATCTTTACTACTGGGAAACCATTATTTTTATGCTTCTCCTATGTAAAGAAAGCTTTTGCATTAATTACTCTGTAAATAATTGCAGAAACGCAAAAATGGAAGGGTATGTTCAGGCTTATCTGCCCTCTTCCTCCTCAGCTTCTAAAGGAAATGCGAATATCGAAGAGAGATTACTTTATTGCTGCTTACTCACAATCTGTAACAGCCATCTCCAGAATACGGAACTTCAATTTTAACAATGAAAAGCTACTTCCTTTTCCAGATAACCAGTGCCTCCTGCATCTCCATCCTGCTTCCTCTTCCCTCTTTCAGAGGCTTCTTTCTCCAGACAGCAAATATCTGAAGGACGTACAATTCACTGCTTTCAAAGAACTGGTGTTTCAAGGCATGGTTTCTTCAGGTGGCAGAAAGAGTGGTGAGGTATTGAAACAGGCTGCACAGGGAGGTGGCGGAGATGTTCAGGAAATATGCAGATGTGGCACTTTGGGTCACAGTTTAGTGAGCACGGTGATGACGGGCTGACAGTTGAATTAGATGGCCTTATTGGTCTTTTTCAGCCTTAATGACTTTATGATTCTATGATACTGCTGTTCTCAGTCCTACACCCACTAAAACGAGGTGCCACTGCCATAAACACCTGAACACGTTCAGGACATGCTCTGTTCATTACTCAGCCCTGTGGTGGCTACTTCTATAAATGCAACTGAATCACAGTTATTCACAACCTGAGCTCTGACTCATAATTCAGAGCTCTCCAGGACTCTTCTTCTCTCTAGGGTGATATCCCTGGTCATTTTGTACCCCGTGTTTATAGGAGCAAAACGACAGAACCGCTACATCATTAAGTAGGGGTGCTGGCTACCACTGCATTTAACGACAGAAAGTGCACACAAATACAGTGAAGTGAAGCTTAGGAAAAAGTGAGTTCCAAACTGCCTTTAAAAATAAAAGACAGATTTCAGTTAAATTCTTGTAACCCAGAATTTGAGAAGAAATGAAACTGATGCTTTTGATACACTGTGAATTAATAAGGAAAAAATACGTGTATTTTAAACTGAATCTTACCACAATTGTTCTGATCTGGGTAGAGATGTTACTTACGGTTTGGTCCCTTTAAATAATGGGGTAAAGCCCTAATTGTGAACTAGGTCTTTGGGCTCAAGTCCAGCAAGGTGTTTGAGCACATGTTTGCCTTTAACCAAGGGAGCTAACCCAGAGGTGCTTAGTTTTTGACTGTACATCAATACTTTCCTAGAAAAGGGTTACTGCACAGAAATTAAACAAGCTCCACCTGAATGCTGAAAGCTAACCACGATTGGTCCAATGTTCTGATTCAGCAAATACAGTCTGCCCAGCACCAGTATACTCCCAGAGCCTTTAGTCTGACAAAGGTGCTAGAATTTTCCACTCAGGGATCATGTTAGCTTTGCACTCTTGAAACACATTTTAAGCTTCTTTCCTATCTTTACATAATTTCAATTCACTGAGAAGTTTGAATGACATTTTATTTTCCACATTATTGCTTAGCAAACTGTATCTCTCAGATCTGAGTCCAGTCAACATTAGAACAGGATTATTCTACCACCTTCATGATACCAGATGTATCTCATCACATACTACAAGCAATTACTTTCCATATTAAGATGTTAGCCAAATATACATCTGTAGCACTTTTTTTTTTTGCACCAAAGTCTACCTGCCCACAAATACCACTTCCTATTACAGATCTTGCTCTGATCCAGATAGTGAGACAGGCATGAACTCTAAAATAACTGAAATGTTAACTGCCCTAATGTAACACAGCAGAGCACAAGCAAACCAGAAACTTTCCAGAGTGCAGTGATTACAGTTTCCTGATAAAGGTGATGGAGAGGCTGACAAGCGGATGTGCCCTGTTGGACCTGTTGCTTACCAACAAGGAAGATCTTGTCAGGAACATGAAGCTTGGGAGAAGCTTTGGCTGCAGTGCCCATGAGATAGGGAAGCTCAGGATCATCAAATTATAGAATCATTTGAGTTGGAAGGGGGACCTTTAAAGGTCATCTGGAAAAATTCCCCTGCAATGACCAGGGACACCTACAGTTAGATCAGAGCCCTGTTCAGCCTAACCTCGAATGTCTCTGGGGACGGGGCATCAAAAACCTCTCAGGGTGACCTGTTCCAGTGCTTCACTAAAAGGATCCTGAATGGAACAAGACATATAGCTGAATCACAGGCCTTGGAAGAGCCATGGGATATGATCACAGAGAGAAGGATCCCTAGAGAGTTGGCTGTTTGTTGAAGATCACCTCCTCCAAATTCAAGAATTGTCCATCCCAATGAACAGAAGTTCAAGCAAGAGTGGTAGAAGGCCACTATGCTATTCAGGAGTACCTTGATGGGATGGAGAAACACGCAGGCAGGAGCCTCACTGAGTTCAACACAAGGAAGCACAAATTCCTGCCCGTGGGAGAAATTACTCCACGCACCTGTAAATGCTGGGATTTAATCATCTGGAAAGAAGCTGTGTAGATAAAGACAATATTACAACAGATAATACACATTGTCCACTTAGTAGCTGAGGAGTCAGAGAGAGCAGCATTCTGTGACTAGTTCTGTGTCCTTCCAAATGTCTGTTGACCACTAGTATTATGATTTGCCAATAGAGATATGCAGGACTAACAAATTCAGACTTGGCCTTCACTCTCAACATGCTCAAGGAAGAGGAAAAATAGCGAGAGTCATTCCCACAAGGACACAGCATTACACAGTGATTTCTGAAAACTCCCAGACCCTCAGCTTAAGGAAGAGAAAGGTGATCTTCCAGCATTTGTGAGCCTTACTTAATAGTGGAATACTGTTCTTGGACAACCTTTGAACTTCATAGCAAGGATAAAATTAACATGCTGCTAAGAAACACTGCCATTAATCTTATCAGCCAGATAAAAGTTAAGCTAAAGTAGCTAAAAGCTGTATGCAAAAGACTTAAGGGTTAGCAATTCTTTATCTGACTGATAAAGACCTGTTCTTATGTCTTTACTGCTACTATCAAATTAAAGGTGTCAAAGAAAAAAAAAAAAGGGAAGCAAATATCACTTTATAACACCATCACTAGTAATCGAGCACTTTCTCTTCACAATCGTAGGTGATAAAGAAGAGCTGTAAAGCCATCCACACTGATCTTGCAGATGACAGTAATTTTTGATCCAGTTTACATAAATGAGAATACAGCCACCAAATTTATAAGGACCTGTATTTAGTTACTGTGGACATTCAAATACATACAGTGGATACTTGCTTGTTCCTTATATTCAAAATATGACCTATGAAGGAAAAAAAAAAAAGCTGGAGACATGAAGAACAACGTACTGCACCACTGTCACAGCCATAAGAGGGCTATAATTTTAGAATGGGGCACTTCTGTTCCTAATCTTGTGTATCTAACATGAATGTACCTGAATCTGCCTACTGCAACTTAAGGGGCTCAACAACAGATCCATCGACCTGCCTGTTAAAGGAGCAGAAAGCCTTCTTTCTGGTGGCTAAGCACAGAATGTTTTACAAGTTGGAAAAGCATGGGTGGAAATTACTAATACAGCATTATACTAGAGAAATGCATCTGTGCTGAGAAACTCCAAGTTTGATCATGAACTGCAAGTTTATCAAGTATTTAAGAACCTTTAAGATTACAAACAAAGGGGACTGCCATCAGTCAAAGGGCTTGTGGAATTTACTGTTCAGAAAATACGCTCCACCAAAGGTACACTGAAAAGCAGAGCTATTGCAGGGTCTGTTGCTAACATCCCAAGAGCCAATTTTCAGAACCATGACTTTTCTCATTCCTTCCTTTTCTCTCTGACCTCATTCCTCAGGGCCTTTATGCCCTTTTACTTGTCAACTTAAGTAATTATAAAATGATAGCAAGCCGGAATTGAATTATTTTTTGAACAAGCACAATGCAGATGTAAAATGACTGGGTGGGGTTATACGGAATGAGGTTTCTTAGTTTCCTTGGACTGCACTTATCCTCCTTGTTTCTCCTTTGCTACTCCCACTAAATACACTAACGAATAGATGTCTTAGAACTGCAGTCTTCAGGTAAAGCTTCACAAATTCAGAAATAACTTGTGAACCAGAGCTTTTACTGCATAGCTGAAAGAAATGCAGAGGTTTTCACGGGAGCTTTTAAAAAAATCTAATAGTCAGGACCAATCCTGGCACAGCTTTCAGACAGAAAATTTCCATTCTTTTCCACATGAAAGGTTGAGATGCCTGCATAGACAGTGTTGTTTATGTGACAAAAGCTCCTCCGGACACCCACTCCAGTTGTGCCACAGGAGCCATCAGCCCAACTGCACAAAAAAAAAAAAAAAGCCCAGAGCAGCACAGGGATCAGCACTGGGACCAGGGGAGCCCCAGCCCACTCTGGGGGCAAGAGCACTGAGGCTTGGTGTAGGACAGCTATCAGAAACTGGGGAATCCTGATTAACCATATGTGTATGCAGATAACTGTTCCAGCAACTGGAGGAGACCTCAGGGGCGTACATGACCAGCTGCCAGCAACTGGGGACACAGGGCTGCAGCAGCTAGCAGCAGGACCCTCAGTCTCTAAGTGCAATTGCTAGAGGGATCCACCTTGGAGATACAAACATATATGGACATATCTATTAATTTATACCTATTATCAATGTGGACCTCCATCCTACTCAAACAGAGAAGGAGGACGAGATGGTTGGTGCTGTCTGTCTAATCTATGTGGATGGCCATGCATACAGATATATTGTGCATTCTCTGTATGCCTGCTGGGAATACATCTCTAGCCTTGGTACTCATGGGACCTGGGAACGTGAAGCAGCAGCAACAGCCTCACCTGCCTCAGACTGCTGTATTCAGCATGATTTTCCCCTAACAAACTGATGCCTTACTCACTGAAAAGGATGTAATCGTAAGATGTGAGGTGCTGAGATCCTTGTCTCAGAAAATAGTAACTAGCTAGATAATTTTAAAAGGACTATGAAACCTAACCCTTGTGCATAAAGAGGTATTTTATACTTCATGCTCCTTAGAGAAAAAAAATAAATAAATAACACTTGTAACTTTAGCCTCTAAAGATTTATTTCATGGATTATTTATTAGTATCTAACGTTATCTCTTATCAAATAGCAATCTTATGTTTGTTGTCAACAAGATAATATTTTGAAAACCTGTGATTGAGCCATTTAATCAGTTTCACATAAGGCAGACACCTGTGGCACTTTGAGCAGCAAACACTGGTCTCTCCTGCCAGATATAGATAAGGGATGGCTTGTTTCCAGTGCACACGCTTTGATCATATTTACACGGGTTCTCGAGGACATCATTCTCATTTCTGTGTTTGTGGCTGTAGTGACATTGGGTATGAATCTGCAATATCCACCCCTTCATAACGTTCCCTTTGAACTCCAAAAACAGTAGCTACAGACAATAAAATCAGACAAGTTAATCATAATGGTACCATGGCCAAAGACCGCTTTGTTGATCTTGAGCCAACTGATAAGGATGCACAGCCCTCTGTGCACCTCAGGTTGGGTAACCATTAGCTAGGTTCACTTCTGTGGGGGAAATCCACTGCCAAAAAAAAGTTTTGGAGCAGGCTTCATTGCAGCCATCCAAATGCTGATCAGAAGAGAAAACATGGATCAACATCAAGCTAACCCAGAATCATTTCTACAGTGCATGTAACATTGGAGTACCAATGGTCTCCAGCTGAACACTAGAACTGTTCATGACCTGGCACTCTTCATCCATCTTCTTCTAGCCAAGTGGAACAAGCACACAACAAACAAGTGGCTGATCATGTAGCAGGATACAGTTACATGCTGCACTTTCTTCAGTGGAGAAAGCACTTAACAAGTCCTATCATAGATTGATTCATCAACCCTGTTTACACACACTACTAGCTTCCCAACTGGCTACATCAAGTTAAAAAAAAAAAAAAAAGGAAAAAAAAAAGCAGAAGGTTGCTGTTTATAACCACAGTAATTTCAGTGATCATATTTATAGTGCAAATCTCTGAAGCCATAGGGGAAGCTGAAAGATAGCGAATCACACCACGGTTACAGGAATAAACGACTGAGCTGGAAGGAGGGAAGAAAACAGAGGGTTTCAAGTGTATAAATTGATATTCCAGTTTCACTGCTGATAACAAGGCAGATAACTAACAGAGGTTTTGAATTTTCCAAGGATCCCGTAGGGACGCTCTCTTCCTGGGGCTTTCAGAAAGGATTTGCCCCTCTGCAGAACAGAGTACAACAACTGCCATGCTTGAAGAAATTCCCAAAAAACTGCTGTTTCTGAAAAAGCCACCATAGAGCTCCAGCACAGGGCACATATTCTCTTGGAAAGTGGTACTGATAGCTATTTAATCAAGCTGCAATTGTGTCCCTATAGTTTTGAGAGAAAAGTTCAACTTCTGCATTCACATGAGGATGTGTTCAGAAGAAACGGATAGTTCCTTGTCGGCTGATATTATAACACAGATTTTCAGGGTATGTTGTGCACTAAGTACCAATCTAAATCCTGTATGAGCAGCAAGTAGGACTTGACTTATGACATATTCTGCCCCAGTTTAGGCAACTGCAAATTGGCTGAGATTCTGTTATCCAAGCGATAGCGTCTTTCTGACTCCTATGTACTTAAGGGTGTTGCCTCATGCTCTGAGGAGATTGCCAGTCAGTGGAAATGACTTTCCTCAACTTTCTGACATCAGGGTTATGCACAAAGGCCACAAGCGTGCAGTGGCCAATGCTGCTTGTTGTTGAAATACTTACTTAAAATTCACAGGAAGAAAAACAAAGATGTACAGAGGTTTTTCGCTGCTTCACACCAGCGCCTGCAGACTCACCTTATGCCTTAGCATTTCTTCTGTGGCTGATAACATAGCTCATAGAAAAAGAAATGTCTAATGCTTCCTGGGAGCTTAAACAACAGCTGACACATAACGAGTATGTCACAGTGCGTGTGATGGTTCTAGGTCTGCTCTTTGCTACACAACTACTAATCTTGATCCACATAAAAAAAAGTGGTTCCACAATCACAACAGTGCAGTTAAGATGGGATAACATACAGAAATTGTCTTGGACTGACTCATTATCAGTTTGTGATGAACACCTTCATATGTTGGAAGGTTTTCCACTGAAGAGAACAAAAATGATAAAAGAACCTGCCAAATTCCTGCACTCACCACTGTACTTTAATTTGATGAGGCTACTGAAGCACTGATTTTTCAGAAGCATTGGTGAGGGCTTCATTAATCAGCAGCGTTTGTAAGGTAGAACTGAAGATACGTATATTGCGAGAAGAAAATTAAGAAAATAGTGGTGCTCAGCATTCAAGCACACAGGAAGGTCAGGAATCCACCTATCAAATCATCACCTATAGCAGATCAGTAAAAATATCAGTCTGTAGGGACAAAGAAGAGTCCTCCAACTGATTCCCAGCACAAATGGATCCCTTCAAGAAATAACCCAAACAGGACACAATGACTAAAGAACTGAAAGAACAATATGAATGTCTGGGTGAGGACCATCAAAGGAAAAGAAGAAAGGCTCATCGAGTTATTTTTCTGGCCTGACTTCTTCTTACAAGAACGTACTTTCAATACAAATGCATATACAGGAGCCCCAGGTCATCTGTTAGCAACATGGACACAAATACAGCAAGACCTGGAGCACTGCAATATCAAAAGATCATAAGCATCAATTTTAAACATGAAACTAGAGAAGAACAAAAAAACACAAGCATAATACAGATCTGAAAATGAGCAAATAAGTACAGTGCAAAATTCCATGGTGAACTCTGAAACAGACCAGAGACAGGAGATAAAGAAAGTAACAGAAAAAAAAGAAGGGATTAGAAAACAATGCTGGAGTCAGAACTCTGTAGCTAGGGCACTATTCCAGTGAACAGGACACGTGGGGCTAAACCTCAATGTGAGGAAGCAGCAACTGGACTCAGTTCTAGCTTTGTCCAGAAAAGGACTGTAAGCACATTGTGCCAAAAAGGTTTGAAAGCAGCAGCAAAAGTTAAGCATTTAAAGAAGGTATTACAAATGCCTGCATCTATGAAGACGACCTGTGGCTTTGTTCCAGCCATGACTTACACATCTCCACAGACATGCCTGAGCCCAGCAGTGCCCCTGCCATAACTGGAGCAGGCAGCATTCCCTGACAGACATTTCAGAACGGCAGTCCAAGCTCTATGCTGCACAGCATATTAAGGTTTTAATTCTGTTCCATGAAAACCAGGTGCCCACAATTCAAATTTTGTAATGCCAAGCCTTAATCTGTAATGCCTTAATCAGATCCAGCCCCAGTGGACTGGACTCCAGCAATGATGTTTCAAGCAATAAACACTGCAGACTCTTTTATTTAGAGCAGAAAGTTCTGTCCATGTTTTAGTACTGAAAGATTATTTGAGAAGATCTCAAATCAGGATACATCAGGATAAGGATGACAGTTATTTCACTAAACTTCAGTGGGTTCAAATTAATAGATTGATTCGAGCTCGAGAACTGTAGCTACAGTGCACACTTCTGCTTACAGTTACAGACTGATGCTTTAGGAGAACAAGTTCTTATGGAAAAACTCTATCAGCAATGAGACATAAGAAAAATTAGCAGCCAGCAGTTCATCACATGCAGAAGTATGCAAACACTGGGTCATGGGTGAGTGACCATCATGTAAATTAATGGGGGAACCCATGACAGTAGGGCAACTTGCTCTGGAGTTGCAGAAGTGTAAGAAACTGGTGGGAATGAAAGCCCTGACGACTTTCTCCCTGTGTGTTAATGTCAGAGGAGGAAGAATGGGCAGCTGAAATAACTCAAGCAATTCCTAGAGATCTTGTATACTCCATTTCAATAATCAAACTGACATCTATTGTACATGCACAGACACACTGTCATTATAATTGTGTTATTCCTGGAGGTCCACTGTTCTTGTATTACTCAGCTAAAGGTCTGATGTTACCACAGACTTTCTGGATACACTCAAGAAGTAGCCAGGAAAGTTACCACAACGTAAACACTTTAGTCATTATGTATTCAAACTGGAGACTCAGGGACAATGGTACTTTAAGCCTTATTAGCTGCCCATTACATAAAGCAGACACAATTTGGGTCTCAGCATTTCCCCAAACAATTCTAGTTGCAGCCTGTCAAGTTTATGCTACCTATGGTTGTCATTGCCTCACAGGGCTACAGCTCCAGCTCAATAACAACCAGCATAACCACAGTGAAAGCTGAACAACCAGCTCAGCTAGATCAGCCTGTATAGGGAAATCAAGATAACAACAAACCGAGAACATCAACACCTAGCACCGAGGCTCGTGTTCCTTAGGGAAAGTTTCCTGGGACACAGAAAAGCAGTGGACTCCAGGCCTCAGACTCCTCTGTAGCGAAAGGCTTAAGGAGATGAGCAGGCAAACCATGTGTTTTTGGAACATTTCAGCACCCTCGGGGACAAAATGCTACACCTCTGGAAAGCAGTGTCCTAAAGATATGATTTGAACCACAGCAAGAGATCAGAAATGCTGCACAAATGGCAACACTTGATGGGCTGCTTAGTGCCCTAAGTCTAAGATCTGATGGCCAGAACCCAACAGAGCCCCTAAACAAGCACCCACCTCAGAGAACCAGGCTAAGTTGTGGCAAAGGCTGGGAAGGCTTCAGACTTTCCTACAGAATTCCCAGTACTGTGCTCAGCCATCTTTACCTTTCTAACTGTAAGTATATTAAACAAGCTTCAAGCAAACTTACCCTGCCCACAGAATTTTGTACAGCATGACTAACAAAAGGACACCAACTCTGGGCAGATCACTCAGGCAGCAGTAGTATGGAGTAGTGATCAGAGCTTAAGCCTTGAAGTTGTCGGTAGATTTTTTCCCGTTGGACTTCGAGCTTTCCTTTGCTGAAATGCAATTCCATTAATATCCCAATATTGCCCCAGTTCCCCCCACAAATCTAATTTTAAGCTTAATGAAGCTTTTAGCACAATCCTGCTGAGCCAAGGCCCTCAGGTCTATACAATGAGGTATATGCTATCTCAAATCAACATGCTTTATCAGCTACCAACAGCTGCTCTGCTTGGGTGAAACTCCACTTTCTCCCTACACTCCTTCCATTTCAGAGATGCTTGGCAGTGCTCTGCATATCAATCAATAAAACAGTTCAGTTCAGAAGCACTGCTAGGAGCAGTACTGGAACAAGTGCTTTGTGTCCTGAGAATGCATGGAATTGCCATAAGCCAAGTATGACAAAATGTGACCATGACTACCGGAGGAACCCCAAGAGCAGAGCTGATCTCCAGTGAGTTCATTCAGTATAAGCCACATGCCTGAAGCCGTACTTTTAATCACCTTACCTCTATTTTTCCTACAGCAGTTAGCAAAGCAGCGTATTACTTGCGGAAGTTCTGTAAGAGAAATAAAGACATCCAATCACCTCAGAACACATTCTATTACACACTGGGTAGAAGATACTTTAAAAGTCTCTCTGAAAATCTGTCTTCTCTCGTGAAAACTTCATGGAAAAAAAACCTACACAAAAAAAAAAAACAAACAAAAAAAAACCAACCAGCCATAAAACCAAGCCAGCAGCCACACCTGGGTCCAGACCTCAGCCTTCCCCAACCAGACCACCGTGTGACTGCAACAGATACAAGAATTACGAAGGTACTTTCTGCTGAGTCAGCACTAAGTAACAACAGTAAGAGCGCTTTTCTCATAATTACCTCCCCTTGTTTTACTACTATCTAACGCCCTGCCGCAGCTGCTGGCCCACTGGCACGGCGGGGCGCGGCGCACGCAGCGCAGCGGCTTCCCCTCATCCCTTCCACGGGGTCCGAACCTCCCAGAGCTCTCAGACTGGAAGCTGAGAAACGCCGAGTGAGGCAAAGGCACGGCTCTACCCTCTGCCAGCACACGGGACAAAGCACAGACCAATCGAGCTGCTGGCAAGGCTGGGAAGACGCGCGTGTTGAAACCAGCGCTAGGAAGCGAAGCGGCTATCGCAGCCGCTCGGAGCCACGCGGCCCGCGCTGACGGGCAGCAGGCGAGGAAATGACGGACCCCCTCCGCCTCCGCCGCTTCCCTCCTTCACGTTCGCGGTCCGCCCGCGCTCGGCGCACCGCCGCCGGTCCCGCAGCTCACCGCACGCCGCATCCCCTCGGCGCTCGGTGACCGCGGGGT
>JAOWBP010000001.1:10626239-10637638 GCA_028571105.1 Tragopan temminckii
GGCGCTCCCTCCGCACGGCTCCCGGAGCGCCGGCTCCGCTCGGTCCCCCCCGCAGAGCCCTCCCTGCCCGCAGGAAGGCGCGGGGCAGCGGCCCTCACCCCGGCGCGCCGCTCACCTCCCGGGCCGCTGCCCCTGAGCGGTCCCGTCCTCTTCTCCCTCCTCCTCCTCCATGGTGCCGCTCCACCCCCTCCGCGGCGGTTCCGCGGCTCTCCAGCAGGAGCTGTCGAACGGCTGCGGCTTCCCGCCCGCGCAGCACACCGCCGAGGGCAGCGCGCCGAGCTGCAGGCAGCAGCTCCACAGCGCCCTGCCCCGCGCCATGCCGCAGCGGCCCCGCGTGCGTGGCCGCCCCCGCCCGGCCGTGTACGGCGCTGGTGGAAGATGGCGGCGGGTTGGGAGCCGGCCAAGACCTGTGGTTGATCCCGATAGTTTGTAAACGTTCCCCGTCTGGGAGCCTGTGCGTCCTCTAACTCGCTGGTGCCGTAGCGAAAACTTTCCTAAAGTTGGTTGTCTCAGGAGCTGGGCCACCGACAGCTGCCAGAGTTAAACTGGTGCTCGCTCAATCCCGCACCGCTGGAACGGGGACAGACCCTCCTCACACAGAGCAGCCCTCGCGTCCCTGCGTTATCCTCGTTCTTTCCTTCGCTACTAGGAAGTTAGAACTCCTCACACAGAGAGTTAAGCCCACTGCCAAGCCCCTGTGAGCAGTCCTCACCTGGTAGGAAGCGAGGGGTTCTGATGGAACCAGTCTGGAGAAATGAGAAGCTCACAGAAGTAGAATAGTTACTTTTAAAATCTTTCCATACCTCCTTAAGAATGTAAGACGATGGAAGGCAGAGAACAAAGCTATGCGTGTATGATACTGCATGTAGTAGCAGTATGGATTCAGAGACTAGCGGGAGTTCAGACACATTTATATGCACCTTATCTGGAAGCTCAGGAATCAATGATGAGATTGTTGGGAAGTCTCATGTAGGATCAGAGGTGAAGGCCTAAAGATGTTAGGGGAGACACAGATACAGACTAGGTGGAGAATGGCTTGAGAGCCCTGCGAAGAAGGATTTGGGGGTGTCAGTTGATGAAAGACTCAACATGAGCCGGCAATGTGCACTTGCAGCCCAGAAGGCCAACCGTATCTGGGTTGCATCAAGAGAAGGGTGACCAGAATGTTGAGGGAAGTGGTTCTGCCACTCTGTTGTACTCTTATGAGACACCACCTGCAGTACTGCATCCAGTTCTGGGGCCACCAACACAAGAAGATTGTGGAGTTGTTGGAGCACGTCCAGAGGAGGGCCACAAAAAATCATCAGAAGGCTGGAGCACCTCCCCTGTGTGGATGGGCTGAAAGAGTTGGGGCTTTTCATCCTACAGAAGAGAAGACCCCGAGGGGACTGAGGGAAAGGCTAAATGGCCTTCCAGTACCCAAAGGGGACCTACAGAAAAGCCAGGGAGGGACTTTTTATAAGGGCTGATAGTGACAGAACAAGGGGAAATGGCTTTGAACTGGAAGAGGGCAGATTTAGACTAGATATTAGGAAGTAATTCTTTACTGTGAGGGTGGTGAGACACTGGAACAGGTTGCTCAGAAAAACTGTGGATGCCCCCTCCCTGGAATCACTGAAGGCCAGGCTGGAGGAGGCTGTGAGCAACCTGGTCTAGAGGGAGGTGTCCTTGCCTATAGCAGGGAGTTGGAACTACATGATCTTAAAGGTCCCTTCCAACCCAAATCATTCTATGATTCTATGGAAATGCAAGTCTTACTTTTCTTATTATTAATTAATCATTCCCTTAATCTTTGTAAGGTAAAGTAGGCTAATACTGCCACGTTATCTTGTTCAGAATGAGGAAAACCAGTGTGTATTGGTTACCTTTGGTCAAGCAGATTTGCTGCTGATTTATGAGAGGGAAAATCCCAGTTCATTCCTCCTGACTCTTCTCACCCGACATTTCCTGATCATCTCATCTCCTATCAGTATGTCTAAAGATAAGCAGGCCTTGTAGATGTTTTGATTTGTACTCACACTTCATTCAACATAAATCTACATGGATTGAAGTTATTTCTGCTCTTACTTTATAGAATCTAAGGCTGACTACATGAGTTAGATGATAAAGCTGCTCTTCATAGCTACAATCAATGCCTGTTAGCGTAGGAATAATTAACGCCTATGCATAGCAATTTGTGCAATCCAGCAGGCAAGCGCCTCCAGACCGGCAGTATCTGATTGCCAACAGTAATGGATTTGGGATGCTTATCCTGAAGGTCAGCTGAATGTCTCCCTGTACGCAGAGCTGCATGCACATGTCATTTGGAAGTTGTTTCTATGTCACCAGTGCTACGTAAGCCATACTGGAGGAGGCTGTGCTTTACTGTGTTTTGTCTATACTGCAAATACAGATGTCAGCATTTGGAGGCTGTAAGTAAAGACAACTGGTGTCTGTACAACACACAGTGTTCACAGTGTTTAATTTGAAAGGGAAACATCTCTTTTTCTAGTGAAGAATTATACAGTTGTTCAAGTATGTTCTCGCACAGCTAGAAGTCTGTATCTAATGTGTGTTACCTACTCTGCCACAGCAATCTGTGCAACATGAGAAAATTAAAGTCGAGAGGTGTTCCACAGCAGAACCAGAATTTTAAGTTAATTTCCTGTTTCACTACTCCCATGAGCCAACTAAGATCTCAGTCTGGTCCTGCTGCTTTGATATGTTTTGATCTTTCAATGTCTTATGTGCACAAATGCACTTATACCAAGGAAAAGTCCCAATGGGACATCTGTGCTCAACAAGTTGTGCAAACTCAGAGCGAGATCTGTCTGACTTGTAAAATACCACAGACGTGCTAATATGCTTAGAGGACTGATGTTCAGATTCTGCAGAAGTTGGGAGCCAGAAGTAACTAACAGATGTGGAGGTTCCAGGCATCTGTGAATGAGGTAGGAGTTTTTCTTGACATCCAGTCTGTAATAATTTTATTTTGTTCAGTGGCACGCATTTCTGGTAATTTTACTGTTCAGACTGGCCCTACATATGTTCACTATAAATGGATTGGGAAGCTGCTTTGTATTTTGGAGAGGCACAGATACTGAGGAATATCAATCAAACAGATTATTATTGGGTCGGCGCATTTTATTTTCTCACAGTGAAATTTAACAGCTGAAATAGAATTCTGTTTTATTGAGGAAGTTTTTATGGTATATATATGGTATTTCATTAACCATTTGGAAGGAGATATTCCTTAACATAGCTTAAACTGCTTAATACAACAACCTATATCTTAATTAGAATCATGCAGTTGGTATTTCATGAATTGTATCCACAGTGGTATATTTCCCTTGGAGATAAAGCATGAATTAATCATGAGCAAGACAGCTCAACTAACTTGACTATAAATCTTCTCTTGATGAAGGGTTTCACTTTCAATGCAGCAGAAATTTATCAATATTTTGTTTAGAACTCAGAAGTGTAGAATTAATATCTTATTCACAAAGTGTAATTTAGTTGACATAAGCTGTGTCAGAGGAAAGTACCTAATGTCTTGGTCAGTATTTGAAGCACAATCTAAAGAAGGAGAAAAACCCAAAATTCTTATAATGAAACATTTTTATAGCTTTGTACCTGAGCTGTCTTATCTTGATTGTGAAAATCCTCCAAGATAATAAAATTAAACATGTCCTGTCATCTCTTGTTAACATTAGAATATCAGTATCATCAAACCCCGTTAGACTTAGGCTCACTATATACTAGGCAACATTTTCTCTGACAGTGCAGATGCAGTCTGTAACACTGGAAAGCACACTCGCTGGAACAGTCTGAGCTGGATCTCTCAGTGAAATAAACTATCCCAGCAAAGACATTTTTCACCACTCTGACAGTGTCTCTACTAAATTTTTTTACTGGCATATAAATGTTGCACCAAAAGGAAGTCTGCTAGGTTAGTAAAAGTCCCTCTGGTAAAACTGTCCCACGCTGGGACAAAATGGAAAGATTTAACCTAGCCTTTCTAATTATAATGTGGGGAGGAAACCATTCTCATGGTACCCATGCTGTTTTGGAGAGAAGTCAAAGAAGAAAAGATATTTGGCATGGTGCAGGCAGAGGCAAGCAGTTTCAGAACATGTTGGATGGTAAGTTATCCTGTGAAAGAGGGGTACACTGCCAGCTAATGCATATACACAAAGACAGTGAGTGCTTTATAGTAACATTTAATTAAAACATACCTAAACATAAAATATTTCTCCCATCTAGGCATAGCTCTTTAAAAAACAGTTAAGCTAACGTTCTCACTGAGCTCCAAGGTGAGGTTTAGAAACTCTTTCTGAGTTACTCCACGTATCAGAAGCCTGATGGCTGAAGGATGTTCTGGGAACTAGAGAGAAAAATGGCTCCAGAATGATCAGCAGATACAGACCTGGCAAAAGAGCCCGTTTAGTTTAAATGCCAGCTTTAAATTGACACAGTCACAAAATTGATGCAGAATCAATATACAGTACTTAACAAAGTAGCTGTAAATGTCATGGTTACTGTTACAGATCCAAACTTCTTGCATGGTAAAGAAGTTGACCATTTGGGAGACTACAGGGAAGGAATTTAGAGAACTACTAAAAAAAAAGCAAAACCAGAAAACCACCATGCTTCTAAATATTAAGTGAAATACTCTCTAATGACAAGCTAGTATCTTTACTTTCTACATAGAGGATAGCAAAGAATCATAGAATGGCTTGAGTTGGGAGGTACCTTAAGGATCATCAAGCTCCAACCCCTCTGCCACAGGCAGGGCTGCCAAACTATAAGTGGAGGAAGACAATAACTGGGACCATAACATTTAGGAACATTTAGATTGCATCTGTACTAGTAATGATCCAGGAGCATTCTTCAGCCTTGAAGCCAAATTGTACAGTGCATATATTTTCCTAGCCCAGAAGAGCAGGTGGCTTCATTTGCTGCTCACTGTTCCCTCACCCCAGTAATGAATGCCTCAGCTGTGATTGGGCACTATATGGGAGAGTGTTTGTTGGCACGAGTAAAAATGCAGGTTGTTAAACCTTGCTAGTGATTTAATAATTCCTAGTGATAATGCGGCTGAATTCAAGGTCCATGCCCTATTTACTGGAACACATCTGGCCTTAGACAATACCTGATTTTGCAACTTAACCTTGTATCTCAGGAGTAGTGCCAACCATTATCAGAGAGAACCAGGGCTGCCTGAACCCAGTACTGCTGGAGTACAGCCACATAGACCTCCATCTCAAAGAGCAGCACTCAGGTCTGTGCACTGCCCTTGTTCTTTTCTCTCCTGACACAGTTTCTTCACACAGTGGATGAAGACCACTGTCTCACTCCTTCCCACTCCTGTGAACAGCTCACACCTGGCTCAGTGGGAAATGTGAGGTTTTCAGGTACCAGCCCAGAGAAATGAGGAGCTCAGAGAAGTAAAACAGGTACTTCTGAAATCTTTCCATACCTCCTTAAGGATGTAATACAATGGAAGGTAGAGAACAGAGCTATGTATGTATGATACAAAAGAGACTGTATGTAGTGGCAATATGGATTCAGAGGCTACCTGGAGTTCAGACATGTTTATATGCACCTTATCTGGAAGCTCAGAAATCGATGATAAGACTGTAGGAAAATCTCACATAGGATCAGAGGTGAAGGTCTAAAGATCTTGGGGGAAGAGAAACACAAGCCTTATCTTGTCTTAATCTGTCATTCCCTTAACCTCTGTGAGATGAGGAAGTCTAATACTGCCATGTTATCTTGTTCAGAATGAGAAAAACCAGTGTGTATTGGTTACCTTTGGTCAAGCAGATTTGCTGCTGATTTACGAGAGGGAAAATCCCAGTTCATTCCTCCTGACTCTTCTCACCTGACTTCTCCTGATCATTTTGTTTCCTGTCAGCATGTCTAATGATAAGCAGGCCTTGTAGATGTTTTGATTTGTACTCAAACTCTATCAAACATAAATGTATATGGATTGAAGTCTTGCCCCATTTTACTGGAACACATCTTGCCCTAGATAACGCCTGATTTAAAATTTAACCTTGTATCTTAGAGGAAATTAAAACTGTTGCATTTGTTTCTAAAATCAGTGAAGTTTGGCAAGTTCATTGCAAACATGCAGCACTAGGAGTTGATTCTGTTATGGTTAGTACCTGTAATGAATGGTTAGTACCTGTAATGAATACATTGCATAACATTTTGTGAAATAATTGTGATTAAAATTCATTTAGGAAATTCAATTACAGGGTCTAAAAGGCTTGGTCAGATTTGCATTCTTTTTTCAGTGGCACTAAGCATAAAGAACAATCCTTGCCCTTTTGTGACTGAATTTGTAACTAGAGTAGGATATATTAACAGGTCTAATAAATAGGAAGAAGTACATTTGGCATGAAAAGGGGAGAAAAAAAAAAGAAACATTAAGAATATATATATTAGCTCCTTGCGTGGTTACATTTTTATGAGTGAGTTGACTTTCAATTATGAATTAGAAATCCTAGATCTTTGTACTGCTTTCACTGTAGGCAAGATGACAACAAACTGTTTTTAGTGTCTAAATGCATTACTGGAAGGTGCCCTTCTGGCATTCATTTTAGACTCATGCTGTAATGGATTGAGTTTGTATCTATCTTTTACATCAGGGAATATTTTTTACATATAGTACCATGGCTTGAATGTTAATGTCAGTAATTGCTAAGATCTTATCTATACCCTCTAGATGGATTTCTGATATGATCGGATCACTGTACATTTAATGAACTTTATTCTCATCTCACTTATGTCTTTGCAGTGATTTTGTTTATTAATTTGTTTGGATTTTTTTGTTTGTTTGTTTTTGATGTGTGGCTCTAAGAAATACCTGGCCTTAGTTCTGTGCTTCTATTTACGAGTGGTAAATAAAGATATTTGTCATCCCACACCCTCATCAGCAAAGGAGTGAGGGGAATGGGTCCTTAAGATGGTCTGGCTGCCTTCAATGGCTGTAAGCGTAACTCTTTGGCCCGTAAACAGTCCTCTGTGATGTGGGAGAAAAATACATCCTGCCAAGTTTAGCCTGGCCAGACTGCAAAATGAGGGGGTAAGTGCACTGGAAGTGCTACGACGTGCTTGGGGAGGGACAGAATGGAGATATGTAGGAAAGGAAGGAGGCACAGTATGAGTCTGTGGAAGCATATACTCTGACATGCTTCATGGTGAAAATATGCTGGTGGGGGTATTCCAGACTGCGTACATCTGCAGAAGAAATACATAGACTGCAGAAGGAATATTTAGACTGACCAAGGAAGATGCCTGAAGAGTGCATAGACATGAACTTCCACCAGCAGTGTCCTAAATAGATTGCTCTCATGATGATTTCCAAAGAGGACCAAGAGAATGAGCTGATCTTGGGAGTGAGACAGGTCAATTCAGCTATTTATTCTACATGATTTATAGGAGCTACCTATAAAGCTGTGGAGCACTAGAGCTGTGGAGCACTAGAGCTGTGGAGCACTAGAACTCTCTTCTTTCTCATATTTGAACATAACACCTTTAAGTCTTACGGACACTCTGTTTTGGAGGTTTACAGATGTTTATTTCCTGCTAAATAGTGACATATTCATTCCGGGAGCCTAGGATTGGAACAACTTGAACATGCTGTCTCTCTTTTTTTGAGCTTAGAGCCAGTTTAGTACCTCTGACAACAATGCAGAATAAAATCAATGATGTTCGTGGAAGATCTGGGGCTACTTTTTACTCGTATGCTTCTAGAGCACTTACAGAAAGACAATGTCACATCAAACCACAGAGTCCTATATAAGTAGGCTATTTCAGAAAGAATGAAGCTAGGGAAGCTGGATTTTCTGTTCAGTTTTATTCAGTGCTCTGTACATTCACCCTGCCAATGCAATAATACGAGCTCACCCCTCTCCATGCCTTCCTCACCATCTCCTTGGGCAAGAGAGAGCATGAGCTGTTGCTAATCCAGTTGGTCACCTGTGCAAACTGACTGGCAGCATGAGCTCACTGGCAATTGGCCCCTAAGCATAATACACACTGCTGTTTTCTACCTGCATTTTTCATACTCACAGAATAATTTGAGTGTGCTTCCACTGTCTAGGTACTGATGTTGAAGAAAAGAAGGAATTTAAATAATTGTGACTGCATTAGGCTTACTTTTGGGATGCACTATTGTGTGTTCTGAGGCTTTGGTCATTTGACTCACCAGAAGAAATTTTTTAGAACAACCCAGCAAACACAAATTTTTGATGATTGCTTTCTTTGAAAGCCAGACCACCGGCAAAAGGACTAATATGAAGAAATCCCAGTAAGAATTGGAAGGTAGCTGAGTTGTCCACTTTTACTAAGAAGCAAAGGAATGCTCTAAGACTCTGTAATCCATTAAAAGCCCTTCAGATTTCTGTCCTTCTTTCCAATATTGTTGAAACTGGCTGTTAAGTCTGACCTGGTTAAAATCAGCTAATGCTGTGAACTTCTGTGTAATTTCAAGTAAGCTGGTTTTTATATTGCAGTGAAAACTATATAGTGAAATGAAAAACAAGAAAAAACAATGACTTTTTATATTCAGTAGAGTTACTGTAGGGAAAATAGATGTGAATTAGAAAAAAAGGTGTATAATAGTGAGATAAGTCAAAGCTTCCTTGAGAGTTCTTGTAAATATTCAGTCAAGGACCATCCCTTTTCTTGCCCATGCAAACTGTGTTTCCAGTATTATTGTACATACATCACAGACATATATACAGGGCTAGAAGAGACTTCAAGGCATTCTGTAATCCAAGCCATTACATTCAGCAAGGCTCTTTCATGTAACTGGAGCATTATAATTGTCAGTAACACCACATAGGCATACTGCGTGCTGGAGGAACTGCTTTCAGCTGCTAAGAGGCTGTTGTGGCACTGATGGAAGCTGCTGGGCTCCCAGGCTGACCTCCCTACTGAAATGAAGCTGAAATCTCTCCTTCATCCACAGCTCCCAGGAGGGAGAGGGAAAGGAAATCTATTTTGACTTTAACAGCTGGCACTGAACAGAGGAGAGGGTTATAAATAAATGCAAATGAAGAATGAGGGCATGTGACAAGAGCCAGGAAGGTCACTGTTTGGTGTGCCAACAGATGAGCAATGCTCAGAGTGGCATTTGACAAAATGTCACTCTATGTGTAGACATGATGATGATGTCAAAAGAGGCTCATTTGAATTGAGGTTTGGGAGGATCCTCTATTTAAATCCCGTCTGAGCTACTGACAGGCTGCATAACCTTCTAATACTGAGCTCCGTGGGTCAAACTAGTTCTTGCTGCAACTAAATTGATGACAATGGAATTATTCTGAGAGTGAACTTGATTTCTCAGACATCAGTCAGCACAGCTGGTTCACTGAATAAGTGAAAGAAGGCAATCATAGATATCACTGGAAAACAGATGAATCTGAATTAAGTCATTCAGTATCTGCAAAACAAGAAAAGTGCACAATTGTTACTTAAAATGCATAAATAAATGTTGACAGTGGTTTATGGACAAAGTAAACTCCATTAATGTAACTTAAATAGTTTTTCAAGGTAATTAGTGTCATTTTATTTCTCTATTTTTTTAATGGGATGTAATGATTATGTATTTTATTTATAACCTGTGAGGTGAATCATGCTTCTTTAAATATTCTAGTATAGTTTTTTCTTCAAAAACTTTGTAATGGACTCAGGAATACAACACTGGATTGCACAATGGTAAACTTCTTTCAGTGAAAATTCTTTTGGTGTCAGATTATAAAATAATTGTGATAATTAATGAATGATAAGAATTGGTATTAAAAGTACCTAAACAACATAAGCAGAGGATAAAACTATGTGTAAAATGAAAACAAAAATTACTTCTAAATAGGAAGCTTTCTACCTCCTGAGATGGAAGCTGATAGAAACCACAATGTTGTGGATTTGGAGGTAGATGAATAACAAGTGATTTACTTCTTTGTGGAAAAGTAGTGAGTGACTAGTGTTCTCTTACTGATTTTTAACTCCACTATTTGTCTAATCATAGAAGTACTGGAAATTTCAAGTGCTACTTCCCCTAGTTTCACCAAGATCTCTGCAAAGGTAGAAATACGTTTCTTTGGAGTTGAAATAAAGAAGTCAGATTATGATCTTGCTTTCAAGGCTAGCTGAAAGGAAACTAAATCCTGATGTCAGTGTACCTGTGTCACAAGGAGAACTTTGGGGAGTTTAGAAAGCATAAATTGACCTGGACAAAATGATTACAGAGCAATAGTAAGAGATGTTCTTCAGCACAGAAATAGATAAACAAGGGGTTCTCTTATCTCTGCCATTCCTGTCATTTAAACAAAATGAGTAGTTACAAATCAAGGGGTTCTTTTACCCCTACTGCTTATGTGATTTAAGCTAAACAACTATTTTCAAAACACAGCTTCATGTATGTTTCACTTCTACCAGGGGTACACTAGCACTAGATAAAACAATACTGACTTAGCAAGCAAAAAAAAAAAACCTAACATAATTTAAGAAAACTTGGAGACATGACACTGGTACACTTTTTCCTTCATTTTCATTCCAATTTAGTAGAGAGGACAATGAAGTTGCATCTCCAGATAGAATTAAATAAAAAGATCCAAAAAAAAATTTCCATTTCTTATCAGTGCTGATTAGAACAGGGCGTTGCTTTGTGTGTCTTTTATTATACCTGTTTACATATCCCATTGTGCCAGCTGCAGCAGTATGTGGTGTCATAACAGCATTGGTTTGTTGGGTTTACGGTGAAATACTACCCCAGACACTTATCAGGGGGGCTTGTTAGTAACACTTCATCATCCTTCTGTGCAGCTGATTATTTTTTAAATAGTACCTTCCGTTCTGAACAACATCCTATTTTTTTCCAGATGATTTATCTGGTTTGTTACCATTTTTTAATTTTGATCCTATTTGTCAGAGTTGGATCAGCAGCAGCCAGCTTATCCAGTATAGACTACAGAGCCTCTGAGTAAACTGCTGTGGACAGGGTTGCCACTTGCTGGATCAGGCTGCCCAGGGCCCATCCACCCTGGCCTTGAACACCTCCAGGGATGGGGCACCCACAACTTCCCTGGACAGCCTGTTCAGTGCCTCACCACCCTTTGAACAGACAGTTTCCTCCTAACATCCAACCTAAATCTCCCTTCTTTTACTTTAAAGCCATTACTACTTGTCCTATCACTATTTGCCCATGTAGAAAGTAAGTCTCTCTCCTGCTTAAAAGCTCTTCTCAAGTACTGGAAGTCAACAATGAAGTCTCTCCAGAGCCTTCTCTTTTCCAAGCTAAACAGGCCCATCTCCCTTAGCTTTTCTTTGTAGAAGTGTTCTAGCCCTCTGATTATCTTCAAAGCCCTCCTCTGGACCTGCACCAACAGCTCTGCACCTTTCTTGTG
>JAOWBP010000001.1:10637648-10649659 GCA_028571105.1 Tragopan temminckii
TTCAGCCCTGGGCACAATTCTCACAGATGGGACCTCACAAGAGCACACGTTTATCCTAGGATGTGATGTACGTGTGCAGCATAACATTTAGATCAGTGTGATGAGAGTGTGAGATGTTCACTTCCCTGTCCCCCAAGAAAAGGCTGTGTACAGAACTGGAACTATCCATGTATGTCAGGACCACTCTGCCCACTTCTGTGTGGCCCTCAGGAGAGGACAACAGGACTCGGTCATGAGATGGGGGAATTTTCATGGAAAATTGAATCTGTTCCCTAGACAGATCCAGAGTATTTCTTTAGCTAGCCATAACTGCTTCTGGCATAATAATATGAAATATCTATTGCTTCTCCTTAATCTGCAGAGCCTATTTCCCACTTCTGGAAGGCTCCTTTCACAAGATTGGTATTTGATAAAACTGTATTACCCGTTACTTATCACCTTAGGATTACTGGATAATTTAGTTTGGCAGGGACTACAGGAGGTCTCTAGTCCAACATTCTGTTCCAAGCTGGGTCAGATTGGGTTCAGACCAGACTTTATACTGTGGGATTTTGAAAACTTTCAGGACTTCACAAATTCTCTGGGCAACCACTTTATGACTGTCTCATGATGAAAATGTTTTCCCTTAAGTCCAGTTTCAACTATCTTTTCTTTGAACTTATGCCTTTAGTCTGTTACCATCTCACCATACAGTACTTTATAGAGCCCAGTTCCATCATCTTAATAATCTTTTCTTTGTATAGATGCTTAGGAATGCTTTACTTTTTCTGATATTTGGGAAAGGGAACTAGAAGATGAAGCTAAAGAACTGCCTTTTGGATTCTTCTTTTTTCCCATTTGAACGTTTGATCATTTCCTTTGTTCTTAATCATTCCTTATTTAGAGCAGGAACGAAACAGCTACTTCTGAGAAATAATGGAGAATGAATAGGTGAATTACATCAATCTGACACAATTTAGAGCTCTTAATTGATCTATGATGTCTTTACTTGTTCTTTTCCTTTTCTACCTGGAAGTCTTACTCCCTTCTTTTCTAATTTACATATCAAAGCAAGCATAATATGCAATATGCATATATATATTACACATATGTAATATGCAAGCATTTGCAGAAATCAAAGGAGGTAAAGAAAGGTTAAAAACAAGAAAATCATAAAAAAAAAAATACAATAGATAGTAGGAGAGGTGATTGTAAAGGAAGGCTTCAGTCAAAGTGAAAATGAGACTTAACAGGAATGGTGATATAGATAAGGACTGGCATTTTTCAGATTCTCAGTAAAAGAGGTGTTGTGCTTTAACCCAGCAGGTGGCTCAGCACCACATAGTTGTTCACTCACTCACTTGTGACAAAACTATTTACTAAGACAGAGAAAAGGAAAAGGATAATAATTATGACAAATATATATATGTGTATACATGTACATAACAAGTGATGCACAAGCTCACCACCACCCAGCCAATGCCCGGCTAACCCCTGAGCAGCAGAAGAGAGAGAGATGAACTCCCACTCCTGCCAAAACTCCTTCTACTTGATGTCATGTGGTATGAAATATCCCTTTGACCAGCTTAAGTCAACTGTCCTAACTCTGTTCCCTCCCAGCTCCTTGGGCCCTTTGCTGAGAATGACCTCTATTCTGAACAACACTGCTTAGCAGCAACTATAAACATTGGTGTGTTACCAACATTGTTTTTCTCCTGGAACCAAAACATCATACAGACACTCAAGAAAACAATTCCATCCCAGCTGAAACTAAGACAAGAGGATAATGAGCTAGTTCACACTAAGATATCAATCACAGTCTTATACATGATTCACTATAGTTTTTCTTGATATTTCCTGTATTTTAAACAGTGGTCATATTTGGGGTAAAAAACACCTTTGCTAAAACACCTATATGAAGGGCAACACAGAATGTACCTTCCACTTAGTTCCTAATGAAAAAAACATCTCAGCCTCAAGTATAAGCAGTGGTTAAGGTCCAAGGTATGTCAATCGTTCTCTACCTTTTACAGAATAGCAATTTGTTTTGTCTGAAAAATGCAGATTTCTGTGACTTCACAACACAGTGACAGAATCACAATGGCATTTCCTCCAGGACTGTATCTTTCATTTTGTATAAATGGGAATTGTTAATGTGTGAAGTAGAGAATTTTTTCTCTCTTCAATGACTATCGAAGAATGTTACTGGCAACACAAAGCTCTTATGTTTAGTTTATGTTTCAAAGGCAGGTGAAATAAACTCAAACCCAACTCTTTCATTAGACTAAAATGCCTTGCTAGTCCATATGGTCTAACATGAAGTAATTAGGAGTCTGAAGTAGGATGTACTGGATAAAAATCTGCGGCCTCTCTGATACAAAAGGACAGACTTTCTGGGCAGAATTTTATTCTCTGTATTTCAAATCTGTAAAAGTTTGTAATGGAAGAAATCAGTATGAGTTTCAGACACTGGCAGAAGCCCAATAAAGATGTGACACTAGCCAAGGCTGAAGTATTCTAAAGTAGCACAAATGGGGGGGGGGGGGAAGAAATTTACATTACACTGGGGTTTAGTAGAAAGTGAATCAGTAATTTGGGAACTGGGAATACGGCTTGGTTTGTAAGTCAGCCACTATCCTATGCAATCTGTCTGTTTAAATGTGGGTACTTTGAATTACATCAGAGTGTCTTTTTGACTTTGCTGAACTTTGATTCATGCCTTTAAAATCCCTGTCTGTAAAGACCAGATAGTGAATCTTAACTATGCACGTAGATCCTCATGCTTTATTGCAAACTGGGCGGATGGGTTTTCCACATTCAAGTATGCATGATTTGGGGTAGGAGAAGAGAGCTGATGCATACATTCCTGAGAAATTTATGAGGACCTCATATGGATTAAATAAAAATTTCATGTAAATACCACATACTCCTTTTATTCATCCAGATTCTGCTGAAAACCTTGAAAAATAATAAAAAAGAATAGTTTCAAGAAGCTCTGGGGAGTTCAGAGTTTCTCAATAAATACTTTTAAATCATGTTATATCTACCATAATACTAAAAACTAATCCTGATGCTTAGCATGTAATTTAAAAAGAAGAGATGTAAATAACTTCACTGCTAAAAAGCCAAGACTAGAAAATACTTCTATGGTTTTATACTTTCTATAGTTTGAAAAAATAAAGGAAAAGTGGGAAAGTTAAAAGGAGTAGCAGTGAGATTTGTGCTCTGTGCATCTGGCAGCAAGTTCTTAGGCTTTCTGGTTTTATTTTTTATATCTGACCATGGACAGATGTTTCAGAATAAAATGAACGTTATATAATATAGAAAAAAGATCTGCCTCCATTAACAGACTATCAGGATGACTGATAGCTGTGGTCAGAAACACATGAGATTATCACTAAAGCTTAAAATAGTGCAACTACTATTCTAATGGAATTCTGATGGAATAGAATCAATGCAATCAGTGACTGAAACCAGCTAAAGAATAACTGCCAATCCCATCCCCTCATTCTATTGAACTACTTAGTAGTTGTCATTTGGATTCCTACTCCAAGCCTTTTTGTTTTCATACTGCAGCTCATCTGCCGTGAAGACCGTGTCATGTTTAAAAATGCTTCTTAGGTAGATCTCTTAAGCCTCTTCTATTAACCCCATTCCTCCTTATATACTTAGTTAATTGGGATTTTCAAAAAAATAAATGTATGTTCTAGGGATACACAGGTACTCTCCATACCTCCTAATCACTGTCTCAAGTTCCAGAGGTGAAAAGAAGCAAATCTGCTTAAGGTATACTGGATCTTTAGACATGTATATCTATTCGAATGTGTCCTGGGGATTTCAGGCTTACTGCATGTCTACAGCTCAACTCAGTAATGTGTAGGCACTGAAATTCTTGCATGGCAGACCTGACATTCTATGAGAATATGTGGCTCAAGTTGCATAGATTCTGAGAAGATGGATTGCATTCTGTAGAATTGCAGCACGCATAAAATACGCAGCAAACCTTTGCATACACAGTGTGTGGGACATGTAGATGTTTGGCAGCCTGCTTGCTGTTCCTGCTCTGCACTGGCTGCCAAACATCTGGGAGTTAGCTGAAAAACATGGAAAAATGGTAGGGAAGAAAATAGCCAGCAAAAGCAGTCATCTCCTACAAAAAGTGGTTGGCCTGGCACTCTGGGCTGTAATAGGGTTTGAGAAAGGCATCTATCTGGGACATGAGGGCATGGTGGGCTATAGAAGCTCCAATTTTTCTTTTTCCAGAGAGCTATAAAAAAAGGCCAGTGAATCTGAAATAAATCCACAAAAAGACTTTAGGAGATATGCACCAATAAACTCAGTGTGATTCGATTGTTTAACTGAATTTTAGAAATATCAACTTCAATGAGTTAGCTGTTTGATTATGTGAGAACTATCTAACCGATCTTCTCCCACATTCTCAAGCTCCTTCTGCTGGCTTTTCAAGTGACAAAAATCTCAATTTCTTCTTTTCCAGGCATCTGTCAACACTCTTAGCTTTTCTCTTGATAGTTTCTACAGTGTGGTTAATTGTTTCACACAAAAAAAGCAAAAAATACCACTGCTATATCATCTTGAACGCTAAATATGTGCAAGCATCAAAACATAAACTTAATGTAAAGATAAATAACACAGAGAATACTCAATTGTTTTAATTTATATTTAATTAATGATAAGAACTTTAATAAAGATACTACTGAATTTCCAAGTTATTGTACATTGCTGGAGATCCTTACAAAATAAAAGTTCAGCCTTTTGTGCCCTTAAGTAAATACATTTACAGTCTGTATAATACCTTCTAATAATTTAATAAAATGTATGGATCTGATCTTCAGATAAGTGAGGTCTGGAATGAGCTACTAGCCTGAAGCTCAGGATAAGATTTGCTTTGCCTAAAGGCATCTGCCTTGAAGTTGGCTATCTTTACCTGTTGAACTATTCATTAGTTCAGAGATAAGTGCCACCAGCAGACATTTCTGAGTAACCATCCTAACAGAGGTCTCCAGAGTACAATGGGTAACCACATTTTGGAGCTGTCTTGTTTCTGTCTTGTTGGCTACTCAGAGAGTGTGGAGAACTAGTTCGAAAGAGCAGGTTAGTCCAGTGCAAAGGGATGAATGAGAACTCCAATTCATAGTATCATTAAGGTTGGAAAAGACCTCTAAGATCATCTAATCCAACTGTTCACCTACCACCAAAATTGCCTAACTAAACCATGTTCCTTAGTACCACATGTACATATTTCTTGAACACCTCCAGGGACAGCGACTCCACCGCCTTCCTGTGCAGCCCTTTCTAGTGCCTGACTACTATTTCTGAGAGGTTTTCCCTAATGTCCAACCTGAACCTCCCCTGGCACAACATAAAGCCATTCCCTCTCACCCTATCACTGCTACCTGGGAGAAGAGGCTGAACCCCACCTTGCCACAACCTCCTTTCAGGTAGTTGTAGAGGGCAAGAAGGTCTCCCCTGAGCATCTTCTTCTCCAGACTAAACAATCCCCGTTCCCCCTGCTGCTCCCCATCAGACTTGTTCTCCAGACTCTTCACAGCTTCATTGGCCTTCTCTGGACACGCTCCAATGTCATGCTTGTAGTGAGGGGCCCAAAACTGAACACAGTACTCAAGATGTGGCCTCACCAGAGTTGAGTACAGGTACTCCCTGTCCTGCTGGCAACACTATTTCTTACACAACCAATTGGTCTTCTTGGCCACCTGGGACACTGCTGGCTCATGTTCAGCTAAGCATCAACCAACACCCCCAGGTCCTCTTCCCCCCCACAGTCTTCCATCCACTCTGCCCCAAGCCTGTAGCAATGAATGAGGTTGTTGTTACCAAAGTGCAGGACCTGGCACTTGGTCTTGCTGAACTTCATCCCACTGCCTCAGCCCAGTGATCCAGCTTGTCCAGATCCCTCTGTAGGGTCTTCCTACCCTCAGGCAGATTGTCACTTCCTCCCAGCATGGTGCCACCTGCAAATTTACTGAGAGTACACTCAATTTTCTCATCCAGATCATCAATAAAGATATTAAATGCAGCTAGTCCATAGTGGCATCATGGACCTCAGAGAATTTACAGCACTATGGAAATCAGTGCAAGGTTTAAACTAACTAAGAAGTTGGATAGAGCTGTAAATCTGAATACCTAAATATGTTGCTTCCCCAGTTCAGTCACAATGGGGAACTGTGGTAGCTAAATAAAAATCACCTTGAATCACCTGCTACTATGGGTAGGTCTCTATTCATGCTGTATTAATAGCTGTGTTAAACAATATAGTCTGAATTTTAAGTTTGCTAACACTTTCTTAAACATTACTGAGATTACAGAGATCAAAGATTGAAAGTTTAAGTACTATATCATAAGCTGCAAAGAGTAGCATTAACAGCATTTTTCCTAAAAATGTAGGTTTCCTTCCACAGATCCTTAAGAAAAGATGCTCACAACATCGTTACCTGCACGGCGTCTGAACATAGAAGGAATACTGTTGAATTATTCTAGCAATTTGTGTGCCCTTTTGATTACTTTCTGGAGAAAATGTTTTTTTAAAGTGACTTTTCGATAAGATTGGCAAAAGGTTGAAGTGAATGTTGGAGTTTGGGGAAGTTATCCACCATCAAATTAGAATAATGATATAAAACAATTTGCCTGAATGTGGCTGTAGCCAAGGAAAGGTGCAGAAGCAGCGCTCTTATAGAATGCCAACAAAAGCAAAAAAAACCCCTGTTTTCTAAGATCCTTGTTCTGTAGTAAGCCTGCTAAAAGCTGAGAAGAAACGTATCTGTTTTGCTAAATCAGATGAACTTACCCACAGTAATTTCCTACTGAGTTGCTGTATCAGACTGAATTTGGCATACTGCTCTTGGAAAGAGTACTTTGTTATTAACTATCCAAACTCCTTCCTTTTATCTTTCTGATAAAAGTCTTCAGAACTCAGGTAGTGAGTTGTTTAGTACTTGGTGACCGGCCCTCCTTTCTTATTTCAGAGCACAAATATTATTAAGAGAAAAAGAACTTCAGTCAGATGAAATACTATAATATTCCCTGAAGAAAGTTTTTAATCAGCAGCTTCAAAGGAGCTGCTCTCTTAATGCGCAAATGAAATGTTGTAAATTCAGCCACTGGTTTTCATGTTGAATTTGGAGACTTCCTTACAGCTCAAGAGTGCAAAAGACTGATGTCAATGGCCTGTAGGCACTTGCATTTATTGCCCAGAAGCCATGGGATTGAAAAGTTATTTGCAATTTAATCAGTTGGAGGATAACCTATAGGTAGTAATGATAAAAATAATTAGCTCGATGCCAGTGAGCAGCTGACATGAAAATCATACATAGAGCTTGATTTATATACTCAGCATAGCTTTATTCACACACAAAAAAACCAACATCCTCTCCAAAAAAGTATCATTTTTTTAGCCCAAGTTTTTAGGCTTGTTTGAATTCTACTCACTTGGCTAAGCTAAATGCAATTCCTGGCAGCAGCATTTCGGCATGTTCATTAAGTGCAATACTATATCATTGCTTTAAAAACATAGTGAATTGTAAATAAGCAGTGAACATGATGACTCCACAAAAGCAAACCCAGCACTAACCAGTAGTTTAGCTGCAGGCAATTTCAATCGTTAATGCTTTCACTGTGTGCTGGTTTCAGCAGTTTTGAAGGTCTTTCTCCTGAGCAGTGCTGTTCTGATGCTGAGTTGCCGTTGCCTGCTGACTGAAGTTGAATCAATCTGCAAGTCAGTACAGTGCTTCCAGACAACCTCCATAGCAACCTGATCGTGACACTGTGTCCTGCTGACAGGAACCTCTTTATTTTGAAAGAAGTATTTTATCTATACAACTGAAAGAAAATCCCTTTTGGTATAATCATACTTTACTCACATTAAGATTGTCATTCTAGTTCAGAAGTAAAGCCATGCCGGTTTCAAAGTGTGGTGTTCAGCCTCTGTGTTGACGCCTGGTTATCACATGAATCAAGTAGAAACATGTAGATTTCCAATTTATATCATTTTCACTGCTACTGAATGGCATTTTTTTATGAAGTGGAAATATTTCTCTGTGAGCAACCAGTCAGATATACAGGCACTGGGAGCAGCTGGATATTTTTTTCTTTTTTTTCTTTTTTTTAAGTTGGGTATTTGTAACACAATCTCTCCCCAGTGTGGGTTCTAAAACAATGTGAGTTGATACCACAGCCTCTTCCTCAGCTGCAGTTTCCTGGCCACTCATTTTCATGAAACATAGGAATGACATTATCTTTGAGTACTCTGTGTCCAGTTCGGTCGCTACTGTATAGTAATGAGCACAGAAACCTCATTTCCCCAGAAAATTAGCTGGAATTGTATAATTCAGACCACATTTTATTACAGGTTTTGGTGCAATTCCTACCAGTTTGGACACTAAAGCCTGCTGAAAAACCAGAAGTGCTGTATTGTTCATGAGGAATGCTGATCTAGAAGAGCTACTTAGTGTAAAATGCAAAGCTGCTCTTTCTTAGGGTGAAATCTGTAGTCTGAATTTGAAAGAACCAGACTGTCATTCTGAGAATCTCATCTCTGTCATCTACCCACTTCATAAGGCTTCATGGCATCCTGAAACTTGCATGGAACTGTTTACGTACCATGTAGATAAATGCAGGATAAATTACAAGGATGTTGTTTATTCAGAACTTCCCCTGCTAATCCTGGTCCTCCTGCTTCACTGTTGCTTGAGTGTAAGAGATATAAAGGAAGGCTTCTCCACTGGAAGCTGCAGGTAATACTGTTTACCTAAACCATAGGGATATTGTGAGCACCCTTTGTTATAATAGCCCAATTTTAAATAGTCTAATTGTAAAAAGATATTGTTAAAACCATTTGAAAAGTAGTGTTTCAGAGGTGCTTAGATTGTGTTTGTATATTCAGATCATACAGTTAAAGCATCAGTATCTATTTTCTTTTATTGCATTTTTAGCTGAATAACAACATTTCTTGATTTGAAGCTGCATCTCTCTAATGACCTTTGCTGAATGCTAAATTTTAGATTGCATTTACATATGAGACATTGCTATTTTGTTAAGTAGGAGACATAATATGAGGATAATCAGTTTATCTTAAGCTGTAATTCTCTGTCTAGCAAGGATTCAAATTTCTAGGATAGCTAATGGCTCAGTGAAGTCTGGTAAAACGTCTCTGAGATAAATCCCAGCATAATGAGATCAGCTAGATCTAACTGTAAAATAGAAGAGAAGCTTAATTTTAATTTTCGAATGCACAGTTTGATGCTTTCATTTTTTATTTTACAGCTTGACAGAGATGCATCTGAAACAAGGAATGCTGGAACTGGAAGGATCTTTTGAATATGCATAAACTAAAAAGGGAAAAACCAAACAGAACAACAACAAAAAAAAAGTGTGGCTAGATCCATGTAAAGATGGATTTTCTATTCCACAGAAACTAATTTGCCTCCAATGCAAATTCTCTGTTGAAAGGATGTGCCTACACTGCAGCTGAAAATGCTTCTGACATAGGTTATGTGGGTACTAAAGCAGTATGGGCAGCAAAATAACAGTAACGGCAAAAATTTAAATCACAGAGACTATTACAGATGCAATCAAGGGCTCCCTGACGAATTCAGAAACACCTGGTTTCTAGGTGTTTAGGTTTGTATTTTAATAAATGTGTTGACAACAGTTTCCACTTTCATTTTTAAATGTGTGCAGTACACTGTGCTTTTGGTTTTATTGTTATAATGCAGTTCTTGTGCATTTCTGTCCTTGTGACAGAAACTGGATCCCCTCTGCAGTATCAAAGCCTCTGCTTAAGCACACAGCACGTGCAGTGACAGTGCAAAGGTTTTAGGGCATTAGGTATATTTTCACTGTGAACTGCTAAGTGATTTGCCTACACACAAAAATATTCCAGAACAACAACAGAAAATTATATATAGTGACTTTTCCAGCATTGCCCCATGATTTGGAGTCTGGCAATGTAAATAACCGTGAATAGCCTTCTCAATCGTTAGGTTCTGAGACAGCTCAGGAACTACTAGCAATTGTCGCTGCTGTGTGTGATTTGTGGTAATAGTGTCACCTAAAATCTACATTAAAATTAACAGTTCAGCAGGGAAGGAACACCACTTCTGACAGCTCTTATGAATTAACTCTGAATGACAGGATCTTGGTAGATGTAGGAGATAGCTCACACTGAGCACAGAGATCCTCAGTTCTCACCACTTTTGAGACTCAACATGCTCACAGAGTTGTGGGCAAGAGACAGAAGGACTGAGGGCTAGTAGCACTCTCTGAGCACTCAGCTCTTTCAGACACTGGCTGCACATATTAAAAAGGAAAACAAGAGGCACAGAACACAGGCATGAAGGGCCTTCTTTCTGGAGCAGCGCAGAACAGCAGTAGAAAAGCTTTATGGTGTCTGTACTGAGGCAGAGGTTGTGACAAGTACTGTGCTTCAATGTGAGGGGGAGGGGAGATCCTGAGTTAGGAAAATAGTACCAAAAAAAAACCAACTCAACATACTTTTGAGAGAGATTTTGATAAGCTAAGTAAAAAGCCCTTATATCCAGCAGAAAAAGTAAACATTTTAAAGAGGAAATGAAAACTGACAGCACTGCTTTCTGCATGTCTGTACATGTTTATCTACACCCATACACCCAAAGCATGTCCAGAAACGTGGAACGCGTGGCTCTGAGATGAAACTGCCTGTACTAGCACACTGCTAGAGCCCTTCCCAGCCCAACCCAGGCTCCTGCCAAGGTCCCTTCCCGCAGGCCGTGCCCAGTGCTGGGAGCTTTGGTGCCCTTATTGCCCAGGAGCTGCTTGCAGCACGGCTCTCACGGGGCTGCTCCGTGTCAGGAACTGCATCTCCTGGCATGGATGAAGCCTCCCGGCAGTTCAGCCTCTTGGACATGTTCCTTACGTTCAGAACACTTTGTAAAACAAGATTTCAGATTATTAGCCTGGCTTCTCCTGGTTGGATTGATTCTGCCGATGAGAAATGCCACGGAGCTATCCTAACTCAGCGCTGCGTGGCAACAGCAAGTTCAGCAGGCATCAGCTCTACACACAGCACTGCACAGAGAAAAATCCAACTCTGCGTTAGAGAAACTGCCAGTAACAGTTTATCAGGAGGAAAACTGACTTTCCTGAACAGCGCCGTTCTGTGGAGCAGCACTAGTTGGGAGAGCGGTTAAGGCTTAACCCTGTTTCACGGTTTACAGCCGCCCAGCTCTGGAGCAGCCGACCTTGGACGCGGCTTGCTCTTGCATCCTACTGATATGAACTCTGATGAAGCACTGCTTTTGTGAAGAACGCAGACCCCCGGCTCCCCGGCAGCCCGCCCAGCCCCGCCGGTGCCCCGCGCTGCAGAGCGGCTCCCTGCCTCGCGCCGGCGGCGGGCAGCACGACTCAGGGCGCTCTGCGCCTGCGCAGCGCCCGCCGGAAGCGAGCGTCGGCCCCGCCGGCTGGCGAAGATGGCGGCGTCTACGGGGCGCTTAGCGGCGCGGCGGCTCTTCCTGCCCTGGTGCGCTCGCCTCGTTGGGCCGTCCGCCTCGGGGAACCGGGTAGGCGGCGGAGCGGGGATAGAGGGGGGAGTTCCGGGTGGCACCGGCGCTTCGACGGCTCTCTGCGCTGCTCGGGCTGCCGCAGTGGGGGCGGGGGGCTGCAGGCCGCGTGTCGCGGTGCACGCCGGGAGTTGTAGTCTTAGCGTGGGAGCTGAGGCGCTGGGATGCGGGAGGCGTCAGCGCCCGGCTGCGTGCCCCCAGGGGCGGGGGTGTCGGGAGGGGTTGTGTGCTTTATGTGCGCCCCAGGAGGCTTTTGCGACCAACTGAGCGAACAAAGCCAAACCAGAGCTGGGCTTCCTCCCTTTGGAGAAGAAGGGGCTCTGGAAAGACCTCATTGCGGCCTTCCAGTACTTAAAGGGTGCTTATAAACAGGAGAAATCAACTTCCTGCAAGGGCAGGTAGTGATATGTTTTAAAACTAAAAAAGGGGAGATCTTGGTCAGATGTAAGGAGGAAACTTTTT
>JAOWBP010000001.1:10651161-10662794 GCA_028571105.1 Tragopan temminckii
CCACCTGAGCACACTGCTGGCTCATATTCAGCTGACTGTCCATCAGTACACCAAGGTCCCTTTCCATCAGGCAGCTTTCCTCTCCTTTCCACTCCTCCTTTCAGCTTTCCACTCCTCCCCAAGCATACAACAGACAATTGTGCTGCCATCCAGAGGGGCCTTGAGAGGCTGGAGAAAGAGGCTGGCAAGAATCTCATGAAGTTCAGCAAGGAGAAGTGCAAAGTCTTGCAGCTGGAAAAGAACAACCCCAGGCAGCAGGACACGCTGGGGGCCACACAGCTTGAAAACACCTCTGCTGAATGTGGCCCTGAGCACTCTACTCTGGGTGTCCCTTCTCGGTCAGGGGTTGGGCCAGATGGACTCAGAGGTCCCTGCCATCCTCAGACAACCTGAGATTCTGCAATTCTGTTATCTCAATGTAGCTGGATTCTGGCACTCTGATATATTTAAGCATACATTTGCATTTAAATCTTGTCATGCTACAGCATTTCACATATAATAGAAACTACTCTGCAATATTCAGCCTTTTGGGTAGTTCTGGGCTTACAGATTGTGGTGAGGGGACAAATTTAAATTAATTTTACAGATCCCATACTAAATCATTTCATTATGACTCAAACTCTAGAAAAGAATATAGGCTGCAAAATGAGATGAACTAAAGTGAAAACTTAATTTAAAGAAAGAATGAAAATAAATAAATACATATGTGTATGTGTAGTACTTACTGATGGTTTTAAAGCTTGGCCAGTGAAGAGAATAGCAACCTCGAAGGTTCAACCGCAGTACACAAGGACGCCTCTTCTGCAATATATTTACTACTATTTTGTCCTGAACTTTATGTCTTACTGATGAAAAATTGATCTAAAAATTTAAGCAATTCATATGTAATTCAGTACTAAAAATATGTGTATTTTAGAGCATATGCAAACTATACATAAGTATGAAAATTAATAATAAAAATAGGAAGTCGAATTGTTAATTTATCTTTTGTCTTTAGGATGCAAGAAATTCTAATGCTGTTTAAGATTTTTTTTTCCTAATTATTGGCCTACTGATATATCGAGGTATCAAGAAGTGGCAACCTGTTATCTCAGTTTTAGCAGAAGAATCCTTTGTTGATTTAAGGTGCAGGCTAGGGATAACTAGATCTTTGACTAAAAACATTATATTTCATAGTATCTATCAAAAGTTCAAGCTGAAGAAGCTTCTAAAAAATGCTAAAAATTGTTTTGCTACTAAGTGTTTCAAACAATAGTGGGAAAGACTACATAAAAAAGTTTAAGAAGAAATGTCTCTCTTTCTGGAAGAGACATTTCCATGCCTTCTTTTTCATTAAAAAAAAAGAAGTAAAGGAAAGCTTTTTCTTCCCTTTTTGTAGAATCTGCTACAGCTATACTGCACCTGCTTGTTGTATATTTTATAATACATGGTTGTTACCCAAATACTTCAATAAATTAATCACCATTTTTTTTGTGTATAATACTTAGAAGATGTTACCAGGTCAGAAAGACAGGAGTTCAGAATTTTCTCCACTTCTTTATTAGGATTTTGTTCTTCTTACATTAAAATTGACAGAAATTTTAATATTTTTCATTAAGATTATGAAGTCATCACAGTAATTTAAGATTAGACCAAATAAAGGCTCTACACACCTAGAAGCTGAACATTGCAGTGTCTTTTAGGTGTTGGTGCTTCAAATTTGAGCAGACACTTCGTAAAATACACACAAAAATAAAACACATTGGAAGTTCAATTAAAAAAAAAACAAACACGTCACACAGACAACAGGCAGCTGCCCTGAAGCAGAAAGTAGGAAATGTAAGCAGCTGTTCAGATGACCGATGGAGCTTAAGACACTTCACTTAACAGTCTAAATTTAGTGGACTGTAGCCCAGAATTAGCAGCCAATTGTCCTTTCAGTTCCACTGGTTTCATAATGACATTGCACAAGCAACTTTGGTTCAGTTGCTCCAACATTTTTATTCATAAAGCCAAGTAGAATAGGTCAAACTGTGGGATCAAATTTATATCCTACGTCTTCAGCATTCTTAAAATAACCTGCCTCCTTTTTATATTCTTTTTAAAAAGTAAATAAAATTACAATAAAATATTGAAAATTATCATCTTACTTACATCACTCCATAACGAACTGTTCTGAGTTAGTAGCATCCAGGCTTGACTAACTTGAGCACATCTTGCTAGATCAACAATATTTACATAACGGAAAATCTAGGTCAGAAAAACAGACAAACATGGTATTGAAAGCTATTCATTAGGAAGGACAGTTTCAGTAAATGGCACACATACATCTATTCTAAAAAGAAGAAAAACAACCTGGAGCTAATTTCAAATTAAATACTTAGTATTCTTAAACTCTTAAACACCCTTTAAATGCGGGCAGAATGTCACTAATTGCTCTTATGAACAGCCTTAACAAAGAATAAGAAAAGATGGCTTTAATCAAAAACTGTGATGGAGAAAGATGGGTACGAGCGTCTAAACTGATGTTTTCCATGGACTGCCAACTGTTTTATTTCATCTACGTTCAAACAACACTTGTAAAAGCTATACTGATAGTTCAGCATGTAAAATATACACACACACACAAAAAAAAGAGACTGAAAGTAAATAGCATTTGGCCACCTTTTTCCATAGCTTTTCACCTGTCATTTTAAGGCCAAGTTCCAAACAGTATTTCTGCAAATATAACACTAATGTTTCAGTTTAGAAGAAATTCAATAAACAAAATGAGAGAAAATATGGCAAAATTTAATACCTATGCAACAGAAGAAAATATGTATTATATTCTAATCATCTGAAAATACAAAATGCATTTAAGGCTCAGAGTAAGACCATATACTGAATATTATATAAGACAGCAGGAGGGAGGGTTTAGAATGGATGTCAGGGAGTTCTTCACAGAGAGAGTGGTGAGGTGCTGGAACAGGCTGCCCAGAGAGGTTGTGGATGCCCCATCTCTGGAGATGTTCAAGGCCAGATTGGATGGGGCCCTGGGCAGCCAAGTCTAGTATTAGATATGGAGGTTGGTGGCCCTGCATGCAACGGGGGGGGTTGGTTCCTGATGATCCTTGAGGACCCTTCCAACCCAAGACATTCTACGGTTTACATAGTAAAAAATCCCACAACCCATATCCTCTGCAGAACTGAAGTACTACACCATATGCCAAAATGCAGTAAAATATCTGAAATGAAACTCAATGTTTAAAATATTCAATTGAAAGTACGAAAAAAGAAACCACCTGAAAACATAGTAAGAAAAAATGCACACTATTTTTCCTAAACCAACTTCTATGTAAGGAAAGCCTTATGCCTGTAATGTAAATAATTACTTCATAACTGCACAATAATCTAGGTCTCTCTGAAAGTAATACCTTCTATTTATTTCCATGGAAACCACAACAGTTACAGAGAGCACAATAACACTATTTAATAGAGACAGTTCTCACCATCAAAATACTATTTTTCAACATAGTCACCACTATTAGCTATGCAAGTTCAACAGCGATGAACAACAGCATGCATGCTGTACTTGTAAACATTTGCACCAGTAGAGGTGACCCACTGTCACTGTCACCACTGCTGAAATGCACCACTCACCACCTCACTGTGCTCACTTCCATTGTTTGGTCTCCATAAACATTCAGAAGTGTCAACGAATGTCAGTGGGTGTCATTTTTATCTGCATGGAGGAATTCAAGTACAGATCTTTGATTGATACAGCCATACTAATTCTAAAAATATTTATGTGATTCAGAATGCAGCCAGGCACTTACAAAGTTTGTTCTAAAAAAAAAAAAAAAGAAAGATACAGAAATGTGCAGCTCCTTTAGAGTAGTAAATTCCTTCTGTAAACCTCATACCTTCAAAGGCTTGAATCCCACGATAACTACAGTTGGACCCATCACAGACTTCTGTTTCATGTGGATTATTTTCCTAACTTCAAAATCCAGCGTAGCTTAAAACTCTAAGGAATTTTGATACAGCTCACAGAAGTATTTGACAAAATGAATTGTTTATTATCATTTATTATTAGGACTTACTTTTATTGCCTAATAACAAAAGCAAACTTTTGATTTGGTACTTCTCAACCTTATGAATTTTCAGTTCTGAAATGGTCCACTGAAACATCTATTTCATGTAAATTCAAGACCTCTATTACAGCTCTAAAGCAGTGCAATAATTTTCTGTCAGTAATTCAGCATTGGGGTATTGTCATAGCAGTGATGTTCTTAGGAAACTGTATCATAAAACGATGACATTTAGAAAGCAAATGATTTCCAGATGTCTTTGAACACAGACTTTATCCCAGCATCAAATATCAGCTGACAAGACTTTTTTTTTTTCATGAAAGCAGAACAGAAAATTGCACTAAATAACAGCATACTAATAAAGATTATTACTAAAACAATTGTGGTTTTCAAACGGTCCACTGACAAATACATCTGCAGTGTTAGATACAGTAATGTCTCCTCCTAAGTTTCAAAACGTCAAGAAGCTCAGGCATGCTTTATTTTTCACAGTCTGTGAATGCTTAAACACAAATTCTATGGAAGCTACCAAAGAGGAACAAGGAATAAAAATATTATTGAATACGAAGGATCTGACAACCTTAATATGAATGAAAATTGCTGAGCTCTTACGTCAAAATTCAGCAACTATTTCTCGCCGTGGTCGTTTCCTCCCCTGCTGGAGCTTATCTACTGCTTTTAAGGAAGACATCCACACTGGTATTCAATAAAAACCTCTCATTAAATGAGATTGTATCTAGTAAATGGAGCTACCAAAAAGAGAACAGGAGGAGTTATGGAGGCAGGAAAAGAAAGAGTTCTCTGCCTTTCTGTAGCAAATGATCACAGATATTTAGCAAGTGGAAACGGTTGCTAGTAAACAGAAGAGTTCTTTCTGTATTTACTGCACTGAATAAAACACAGCTGAAGGAAGAATAAGTAGGTGACAGAAATACAGGTTTGCACTTCTCTCTGGAACGAGAAAGCTGTATTTTCATTTATTTATTTATTTATTTTAATACAAAATGGAAACATCTAAATTAGGATTTGGTGTTCTTTCTCCATAGCAACAGTTCTCAATGCATATGGACAGCTCCCAGCTCTTCTGTAACAATTTTTGTTCCCTCTGCAATTTACACAAAAATAAAGCCATTATATTTTGGCACAGGCACCTTCAAGAGCACTTATGTAATAGCTTGTACCATTTATTTCATATCACATACACAAAAAGTACTTGCAGAAATACTTCCAGCACAGCTGTCTCCACCTGTCCTTCCATATATGCTTTAAGACAACCTGCAAGAGGTGCAACCCAATGCCTCACACTTCCAAGTCACATCTAAGCACACCTAGTTGGAATGCCTCCATATCTCTGTATCTGTTCATTCCAGTCCTTAAACCTCTCTATACCAAAACAACCTGAGAGAATGGGCTCCCTTACCCTGCGTCCCAGCTTCACTTGGGGTAGCACTCAGAAAGATGTATTACAGCTGTGCTTCCACTCATCACAGCACAGCCCACTACAGCTCAGTGTGCCTCATCACTACGAAATGTCTCAGTGATGGATCCCAATAAGCGCAGGTTAGACACGCAGTAGTTCGACACTTTTCCATCAGCAAAATCTGCAGTTGCTATCATAAGACGCAGATTCATCCCTTCACCCATTTCCCCACCACTCATTCCCCATCTCTTCCCCTGTACCAAGTAAGTGCTTGTGCAGCTGGACTAAGGAACTGAACCAACTGATTCAGTGGAAGGAGAAAGTGGCTGTTTTTTTGAACAGACTTGTTCCCCAATGCAGATAATTACAAAGTCATATACACGACCGTAATGAAAACAAAGGGGAGAATGGTGTTGAGGCAAGAATGTGTGAATGAGAATAAGGGGTGAGACAGTTTCCTTTCAACTACACTTGCAGGTCCATGATCCTCAGCAAACCTGACATTCCGAGGAATTTGAATACTGAAAACTTGATTGATCATGATTAAGCAAACCATCACTGTATGGATATGTTTTAAATTTAGAGGCTGGATCTTAATTCATTCAATTGATAGAAGTAATTTTGCTTTATGTTTCTGTTTATTGCAGTGGAGTTGGACTAGAAGACCTTTAAGGGTCTCTTCCAACTCAAATGATTCTATGATTCTATTATATTCTATGATTTTATGAAATACAGTTTTAATAAGTATTGCTTTTGGATTTTAGATATGCAAACACTATTTAAATAATTACAAAAATAATTCTTCCTACGGTTACACCTTTATCACAGAAATATGGTTTAAAACTGTGTAAATTATTTAACTTTTTTTCTTATACCTTGTTATTTCCTATTAAAAATCAGTATTGTTCTCATCTTCTACTCGATTCTCCTCACAAATGCACATAAAATCATTCTCTATGTTGGGACCAATGTCTAGGCTGGCAAACTACCTTGCTTTTCAGATCCAGACCTCAGAGTTGGAATTGCATGAGAAGTGGAAAACATTAACATTTTCTGCTAAGCCACTGAGGTAACACTTGACAGTATTTTTGATTTATAATGGCTATAAAATTAATTTTATATGTAAACAGAAGATAAATCTTATTTTTTATATTTTTACAGCTGCTCTGTAGCATTAATCAAAAAGAATGGCTGCATACCACACAATAGTTGTCACTCTTAGAATTTTTTTATGTGGATTCTGGTTTTTGTGTGCATAGATATTATGTGAGATCTGATTCTCTGCAATAGCAGCACCCACACGTGACTGAGTCTTCACCACTTCTCCATCCTGTCCTCAAGTACGGAGAATCCCAGCAAACTAAGAAAAAGAATGCACCATCAACATTACCCTCTCCAAAGAACTACAGGCGGTGTATGATAAATAGCTTGTTTGAGCTATTAATAAAAATAATTTTACTTCTCACGTGAGATGCAGTTGGCAGGCTAAAACCGCTACGGCACGCTGCTTATTTGCAGGTCACACCAACGGCTGTGCTTGCTCAGCTGACTAGTTCTCAGCTTATTGATAGAATTTTGTCCTTTGAGGTCTCAGCCTACAAGCTGAATCCCACATTTTGTGACAGAGATTTACATACACTGTCCAATATAGCTGTAAATAACTTTAAGCCATAAGTAACTGCTATCAATTTTGCTTTGAGATAAGTGCCTCTAAGTCAAAACAGAAGAGGTACAAGAATAACACACTTTGAGCTCATGATTTGGAAGTTGAAAAACAGGGCTTGAGGATTAAGAAGAAAGAAACAACTTTCTCCCAAAATGGAAAATAAGAAGGGCTACTCTTGATATTTTTCATTATGGAACTAACAGAAAGATTACATTACCACATAGTTTTTTTCAATGAAGAAAAATTGCTATTGCAGACCTCAGACTTTCTGAAAATTTGATCAATTACTTATTCACAGTGACAAAAAGTCCGATAGGTATGGACACATGCAATAATAATGTCTTATATGGTATTATCTCTTATATACTGTGGTAGTATATATAATCATTTTGGCATATAATATTATCTTACTAGGAAATGGAAACTTAGGATGTGGCCCTGTGGATCAAATTTTGTTCATTTTACTTCTCATACCAAAAATTAATCTCTCCCTCTGTGTTATTGGAGTTTACACTTTTACGGGAGGAAACATTTCCCTTTGAGTGCTTTGTTTTGGAAGAGGAGCTCAGATTAGAGAGTCTTCCTTAACATGCCTCAGTGTCTGAGAAATTAGAGGTATGGGTATTATGATTCCCAAGTTCTTTAGGAGAGATATCACTGCTGCTGGAAGGGGCCAATGGCTGAATCATTTGACAGCAGAAATTCACTGGTTACTGAATGAGCCACTAGTAAGAAAACAGCACAGATGGACTCCATTGATGGACCTGGCCAAAATAAGCCAATCTCACGTTCATGAAAGCCATATGTACCAATAATGGAAATCACACAGATGGTATCAAGAAGACTTAAAGTATGTTGTTTTTTCATGTGTAAGGTCTCTCTGGGTTGTATGTGCATGACAGTACATGATTTAGCAACGGCTTATAGATTCAAATTTCCTGTGACTTCAGTGGCCTTAGGCACACAATGAAAATTAAGTATCTGTTTTTGAGTTTTAAGCTTTGTTGGACAAAAAACAAATTCTGAATTTACTATAGGCCATAGTCCACAATATACAAAAGAAAAACACATTGTGTTTTACTGAAATACCACTTAAATGTTTTCTCTTTGTTAAATTAGTGGAGAGACATGATAGGACAAATAAAAGCTTCTACATAAGCTACAGAAGAGAACATTTTATCTGCACTTACAGTATATCACCCAGCTGCAATTGTAGTAACAAATCTGTAACATAGCCAAACTGTCCTCTAAAACTGAAGGCCTTACACCCAATGTTTAATAGTTATATTGCCACAGATTAAGCACCACTGATTATACACATTGTTACCAGTATAAAGATAAAGACTCATTTTTATCTGGAGCTTCTTGCATCTGGGTAGAACTACCTCCTTTTCTAGAAGTTAGTATATTAACAAGCTACATTTTGTAAAGGCACAGAAATAATGAACAAAGCAACCTTTTCAACAAACAAACAAATTTAAACAAACTGGTTCAGAATGTTTTAAAAGAAATGTCTCCCTACTAGCTGTGCCTTTGCAGTAGATTCTCCTCCTCTAATCTTGCTTTCAGGGCTCACACAGTCTTACAGTGCTCCATAATCTCCATACAGTCTTATCTTTGAGAGAATAAACTGCTTTTTATCACCTTCTGGGCTTGGATGAAGAGCTCCTACCCACTGTAAACAAATCCCTTTACTTCTCTCAAGAGTTCCGGTCTCCATCTCCCCAACAAATTTACTGATTTCTTGTTCTTCCTTAGTTTGTAGAAGCTTCTGGATGTCAGAATGGGGTGTGCAATACATGCTCACCTGACACTGAAGAAAAGAATACCTCCATCCTTCAGAGGTTGCACCTGACTCAAACTGAAGCAGCTAGAACAATGTAATCAGGATGCTTTGTTTCCATCACATAAGCATATCAACAAAAGTAAAATAAAAAATATCATTAAAAAAAAATATACACATGAAGATTAGTACATCAGAAGTGTTCTATTTAATCACAAACCTGTAATAAGGCTTTTTCTGGGAAGCGGTATGTTTTATGTTTTACAGTAAGATTGTTTGAATCAGAAAGGCCTTTCTGACTTTCCTTTGCCAGGCTCTGAAATAGATGGTACAAGAAAAGTACAATTTTATAATAACGGCAGGTTCAAACTTTGAATACTTCTAGATACTTCTAGATATTCAAAAACATAATGAAAAAAGGAAAATTGCTAAATAAGATATAGTTATACAAGATATAATTTGATGTAGTCACCTAACTGTGAAACTTTCTAACTGCTATTACTGAGAATAATTACAGTATTAGAGCACACCTCATGATTTTGCATTGCAGCAATGCAGTATAGAAGAACAGGAAACAATGTGCATTTCCAAATTATAACACTGTGAATATTAGTTTGTGTGTACAACATGACAGAAACATGCACATTTTTAAGATAGGACTTCAAAAGATATCACTACTAAAAATCTCTCTGTTGTTACATTGTATCCAACAACTGCAAGAAAAGATCAACATGAAATGCTCTTTCTGAAGAGCTATAATCTCTGCGTAGGAGTAACATTGAATCTCTTTTATTTTCCCCTCATATTTTAGTTCTATAAACAGAATAGCTTCAGGGGTTATAAAGCGTTGTGTTTTTTTGTTGGTTGGTTGGTTTCTTTTTCATCTGAATATTGCTAAAGGGAAAAGATGAGGAAAAAAAGGAAGAAATATGGAAGAAGGGAAAATTCAAGAATGAAAAAAATGCAAAGGAAGAAAACAGTGGAAAGGAAAAGCCAAAGAGAATCAAAATAATGACCTTCAGACTGTAATTTTCATTATGAACTCTTTTTTTTTTTTTTTTTTTTTTTCCTTAGTAGGAATAAGTCCTTCTGGTTCATTAAATTTATTATGTATTATAATTATTAATGCTTAACACTGCATTTTTAAGTCAATCAGGATAATCTCAGATGTCCTGGATTATCCAAAATACCTAAAAAAAAAAAAAAAAAAAAAAAAAAAAAAAAAAAAAAAAGTATTTTGCAAATCTACATGATTCACAGAGGATTCTTGCACTTCTGGGGCACTGAGCTGGAGGTCTGTCTAGTCTAGTCTTGCCTGAGATCATAGAATCATAGAATCACCAATGTTGGAAGAGACCTCTAAGATCATCCAGTCCAACCATCCACCCATCACCAATAGTTCTCACTAAACCATGTCCCTCAGTACAACGTCCTTGAACACCTCCAGGCTCGGTGACTCCACCACCTCCCTGGGCAGCCCATTCCTGTGCCTGACCACTCTTTTGGAGAAGTATTTCCTGATGTCGAAGGCATATTGAGTTACATCAGAAGCCTACATTTAGGAAACATAATTGCACCCAAAATGCTTGTAATACTGTACACAATACAAAATCAAAATACTTGGGTTCATTTATATGCTTTCTGCTATATGCATTCTGATTCAATTATGGACGTCAAATCAATCCTTAAATCTGCTGTTAAGAATGGGAAGAATTACAAGAATGTTATGTCCTGAGTATGCCCCGATACAGCCCAGAAACAGGACATCTTCTGTGCATGCAATCCAGACAGACAAACTTTTTAAGCATGTTAAGATACCAGCTAGAAAACAGAAGTATGGGAGGTACAAGAAATAAATATAAAAGCAAGAGTCAGCTAACTAATTTGAGGTAATAGAGAAGAATCCAGACTGAAAATAGGCTTTCACCAGAAAAGATTTGGCAACTGGTGCCTGGTAGCCAGCAGTGGGTAAATAGTCAAAAGCTCATTTCCATTCTGACCAATCATTTTACAGGTGGAGAAGCAAAAGTAGCCAAACAGTAGAAAAATTCTATCTGTGTGAGCATGATTTTTAGATTCTCTGTGCTACCAGCCATGACTGGGTCTTACAACTCCCGTCACTCTCCTTCCACACACAGTACCTGCTGAGCATCACTGCATACTATAGCATTCTCTTCCTTGCAGGAAAAGTCTCCCCAGAAATGATAGATATGACTAGATAGGATGACATATAGGATGACATATAGGGTATGATAGATAGATATGAGATTAGATAGGGCTGTTGGAATGTGAGGCACACTGGGCTGTTCATGTGCTGCCTACTCTCAGGTCATTCCCCATTTTGGCTACACCATCCTTTTGGGGTGTGAAGGAGGTTCCGAAGGCCTCTCCATGCTCTTTATGTGTATACATCTCTTGGATTCTGGAAGCATCCAGCATCCAGAAGCATCCTCACTGCTGATTATCACCTTAGTGGGTAATATTGCTCCTAAGACATCAGCAATTCGATCTAAGCCAGGGACATCACTGATAATAGACAACAAACAGCCAACTCTTTCTGCTGCTTCTGATATAACTATACTTCTGCTAATGTGATGATAATCTAGATCACAGAGGTAATGTTCTGCTTCCCTAACATCATAATTACTAAACATCAGTATTAGTAGTAGTACAGTAACTTACTTCATTTAATAATAATTTAGCTGCTTTTCTGTA
>JAOWBP010000001.1:10662894-10676989 GCA_028571105.1 Tragopan temminckii
ATAAACCTCCTGTCCTAGTTTAAAACCATTCTCCCTTGTCCTATCACTATTCACCCTTGTACTCATGGATATTCAGTGATAGGCTGTTACTACATTTGATTGCAAAAAATAAAATAGTTTTAATGGGAAGATGTCTATCTGCTGGTACCAGTTTTTTTTATTAGGAATTTGACTCATGTAAACATTAACTGTTTCACTGTGACTGTCATTTTCAAACTTAAATATTACAAACGCACTTTAAAAAAGTTACCAAGAAAATGCTTCATTGTGACCTACCCAAGCAAAATCTTTTATCCACTTAATTTCAGGTAACAAAGAGTTTATTTGTTCTTTCAGAGCTGGAACAGAACTCCTTTTACATACAATCCGCTGCATGGGAAAAGCATTCACATCCAGTTCCAGCTGTTACAGGTTTCTTGTTGGCCAAAGATGGTGTCAGTTTTTCAGCTGACTAAGTCAGGATTGGCCACTTTTTTGTTGCTTTCCCCTCCAAAGAACTCAGTTCTAGCTGAGGGATAATAATCCCTTTCCATGTTTGCTTGTAATGAACTGATCTTCCACATCTGCTCCAGATGTGAGATTAAGGCATTAATGTGGACATCCTTGTTATGATTAATCAAGTTTATTCCCCAATGAATATTTTCACTTTTGAAATGACAAATTTCAGTCAGGTTTGATTTTGTTGTTTTAGCTACCTCTGAAAACATAACCGTGCTTCTTGTTCTGTTATTTACTTAGTGGGAACTAAGGAAAATATTCTTCTGTGTTTCAAGATATTTTTGGTTAATATTTTCACTTCTAGCAGTCTTCCTAATTTGCTCACTTACATTATGTGCTTTTTCTTCACACTTCTCTAGAGTTGCTTTGTAATTCCTTTGCAATTTTTATCAGCAGTAGGTCTGTTTGGTAGCTCAAAAGTGAACTCTTTGTAATATTGTAGAAAACTGTGTGTAAATCCAATTGGAATAGATTGTGAATTATTTGTATACCTCAGAAGTAGCCTTTAATAAATGTTTTCTGTTTGAGAATAGTGCTTTTCAGAAAGTTCTGCTTTCATGAATGGCAGGTAGTGAGCTATAGAAGAAAGTGTGTGCCTATTTATTCCAGGGCAAAGAATGAATGTTGATTTCTTATGTATATTAAATTGCAGCAGTTAATTCAGATATTTTTCTATTATTGCAATGCACAACTGCTGGTCCTTGGCTATGGTATTTCTGTGGGTAAATCTCCACCTGCACAGAGTGGTTTTTAGTGCAGTTTTTTAGTGGACAACTAAAATAGTTCAGATGTTGTGTTCAATCTCCATACAAATATGAACTTATCCTTGCAGAAGGAGGTGGACATGCTTATACAGAGGAAGAAAGAGTGCTGCTGAGACCTGGTAGATCCTCCAAGTTCAGTAACAACTGCAGGGGTCCAGTCCATGTCATAATTCTGGTGTAGGAAGGGAAGTTTTGATCAGAAACCTGTTTTTCTCAGCAGAGTCTGTCATTCAGTGCTTCAAAGGAGTCTTTTACATGGTTAGACAGCAACAGAATAAAAGGGAATGGTTTTAAACTAAAAGGGAAGATTTTGGTTTGATGTTGAGAGGAAATTCTTTACTCAGAGGGCGGTGAGGCTCTGGCGCAGCTGCCCATGGAGCTGTGGTACCCCATCCCTGGAGGCGCTCAGGGCTGGGCTGGATGGGGCCCTGGGCAGCCTGAGCTGGTGGGGGGCAGCCAGCCCACGGCAGGGGGTGGGGTGGGAATGAGTGGGCTTTAAGGCCCCTTCCAACCCAACCCTTTTTATGATGATTCATTAAATTAACAGCGAATATTGCTTAAACATACAGGAATTTATAAAGTTAGTTCAAAGAGCGAAAAGAAGATTGTTGCAAATTTTTTTCCAAAAGTGAACAATAGCACCTTTCTAAATCAAAAGAACGGATGGTACACAAATCTTTTCATCTTTTTTTTCTTTCCTTTTGTAGATTCATCAGATGGAAGTCTAAAAGCTTCTACACTTCATGGAGCAATAGATGTTTATGTCAGTCAGTTAAGAGAAGTGGATCTGAAATCCCAGAAAGGTTAGAAAACTGCAGCACATATTTTTTTAAATGGCAATTTATGGTATAAAATAAAGAAGATTAAGGTTTGTTTGTTTGTTTGTTTTTGTCTATTTAAAATGATTATTACATGATTTTTGGTAATTTGTGTTCTTTTTTACCTCATGGTTAAAAAGTGTATATAGATACTTATAATGCAGTAAACTCAATAAGGTACAGTGATGCTTTAAAACCGATTATAGTTTTTTTGGTGTTTTTTTTTACTTCTTTAAATACTTTTTCTTGGTGATCTATTCAGTAGAATTCTGCAGAGTTGACGGGTTATGATCTTTGTCTTGAGTACGGTGTAATCCATGTTGCTGATATATATTACATACATATTCTCCGATGACCACCATACACTGACATTTCTTTTCCCTGCCTTTTCCTGATGAAATGTCCTGTTATTGAAACAGCAAGGCAGAACAATAAATAGGAAAAATGGTAGAGGGCATTCTCATGTGTTTTTTCCCCTCCTGATTACTCACTGTAACTTTGCTCACTCCTAAAGTTCATCTTTTTTGCCATTCAGAAGAGATCATATTGTGAATAACTAAGCGCTAAAGACATCTTGTTAGCCCTAATTTTGCAAAACAAACGAAGAAATCCAAAACTACAGCACTCTTTATGTTAACGTGATGTCAGATAGTTGAAGTGTTTTAAATGAATGTGGTATTTGTAGCTTCCTCTGGTTATCTGAGAGATAATCTTATGCACTATTACATGTAGCAGTTAATCACAAGGGAAATAATGAAAAAAATGGATTGGAATCATTTATGCCATTCTACTTTATAAGCCATTCTGGCTTCATTGGTATGAGTAAATTTATTTTTATATTATTTCTGAGTTATGTTTTGAAGTGCTAAGTTCTCTCTTTGATTTAGTAGCAAAGAAGAATGTATTTAACAAAAGCTAGTTAATGTTATTTTGAAAACGTTGCCTGATGGCTCTTCTGGCAGTACAGTTTAGTTAAGGCAAAGTTGATAAAGTTCTGTTTTCATTTACTCTGTAACTTTGGAGTAACTGCTGACAGCTGCCGAGTAGAAAATGTCCTATTTGTGATAAATGAGTTGCATGTGTTGGATTTTATGAGTCACGTCACTGAGCTGCTCCCAGAGGGGAGGACCAAGGACAAGACTTTTTCCCTCTTTTATCCTAACACTTTCGTGTATCCAGCAAAATTTAGGCCTAAAGTCTTGGCAGTTATTTCTTCTTCAGGAGTGTGACAGGCAATTGATTCGTGCGAATGTAAACTGCGTAGCTCGGGTTGCTTTCAGACTGCTACGTAGCCATTACATCAGTTCTGTAACTGTGATCTGCTTCAGCTTTTTGGATGTAATTTAAGAAAGTGTCTTATTTTTTTCTAAAGTGAATGTTAGAGCTGGGTAGAAACTAAGAAATATGTATGTAGAATGTGTGTTTTGATTATTACTAGTATTTTGTTTTAGTGTGCAGTCTGCAGCTTCCAAACATTGCAATTGAGTAATTCCAAATATGACGGACACTGGCAGTTTGGGGGCCCAGCATTTGTCTTCAATCTGCTGCACGGAAGCACTTATTTAGAGGAAAAAGAATTCTTATATATAGACCCCCCCCCTTTTTTTTTTTTTGCTAACATTAACAGTACGTAAGCGGGATCCCATCACTGCAGAGGAACAGTTCTTCTATAACATTCTTGTGTTGTGCTGCGTGCAGTAGCTGGATTACTCATTAAATCAAACCCTGTGTCCATGCTCAGGAGTGCAAATACACAACTGGAAGATGAAACCAACATCATAAATAAAATAAAACAGATTTTTTATTTGCTTCCCTTGGCCTTCCTTGTAATAAGGTCCTCTAGCAAGAGCTGTTTCTGACAGTGTATGCCAATGTTAATTCTTACGCTGCCTGAAGAAATACTGTGGTTCTATTTTGTATGTGACATACAGTATTCTGATTACGAGAAATGAAGTTATCTTTGTTAATCTTTTGACAGAAAAAAAGAGATTACAGTGTCTGAAGGACTATTTGCCTTAAGTTAGCTATATAATGGCCTGTTTCATGCTTTGATCTCAATGTTAATCTAATGAGCTTTCATTTAAATCTGTCAGGTTCTATTACAGTCAAGGTACCTGCCTCTCTCAAAGCCTACTTAGAGTTGTCTGGAAGAAAAGTGGATGTGAGCTCAGAGATCGAGTTAAAAGAAACACGGAGTGCCTCCAAAGATGATCACGTAATTTTAAGTGGTAAGGCTTACAAAGCTTGGCTACCATTAAATGTCTGTCTGGCGTCAGTTGAAGACATCCACATTTTCTTATGAGTTTGTTGCTCTTGGCCTCTTCTTGTTTCAGCTGTTTCAGATTTCAGATGTTTGCTTGTGGCATTGAACTCTCCATGTTTCTAGATGGCTCTTTCGTTTTGTTCGGTAAATGATTGTAAATGCAAACAACTGCTTTTTTAACAAAAATCTTAGAGCTAAACTCACTCTCAGCATTATCCCATTGAATTTGTGGGATGTAAGCCAGGGCTGAATGTGACCCATCGCTTTGTTGCCTTAAATAAACTCATGTAGTAAATTGCCAGAGAATATCAATTAAAAGTACACTGAAAAGTTTTCTCTGCATAGGTAGGAGGGTAAATTAAAAGGTGCATACAGTATGTTTATTAATGTACAGTATGAATGCTAAACAGAGTGGCGTAGTTTGAGAAGTGTTGAGGGGGAGATGGCTAGGAACAGAAGTTGGAGTATGGAATAAAGGATCCATGAAAAGGTGTCTGCAGTTACTGGGAACATTCTTCTAATAGATTTAAAATTGGATTTGGGAATCCCAAGTCTTATTGATTCCTGCCTTAGAAAACAGTTACACTCTTCATTGTCCGGGTATGTATGTCTCCCCTTCTCCAGACATGTCCATCTCCAAGTTAAGGCTCTTACTGTTAGCATTTACTCAGTTTGCTCAAGAGGCAATGCTAATATAATGTGCTGAAGGCTCCAGCTTTGTTTTTGAAAGCATTATGTCAGTGTGACCTGATACAGTAACTGATGGGTGAGGCTCTGAGTTTTCCTTTGTTTGAAAACTAAGAAAATCTGTTCAAAATTTCTTTTCCTCTCCCACGTAAAGTAATAACTCCTGAGTTCTCACAGGTAAGAAACATTAGAAGTGTATGTTAATAGTACATAACCTGCTTGTACTCTTGAAATGTATGGACATATTTCCTCCTGCATTGGACAGTAATGTGCTTCTAAATTTACTACTGGTTATTAAATATAATTTTTTTAAAACTTTGTTTAAAACTCCTCAGTAACTTGTGGAAGGGTCCTGGATTCCAGCAGGGCTCTAGGTGATGAAGCGCCTCAGCAGCAAATCAGTGCATTTCCTTGTTGCCAATCATCCTCCTACTCTGGCAGCATTAAAGATAAAATTACTGTTTCAGATCTACTCAGCTCAGTGGCTTCTCTGGTTTTGCAATCCACTCAGTGTTTCTGTAGTGCCATCAACACTGAAGCAGAAGCAATTTTTCAGCCTACCACACCGTATCTAAATGATTCTGGCAGATTAGCTCCAATTAGTTAATTCTCAGATATATGTATCCCAAAGCCATGGAAATCATCAGGAATTACACAGAGGCAGCAGCAGTTGGCCACTGCTCATTGATTGCTTTCAAAGAGGAGTTGCACAAGAAGTCTATAAAATGTACATGTAAGTTTGTCAGAATACAGGTAAATGGAAAACAGACCCTCGAACAGATTTTCTGCAGCGTGTAGTGCTGGGCTGAAATGACACATCTTCATCTGCCTTATACTGGGCATTTAGCTTTCTTAAATATTTTCTCATATATCCAATGATTTTTAGCAGATTTCTTCTGCCCTTTTCCTCTCTGGTCTGTAAAAGGCACCAAACCTAAAGGAAGATGAATTAATTGGTTTTCAGGTATGCTTGGTTCCTTTTCTTACTCTTTTGAAAATTGTACTTTCTCTTTCTTTGCTAAGCCAGTAATGTTCCTTTGACGTGGCAAGGGGGGAAGCTTCCTGCTTCTCATCGTAGGGATGCTGCATTCTTTCTGCAGCCAAGCACCTGTCCTCTCATTCTCAACAATCTCTTTTAGAAGCTGATATTTGAGAATTTTGTTTTAAGTATAGATTCTCAAAAATCTATATATATAAAAGGGATCTAATGCTGTTTCTATATTGTGAAAACATTGTTTACTGTTGAAGTTTTAGATACAGAAATCACAGATGTCTTTCTGCTGCAACTAAAGAAATATAAATGGGGAAGGGAGAGGAGTTTTGCCAACTAGAAAAAAGAAACAACAAAAAAAAACTTCCAGAGGCATAGCAGCTCTGAGCTCAGAGGTTAGTTTAAAAATAGATGGCTTTTCAGAAACCAGCCAGTTTTCATGTGGATGAGATGGGAACTGGCTGCTTTCAGGAAGCTGTTCTTGCCTCTGGGAGAGCTGTGTGAGATATGAGAGAGGAGGTTCTCCAGTGAGAACTCTGTGACTTGAGTAAATATGCACCTGGGTTGTCACCTGCACTATGTGACACAGTCTTCCCTACTGCTGTTAGGGCAGGTATGACCTGTGTCCTCACCTTGCTTCAAGGCTCCTGCTTCCACAGGAGTGAGGAAGGTGGCACACTATGGCCCTGTGAGCAGTCACATCCAGGGTTTTGCAAGGCAGCCGAGGAAAATATGTGAATTTCATCAAAGCAAAAGGATAAAAGGAGCGAGCACTTCAGAGGCAGAGTGATGAAACTATCAAAAGGTGTTTTCTTTTTCAGAAGAGTGAGGGACTTGCCTACAAAGCTGGCATACTCGTCAGGGAAGGGATGGAACCAGAGAACATGCCGGGGATTTTATTCCTCAGGGTGATTTGCAGGAATAAGGCATCTGTTTCCACTGGCATCAGTAGGCACTCCTGTAATATGGTACAATGAAGGTTTTATAAACAGACTTTTCATGCTAAGCACTGGTCCAACTTCCATCTGTGAAAGCATTTCTTTTCCTGCCTAGTTTGAGAATGTTTAAGTAAATCCAGTAATTTACAATAGTAATCATGTCAAGACTTCTTTTTCCTTCACCTAGCAAAGAGGGTAGGAAAAGAGGACTGTCCTTGTCAAGTAGGCTCTGTAGCTTCTTGCAACTCATAGCTCTTTTTGCAGATGTGTGTGCCTTCCCCATTTCTTCAGGCCTGCCTTTATCTGGGAATCAGCTCATCTAAGAAGCCTGTAGAGACCATTAATTATATCCGGAACTACGTATGGTAACAGGAGAGGTAGCAGGCTAGTAATTGATTCTGTAGTTTAAACAGATAAGGCAATTAGGAGACTCTCGAGCCAAAGAGGTTACAAACATGTTAAATGAACTGATGAACATTTAAATAATCCTGATTTGTTTACATTTTAAGCCATTTTTCCAGTATATCATTTTTATGTTTGAAGTGTGGAGGTAGGAACGTATGCATTCCTAAGATGAGGAGTATTTGAGTAAACAGGAAGCAGTAATGTTATGCAGTTGAAAAAACACAAAACCACCCAAACATAATAGTATATGAACAGGACTGTTCTGTAAAACTCAAAATAATCCTTTGGCTTTACTTGGCATTAGTAATACTTTGCTGGAATGTGTCCAGTTTTGAGTAGTCCACTTCAAAAAGGATATGAGGAACTGTAGAGACTCCTAAAGGGAACATATGCTCAGAGGTCGAAAACATCATTTATGGGAGGGAGATTTAAAAAGGGAAAAAAAAAAAAAAAGTGTTGTTTTCTTCTTGAGAACAGGAGTCTGAGGGAAGATGCACTTCTCTACTATGTCAGAAATTGCTGCAGAGATGAAAGAAAACGTCCTCTGTCCACTGGTGATGGAACTAGAAATTATGATTTGATCTTACAGTAAAGAAAGCTTAGCTAAATAGCAGGATAAACTTTTCAGTAGTAAGTAATGGTCTGGAGAGGTCACAGTACTTGCGCTGTAGCAGGTTTTAAAGAAGGACCTAGTCAAGCATGTCAGATTAAAATACACTGGAGACTGCTTTCAGCTCTGTTTCCTCTTCTTCCAAGCTGATGTGGCCATCTGCTCCCCTCAACTTCAAAGTAACTGCAAGGAAGGTTATGAAGCATGTGTGTGGATGAATCTGGGGGGAGTATATGAATGCAGCTATTGGCATGCTTGCATTGCAAGCTTATGTTTTGACAATTGTAAGTTTGCTGGAGAAAAAGTCTTGCAGTCATTCCTTGATGGTGTCAATTTCCAAATTGAATTGTCTGGAATATAATCCATCTTTTGCAACATGTAAATCTTCTGTCTCTGAGTAGTGCCAGCAACTCATCTGATTCCAGATCTTTCTCTCCCCCGGCCCAGTGCTAGTGCCAAGTTGATATCCAGCAGCAACCTTTGACATGGTGCCATCCGTCTACTTGGAGCGGAGTGAGCTTTTAACTTTGGTGGTCAGTTGCTCCATCTGGCTTTCGGCACCAAGTTTCCTTGGTCCAAGTCCCACAGTGTCACAGGTGCTCCTCAGTGGCTGTGGATGTTTGTATTTACATGTTACCACATCCCACTGTTACTTTCTCAAGTTGACAAGCCAGTCCCTTTGTACTTTTCTGTTCTTTTACTAATAACAAACATATTCTTTGTGAATGCTTATCTTTTCTCAAGTCAAGAAGCATATCTGCTCCCTTATTTTAGCCAACATGACAACAGTTGCAAGAGTTAACAGGATTTGTAGTTTGGGCTCTAATCTCATCAGTCTACAGCACTAACACCTTGCTGAGCCTTTTCTGAAGGGTGCTTCTCTGAGCCATGTCACCTGTTGACCATGCAGAAGAGTAACCAGGACTCTTTCCTTCATGTTAACTTATGCCTTTCCCATTGAATCTGTCCTGGTGATGGAGAGGAATCTCCTGTTTTCTTTTCCTGTAAAAGCTTCCAGATACATGTTGCCTCTATAGTATGCGTTGACCCATCTCCAGTTATTCTTTCATCGCTAGGAACACATTAGATGGCCTTCTTCCTCATGTGCTTTTGGAGAAAGTGAGTCCAATGCCAGATCCCTTTGGTAGGATGGGTGTTGCTACCACCATCCTATTTCTGACTTCTCAGGTTTCTCCTATAACTTAGTTCATGTCTTTCTACCCTGCCTGGTTCTCCAAGATGACTGTGGCGAGGAACACCTTTACCCTCAGAACAACTGGGCATGCAGTGAATTAATAAGGATTTTATGTCTGCTCGAGGTTAGGACCAGATTCCTGTCTGGGCCTTATGGGATTTAGACAGATTGTTTCCTACCTGTATCTTCTCATTGCTAACAGAATGGCTCCTCATCCAGCAGTAGTGGGAGAGCTGCTGATGTAGTACTGGGCTTACCTTTAGTTTTGCTTCAAGGATTTGCTTATCTAGTATGCAAGGAGAGAGCTGACTGTGTGAGTTCCATGAGCCTCGTACACCATGTGCAGAGCTTTATGGGTGTATTTATTGCTTTTGTTATCAGAAATTCATATTAAGATAATTTTTTTGCTGCACTGAATTCCAGAGTTAAATACAGTAGAAGGGGCAGTGAATAAGGTGAGGCAAGCAACTTGCCTTTAAAAGGGAAATAACCGAAAGAACATGTATCACAGCCCTCAGCTGAAACCTAAGTTTCTTCTGAAACTTAACAGCTGTGAAAGCATAGCGCTCCTTTCCCCCACTTTGCAGCTGACTTGTCTCTGTTGCATTCAAAGTTTCAGTTCTGATCCCAGAAGTAACCCTATTAGCTGTTGTGTCCTTTGTTGTTTTCTTTGTTCTCAAGTCACTTCCTTAATGTTTCCCTTCTTTTCTAGAAGCACTTTTTATTGAATCTTTGCCACTAGGTCTGAGTGGGAAGAGCTTTGTTTTACAGATTTACAGCGTCCCTCTAAACACTGTCCCTCTGTGAAGCGTTCATACTTAAAGCAGTATCTTAAAAAACAAACAAAAGCCCAGGTTGTATCTGGAAAAGATTACATTCCTTTAAGTCAAATAAGAAGTTCATCCAACTTTTAAAAAACGCATTAGATGAGATGCTATCCTACGGATTTTTATTGGTTTCAGCTTGTGTTTAACTCAAGCTGTACGCAGCATTTTTGGGATGCGCCACAGTGTTTAGAAAACCAGTGGAAAGCATTTAAAATCTGCTCATCTTTGTACGTGTTATGATATGAACATAGAACTATTTCAGTTTCTCTGGCCTACAGTAAGGCATACGGATCAGTGATCAATACTTGACTGCATAAAGTTTTGCAAAGACCTTCTCTGCCTTAGACACACGTGAAAAACTTCCTTTTTCCTAAGTTTTATACTGAGAAGATGGCCATGCAGCATATTGGTGCATCTGTCTTTTCCTGAGTTCATGCTGTTGCCTTGATTGGTGGGTTTTGAAATGAAATACTTTTTTGTGATTTAATCATGCTAAAAGTCATCCTCAAAACCCGCTTAACGTTCCCACAGTACAGGCAGTTGGGTATCATTAAGATCAAATTGCTATCAAGAAATCTCCAAGTTAAGCTTTGTTGCTTGATTAGCATCTCCTACACAAAACAATCCAAGTATCTTAAGCTTGATTTGAACCTGCTACTGGCAATAGGATTAATAACCTTGAGATACTTTGAAGATTTGCATCCCCGGGGAATGGAATTTGATACTGAGTTAGCTGCAGGCAGTTTTATATTCCTGCATTCCTTCGTGGGCAAATCTCCAAAAGAAGCATAAGGAACAAAACATTTTTCTAAGTTCACATAGCAAATACAAAATGAGAAACAGAGCTGAGACTAAAACTGAGCTTTGAAATGACTCAATTTGTTTCTGTGTTTCTCCAAAACTCTCCGTTAAAATTTTAGCAGAAATGTAGCAGGGTGAAATCATCTACAGGGCTGGTTCTGTGCTTCAGCCTTTGTTCCTTTCACAGAACAACATGACATGGTGACAAAAAAACGAGAGAGGAAATGGCTGTGGCCAAGCACTCCAATAGGCGCTTTCTGAGAAAACATCTTTGTTCTGTAAATGTTGTCTTCTCCTCCTAGAAAAACAGCTGCATTTCCAGAGCTCCAGAACTCTGTAAAGGGATCAGGTGAAATTCTCCTTTGTGTTACTTTGTTGGTTCATTTTTTTGATATATGGAGACTCTCCTTGTTTCAGATGTTACCAGATTTCATACACACTGCATTTGCCTGGCTGTGTAAGTGACCATCGTAGATGTATTTTAAGTCCCTGATTAGATGGAGGATAGAACTGTGGATTCTACCGTACTGCCACTGCCTTCAGGTAGAAAGGATGCAGTAAGCATGTGGTGTAGTTGAGGCCTCTGTTACCTTGTGCAACCAGGAGGGCAGAAGTTGTGCTGGGACATCCACGTGGGGATCCCTGAAGACACATTGCAGACTGTTAGGAAAGAATGCTGAAATCCTTCTTCATTCAGTGGGAGAACTCGGTCAGCGTGGGACTCCTCTGAAAATCCTGTATTGCTGAACCGTGCTTCAGCCTGCTAGTATTGGCCTTGGCCCATAGCCATCAAGTAATCCCACTTAGCTGTACCAAAAAGCTGAAATACTATTGAAAAATTCTGCACATTGGCTTGAGTTGTAGAAACCAATGCAGTGATGTAAGTTGGAGGTTTGCCACTGCTTTTGACACGGCCAGAATTTTACTTCAGCTCTTTTACAGGTCAGAGCGGAGCATGTTTGCAAAGTTGCTTCAGAATCTGCTTCCCTGCCATCTCCTGCTATTCCAAGCTCAGATTAGTTCTAAACTTAGAATTCACTCAGTCACACGAACACTGAAATAACAATAAAAAACACTTTGTAAAAATAAACCAAAATGAAGGTTGATCTTCTGATAAAGGCACAGATTTGGGACTAAAAGATCTCAGCTTAATTCCCAATTTGGTCACAAACCTTCTGCATAAATTTGGAAGGTCACTTAATCTCTCTTGGCCTCAGTTTCTGATCTGTAAAATGGGGTTAAGTTCAACTTTTTTCTTTGTTACAGAGTGAGGTTTTCAGAGTGTGACCCTTCTTACTGAGTTTAGATGAAATATAGAAGACAGACATCTCAGTTTTGTTTTGTTTTTAAGCCATTGGCATAAGAAAGCAGTGATTTTAGCAACATGTTTTGTCCTTTGGGTCATCGGGTCTTACCAGCATTTCTCTTCCATGCCTACAAAAGAGATGTCAACTTCAAATTACCTTGAATGTAGACATATTTTCTAGCCTATGATATTTTATAATAAATAACACAGTAAAAAATGTAACAACAAATTATGGGAAATGGGATGAATACAAAGAACTGTATCAAAAAGGAAATGTTAGAAGCCCCATCTAAAAATGCATAAAGACTATTTTGGTACAATCTGAAATGTTTCCAGGGAGCTTGGTGTGAAGGTGATATGTTTACTGTGTGACAAATTAAACTAAACAGAACTCTCTTTTCCAGGTCACATGAATCAAAGGAATGAAACAGACAAATGGATTAAGGCTGACACACAAAGTGGCAAAGTGTATCTTAAAAGCCAAAGCTGGATTCAGTCTGTCAAGCTGAAGATTTCTTAAAGGCCAAACAGTCAAAACAATCAAATCAAGAAACTGTAAAGGAACATTTTCTCTGGAATTATGAAACTTTCTTGATACATATTCTTAATGTAAGAGAGAAACAATATTAGAAATGAGGACTTTTTACCCAAGACTTGCTGGTGACAGTGGCTGGTGATTAATGGCTCTGGTTTACTTTTTGTGCCTCTTAGGAACTACAGGGCCTTACGTATGCAGAGTTTGTATGACCTGACCCACTCACCAAATCAGTCTTAAAAGCTGGTAACTTTCAAATAAAAGTTTGGAGTCATCATTTAAAATAAGAAAATTAGAAGAAAAAAAAAAACACACTTTCACCTCCTGGTCTTTGGAAACATGAAAATTTACTTCCATGGAGCTGTGCTCTGCCAACTATTTTATATTTTTTAGCAAAATATCTTTCTACTGTAGGACTTCCAATGTTTATGTAAAACATAGAATTCTTTTTTCAATCAAATTGTGTATTGGGGACAGGATAAAACCACTTTCAAACTGTAATTCATCACTGGTTTTCTTATCTGTTTGTTTTTAACCCTTGAGCTGTTTCTGCTTTGTCAGCGGGCACTGTATGCGTAAAACTGCTTCTACGAAGCAGAAACTTGTTCCTTGTTGTCCTAAACCACTTCCTTGTGGACTGATTCAGCAACTCGATGTATGCTGCAGTTTGTCTACAAAGAAAAGCTTTTAATATAAATACTCCAAAGTACAACAGGTGTGACTGATTTCAAGGAAGAACACTCTACCAAGCAGGATGTTGGATATGAGTCCATCTGAATGTTCCCCAAAGTAAAAGCTACTAAGCTAATAAATGAGAACTGTAATCTGCTTGCTACATTTCCATTTATCATCAGCCTTACATGACAGGCCTGTGAGCTCATGGAGGCAGAAAGACAGAGGAGGAGGGAAGGTGAGGGAAGTTTATACACCCTGCACAAGAGACAATGATTTTTGTGGAGGATTTTGTTACTGTATTACAAACACAACAGAAACTAAAAAGAGCTTTTAAAAGGCTTTCTGTTTATATATGGCCCCTTGTAACAGAAGTACCGAAGTTTGTGTTTTACAGCTGAAATGCAGGACTACCTGCCAGCTGAGTGGATGGAGAGAAGAAACGAAATGTTCAGAGTGTCAGTTCAGGTTTTAAATTGTGTCTATGTATTTGTAGACCATAACATTATAAAATGAGATTCCCCAAGGGCTATAGTTGCCCCTTGCTAATGTTCTGCAGCAATCAAGGGCAGTTTTTTTACTTTAATTGAGAGTGGTTAAAAATTCCACATTCTTTTTCCCATTGTGTGTTCAGTTTGTTCTGATGTCTGTGGCAAATTATATATATATTTAATACACTAGCATATAAAACAGTAATGTCACAACTAAAAGGAATATAGTATTACTAAATATTATTATACTGTTAAAAGACATACAGTTAATAAATGTGTAATGGTTTCCTCAAG
>JAOWBP010000001.1:10681160-10713006 GCA_028571105.1 Tragopan temminckii
CTGCAAGAATCTGCTATCTCTCTTTAAATAAAGGGAGTATTAACAGAGGCAGACAGGCTTTCGTGAAATAGTTGTGTCACTTGAAGGTGTAAACTGTGGCAAGAGAACCCTGGAGCAGCCTTGGCTGCCCAGAGCAGGTAGATATTACAGTTCTTCTGAATGTGGATCACACTGAAGAGAAGCAGCCCATCAGTATTTCTTTGACACCTCTCAGGGGCAGCTTCAGTCTCTGCAAGGCGGTGGTTTACTTTTCGGGTGGTAGCGATAGTGGGAAAAGATCAGACTGGTGGCCTCCTCCTCATGGAGAATCCTTTGGATCTCTTTTTCAATTCTTTATCAGTGTTTTGGTTTTTTTTGTTTGTTGGGTTTTTTTTCCCTCGATAACTGGTTTCTTATGGTTTTTTTTCCTCAAACAAAAGGAGTAAAACTTATATGCGTAAGCCCCAGATAAAGACTTTTCAATCAGTCAAGGGAATAAAACAGTTAAAAGAGAACTGAGCTGACAGTGTTGCAATTCAAATGTTCATGAAGAACAAGCTCTGACTCAGATGAAGAGCAAAGAGGAAATAAAGAGACAGAGTAGAACTTTTTATTTACAGAATGTATGTGTATTTGTTTGCGCAGACTGCAAGAATACCTCCATGGGAACCACTACGTCTGAAAACTGATCTGAAGGCCAGATTGAATGAGCGTAGGAAAAGTTTTTCAAAGAAAAACAGATAATTTTAGATCAATCTTCCCCCTCAAAATGATAAAAATATTTACAAAGGAAAGTTCTATTTCAAAATTGAGAAACTGCACAGAACAAGATTGCAGACAGACATAGGCGTATCTTGCAGTGTATGGTGCAAGTATAGCTGAGCAGACAGAAACACCAGGTGGTTTCTTTGCTGAAGTGGGTTCAGGAGTTACTGCTTTTATGTCCCACTGGTTATAGACAACAAGGGATCAAACTGTGATGAAAACTGAGCTACTTCGATTTGGTGATAGAATATTTGTTCCTGTGTACTATGTCTCTACAGCTGAGGCCTACATTGGAATGCTGCACTGGTCAAACTCAATATTTCCACCCACTGACAGGTTTTCTGAGTGTATTAATAAGTTAATAGTGACAATTTCTATTCCCAGCATGTTTGGGCAGGATTCCTAGCAGGACTCCTTGGGGCTGGCATAATCACACTAATTGTAATGAATGTTCACTCTGCACAAATACCCACAACTGTCTGACTGCCACAGAACCTGATTAAATAAGTCCTGCTCAAATTAGGATTAGGATTAAAGAGGTACTGCTGTGGTCGTCATCAGTCTGCACTGTGCCCTCTTTTATATCGTGCCAGACAATCAAAAGAACAATCCAAAAAATTAGGAGGAGAACACAGTTGACACTGTTTTTCTTTTGTCACATTCCTCACCCATGAGGACAGATTCCTGTGGAGCCATTCCAACCTCACAACAAAGACTCTGCCATCCATCAAAAATAAAATGATTTGAACACCTCATTTTCTGTGACATAAACAAGGGCAACAGGACCCTGCAAGCACCAAGTAAAGTTGCCAGAGGAGCTGGCATGCTGACTTCTTTTACATAGAAAACAGTGAAGAGATAATGAGAAAATGGAGGCAGAAGGAAGAGGTGAAAGACAGGGTAAAAAGAATAGAAAAATGAAGAAAGGAAATATTATTTTTGAATGTTACCATGTAATAATTTCAAAAAATGTGAACATTTAAAGAATTTACTACATTAGTTTTACATACTTAATATTCACTTTTGCGGATTGCTTTTTACATTTTGTTTTGCTAAAATTTGTATTTTCTCTCTGACATTATTAGTTTTTTGGCAAAACATTATTTTAGTTTCTGAAAATTGTTTCCATTGGATGCCCTTTAGAAAAACTGCCTTTTAAAATTGCATTTAAAGTTTAAAATGAATGTTTCAAATCTGGACTTAAGTTAGGTGCTAAAACAAAGCTCTTTCTGTGCACTCAGTGAGTGCTATTGGTGTGATTTATCTTACCCTTGTGAGGATATGGTTTCATGAATTGTTATGACTCAGTTTAATAGATTACCACCAATAAATATTGAGCATCTCAAATTTCCAGGCTTCTCCTCAGCTCTTGACCACAGAACCCTCAAGGCAGCTCCAGGGTTCCTAAGAAACTACTCTGTGAGCCAATATAAGTCATTAAAACAGCTAAAAGTCACCAAATCAGACTTTTTATTTCTTTTTCTCTTTTAGTGAGTTAAACTGGCTCTCAGAGTTGAAGAGACTTGTGGGTATGGACTCAGTCAGTGGAAGGGGAGAGGAGCAAACACCTGGGAGCAGGAAAGGAGTGTTTGTGAGTGTTTCTTACTTTCTTCTACTTATTTTTATGAAGTTCAATAGCAGTATCGTGCATTTAAAGCTATCACGGATGCAGATGTAATGAGTTAAAAAAAAAAAAGCATGTGGAAAATTGGACCATTAATGAAAATACATTCCAGACTTTTCCCTCAGTGATGTCTACAGCTGCAAACTGCTGCAAAAATAAAATAAAATTGTCAGAGAGATTAAGAAATGTAGTGGTAGTTGTCAACAGAGGTCCATTTCAGTTCCTCAGCAGGCAAAAGAGCCAGAACATTCTCAGCGTCATGAATCCCAACGCACGAGGAAGTGAACTCTTTCAGCTACTCTTACACATAGTTGGGACTGCTGAGGTACCATAGAAAGTGCTCAGCACTTCACAACTACAAACCTCCCAGCTAGTGACCACAAGAAGATATCAGAGCTGACTAGTAGCCAGCATGGCATTCCTGTTTAGTTTGTTTAGTTTGTACACACTGGAGAATGCAGTCACAAGATGAGCTGGTACCAACTTCAAACTGTAATCTAATTTATTTATTAATTGTAATTCTTTACTAGATAAACTACAGATAAAAACTTTTCCCTTTTTTAATTGCTCAGTGACTAATACTGAAATAATTGCAAGCATTGAAGTAATTTTCCATACTTGTAATGCTTCTACAAGGACAAAATCTGTTTTGCAATCCTGATTTGCCTGCAGTAGCACATAGGACTTGAGTGAGTAGCCATTTTGTGAGCTGGGTAACTGGCTGTGAGGGCTGTAGGTTAGACTGGGGCTTTGGGAGAAAATTGTTTTCAAGAATCAGGCACCATTAACCCCACAGACTCTAGGTATAGATAATTTAATTTTAAAATAATTGCTTACTTTTTAAAGTTTAGGTCATATATTCATTTACATGACAAATTCATTACTTATCAGTAATGAGCAATAATTGGTGCTAATAAAGTAAAGCAGCACTTCCTTGTTTTATCTCAAAAGCCAGGGCTCCAAACCTCACATGGGCACTAAAATGAAATTTTTCTTCAAGACAGAACCCTTGTTTGCTGATCATATCGATACTTTTTCAGTCTATATTCTTATTGAGGCACTTCCAGTTGTACAAAACAGTAAGTAATTAAAACAAAAGATGAAGTACCACCTTCAGATGTTGAAAAATGTGTCTGCTCTGGAAAAAAAAAATGTTTACAGAGGCAAGAAGACAGGAAATGAAAGATGGAAGCGAGAACACAGAACACTAAGGAACATAGACAAAATATTCAAGTGACAAAAAACCTCAATAGTGCTATGCTGTATCACTATCACTCTTCAAAAAGAAGGGATTACAGAAACAAGGAAGTGGAAGGTCTGCAGAGGCTCTCACTTGCTTCCATCTAAGCAGGCAAGATCTTACTTGGGACTTCTAAGATGAAGATAAAGCAATAGATAAGAGACATGGATTTCCTTCAAAGGCTTTTCTCCTTCACGTTCCATTCAAGAAGGTAAATAAGCAGTATGCTTGTTTTCAGGCTAAACAGCCATTAGTCATAGTTCCCGAAATTTTGTTGTGAGTGCCAAGCACAGCTGGGACTGTTATATTAACACAGTTGGACAACAAGGGAAACTGTGCTCCAGAGAGATCGAGTGCCAAGAGAGGTTGGACCGCGAGATGAGATTCTATCCTTCTGAGAAATGGAGGGAACCAAGCAAACACCTAACACCTTAAGATGACTCTAAGACATCTTACAGTATCTTTGGTGAGGTTTGCCCCCAGGCTGTGACACTGCTCGTGCGAACCTACATGTCAGAAGGTATAATTTTATTATGTGGAGAAAACCATCAGGCACAGAGTTCTTTATTTTACATCAGTGCTTTCCTTAGAGAACCTGCGACTCACTACTCTATTCTGCAACCTCAGTTTCACTTATTTTACTTGAACCAACACATTCTTTCTTTACAAACATATTCACATCTGCTATCTCTTTTTCTCCATAGCATGTTTCTCGCTTCCACATCTACATTCATTTATTCATTCCTCACATTGATATGTTACTCTGCCAGTCCTATTCATTCTACCCTTCTTTAGCAAAAAAATCCCTCTCATCTCTGGCAAGTTAGTGTATTCTCCCCCAGAACGCAAATCCACAGGTAACTGATGCATGTTCACCTCACACCAACCCCGCAACAGGCATGAGACCTGGTGCTGCCATGAGGCACAACTCTGAAAAAGGAATATTTTAGAAACCTGTGGCTCTTCACTTTAGAAAGTGGATAAACGAGGGGAAATGCAACAGAGATCCATCAAACCATCCTGCAGCAGTGAAGACGAATAGGGGTCCAGATGTTTGGCCTCATCCAGTACAACTACCGGCATGAAATGAAGCTGCTAGGAGTCAAAACAGATGAGTTAGGCTTGAAACAGATAAGTGGTGGAAGTGCTTGTGGAGTTAATCTGCGGAACTCATTGCCCAGAGTGTTGCAATGCCAGAAGTTTATATTGGCTTAGGAGGAGACAGGAAAAGTTGAAGGAAGAGGGATCAGCTGAGGATTCCTAAATAAAGAGGAATGCATTTGGCTCGTGAAATCTCTGTCTCACAAATGGATGGCTGCTGTGCTTTTGGTCTCTCTTAGGTACTGCGCCATATGGACTTCGGGTCAGACCGTACGGCTGGGTTTGATCTCATGCAAAGCATAAGACCACAGAGAGGAATCATAGAATCACAGAATCATAGAATGGCCTGGGTTGAAAAGGACCACAATGAACATCTAGTTTCAACCCCCCTGCTATGTGCAGGGTTGCCAACCACCAGACCAGACTGCCCAGAGCCACATCCAACCTGGCCTTGAATGCCTCCAGGGATGGAGCATCCACAGCCTCCTTGGGCAACCTGTTCCAGTGTGTCACCAAGCTTCTTATAAAAGCGAAATAACATTTTTCATACTCTTCTGACCCAAACCATATATATTTTTAATTGACACTATAAGATTTTAAATTCATATTTAAGGATCAGTGAAGCAAACGTTCAAGGGTAATTGAATATCTAAATTGTGTTTCTGCAGGACATAGAAACCTCCCTTTTACTAAAGAAAAAAAATAGAGTATGAGTAGATATCCCCTAATCATACAAAAAACCCACCGTTTCTTGGGAAATGTAATACAAATCAATAGAAATGTTTGTAATGCATGAGGGGAAATGGGTCCAAAAAAGCATGAAATTTTGAACAATGTGTTTCTGGACTGCTTGTAAATTTCAATACATTCTGTATTTAATAATTATTTCAGGAAATCTCTTGATGCTTAGTTATCTCATAGCAAATAATTTTTTCCAGATGATTTCTCTATTTCTCCCACTCCCAATTTGCTTCCTTCTCAAGTTTCCCTCTTAGAGAAAACATTTGGCTCTTCAAAAAATATCAAGGAAGAACTGCCAGAAAAATCTACTCCATGCAGTTCATATAGTGCTCCTGATTTACTTGTAGAAGATTAGTTTTAACTGCTGAGTTGCTGACATTACTTATCTAGCTTTATGTGCCAACTGAAGTATTGCTGGTTTGAAGATGGGTAAAAATAGCAAACACCCCACAAAGTGAAAATGTGAGCTCATCTCCATAGGTACGTATTTTTAAAAGTACAATAGTGTTGTTTGTAATTTTACTGTGGAAGCACCAAGTCCAATACGCTGATGTGTAAATGATTCAGTACAATATTGTGTAATAAATTTTTATAAAATTTTCAAGTATTCACATCTTTTACAGCAAATCTGTCATTTCTCAGATATGAGAGTATAGAAATGCTTTTCCTACTTTAAGTAACAGAGTAGAAAATCCTGAATAAAATGTGTTTTTGATGTTAAAAATAGTGTTGAGTCCATTTATGACATTGTTTCCATAAAATCCCAGTCACCAGGGCTCTGAGATACTTTAGCCATTAGTACTGAAGGTGTCCTTAGTATTGAAGTCGTCCTAGACTAGAATTAGTGCTGAAAGTTTTGCCTCTCTAAACATTAGTGGTACAATATGATAAAACTGAAGTTGTATTTCAGAGGATACCTTCTAAAATAAAAATTATCTACAAACCACACACGGGAGTAATTTTATTAATCACTGAAATGTTGTTACTAGGCAAGTTTGTTGCAATTTGCTTAAAAATAGCTGTCAAGAAATAGATCCATGTAAGGTGGAGAGGAAACTGAATTACATTCTGTTATTTTTCCTTTTTGACAAACTGTGATAAAACAAGAGGAGATTTGATTGTTATCACCTACCATTTTATCCTGAACTGAATTTCATGCTCTCTTTCTTTAATAGCGTTGTACTCATTTTGGCAATTAAGAAGCTGTTGCCTTATTCGGCAGACTTCACTGGAAGATTCTTCAGGGAACTGTTCTGCTTTTTCCAGTTCATGCTGCTGTTGTTCCAGGTCTACACTAAGACGTTTGGCTTCCTGCAACAGCTGGATCTCAGATTCCTGTAAACTACATTAAGTAGAAAAACTTAGATCTAAGCAATAGGAAGCAGGAACTTTATATTTACATTTCTTTACATTTCTGTAGTATATAAAGCAATGTTTTGCAGATGAGACTGGATTAAGTCATGTGCAATCTGGTTGGATCTCATGGCTGCCCCTGATCAAACAGGAGGTAGAACCAGAGACCTCCTGAGGTCAGTTCAAACCTGCATTGTTCCGTGGTCTCATGAGAACAGTGAGACTTGTTGAAAGGGGATTTTCTGCATCTAATCTAGTTTAATTTTAACCAGATGAAAGATGGTCACTTAGTCCAAGTTATTCAAAGTTATTCATCTAGCACCTCCTAGAATCAGTGAAGAGACAGCAATTATTTTTATCCTAAGGGGTGTGTGGTATCAAGTAGTGGTTCAACTCATGGATTACATGGAAAGCATTCTGAATAACTGAAATACTCTGGAGGGATAAGCAAAATTTTACTGCTTAGCAGCATGCAGAAAAGGACAGAAGTGAAAATCTGGAGCCTTTGTTTCCCAGCATGAGAAAAACGCACTTTTTCTCCTACGTGACCAACAGTGACAACAGACAAGTATGAAGATGAAAACCAGAATTAAGGTTAAATCCTAAACAAGTAAATTAAGTAGTAAAAACCCCATTCACAGAGAGTAAATGCACCCCTTTCAGCACAAGTTACTGTCTTAAGAACACAAGAAAGGGATTTGATCTACAATACAAAATGTTTTATCACATCAGTGTGCTGACCAGTATCAGGACAGCATTCACCAGTACAGGGCCCAGCCTGGGCTACAACGCCTCCGTGTTCTTAGCTAACGCCTGGACATGTACTCAGTGCTGAGCCACGTGTTGCTGTCACTGGAGTGTTACCGGCAGTGAAGCAGCTCACCTGATGATCTCAGGCTGCAACTACAATTGTGGACTTCTCTGGAAACATATTAGTGGAACTGATGGATTATCTGAACTCGTCTGTGCCACCAAAGTCTGGCTTCACGGAATCAACAAATTGTAATACTCTCTCAGTGCTAAGAGACTGGTACTCACAATATGCTAATGAGCCTGCATGGTGATAGCCAAATAATGTATCTTAAGAGCTGTTATTAAAATACACTGGTAATTATGGAAGAGTCTTGTTGAACTGCAGCATGAAAATTCTTATCCATTTTTTGATAGACAAATTTAGTCTTCTTGCTATTGCTATCATTGTACATGCCTTCTCAATATTAAATTGTAAGCTTTATACAGTGGCATGCTACAGTTAGTCAGAAGTAATGAGAAAGAATAAAGAACTCAATCTCTTGCCCTTTATTAATTAAAAAATATGTAATTTATTATTTTTAAAAATTTATTATCTCCTATACTGAGAACCTCTATACTGAATTCTAGCTCAAAGATGACAATTGTGAGTACATTACAAGCTAAGTAACAACAAAGTTACATCACACCAAAGGACAGAACTAAGATGGTAACTGTAAAACATAAAATACACAACTAACTACATGGTACGAACATGGCTGAAATAACAAAGAGGGAAGAGTTCTGTTTTGTGTAACATTTCTAGTTAAATAACCACTTCCTTTTTTAGAACAGAAAATAAGAAAACCGCAGAGAAACAGGATACAAGAGTGTGTCTTTATCATGAACTTCATGCTTTGATGTATTTATATAATAATATTTCAAGATGAAAATAGTTTGAGATATCTATGCAAGATCCTAAACAGTGCTTAGATCTTACTTAAATGAGTCGAAATAATGAAACTGATTTGGGAAGAAAATATAATTGGATGCAGTAACACACACTCATTTATAAAATAATTCTTACATTAAATATAAATTAAACATGAATTTTATATACATAATAATTTTATATAAAATTACATTAAAAGTTCTTCCATAAAAACAAAACTCTTATGATTTATTTTTTTCAAGGTAATATAAAGAAAAAAAAACACAAAAAACCAGAATCAAGTACTGAATCTAGACCAGATCTTGTTCCTCATAGTTGCCAACAGTATTTTTTCCATGTGAAAGTTTAAATTTCCGTGAGGAAATGGTTGGAAGTCTACACAATATACATGTTTAGAACCACATGTGTGCAAAAATACGCTTGCCTAGCGTGATGTAGCAGCTTTTGGATTAGTGAAGTGACTAACAATTTCACATGGACTTAAGAAGATAGGATTCCAAATCCGTCAATGATCTATAATTACTTTCTTACAGCTTGTTGTGTGAGAATATTCATTTTTGGTTCCTTTGGGCTTTGGGCAGCCTGATCTGGGGAGAGATGTCCTGGCCCAAGGCAAGAGAGCTGGACTAGATGATCTCTAAAGGTCCCTTCCTACCCAAAGCATTCTATGATTCTATCATTTTGTGCAACTCACAATTAAGCCACACGCCTATTTGGCCAAAGAGGTATTCTAGGATGAAATATGAGGTAAGGTACTTAAGCTTCAGATGCAGCCTCACTGCAAAGCAGATGGGTGAGACAACAGCAGAAAGGGAAGGGAGCCTGCTCACAGAATTTCAGTAGTGCAGCAGACTTTCAGCAACATGTAACAGCCTGACTCGGTGTCAAGGATCTTGTCTGCCAGGTGACATCTCTCAGCTTTTCAGAATACCAAAGTAAGTAAAACTGAAACCAAGAAATAATGAAGTATTTACCACGAAGGAAGGGACCACAGTATGCGCTAACCAGCGTGTACTCCATCAGCAGCCTTAAAACGGCCTGCACCCTTATTAATTTCACTCATCACATTAGACAGATCTGCGTTATATACCGAGATCACTTGCAACAGTTTGACAGAACTGTCACAGCGATCTACACTCTTTATGGTGCATAAATCTCCCTCTGAGATAGATGTACGGATAATTGTATTCATAAAATCATAGAACCACAGAATATCCTGAGTTGGAAGGGACCCTCAAGGATCGTTGAGTACAACGCCTGGATCCACAGAGAATCACCCAAAATCCAAACCCAGTGTCTGAGAGCACTGTCCAAACTCTTCTTGAACTCCAACAGCTTGAAGCCGTGGCCACTGCCCTGGGGTGCCTTTTCCAGGCCCACCTCCCTCTGGTGAAGAACTTCTTCCTAAGTTTCTTAGTTACCATTTCCTGGTAATTAATGATAGGAGGCACAGTAATGGCATGAAGTAGGAGAGGGTCAGATTGGACATTAGGAAAACTTTCTTTACTGTGAGACTGGACAAGCAATAGAACAGGCTTCTTAGAGAGGTGGTTGATATTTCACGCCTGTCAGTGTTCAGGAGGCATCTGGATAATGTCCCCATTAACTTTTAGTTAGCCCCTAAGACCGTTGGGCTAGATGATCTCTGAAGGTCCCTTCCAACTGAACTATTCTAGTCTAGTCTAGTCTAGTCTAGCCCAGTCTAATATTCATTCTGAACTCCCCTTAGGTTATACCAATGACTAAAAGAAAGAACTATACTCAGTTTGAGTCTCACCCAGCATCACTTCTTTCTGCACTGCATTTAACAGTGCTGGTAAACAAAAGACATTCTGCCTTGGGGACAAATTAAGTGATGAAATTCAACTGCAACAGGTGAAAAAATGAGTTACTGATCCACAGAGTTTTACCGAAGAACTAAAAATAAAAAAAATTGTATTGATTCCTCGGAATGATTGTAAGAAAAGGACAAATGCCTCATAGATTATCCCAAAAGGTCTTGCTCAGTACAGATGAAAAGAGGATGACATGAGTCATAAGCACACTAGAAGTTTTATTATTTTTCTGCCTTCAGAAGTCTGATTTTTTGGAAGGCTGGGCAAGGTTTCACCTCAGTTGACTGAGACCAACAGTATAAACATATACTCACCCTATCATCTGGACTCTGATTATAGTCAATGGACAAAAACAGATGCCTGGAGATGTCTGTCTAAGAAGAAAGTGTATGGCTTCTGTTATTGAGCATTGAGCCTCTAGGTACGTAGTTCAGCTGTGTGTATCTACAGAAATACGGGCAAGTGAATCTCGCCTTTACTGTTTGGAAAGTCCTCAGAATATAGCAGAAATTGTGATGAATTTTTGATTATTGATTTCCCTTGCTTTCTTCCAGAAGTAGGAGGAATTAATCTGAGGAAATTAGCATTAGTGTATTCATGTGTTAGTGTTTTGCTTTGACACATGGCTAATCCAAGTAAAGAGTGCTTTGTGACTCTCTCCAATTGATTTTCTTGCAGAGGTACAGCAATTGCATACTTCTGCAAGAACAATGAAAAGAATGAGGGCTATAATCTATCATCCGACACACTTCTGGTGCATGGTTTAAAGCAGTTATATGTATGAAAGAAAAGAGTTCAGTCTTGTTTTCTCTCAGGCAATATTCCACCTATAGAAAAAAAGTTGCCATTATAAAAAAATATGTTTTATATTAAAAAAATGCTATATATTTTATATTAAAAAAAATGAAAATATACAAAATAAAGTAAGTAGAGACATGATTGCAATTTTTCCAGCCGAAGACTGGTTTCAAATTAACACTGGCTAAATGTAAATCATGCTTAGTAGCTACTGGATTTCTCCTTCATCTCAGTGAACACTAATGTGCTAGAAACATTTTCAATCAATTAACCAAAATCCACATCATATGTTTAGCTCTGAGCATCAGCCTTGAAGCCTCTACGTCATTAAACTGGTATAGAAGTGATGCTTTAAATGTTTCTCCAAAATATTTGATGTGCACTGATCTGAATAAAGTCAAATGACTTTTTACACAGCCAAAGCCTTATTCTAGCTTCCCATTTTATCAGGATGAAACCATAAGACTTTCAACTTCAGGATCCTGTGTTTTCAGGATCAAATATGATAGTCACAAAGACTATTGCAAATATTGGCGTCCTGCCACTCTATTCAGCCCAGTAACACAGTACTATCAACTCTTCTTTTCCTTCTACTCAAGAAAGTGCTCAAGCCTGCACAGAACTACAACCACAATCCCTTCTCTTGTCTCACCAGAGCAGGGCAGACTCACAGCTACCATACCTAACTTCAGACTTTGAAGCTTCAGGATATACTTAGAAAACTGTAAATATTGTACCTTCTCACAGTTTCATGCAGCAGGGTGTACTTTGCTTTCAGCTCAGCTACTCTGGAGCCAGTGAGTTTTCCGACAGAAAATAGCTAGGGAAGAGAAACAGACAGTTATGAAATCTGCTAAGCATTAATATTTTCATTATTCTGTAATTTTTATAACCATAATTGACTCCCTTAATTTAATGAGGTTTTGGTTATGAAAAAAAAGCAGCTTGGCTCAGGCTAGACTATGCCAGGCCACAGAACATGCTGCCTTATGTATCCATGCAGCAAATTCCAGGAGCAAACCGCTCCACCTACCCAAAGCTACAGAAGCCATGTATCTGAGCTGCAGCTTAGACATCTCTTGAAGATTCTTCAGATGTCTTCAGGGCAGTAATTTGGCCCGGTGAACCAATGCTTAATATAAATAAGAAATAGAATACGGGCCCAATTTTGCCAATGGGAGAAACCACAGCAGCAATACAATGCCACCTGATCTGGCTCTGTTGAAGTTGTATTGAGTTCATGGAGGCCATAGTCAGCCTTTGGGGGCAGCAAGTCAAATCTGCAATTTCCCTGAAATCTGCCAAAATTTTGGTTGTGCAGATATTCTGAAATAAGAAACAAATATTAATTGTCTTCTGATGCAGCACCAGGAGAAGAAACCCAAAAGTACTTATGTCCTTTAGTCCTTCAGGCCCACAGAGAAATGCCTTTTCCCAACATGAGCTAAGGACCATTTAAAAGACTCATATGTGGCCTTTTCTATAGATGCCTTTTTCTTGAATACCCAGGAGAAATTGTCCAGAATTAGTCCTACAGTTAGGAAGCAGACCTCACGTGAATGTACCAGAGGAAGCATACACTGTTGATAGATGTTTTATTTATTTATTTATTTAAGATTTGCTGCAAAATATTTCAGGATAACAAGGACAATCTCAATTTTATGTAGCCCTGAGAAAAGGAAAGAAGATCTAATCTGGTTTTCATTTCTTTGCATGAGATTAAAGATAAGCAACTCTCAGATATTTATTTTGGCATCTTTTTCAAGCTAAAGATGCTGTTTAGTTGAGTTCACAGTACCGATTAACTCTTCTGTGAGAAGGAAAGTATTTCCCCAACTCTACCCTCTTATTAGCCTCATGTGAAAGTATTGTTGTTCTAATTAGGTATTATCTCATTATTGTCCTTCTCTCATGTACATCTTGTCCATACCTCTGAGTTCCATTTTTAGTTCCTGCTTTGCTTCTCACTGTGGACATAGGTCATGAACATCTCAGAAATAAACTTACTTGTCCTCGAATCTGTGTTTTCTCCTTTATATGCATTAGTTTTCTGCATGTCTTACACTTAATTTCACAGTTCAGAGGTAAGAAGTCTGTTCCAAAAAGTTCCTACACAGTGTGGAGACACCTATTCTTGAAAACTCTATAAGGCAGGCTGTATGGATAGCATAACCACCGTGTCAAAATGGGACAATACTTGTGGAAACTATCATCTCCATACAGTTCTCATTACCATCACTTTACCTGGGATCCAAAGATTTATTACTGAAGCCCAGTGAATTGTTTTCTCCAAAATTCTTTGCAAGGAAGAAGGGAAAGAAAGGAAGGAAAGAGGGTACAGCTTGAGGAGAAAAATGTTTGTGGAAGAAGGGAAGAAGAGTGAGAGTTAATTGCAAAAAAAATTTATCTGATGATAAATGCAGAAAAACTGCAGAAAATTTACTTGGTGATAAAACCAGATGAGAGGTGATGCCCCTAATATATTGATATACACTTTCTTCAAGGTTTCTTTTCCCACAACTGTGATAGTGGATGATGTGTGAATGAAGTGAATTTCAGAAACTATGCTAGCTGAATCAGTGGTTACTCCCAAAAATTCACTGAATTCCCAGAAAGGTGATAGCATTGACTGTTTTCCTGACACATTTCTATAATGATGATAAAAAAGCATTGTCTGTTAGTAATAAAAATTAAGGTTTAGACTGGAATAACAATAGGCACTTTCTTGGTCCTGGAACTACTGTTGTGCATAGTAGTGGGAAGATAAGTAACAGCTTTCTGCAAATGATGCTGAAGATATGTCTCCATGCTGTTTGCCATCAGATGGCCAAGGTGTAAGCAGTTTGGCAGCTGGAATGATTTTTCTTCCTAGTATCTAGAATGGAATTAGGGCTGAGAAATTGTCCCTTTATCTGCTGGAAAGGCTACTAACAGCCCTGAAGCAAATCTCCTGTGGTGATGGACATACTCCAGCTTAATGTCAGCATGAACAGGCAACAAGGAGGCAGAAAGGCTGAGGTGAAAATATATTATTTTTAATATATATATATATATTTAATATATGCATAATCATGATACACATTATACTTAACTGTTGTCATGAGATGTAGAAAGAAGTATAAAATAGCTGCAAAACAGCAGATTATTTCTGTCAACTGTAGGTGGATGCCACTGGCATAACCAAGGATGAGCTAAGTTCTAACATATGAATGTACATGTTGAAACCCAAACATAAATATGGACACAGTCATGAAAGACAGTACAGCCACCTTGAACATAAATACTTGTCTTTTGGGGCCAATCATAGTGTTCTTAACTATGCTTCTAACTGCTTGAGGATATGTTTTTCACTGAGTTTCCTGCAATTAATGGGAGATGGCAAAGTCACATGTTTATTACTTTGCTAGTCTGACTGAACATCTGTGATTCTTTCTTCAGAAACTCTTGAAAAATGACATAAAATGATTGACTAATTCAAACAATTGGTTTCATTCAAACACCAGGAAATAGAAAGAAAGAAAGAAAAGATAATGCCTACATGTGTACAACACTCACCTAAATTTAGTCTTCATTATAGACACAGATATAGGTCTACATGATATATATAGATATAGGATTTACTATTGAGTTACAGGAGTAGCACAAAGCCAAATTACCTTCATTTAAGCAAAGGAATTTTAGGATGTGACCTGGTGTCAACTAACTTTTCACCAAGTTACCAAACTATTCACTCCTATCAAACTGTTTTCTCTTTCTCAGGAAAGTATTTTCCCTGCTAAATCTCCTCATTAGCACATCATCTCAAATTACTCTTTATTCCAATAGTACTTAGTCATGTGCACTGCTATTGCTAAAGACTTGATTTATCCAATGTCAAAACCCAATTCATGGGTTTAAATAAGTTGAAAATGATCTTGGATTCACAAAAAGTTCAAATTTAAAGAACGGTAACTATTCTTTTGTTTTTCTCCAGAGTTTCGTAGAATATTTTGTTATTCCATAGTACAGAAACAAAGACATTTTTCCTTCATGGCTTGTAATTGCAGACCTTGCATATCTTCTTCTGTGGCAACATGCTTCTGCCCCTGACATTCCATTCCAGGTCATCTCATCACATATCTTTCCCATATTTTTGTTTACAAGGGCAAAAATTTTATGATGGAGAACAATATAATCTAAGTTTATTTTTAGCCAAAAAAAAAAAAAAAACACATGGAAAAATCTGAGGGCAATGATCCAGAACAAATCTGTACACATGAGGAGAAATTTTACAGACTGACTTAAATGGGGATACTTGAAAGAGTGAGCATTATTTGCTTAGCTAATAGTTGAAACACTGATTCCTACTATATAACCTTCAAATCAAAACATACAAAAATCCACATCTTGCTTTTTTTGCTTACTTTCACTGGGCTTAAAAGAAGCTGTTGGAATCAGAATTTAAGTCATGTCGATAATTTTATGTGTTTGGGCTTAAAATGGATTTTGTCCCAAATGTTGTATAAGATGTAATGAGCATTCTTTTTCTATTTAACCTTTAAAAAAAAAAATTCTGAATGCTGGTGAAGCCAATATAAATATGAACAGTAGAAAAAAATAAATTAAACAAATTTAGCTGAAACATAAAGCTCTGAACTGATTAGTCAGCATATAGCTTTAAGAAGTACACTGTAGACAAAGTCCAGTAGAATTGTAATAAAACTGAAAGATTTCCCTGCCTCACAAACTCCATTTATTTGTACTAGGAATGGTTACCTATCTCTGCATAAGGACAAAGAAAATTTTCCACCATTTTATTTTTATAGATTGCACAAATACAACTGTGGAAGGAAAAAAAAAAAAGCCTATATTGATACAAACAATATACAAACACATACATCAGTACCAAAGACCTTTTTGTAATTTACTGCAAGAAAGAACAATTTGCAAAAGGCTCAGCAGTTCTTAACTGAACGACATTTATTTTGTGAAGGAAAATCTTGTACCATGTAACTGTATTTTATAGAGTTTACCCAAGAACACTGCCATGAGTCCTGACATACTTTAATCTGATGGTTAATTTTATATAAATAGTCCTCCTTTCCTTGGCTCACAGACTTATTCTGTTCTGAAATAAGAAACGTGGGTAATATTTCTAACAGGACCTGTAAAGCCGTATGGTGTGTAACAATAATTCTTCCAAAAGCTCAACCAGGAATATTAAACTCATATATTGAATTCCTGGATGGCAGCTACCTCTCTAAACTACAAGTTTTGCACTTGGATCTCAGAGAAGTATATAAAAAGTCTTTTTTATAACCAGATGCCATAATATAAAACATTTCTACAGCTTTATTACTCAACTTCAGCATTAGATTTCTTTCTTTTATGTCTTTTTTTAAACACTGAGAGCTAAATTGGAACTAGAATTCATAAATATTTCTTTTTACTTCTATTTTTGAATGTTGACAATGGATGACTCATATTTTCCTTTGAGAGTCTGTCTAATTTGAATTAGGGTCACCTTTGTCTTTTTTATCATAAAAGGCATCTTTTAACACAGGATAAGTAACAAATTAACTCTAAAGTGTAAAAATGTTGTTTCTCTATAGCAAACTGATGTTGGCTGCAGGGATAGATGGAGTATAAACATCATTGTTTCCTAGCCAGGATTCTATATCATGGTAAAAATTTCAGACAACTAACGTATGTTAAGTACACAGGTATGTGCAAATCCTAAGTGCATATACACTTTCATTAATTTGCCTCTGCACACAGATGAGAAGGCCCTACTCCGTTTCATTTGATCAGTAACAGCTGTTGCACGTAGTCTGACACATTGCTGAAGCAGTGTAAATAGAGAGTAGCTCAGCTGCAAAATTAAAATCTGCATCTGATATTGATCTGATTACATTAGTTTTGTAAAAATTATATAAAGTCATACTGTATCTATCAGCAATTAAATAAAAGTATACTGTTTCCGTAGTATCTATTATAAAAAGCATATACAATCATTAACATGACCACGTTTTAAGATACAGCATAATACAAACTAATTTTAAAAAATTTAGTTGAAATGGATTAAATGCATATTCACTTTGCTGATGCTTTTCAGCTCATTCAGGCGAAATTTGATTTTGTGGGCAAAGTTTTTACATAAAATGATTAACAAAGCTTAGTAAGACTTACTATTAAATTAAATATATACATGTAGATGGACTTTGAACAAAGACATTACATTCTCATATATCATTTTGGAAGCAAAATAAAATTAATCACTTGTTTAAATAAATGATAGTCCATCTTACAATGAACATGGTCTAGTAGCAACCCAAACCATTCTACGATTCCATAAACAACAGAAACAACAAAAATAGCAGTGTACTTCAGCAGTGGTAACTGTAGGTGAGTTTCCAGGTTTCAACCTTAGGGAAGTAAGGTCGCAACCTTGTTGAAGGAAAGTCATCATTCAACAACACGCAATTAAAACAACTAGTGATAAAATAGACAATGGTATTTACATTCCTCCACACATTTCTAAACAAAGGTTTGTGATAACTTTCTTTGAGTTTGTTGGATCCGTATTGGCCACTTTAAGAAAAAAAAAGAAAGCAAGAAGATGCATACAAGACAGAAGTCCAGTGTTTAAGAGGTTATAGTTAATGTTCCCATTCCTTAAGATGCAATCATAGCTCATTTTACTGCTTGTAAGATCGCACATTTCTAACTAATACAGTAGTTGTCTTCTGCTGAATTAGTAATGATCTATTTTGAAAATAAGGAAAAGAATGAGTGAGAAGCTAGAGTAGTGAGAAAGAAAAAGAGCTTGTGAGTGACAACTGAAGGTGTCTTTTTTCAGTTCTGTGTTAATTACAGTGCTCTGGAAAGAACTGAGATCACTTGGTCATGCTGGCCAGAGTGAAGCTGAAGTCTGCAGTCTGGCATACAGCCAGTTCTGTAACTGTTGAGTCTTCCAGTCCCTGTTTGTACCAGTTATTCTAAACTGTATTTTGCTTTTCTCAGCTTTTCTTTTTCATTATACAATACACCAGAACTTCATACATTTTCAAACACACCCAAATTTGTTAGATAATCTGGGTAAGCTAAAATAAATTTTCCTCATCTAAATAGAGAATAATTGGAAAACTGGATGAAGATTTGGCAGCTGCTCGTAGGTGGTTGCCTGGAAATTCTTTTTTACTTTTTTTCCCCATACTCCCATAAAAGTAATTGCATAAAAAATAGGAAAGCACGTATCTTTTTACTGGATTTACTTTTACCTTTCTCTTTCAACTTAATTTTTCTGTTATATTGATTTTATACCATTACATTACCTTTTCTTTTACTTTACTTATTTTTAACTAATTAACATATTACACAGCACTGAGCGAAATCTTCTAATTGTATGTTTTTCATGTTACTTTACTATCTGAAGCAAAACAGAACAAATTATTTCATTATATCCATGAAATAAATGCACTGCCAGTACTGCATAATCCTGCCCTATGATAAAGATTGTGGATGCAGATTTTGCTGAAAAGGACAGGAACCTTTTAGGTGCAGGAATCCATGAGTAAAACAGAAGAATGCTTATGCTCAAAAAACAAAATCACTTGTGCTTGAATAGCTGTTCTGTACACTTGCATAACTCTTTCCTATAACCTTACTAGCAATAAGCTTTCTAACAACAGTTGCTCATCAGAGCTCTCTTGAAAACCTCTTGCAGAAAATTCCAGGAAAAAGTGAGCAATATCCAAGAACACACTGGATCTCAGGGAGTCTTTTCATATGCTTTCAACTTGACTTCTGGCTCACTAGCCCCTCACATAGGACTACTAGTTTTTCTGAGGCAATAGGTGGGTGTAGATAAAATGGTGATAAGAAACAGAATATGAATGGAAAATGAGGGTGTAGAAAGGAGAGGATCTACTTGATAAATAAGATACACTTTAATGTGAGCAAAACTAGAGAAATTAATCTCTAAGTGCATTAAACTCTGTCCACAATTACTTTCTCATTTTTAGTAGACTACATTCAATGTTTTTGTGAGCCACCTCAAAGCAATACACCAAGAAACTCACTTTTTAAAAACACATTTTCTTTAACTCCAGTATGATGTAAGTAAGAACCGTAAGAACTTTGACTTCCCCATTTTTGAATTGGAAGGATTTTGAACTAAGTCACGCTTTAGGATTCTGCAATCTGAATACTGAACTAATTCCGCACATGCTTTTGAAGAAAATACATCAAGAAAAGAATGGAGGTTAAATGTATCAATCATGAAGGCAACAGTGATTAATATCAATTACTCATAACATAAAGAAAGGGAATTATTTGCAAGCTTATTAGAAAAGACAATATTCCCTAAAACCTGTGCATTTCATAGGAATAATAGAGCCAGCATCTGTTTCTAATTTAGCTTGCAGATACTGCAAAATAACTAAAATGTATTCCAAGCTTTAACAAGACAATACCATTTTCCACCTCTTCATTCCAAGCTGATGGTTGTTTAGTTATAGCATGGCATTGTGACTACGCTTACTGTTATTTTATTGCATAAAATAATCCAGTGCTTTCTATTATTTTTTTCTTATTTCAAACAGCTGAAATGTCTCTTCAAACAAGTATTCTGTCTTACATTATGAGACAACAGAAAAAAATCCAGGGATAAAAGTATTTTACAGTTTGTGTACACGCAGGATTTCAGTTCAGTATTAGCCACTTTGCAAGTGACTCTTTTTGCCAGCCTGCTGTGTGAGGTTTGGGATTTTTTAAGCTGTTTATTTGAAGAGCTCCTCTTAGTTCTTTTAATATTTAAATGTTTAAACATCTAGAGAAGAAAAAGGGCAAATGTTCAACATTGAAAGGAAAGCTCTGTATCTCTGTCAACTCCTCTTATGTTCGCACTGTTTGGACACTGACTGTGCAGCTGGTATTACCATGGGGAGAAAGCAGTGCTGTCTCCCAGCGATTTGTCAGAGACTATGTCCACAGTGCAGGGTGAGAACAGGTACAAGAGTGCTGAAACCATGCTGTGACTCTTGGATTTCTATCCACAGTGCTGGTTAACAGTCTCCAGAGAATCAATTTCATCCTTTACAAGAAGAGAGCTAGGGATATTTGCTGGTGTTTGACTTGTTTGTGTCTGATACCTCCACATAATTTAGACCCATGACAACACACTAGGTGACTCAAAGCTTTCTCTTCAGGTTCTGCCCATATTTGGAAGCTGAAATAATGTAAGTATTTTAAGAAAAAAAATTTTTGTACTTCATGCAGTGGTTCAAAATTTTGCCCTTTTCTATTTCTCTAAAACTTTAAATGCAACAAATAAGAAGATATAGCTGTTTTCAAATGTGACGTATCATTTTTTCTTAAAGAGAATGCTTAAAATTTATGTTTCTTTGAATTTTCTTTAGAAGAAAGTGACTGAACTGCATTGGTTACTCATAAAACAACGCAGTAACCCAGTTGACGAAAGTCAAACACTATAAAAGATGAACCTGAAGAAAAGGTTAACAGCTACATTCTTTGTTTTCATATGGGGTCTTTTATAGCAATATGCCACTGAAAGGCTCATAGTCTACTACAAAAGTACTAGATACAGAAAAGCTGTATGCAGATGTTGCTGCATAAACCAGACAACTGAGAGCTGTGGTCCTGTAAAGGCATAAATTAAATACATTAATATACCCAGCTATGGTAGGTAAAGCAGTACATTCCCTCATGCAGGATTTCTACAGTTTTAATATTTTTATTACGTATGGATTTGTCAGATATCCTCCAATAAACTGCCAAAGAGCTTTCTAAAACTAAAACGTAACAACTAGGAAAAATAATACCATGTATTCTTTCTCAACACATAATTCATAACACTAATTTGTATCCCAGTTCATGGGAGAAAGCATTCTCTGCATGGAAAATAGCAGAATTACCTTCTATCAGTGTGCTACAATGGATGAGAAAACATTGCATCTGCTAGTCAATTGTGTCTTGCGTGGCTCACTAGAAGGGTGGGTGCCAGACTGCTTAGATAGGCATTCTAGGAGAGAAGGCAGCTTGCTTGCCTGCTTGGCCATGAGTTTTGAAAGAAGCACACCAAGTGCCCGGTAGTCTTACACTTGCCGCTTTTATTGGAGTAGGGCTTTGTAGGAATCAAAACTGAATTTTCCTGAAAGGATGTTTCAGGGTGAGGAATTAGATAAATTAAAACCACATCTGCAGATGTTGTAGAACGAACAGAATGAAGACGTAGGAACATAGTTTCATAGGGATTTTTCTTTCTTTATAAATAAGGTCCTTGCCTCAACAGAAGGAGTGATGTTCTCTGACCACATTAATTCGGTAATGTGTGATATATTTACTTTTTTTATATATAAATATCTACTATGTTTATGTCAGTGTCACCTTTTTGCTTGTTAACAGAATTTATACAAAAATGAAGACCAATTAAAAATGGTAAGTAATACAAGTGGCTACTTGCTCTACCAAACTTGCATCTGAATAATCATATTAAAAATTTAAATCAAAAGGCATAGGACTGTCTGCGTTTTTGTGCTCTGATTTGTTCTCCTAGACACATGAGGAAGTTGAATAGCCAGTAATATAATTTTCTGGACAACATATAGCCTGCTTTCACAAAGAATGACTGCTGAATTGAAAGAGAAAACAATCTAAAATAATCCTAAATCAGAATTTTTTTCTAGCATGGAGTTCTGGCACGTGAGATCCCACATTGTGGGAAAAACTGAAGATGAATCTAATTACTTTTCAGCCTCTTTCTCAATATCCTGCTAACACAGAACCACTGGTATCTGAAAAAAAAACCAACAAAATATTACTACAGAAGTCGAATCTTAACACCTCCCACCTCTGTCACAAAAATGGTTTATGTGAATGAGCTCAAATGTTCTTCAGGTTTGTTCATGCCTACTACTCACACTGCTTAAACAAACCAGGGTGTTTTGCAGCTCTGTTGCAGGAGATGGTAGCTCCCAGCATTATGCCAGAAATCACATGGCAAGCTGTAGTGTTTAGTCACCAGCTCAATGAACATCTGCTTGCAGTTTTGACTTTCTTGTTTTCTGTTTGACCTACATTCCATGATCTGCCAGAAAATACAACAAAACTTGCTCCAAAAAATCATGGGAAATGGTTATTCTATTTTGATAAATATTGAATAAACAGCCCTAAGTAAGACAAGTTTGTCAAACCAAAATATATTACTGCTTTAACCTCACAACCATTGGGTAGCTCTGGGAATGGAATTAAAATCTTCAGTAGAATTTAAAAATATCCTGAGCTCTTGGTTATTTTTCTTATCTTCAGGAAGACATGACTATAAGATTAAGAACCCTTTTCAGTACACAGAAAGATAAATAAGTTCTTGAAAGGAAGACTAAAAGGAATTAAAAGCTGCAAGACCTTTAACCAGACAAAAAACCTCGATAGAAAATTCTCACTTGTGATCATCAGCTTTTTCTGTTGGATCCTCATACAGCTGGAAAAGATGTCTTAAGGATTCTTGTTTGGATTTTGTGATTGCTTAACTACTTGAAGCTGTAGTTATTATACAGAAAACTCTAGGGATCTAGGAAAGCCCCATCTGAGGAGAAAAACATTGTTCATAAATAAACTCTGCAGTTCTGTTTTGATCTGGTCTTTATTTCTCTCATTAATTACTTCTGCCATTAGTTAAGCTATTTCAGCACTTTACAGTGTAAGATTGCTAAGTAACATTTCTAAGGGCAAAGACTTAGAAAATCTGAGTTTTTAAAGATTGTTTCATTTATTCCAAGGACAATAAGAGGCATGGAGCACAAAAAAGCACCTGTATATAGTACTATAAGTTCCTAAAGGAAGAATCGAGGCCAGTTGAATTGCTGGAAATGGACATTCCCTCATACAATGGGAAGAAAGTCTGGTCCTCAATAACAAGAGCTTTCCAGATCAGAGAAGCATACGATTACCTGATGGAAAGGAGTCTTTCACACTCCAAGCAGATTGCTGGTAGTATAACAGCAGAACACCAAACTAACAATAACATGAGGATGATAGCAAAGCATCTCAGGATTGCAAAAACCTCATCCAAAGAAGAAAGTAAACATCCCAAAATAAAGGCATGTAAGGGAGCAAGGAATTAATGTTTTAAGACAAAAATGTTTGAAGGGTTTGATACCATTATGTTACTATCTGATCTTTCTTTCCTTTGACATTCAGCATTTATAGAAATTCCTACTCTTCCTGAAATCATTCAGCCCTGATGACATATTCAATGCAGCATAATAGACCTATAATAATCTTTAATATTTATATAATCATTTCAAGGCAATTCATAAGATGTGGTCTACAAATATAATTATTATTAATTTTACAGACAGATACATTTGTCCAATCTTAGGTCACACAACAGGTTGTGGAGCTCACTGCAAACTGAATCCACAACAATGTGCAAAGGGAATATGGTATGCCACATAACAAGGATTTAGGAACTCCTTTGTACTTCCAAGGCTCCTCAAAAAAGGCTGGTATAGCTTTCTTTAGTTTGGCAATAGCAGCCATGCAGGAGAGTAAGGCTCTATGAATACCTGATTTTAGTCTGACAGAGAAACATATAGGTTCATATCAAGCAAACGAAAATTTTAAAATTGTATTCACTAATTAGAAACCTTAATTTCATCAGCTGCTACATATACTTCTGTTTCATTTCCGTTTGATGTATCTTTAACAAAATCAAAGTGATGGCACTGTTTTACATCCATATTGCTGTCTAGGGACCTCACTGCTGGGGAACTGGAGGAAGACAGATTTAAAGCACATCTCCCAGCAGATAATTGCATTATGTAGAGAATGGAAGGAATTTCTTTAGCAAGTGAGACAGTTAGTTGGGTTTTTTTGTTTGTTCTTTTGTGCTTTAAAAAAAAACAACTAAACAAGCCTCCCTCCTATATTGTCAATATTTGCCTGTGGGCTCTATAAAAACTAGTAACATTCCAGAGATCGTGAACTTCCGGAGTATGTGTGTGACTGTCTGGTTAATAATTAATCTGCAGTATGAGTAATTTCAAATAGGATTTAGGAAAATAAATCATTTGGGTTGGACTAATTCAACAAGAACTGGTGTAAATATCCTTTATTCATGCAAGTTATTTGGATTCGACAGCAGAAAGACGTGTCCGTTCAGCCCTACTTTCAGGCACAAGGAAAAAGACCTAAATCATTAAAACTGAGTAAGGACCATGTGAGACTTGTAAAGGCAGTTGTAGAACACAAACAAGGAAGTAGATGTGAACTGTCACCTGCAGCTGAAATATTCTATTTGGTTTGATTAATCAGGCAAAGTACATGAATAACTCTTAAAGCTGATACAAGGCACAATAAAAGAGAAAAAAAAAAAAGCAGGAATACAGAAAAGAATCCTCCAGACCGACAGGCCCGTGTGAGCTCTTTCCTCAGAGATCAGCCTGGCTTTAAATTTAGAATTTGGGGCATCGTTCAGATCACCAGGTTTTGCTTTGGGTCGTCTGGATATCTAAGCCAAAACTTAGGATCCCAAGGAGGTGCTGTTGGGTTTAAAATTCTCTTGCTTTTGCATAGAAATGTTCAATAAGCAGTTCTCAGAATCAGATAACAATGAGTTTTAACTGTGAGGCCCCACACAAATAATGAATATTCCAGGTAGTCTAAGCAGTGCTAGGCAGAACTGGGAAAAAGAGCTTCTTGTCCTCTTCTCATAGTGACTCTGTTTTGAAAAATACTTGGAACCAAAACTATATGTGTTTCAACATGCTGTGGAATTTAATTTCCTTGAATACCCAACTAAAAAAAGTTTAGGAAGAAGGGGACTCAGTGTAAGCGAAACTATTGTTGTAATAAGGCTCAAACTGGAAAAGAGGTTGATTCTCACCTTCTCTACCTGCTGTGGTAGAACTAGAGTCTGGTTTTCAAAAACAGTTTTAGAAACTCAAATATTAAGAAGCAGATGTTAAGAAACTATCGTAACACATAGCTAATAATCCCACTAAACAAACAAACAAACAAACAAACAAATCTGTGTACGAGAAATTACACTGCATAAATGATCAGCACACATGCATTTCATCATTTTGCCTACATGCACAAGTTCTGAGTCAGAAGTAATCACTGAAACATGCTACTTTTGCCAAGCACTACCTACTTTGCTCTGCTATTAATATCGCTTGTGATGCAAGAACTCCCACCCATTTCTGAGAACAGTGCAGGCAGTCTGATAACTCACAGGCTTCAAGCAGCCCTTATAAAGTTGTTCCACTTTTGCATACTTCCTCATACTGCGAGTTTCTCTGCAAAGATGAAGCAGCTTGTTTACTTAGTCTTGCTTAAGACAGCTCTCCTGGCTTTAACAAATGTGTTTGCAGTTATTTTAGAAGAAGAAAAGGATGCTAAGGAAGAAAAAACTACCGGTACTTGCCCTATAAAGCTCAAAACTAATGGGAATTGCGATGAAGGAGAGGACTGTACGTATCAGGTAAATCTGCCACCAATGACCATCCAGCTACCCAAACAATTCAGACTGATTGAGAAGACTCTCAAGGAAGTACAGACCCTTAAAGAAGCGGTAAACAAGCTGAAGAAGTGTTGCCAAGACTGCAAGCTGCAGGCAGATGACAACCAAGAAAGAGACAGCAGTAATGAATTCCTGCCACCTAATGCAGAAACTCCAGCAGAAATCCAAGATAACAGAGTAAAGGAACTGCAAAGCAAAGTGAACAGAATGGCAGCCAGTCTAAAAAATGCAAAGAACCAGATTCAGACACTGCAGGGCCGTTTGGAGAAGATGAGCCTCGTGAATATGAACAATGTAGAACATTATGTAGACAGCAAAGTTGCTAATTTGACGTTTGTTGTGAACAGTCTTGATAACAAGTGCTCTTCTCAATGTCCAGCAATGCAGCCAAGCCCTGGTACGTAACCTGTTTGTTCTTAATGCCTGCAACATAAGTTTTCTGTGCATTTTACAAATACTAGGTAAAGAAACTGAATATATGTTAATCAAATATCTGTGCTTTTAACTTTACAAAATAAGTATTTGCCCATTTACAGTTTGTTTATATTCCTGTGCGACTTCCCACCTGCCACTAGAGGGTTACTGAGAGTTGCAGGTGTTCAGTTCCTGCTGTGGCTGTTCCTTATTATGGGACCTAAATCACAACATTTTAAAGGACATTTTTTTTTCCCCCATTCTAATAAGCAAACATGAAAAATGAAGGTATTAGTTTATACCACTCATTAAAGATACAAAATATCAGTGAACTACCTGTATTTTCTCTTTGGCTGTCAGGGGGCAAATTTCCTCTTTTGGTATGCCTGAAAATACTGCATGTTTTTTTCAATGTGAAACTGCAGCTATTCTGAAATGGTCTGCAAGTCATTATTAAATATCAAGTGAATCTAGTAAAATGTTTAGTTCTTAAGAGATGGACAATTAAGTTTTCTAACGTCACAGCAAATATCAGAAAGGCTTCACTAAGAAAGCTTATTAACTATACTTCTCAAGTGGGTAATATATATACCACTATTTTAATGTGTAACCTTTAGTATGACACCAGTATAAAATAGAAAACAAGAAGTGTTAACACTGACAAATGCTTTTTCTTTCACTTTTTACCTGTTCTAATTAAAATAAAGAATAGTATTTCTTCCTGATGTTCACCATTCGTAAAGTATGACTAAAATATTTTTTGCAAAGTCATATAGTTTTTTCTATAACACGTAAGAACTTCTGCAAACAAGAAATATCCACAAGATTGTAAGTGTATTCTAGCTCTTAGATATCATACATGTGAAGATAGGGGTCTCTACAGACAAAACAGAGAAATAACAGAATGCACTTCAGTTTTTAAGTCCCTGTGGTTTAGCATTCCCACTTCAGAATGAAACTGTTCTTCTGTCTGCCCATAAAAAACTGAAAAACTGAGAACTGGTACAGTGTATGTACAGTTGAAATTTCCAAAAGAGCAAAAAGAGCGAATGAATAATAACAAAGATAATGCTTTAACTGTATCAACAATCAGCTTCAAACAGATACAAATCAGTATAAATTAATTACTGTAATTCACATATAAAACATTCACAGAAAGAATGAATGGTATCTAGTCTATTGATAATGGGCAGTGAATCACATTCAGTACAGTAGCTCCTGATGGGCTAAATTCATTTTAGATGTTTCTCTCTCTTACTGAGCTGTTGGGTACTATTCATATCACACAATCATGTAGATGTTCCTTACATTTTACAGCATCGGATGTTATAGATAGAAAACTAGCTACAACTTTTTCCCATATAAAAGTTTTTCCTACCTCTTCTGAAAATAGCAACAAAACTTTATTTAAATAGGAGTTGAATTGGATTGTAAAATGCATTTTAGCTGAAATGAATGCTCCCTGTCAATATCTGCTCTGAAACTTAGTCCAGTAAAGATCTTACACAAAGTTCAGTGAAATTAAGGAGAATCTATTGTGAACTCAGATTTAGTCTTTAAGTCTCTGATTCCTACACTTTATGCTTTCATAGATGTTCAGTTTTCTGCACTAGCAAACAAGGAGTCCTGAGCCTCATCCCCTGCCCCAGCTTGAGAACATTTGCCCATTACAAAAAGTAGTTGAATTGCTTAACTTTTCCTGTAGAAATATGAAATTCAATTCCACAAATGAACATATTCCTAAATTCAAATCTACAATAGAGAACAGTGTCTAAATGGTTTTGACTCAGAACTGACAGATGGAAATATCTCCATCATTTGTTTAGGAACATGGAATTATAGTACAATGCACTCTGAATGCTATTGAACACAATGTCATTACTAAGTTAGTAGATCAAAAATGGATTTTTACTCTGCAGGAAACATCTGGATGTGTTTTTCTTCTGAATAAAATGTATCATTGAGAACGGGAAAAACTGTGTTAATGGCAGATGCCAAACCTTTTTCCTTACTTTAATGCCAGAAATACCCATACACAGGAAAGCACATAACTTTTCTAGCTTCATCTTTCTAGGAATTGCAGTATTACTACAATAGATAAGATAATTCTATAACATTTCTCCTGCTTCCTTAATTATTGTAATATTAACACATGAAAGATTCCTAATGATGCAACGTTCTGAATCAAACTGTGGCTATTGAAAAACAGCAAGCTTAAAGTTATTCCCACATGAACAAAGATTTTCTCTGACACACTGCCAGATAAAGATTTGAATTATAGACACAGTGTGATGGTGTACAGTGAAATATTACCAAAAAAAAAGGAGCAAGATTTAGAAATATGGACTGAAGACACTAATATGAATTTATTGGAGATGATAAAAGGATGAGGAAAAGGGTAGAGAAAAGGAGGAAAATGGAACCCAGTAAGGTGACCCTCAATTGGCCAGTTTTGATTTAAAAAGAAACAACATCATTAAATGGTTTCTGGTAGCCATTTGATGCAGAGATCCTAGCTGATATCTATTACAGAATAAACTTGATGGAGAAAAAGTTTGTTCCTAGAACTGAAACTACAGCAACACTATTTCCTATCAGAAAGTCTCTCCAATCCAAAAGACTGAACATATGCTTATACCTCTTCCAAACAGATTTCTTGGTCTTCACTCATTAGATGCACTAAAAGAGATCCAAGTCCAAAATCATGGCAATGTAACAGACAACTTTAGTTAATATTTGACTTTTCTTATTTAACCATAGCTGTGGAAATAATGAACTTGGTAAGAAAAAGAGCCTATATGAAGAACAGATAACAACAGTCTGCACAGCATTTAATATGTTCTGTAGGCCACATCAGTCTGGATTAAATTTTTGCTTGTTTTTAAATTGATGCTGTGTTTAAACTTACAATCTCTGTTTTTCCACCAGTTATACAAGTAATGCAGAGAGACTGTGCAGATCATTATGCAGCAGGCAAAAGGAGCAGTGGTATCTACCCAATTACCCCTGACCCCAGAAACAGCACCTTCCAAGTCTACTGTGACATGGAAACACAGGGAGGTGGCTGGACGGTGCTGCAGCGGCGTCAGGATGGTAGCACTAACTTCAACAGAACGTGGAACGACTACAAACACGGCTTTGGAAACCTCAGCAGGGAGTTTTGGCTGGGGAACGACAAAATTCACCTCCTGACAAAAAGCCAGGAAATGCAGCTGAGAATTGACCTTGAAGATTTCAATGGTATCAAAGAGTATGCCAAATACCAATATTTCTACGTGGCCAACGAGTACCTGAAGTATCGTCTCAGCGTTCACGGCTATAGCGGCACAGCAGGAGATGCTCTCCTCTACAGCAGGCATTACAATCATGATCAGAAGTTCTTCACAACTCCTGACAAGGACAATGACAGGTATGCATCAGGGAACTGTGGTGCATTCTACAGCTCTGGCTGGTGGTTCGATGCATGCTTGTCAGCCAACCTCAATGGCAAGTACTACCACAAGAAATACAAAGGTGTTCGCAATGGAATTTTCTGGGGCACATGGCATGGTATTTCTGATGATACTCCCAGTGGATACAAGCAGTCCTTTAAATCAGTAAAAATAATGATCAGACCCAAAAGTTTTGCACCATAATTTTAAACCTTTTCTTAACTCTTTTGCATTGGATTGCACTCAAGATCATACTTACTCAGTATTATATTCAGAATTCAAATATTCAGTTATATTTGTCATAACATAGTTCTAGACAAAGTAACATATTTCCACATGCATTTTTAGAGATGGTGTTTCCCATATAACGTTTGAAAGATAACAATTGTTGCTAAAACTTAGCATAGGTTAAGTTCTGGTATTGTAACCTAAATATTCTAAGCATTGCTTTCGGTGCTTTTACTGTATGTGATACATCTTCTACAAATTGTGTCTGAATGAACACCTGCATTTTTACCTGGATATAACTCAGAGGTACTCTGATAACACACTAATTAGTTAAACACTTAGTATGAAACATCGTAACTCTGATACTGCCCAACACTTTGTATCGTCTTTCCTTCACAACCTCAAAGACGTACTGTGGGAATGTCAAAATAAACTAGGAAAAGTACAATACGTTACTATTTTAAAAGGAGAAGGGAATAGAGGGCCCACGTGATTAGCACAAAGACGCACAGAAAAAAGGTTGAGGAATACTTAGACTGTGAATGTGGTTCCTCAAACATTATTCCCTTTGTCAAAAACTATTCAAACAAGCTGGTGAAAGAATTGGATAAAAGCAAGTGGAAATAACGCATAGAGAATGTAATGAAAGATGACCTTTCTTGCTCGTTTTCTTCTATTCAACCTCAATATCCTTTCCACATTTTTTTGGGAGAAAGTAAATTTCATGTAGTTATCACAGATTTATATAGGGGAGTGGACAGGTAGGAAGAAGACACATCAAGAAAAATCCATGTGTTTGTATTAATCCCTCTAAATACATACAAGAAATACATTTTGCTTTCTTTTCTGAATCTTTTAGGTAAGCCAAACATTGCAAGATGACAGTTGTAGAGACTTAAGCTCTTATTTTAGTACTTCTCACTATACGTATCATTAGGCCTTAAATTATACATAAATTTTATTTAGTAACTCAAGATTACATTCTTCCCATTTTCTGAGCACTGCTTTTGCAATCAAAGAAACATGACTAATCCACTGGCATTAGATGCAGAAAAGGGAATATGCAGAGGGCCTTTTTCTTCTAAAACATAGCCAAAGAAACAGTGCACTTTTCTTACACTTCGGGAAGTGCAATTTAAAGAAACTGTTATTATGTTTCACATTGTAGATAGCAAGCACAAATTTGCCTACACATACCTATTGTCTATGTTAGAAAATACATGTCTATAATTACGGTGACTAACATTCTGAGAGGAGATGCCAATTATCTTAGCATAAGGTATTTTGCTATATAGCTAATAGCAATTCTCAGATGCAGATAAACTATACAAAGACTGTATTTCTTTACTGGTAAAAGTATGTTTTTTACTGGCATAGCATTTTTGCTATAAGAGCCATTTGTTCGTAACAGTAAATAACAGAACTGTGCTAACAAACCTATGAGCGCACATCTGGCCTAAAACTTTACAAATCAGACCTTAATTGTTTTTAAGATAATATCCAGAACGATCATGGTTACAAGCTATGGACATGAACAAAAGTGGCAATTACTAAATAGCAGAGTATTAATATATATATTTGAGAGAGTAAATACTTTGAAGGATATTTCAGTGTGAAGAGTAATTTGGTTTATTGTATTTCAATTTTAAAGACTAATGGAAGATTTTAATTGTAAGATGTATAACCTGTGCTTGAAAATGTTTTGAAGTCATAGAATATTTATTTTGTGATAAAATGGATTGTCTAAAAAAACAACAAAAAAGCAATTTATGAAATATTGGTTAGGAGAGCAAATATCTAATTGTGTGTGATTGTATTTAATGATTTTGCACAAAATGCACAATTTTCTCCTATTCATTACATGGTAACTAGCTCTGTATGACTTACAGTATCTATAAGCTTCTACTTGAAAATGTCTTTTTCCTGCTAATTTGTTGGGAGGGAAACTGTTTCTTTTTTATTGAACTAAAAGGAAAAATTGTAAAAAAGAAATTTCATCAGGATAAACAAATATGACTAATGTCACCTACAAAGTCTTGATCAACTTCTTAAAAAAGAAAAAAAGAAAAAAAAAAAAAAAGAAAGAAAGAAAAGAAAAGAAAAGAAAAGAAAAGAAAAGAAAAGAAAAGAAA
>JAOWBP010000001.1:10731614-10752054 GCA_028571105.1 Tragopan temminckii
TGTGTGTATGTATGTGTGTGTGTGTCTCTGCCCTCGGTCAGTGCGGCCCACGGTGGTGGAGCCCTCGGGGCACTTCTCACGAGTCCGAAGGAACTTGTGATGCTCCTCGCACGTCGTTTGGTTCTTCATTCGTAGCCCTTTCTCCCCCTTTGTTCCAAAAGGAGTTTTAACGTCCCTCTTTCTTCTGCCCCACAGCCCTTTCTGGGAAAGAAAGAGGAAAAAAAAAAAAAAACTAAACAAAACCAACAACACAAAGAGACATTTAGCCGAGAATAAAACAACCAAAACTCCGCTTCTGTGTGTGTGGTAAATAAGTGCTAATTAAAATCGGACAAGGTGTAGGATGTCCCAGCGGGGAGAGAGCGGGTGGTTGGGAACAGAGTGACTGCCGTGTTGTGGCCCTGTGGTATCGCTGCTGTGCTCGTGGTTGTTCTCATCTGTCTGCAAGGAAGCTGGTCGACTTCTGCTTTTCTGAAACTGCTGAAAGCCTTGGTCTGAACATCAGCATAATAACTGTGGCTGTAGTAGGAACACGGGCTGGTTGTGCGCTGTGTCCAGGTCCCCTGGTTGTTTTTAGTTAACTAACCTACCTCCCTCTTTAAAGGTCTGCTGTCCCACAGAAAGCCTGTGTGGCTGTAAGTCGGAGCGTATCAGCTCCTTTGGCTTCATAAACCAAGGTGCTTCCCACGCTGCCAGTGACAAAATCTGTTAACATTTATTTCACGTACACCAGAAAATTTACTGAGGAGCTGTGAGGTATAGGGTTTCCCCCAAAGGGTTTTGAAGTAAAATTCTGAAAACCCGTGTAATCAATTAATCTCTGTGTTTATTGTGGAGGTAGCAGGAAGGTGTTCACCTGTGCTTGTGAAAGTGACAGACTTTTTGTTCAATGAATGCACCTGATAACACAGAACCAGAATTTGGATTGGAAGGCGTGTCTGACCCAGTACTAACATTTCTGCATGGCATGTCAACTTCTGTTTATACCCTGTTCTGTGTATACCCTTTCTTTCCTCTGAATGTGATGCTGATGTATTAGGAACGTGTGCATGGGAGGTTGGAATCTTTGAGCATCAGAGAAATACCTATTTGCAGAAAGCAAGTCATTTTTGGGTGTCCTGGTGCCTTTGTGTCAGTGATTTCAGATATTTCAGTTCTCTGTCTTTACTGTTTTATTTCCTGAAGACTTGAAAACCCTGTGATAGCATGTGAGAATTCCTAATGGCATGAGAGCTGGGAGTAGCTGTGATCAAGGGAGGGAGTGGTAGGTGTTGAGAACCAGCCCAGCTCTCTTAATTCCACTCATTTTTGTATGATTTCCATATAATGGCTTTCAGGAAATCAAAACACGTTCTCTTGAGCATGTTGATAGGAGTTGTTTGCTGGGCAGGCAGGTTGGGTTGGCTTTGTTTGCAGCCCTTCATCTGCTTCATGAAGCTGTGTGATGAGGAAGAAGTTGTAATTCTGCATGCAAAGCTTTACTGCAGGACTTTCCCAAGCCAGGGATCATTGCCACTTCTCCTTTGGTTACATATTCCTGCAGACAGTGTACAGCAATGTGTAATTTGTATCAAACACCAAGCCAGTAGAAAGTGATATATTGTTAAATATTGGCTGAGGATTTTCTCTGTCCTCCCACATCAAAATTATTCACCTCTGATAATGTTTCTGAACAGTTTTTTTCTTACCACCACAACCTGCACTAGCGAGGTTCATAGCATTAGGCTTGTGAAACTAAGTTTCACACTGCTTTCTCCAGTCAAGGCTTTGTGGTAACTGCAAAGTAATGCTTGCCTAGAGTTGCAGAGAATTCTTGTTCATATTTACATGCTACCTTTATCTTAAAATCAAGGCCAGTCATGCAGCTCTCAAGCTTACTAAGAACAAAATTTCTTCTTTAAATATGTTCCACTCAAGATAAACATACTTTTGGTGATTACTGTGATTAGAATATGAAGAATTGAGAAAAGACGCACTTTTGTCATCTGTGCTGTGATATCTTTTTTTTTTTTTTGTCCCCCAGTGTTTTCCTTTATCTTGTCCTACATTGCTTAATTCTCTTGTACCTGTAAATATATTGCATGTATATACAGTTTGGTGTTGTGGCTCTTGTTTTTGTTGTAGAGCTGATCTCTGAAGGCATCGTTTATTTCTAAGCATTCCTTAGGGAGCTGGGGCAGCTGACACTTTTCCTCATGCTCTATCTCCATGTAGTGTTCTGAGGACCTTTTGTTTTGAAGTTCGAGAGTTAAATCATAGCGTGAGAAATATTTGATCTTTTTTTTTTCAGAAGGTAGTAATTTCTGGCATGTACAAATACACATATGTAAAATGTACATGGTATCTTTGCTTAAAATGTGTCTGTGTATGAGGAACTAGAGTGAAAATCTTGTGCCTTTTGTTATAATTTCAGATACTTCAGAGAATTCATCAGCACTTTACATTGTAAATGTTGAAAGAAATGGAAAAATTATTTATACCTGGAAGGTAAGTCTGTCTCGGAGCTTTGTGAAAGTATTCCTGAGAATATTACTGCGTGTTTGCCTGTACTTATTGGAGTCCTTGCATGAATTTATTTATTTTTCTTGCAAAAAGAACTAGAACATGAAAACTTAGGTTGCAACTTGGACATTTGGACAATGGGAAAATACCCATCTCCACTTCAGACAAACATTAAGAGTAATGAAGTGGAGAGCAAAGCAGTTGATTTTTTGGGGCCAGAATCTCTCCTTGAATGAAAAACCATTTCCATAACAGATAAACTTTTCATAAGCAGCATGTCCTTTCACCCTGAGATTTTCTTAGGGAAGACTGCTAGATTCATATGCACTGCTTCAATTAAATATTCAGTTGTGCCAGTGTGTATGTTAAGATGCCATATTTGTAACTCCAACTCTGCTACTACCTTTTTGTTGCTTTAAGATGCATCTGTAGCACTTCATTGCGTGTAGTCTCAAGTCACCTTAGCTTATTCAATGTATTGAAGTACTAGAGCTATCCTTTTCATATCAGGTTGAAACTTGTGTAGTTCCAAGACATTTCTGAATGGTTTGGGAAGGTTTCCCCTTGAGGAGACAAACTGTGGTTCTTTGCTGTGCAGCTCAGAGCAATCTGAAAATCTGTGTGGATTCTGGAGTCTTGGCTCTTGGAAAGCACCAAGTGGAGATAGCAGACTCCAGCAGAATAGAGCTGCTTTTCATTCCCTGTCTCTCAACTCTCCAGCTTACCTAGGGTTAAGGGAAGAGGTGGGGCCTTCATCAAGGTATAACGGACTATAACTGTGGGTGGATGTTTCCTTTAGTACGAGCATAGGGAGGAGAATCTGTAAGACAACAATAATCATAAAAGCAATACTGAAGAAAGTGTCAAGTTTTGCATTGTTTGAAGTTCTATAAAGATTTAATGAAACGGATCCATCTAGCTCTCTACAGGAGACCTGCATATGTGTGATGTTGCTGCTTTTCAGTGCCAGTGGAATCTCATACTAAGTGTGACTCCTTCCTTTCTTGGGCTTTTGACAGAAGAGTCCAACTGCCTCGAGTGTTGTTTGGGCTTTTGCAGCTTGTGAAAGGGGTGAGATGTAGCTGGACACCCCATCTCAGCGTGGGTGTCTGCTTGCATGCTAGGTGTTTGAGCTGCCATTGTAGTTGGTGCAGATGTGACGGAAGCTGGAATTTAGAGAAATGGCCACCTGTAGAATCCCACCTCCCATAGCCTTTGGGAGAAGCTGTACAAAGTGGAGGAGGCGGACAAATATTCACTAGGCTCCATTGACTGAAGTGCCAGAGATGCAGTGGAGGATTCAGATGTGTAAACTTAGTTCCCTGAATCTGGAAGCGAAGTCCACACAAGAAGTTACAAACATGTTTGCTGTGGCTTCCTGATCTGAGGAATAAAGGGATCTCTGCAGCTGGTGTGTTATGTGTGGTTGGATGAGAAAGTCCCAGAGCTGAAGGTACCGAAGTGCACAGCTGTGCTGCAGTTGTTACCGCTCACATATCAGCCCGAAGGAGATGCCACTGTTGCTTCTTTTCCTGTTCTTTTACTGCTACAAAGTAGTCAGATCTGTCTCTTCTTGGGTGAATCAGCTGGTAGAAGAACCAGCGCCTAGGTTCTTCCTCTACTGGGAAGGAGTTGGGAGTGGGACGGACAGGGACCTGAGTTATTAATGCTGAGCCTTCTCTGATGCCTGTGCTCTGTTAAATTAGCTGCAGAAGCACCTTGGGATGGTGATACTTTAAAGCAGGACTGAAATACTGGGGCTGATTTTTTTCTCTCAAGATTAGAATGGTATTTCTAAAAAGAGTTTCTGCTTGAGAAAAAACAAAAGACAGGTGTTGGCGGGGCTGTATGTCCACATTTGTCTTTTACTCTTTACTGTTAACAAGAATTCAATCCAATTGTTTTCTTGACTGATACAGGCCGTTGATGATGTATGCATACGCTTCTGCGCTTCTGGAGTTTACCTTTTAGAAGGAGTATCTGTTCATATTTATGAAGAAAGGAGGAGAGTCTTGGTGTATCCGTCTTTGTGAACAAGGAGTAGTTTTAGGCCCCAGTTTGACGCTTCTTTTAGATTGTTGCAGGCTTGTTCTAAGTGATAACTATTGATTGCACTTGGTTGTTTTGTTCCATTAATGAACGTCATCAAACTAGAATGCTTACTTGGAGAAAACAGACTGCCTTTACTATCTGCAGCGTCTGTTTTCTTAAACTTACTTTGGAGAAATCACTATTACTGTAACTACAACTACAACCAACTACAGATCTTACTCAGTTCCTGAATGAAGTTCAACCTCTCTCTTTTTCTCTCTCTTCTCCCTTTCTCTATAAACTATTTATAACTCATGAGCTACCACAGTTGCAAGAACAGCTATATGTGATTCTTTCCTTTAGGTTTTGTAGCAGCAAACTTTATCAGTGACGTTGTTGGTGAGGACAGTGCACAAGCAAGGATGTAAACTAAACAAAGCTGGCTTGTCCCCTAATAAAAACAAGTGGAAAACAGCCTTTACCAAATAGAAGAAAACCGAGTGCAGTCCCCTAAAACCAGAAATAGGAGAGAATGAGCTTTATTGTCAGGCATGTTTTGGAGTATTGCATGATACCGTAGATTTAAACTGTCTGTCTTTCCTGACACTGAAAGTTGGCTTAAAGGAAGATATTTTTAACAGATATGCTTCTGTTTGCAAAGCTGTAGCAAGAATCTTTGCAGAGAAGCTGATAGCAAGTGTATTAGCTTATGCACAGAAATGGGCACTGACAGTGCTGCTACCAATCTTGTAAAGTGTATTTTTCAGTAGCTAAGTACTGTGGGTAAGAGTTTCAGACACTTTTGGAAAGAATGGCTGTTTGTGAAATTACTTGCTTAATATTAAGTTAGTAGGCCTGAGGCTTGCATCTTAACATAAAGACATTTTGTTTTCCTTGTTTAAATTAGAAGTCAGAGAATTTTGTTATTGCCACGGCAATAATGAGATACTTGCTAATAGACCTTTGAGAAAGAGAATACTCACGCTTTTGTTTAAACATCACAAAGCAAGATGCTGTAGCTTTGTAAATAACCACAGATTTCTAGTCTCTCCCCCGACCCCTCAAGCAGCAGTTAAAAACAAAGATGTTTACTGTTTGAGTACAAGGCTATGTAGATGGATGTAATTTCAATTTCGTGCGTGTACCTACATATGCAAATGAATTTCAGCTTCATTTGAAATGAAATGTGTATTGTAGGGCAGAATTGAATTTTTTTTTAATTAAAATGTGGTTTGAAAATTTAAAGCATGGTGAAATGTACCAGGAAGAAAGTTGTCTGCTATAAAGTCTTAGGAGTATCAATTAAAAAAAAAAATAGATATATATGTATTATTGCTTGTTTTTACCAATAAGCAGCAGGCTAATGGTGTAATTTGCACTCATGAAATATATTTGGCCTTCAAATAGTTGTTTCCTAAGGTAGAGCTGAAATCCTTTTTCCAACCTGCAGCCAGATCACTGGAAGCTGTCATGTGATGATGTTTTTGTGCTCCATTTTGGAGCAATGAGGTTTGGATACCCAGCCTGCAGGCTTCCTGGGGCCAGCATAGCTTCAGGTGAATGGTTGGCTGTGTGCCACTCTCAGGGTTTTGGGTTCTGTGATGTCAGATGCACCTTTTAAAGACCAAGCATGTTGACATGGCATGGGTCACACCTCACCAGGTGTGGTCATCTTTAAGCTCCCTTCTAACTCAAGCCATTCTGTGATCCCCTTTCGTTCTTAGAGTTCTCTCTTCCTTCCCATACTGCCTATAACTAAAAACAGCTGAGAACCAAAGTGAGAGAGGGGCACATGGCATATGGCACAGCTTGTGGGCAGTGGATTGACTGTGTTTCAGCTTTGCCCCGTGTGTTAATTCTAAATTTGAGAAAAAAAAATATTGTTCTTGCCTCCTCTTCTTGGATTGAGATAATTAATACCAAGGGAAGTGTAAATGGATGTGTGTCAGTGAAAGGGAAGAAAATAGAGGAGAGAGGAGTAGGAAAAAAAATTACAAAAGATTGTGTTTAAATTTGTATATGCACTGTCAGTGTTGATTTGTTTTCATCCATAGGAAAATCAGAGAAGTACCCATATTGGATTGTATGACCTTCAAACTAAAGAAAATGAGGTGAGTCCTGGTAAGGACAGTGTTGTAGCATTTTAGGTTTTGATGCCTTACAACACAGTATGTTATGTCTATAAAAAATTATAGGTTTGTTTGAAAGAGGAGAGAATGGGAAGGTTCTCAAATTTTGCTCAGTACTATTAAAAGTAAAGAACCTCTGGATGACTTGGGAGCAGTGCTGTGTCGTGCCCTGAGTCTTTGTTTCTGAGCTTAAAAATAAATGTTCTTCTGTTTTGTTGTGTGTACCTCTTCAGTCTGTCTGGTGCTTCTATTTATGGTTCTAAAATGGAAGGTACCACAGTTTTGTGGCTGGAACCATGATGACGGTCCTTTGCAAATGGGTGAAATTTCATATTGCTGTAAAAGTTTGCTATGCAGCTCCAGTGGCAACGTGGAGCTCAGAAGAGCTAGTAAGAAACAAACAAATGAGAAGAAGAAGTGGTACAACTGAAGCTTAAATTATGGTTTTTTCTGGCCTTGGAATTATTTGCCTCTGAAATTGAAAGATGAACTGGTCAGCAGTGTTTTCCTAGGGAGGAGTAATTAAAAGATTATCTTGATATAATTAAAATATAATTTATCATTAATGTACTTCTCTGCAGCATCTCTATACGTTTGAGAAAGATCTACGCATAATCAGTTGTTCAATCAACAGTGAAAGGACGTTACTGGGTAAATATGTTTCATCAATTTTTTTTGTCATGGCAAAGATGATTTAGTTTAGTAGTATGTTATATTTGTGTCTTGAATTACTTTAATCTGTTTTGAGCCATATGTTGCTCACAGCGGTCTGTGCATTTGAACGGATGCGTCACCAAAGAATGTAGTTGATGTACAATCAGTACAGCTGTTGTTTTTGCTGTTTTATTGAAACAAAAATTTGAAATACCCTTTGCTTACTTCCCTCACTTGCATTTATATATGTCTCCTACATGTTGTGGAGCTCCTGCTGGTCCTTAAAATACAGATTTATATATTTTTTTTAAGTTTTGGGATATTTATTCTCCAAGAATGCTCAATAAGATTAATAGCAAACATGCATGGTTGCTGTGTTTTTTCTCTTGCTTAGCAGTCAGCTTCCGTCAGTATACAGAAGGAGAAAGAGTGACTCAGCTGTTACAGTCAGGTACTGCAAGTGCATTGTTTTAAACTGTTAGAAGTATTTTTTTTCCTTTTTTTTTCTTTTCTCCCTTAGCAATACAACTTTGTATTGCAAGAAAAGACAGTTACCTAAAACACGTTCTTTTTGCAGTGTCCAAGTATTTAACCTTGCTAATTGAAATTCATCCTGTTAATAATGTGAGAGTCCTAAAGGCTGTGGATAGCTGTGTTCGAGTGCAGGTAAATCATTCAAATAATCTAAATACAAACTTCAGTAATTCGCTGTGCAAAAGTGATTGAGTGCAGAAATGTCTCATGTTTCTTGGAACTGTTGCAGAGAGTGTGTGCCAATGTTTTCATAGATTTGAAAAGATGAGAAACATCATAAAATGTTCTATTTCAAACATTTCTCTTCACATGAAGCCTACTTTTTTTTTTTTTTTTTACCTCTCTCTGCAATCCACCTACGCCTTCAATAATAGTGATTGATAACTTATAATCTGTAATACTAGATCTTCTTATTAATTGAATATCATGCATATGCTGGACTTTATTTAAACATATATAACTATTTGGCTAAATAGGTATTGTAGATGAGTGTTGTAAACAACTTTGGTTATTTACTCATTTCTGTAAAACTTCCTGTATAGTTTCTTTATCCAGTGGAAGGCAGAAATACTTCTGCAGAAAGTCATCTTTTGCTCGTTTCAGAAGATAAATGTGAGTTAATATTTTGAGAATGCGTTGTCATTTTTTTACTTCAATGTGATTATTATGGGGTGTTTTTTCATAACCTTTTACTGGGGAGAAAAAAAAAACAATGAGAAGAAAACCATTCTCGGCATCCTGAATGTCTTTCAAAACCTGTGTGCTTCACTGAGGCTTTTTTCCAGTGTTAGCAGAATGGCCAACTTTGCATTTTTTCCCCCTTAGTTCGTGCATTCATCAGTCATCTTAATTTTTAGAAAAGCTGAATTAGACTTTTGTGGCTGTTTGTATAAATTCAGAGCAGCCCAGTTCATCATAACAGATGGTTTGTGATTTGATAGCATAACAGAAGGGATAAGGAAGGGACAAAAGCACCTTGGATTCAGCTAACTGTACGTGTTCAGCTAGTTTAGTGGGAACTGATGAGAGTGAGTGGATAGAAGGGGACACTTGCAAAAGGCAGTTCATCCCTCTTACCTTTCCCTCATATCAAAGAATGAGATGGCTTTTCCCATCTTTTTGGAGAAACCCATCTTTGCTGTAACCTAGATGTCGGTTATAGGTTCTAAGAGGTTAGATTAATTAACTATATAAAAACATATAAAAATGAATGGCTTTAACTTTAAATGTTTTGTGTTGTTTTAAAGACATTGAACAATTTGATATTCATGTCGTTGCAGAAGAGGAACACAGAGTGGTAAGTCTTGAAAAATCTTGGGGTTTGAGGGTTTTTATTTTGCTTTAATTGACAGTTCAAGGGTCTGTTCTGTAATTCTAGCTGATTTATTTTTGTAATTTGACATTGTGTTCCTCTAACCACAAAGCTGATTGAAAAAAAACTACGTAACAAGTAACTTGAGAGGAAAGTTAGGGCTTTTTGTTGCTGCTGATCTCAACTTGTCTGGATGTTAGAATTTGGAAGAAAAAACAGTATATATTTCTTTTTAAATCATTCAATGTATTTGTAAAATCACCTTCCTAATTTTTCCTTCTGAATGCCCACATGTGCCATGAAAGAATTTATTTAAAACAAACCCTTAGAACTTAAATATTCTAAACTTAAAACTTAAGAACTTAAAAACTCTAAGTACTGTGAATGTTTCAACCTTTTTTTTTTTTTCCTGTAATCTTTTGTTTCATGTTTTAAACATCAGTTTTCAGCAAACTGATTGTGGATATTCTGCTTAAATTATTAATCAGCATACTTCTAGTATAGTGACAGGTTGCGTCATAAAATCCAGTCTTTCATTTTATGGAGAAAAACTAGTCTTTGGATGGCAAAATACTAAGGTCCTGATTTTTCATCATTTTGAAGTCTTTCATGGTATTCTAAAAGTGTATCATTGCTTTTAGAGGAGATAGATTTTGCATGGTAGTTGACAGTGGAATAACAAATCTGTCTTGTGATGACATGAAATCTCTCTCCATCTTTCAAGAGAGCATTCATACCTAAAAATTGTTCAAAATTCTGGCTTGTACTCTGTTACCAGTACTCCTCTCTGTCGCAGGAGTGAGATTTTAGTTTGAAATCCTTTTCAGAGCTAAGCCATCTTCCCTAAATCATTAATGTAGCTGGTTCTAAACTGGCTATGGTATTTCACTCTTCACCCCTTCTCTTTGATGAAGGCTGACATCTGTTTTTCTTCATGCACTTTGTGCAGCAAAAGCGGTGAATTTCTTGTAGTCAGGGATATCTCAGAATATTTGACAGTTGGAATACCCTGAAAACTGATCTTGAACTTGAGCATCTTGCACACAGCAGAGGTGATTCTGCTTGTACTAACAGGTGACGTGTTCCCTTCGAGCACCATAGTATTTGAGCCCTTCTGTTGTTGCTTTTCTCTTTAAAGCAAACTCTGTGTAATCATCAGTAGAGAACTGTGCTTGATGACCTCTAATGTTCTTTCTTTCCTCTTAGGTGATTCAGAACTCAGGTCAGCTTCCAAGAGCCAGAGTTGCAGATGATCTCATTTGGGCACAGTGGGATATGACAGAACAAAGACTCTTCTACATTGTTCCAAAGGTGAACTGAATGTCATCCTATTTTTTTTTTCCCGTCTTGTGGCAGTAAAGTTTTGAGTGTATGGAGTAATAATAGTGCTAGTTGGGTTTTCACTATAGCAGTCTTTATTGTCAGTGTCTCAAAGAACCCAAATCAAAAGCAACACTTGCTTTAACTGCCATTTGTGTGCATGCATGAAGTCTGATAGTCACAGTGGTTCCTATAAAGATTGGTGAATTTGATAGTTTTCTTTGCTTTAAAGAAGTCTTTTGTTCAAAAGGATCTAAATCTACTAAAAAACAGTGAATATATTCCCTCTTTTCTACAGAGTTCACGTTCAGAAAGTATGTTGTACACAGACTTGTTGAGTCCAAATGAGGACAAGTTCATGGCTAGAAATGCCCAAGTTCCTCACTTTTTTTTCTTTTCAATTTGACTGAAGGACTGTTTGCACTTGATGTATTCTGTGTACATGAAAATCAGCTTTTCTCACCTCTTAGCCACCAAATATGTGTGTTAGGAAATAACAGGAAGCAAACTGCGATTGTGAAACATATTCCTGGCTTTGTTTCTGAGATACCCTTTTTGAACTGACTAAAGCCAGATATGGTTCCTTTTTCCTTATAGGTAGCTGTGGAAAAGTATTTTTAACCTACTGCAGAAAGAGAGAGAGCGTGTATGAGATATGCTTCAAGTGAGGGCTCACGCAATTAGAGGTGGTTGGTAGATAATGATCTAGAACAGGAAGGAAGCTTGTCAGAGTGTTATTGTGGGGGGTTATATGTGGTTTTTAATGTCTTCTTTTGTCCCCTAATTTCTACATATTTGTTAGCAAAGAAGCATGTGTGTGGAACAGTGGGTTGTCCAGTCATTTTTCAGTCTGTGAGATATACTTAATTTTTCATTAGCTACAAAATGTATCCTCTTAATTGTAGGAATCAAGGAGTACTTTAAAATGTGTCCAGTTCTACCCTGATGAAAATTTTAACTCAACAGTAAGTCATTAGTATTTTTTTATATGATAGTTTTGAGTTGGTTGTAGTTTTGTCTTCCAAACACTAATAATGAGATCAATTTCAGTGTTTGTATAATCTCCAATAGTAGATGTTTTGCAGAAGGAGACTGGTTTTGGATTTGTCTTTTGGGAGGGAGGATGTTTGTCCTTGTTTTATGTTATTTACAAAAATACATACAGATTCAGGTTATGCCATAGTAAGGTAATTTCTGTGCCACTAGACAGCTATTGACCTACAAGTAAGTGACATTCATTACATTATGCTGATACAGTACTCAAGTGTTGAAAAGTAGGGTTATCAAACTCACTAGACAAAAACTGGACTACTGTGACAGTTTTAGGTATCCAAAGGCAGAGAGCAGAACACAAAAATTACAGTTACTGAACATAAAATTGTTAATATACTTCAATCCCAGCAGCTGAAATTCACTCTAATGCAAATTACTTGCAGTTGATACATATATTTTTAAAGGATCTCTTTTCAGACTGATTTTTTGTGATGGTGATTAGAGGATAGATAAACTTCTTTGTTAAAATGTTCAATCTGTTGAAATGTGTGTGACACGTTTCACTGGGATGAAGTATTAATCATAACTCAGTAATATCAGTAAATGACAATTTTCTTTTTTCTTTAACAGCTGGAATCACAACTGGATATTTCTGTAAATGACAAACAAGTAAAGTAAGGGTTTTTTTGTTTTGTTTTCCTTTTAATGTATGGTCTAATACTTCATAAACCTTGGTAAATTTACTGTTAGAATCATGTATCTGTGTTTGGAGTTACCTGTGTGGGACTGGTACATAACAATTATAGGAACACTGTCCAAACCTCCAAACCTCATATTTTCCTCAAGGATAGCAGTAAAATATAATTCTGCCCTTGGCTACTTTTTTGGTACTATTTTTGAGAACAATTTTTGTGAAGAGTTAGCCATAGGTTAAAGAGTCCTTTATCTGAGTATTTGGTACCTATTTAAGGGGATTTGCTTCATTCTTGGACATGCTATATTAGTGACGTTGAGATTCCTGTCAAGGGAAGCTCTCTATTTTAATTGTTGTGTTCCATGTTTTACTGGAGAGTTAACCAGATTGGTAGCTCCTTTTTGTTGTCCACGAGGCAGTCCTGTGTTCTTTTTATTCTCCAGCATGCTATTTCCAAGCAGCCTGCAGTTTCAAAGGCTAAGATGCTTCTGATTCTGTCTGTGTCTGCAGTGCACATGGGTGCATCTGAGCTGGTCTCCTTGAAGCTTCCTTTGAAGTGAAGAAGATCTAGTCAGAGTAGTCACTCAGTCATATTCATCTCATTCTCATCTTTCTACGCGCAGTTGAATTTATGTTTCAGAAGGGCCTGTGTTTCTTCATCAGTAAAAATGGAGGTGAAAGCTACAAGTTCAGATGTCAGTAACTGAAGGTCTTACATCCTGAACAGAGCATTTCAGAAAGCTCAGTACAGTGCTGCTGCAGTTGTAGGTTGCCCTGAATGAGTACTATATATTTTGCAGTTAGTACTAAAATAAATTCAAGTCTTGTAAGAACTTCAGTACTATGTATGTGCATATATCTTTATACGTAAATACGTGTGTGTGTGTGTGTGTGTGTGTATAAGTTCTTAAGCTCTTGCAGAAAGGTATAAGTATCCATATAGGAGCAAAATCATTTTGGGAGGGGCAGAGGGAAACCAAACCAATCAATAAACCCCAAAATCCCCAACAAAAATAAAAACCAACCCAAAGCAGATGGACTGCAGTTTTCTATTGCATGTTCCACATGGGAAACATGATACTTGTTTCTTTCAAAGATATGAAAATGGGAACATCATGGAACTGCAGTAGGGGAGGAGGTTCAGACTGGATATTCGGAAAAAGTTCTCCAGTGGGTGTTCAGGCTCTGGAATGGGCTTCTCAGGGCGGTGGTCACGGCCCCAAGCTGCTGGAGTTCAAGGAGTGTTTGGACTACCCTCACAAACGTAGGGTTTGATTCTTAGGTAGGTCTGTATGAAGCCAGAAATTTGACTTGATGATCTTTGTGGGTCTCTTCCAACTTGGGATTTTCTGTTATTCCATGAAAAACCATTCAAGTACAGCCAGCACAAGATTGAAAAAGAATGTTGTGGTAACATAGGATCCATGTGAGGGTGATTTCATCCTTTCTTTTTCAAGTACACCCACTGAAATTGGTGTGCTTACTTGCAGATTTAAATGTAGCTTGAGAGGTACAAGAATGGTACAGTTGGGCTGCAAAACCTTTCGAGTTCTCAGGCACGATGAGTTACTGGATTTTGGATGCTTCATCAGAAGTAACTTAGATTTCAAGTATAGGAATGGTTGGATTATACTGCAATAAATGAATATGAAATCATGCGGTATTAAAAAATATTTTATTTTTATATTTATTTAATACAAAAAAAATGTATTAAAAATATTTTCTAACAGTGCAGCCTTATGATTCTCATTTCTACCAACACTGAGATCATTGGTTGAAGCCTGATTTAACTTTCATTAGAGAACATTTGATTATAATTCAATTAATACGTTTTCATCACATTATGACTGTTCTCATGGTCTTTGTGTTGTGATAAATCTCTTTGGAGGAAGGACTGATTTACGTAGTGATCTTTATTTGCTCCTAGATTTGTGAATTTTGGATACGATGACTGTAAAGACCAGGATGTTGCATCCAAGTCTTTGAATCTTCAGGTTTTTACAAGTAAAGCAGGTAATGAATAAGAGCAAATTTTGTGATACTACGGTCATCTCCACATGTAATTGTTATATAGTGTAATCATAATTGATAACTACAAATTTCTTTGTAAGGCATTATATACTTTTTTCTTTTTTTTTAATGCAAGTGCGAGACTTGTTTATTCCTTAGATTATACTTGACAGAAAGCTGGGGAGAAGGCAGCAATTGTGCATTACTTTGTTGTTGTTGAGTTTATTTACACTCTGAAAGCTTCATGGCAAGTTGAGCTGGAGACTAACTTGGGTTTTACATATTAACACTAATAATAAAGCAGTCATCCAGAAATTTTCTGGTAGCCTAGCTCCATAAAACTGATGTAGTGTGTCCATACAGCAAAGCAGGTTCAAGCATGCAATACTAAACTTAGGACATTATACTTAATGGTTTAATATGTGAATGTTCCTGAAGCCTTTAGGATTTAGGACTCTGTCTGCATCCTCATGCATGTTATGAGTTGGTGTTTTTTTTTTTTTTAATTAAATACTGGACTCAAGAGACAGCTGTTCATCACATATGCCTGCAATTTCAATTTCTAAATTAGACCATAAGGCCAAGCAGAGATGGTATATGATTAACCTTTAAATGGTCTGCAGGTCATCTAGAGGTGCGATGTGTTGCAGAAATGCTTTCACATCTTACTTTTTAAGGATGCTTTTATGCACACAAGTGAATTGCTGAGGCTGTACTGAAGTGCCTATTAATGCAAATAAAGTGAAATACGGTTTCCTTTTTTCATACAAAGGCAGATGATACAGTTAAAAAGATTAGAGGGAAGGAATTAGAGGTAAGAGAAAACCACATTTCCATTTACCAAATACAGGTTAGGTTAATTTTGTTCTGTTAGCAAGACAAAGTATTTTTCAGTTGCATTTCGTATACAAACTGCATGTACAATAATGGAAGAAGTTATTGATTTGTGTATACGTGTTTCCTTTTCAAACTGCAGTTTGCTAAGGTTATTTTAGACTCAAGCACTACCTTTTAGATCAGGATGAAATTCAGTCTTCCTCCCTCTAGTCTATTATTTGATTACCCTGAAGTAAAAGGTTTTTTTCCATCAGACAACGCTGTATTTAAGTTCTTTGTGGAACCTTTCACAGGCTGAACATTGTGCTTAATGTAAAACATAATTTGACAGTTACACTTACTGAATCACTTCATTGTATTTGGCTCTTCACTGAATGTTGTTTGAAAGTGAGGATTACATTGTACAATTCATTTTGAGTAATGACAGTTTGAAAAAAATGGTTTTGATACTCAGACCATATGTAGTTGTTGAAGGACAGTGTGGGTAATCACACTGAAGTTCCCTTTTGTATTTCTCATTTGTGGTAGCTTACAAGATGACCACAGGCTCTTTGAGGCATGAACTGTGCCTTCTGTGGAACTGCTAGCATGCTTCAACTGTTAATGCTGATATCCCTATTTGAATCATTTAGATATCCCTGGCAGAAAGTAATTGGCGTAACTTCATAATGAAATACTCAATGTAATTTCCCTTTTAATTGTTATTGAGCACCACCAAGCTGACCTCTGAATGAAATCATTCTTTCTTTCTCAAACTTCTGCAGTAACAGAAAAGTAGCCCTGTTCCTTAGCACACACAAGACAAAATGTCTCCAGATTAGATCTCCTATGTACTTCCAGATTAGCTGAGATCAGGCAGTTCTGGTCTCAAAATTACCTTTGTATGTTCAGAGTTCAATTGTTATTTAAACAGCACTGGACTGTTAAGTTTTCTTTTAACACTTTAGAAGTACCTTTCAGTTGAATTTGTTTGGTTCTGAAAATAATGCAGGAAGTAAAATGGCATTAACTGAGAATTACTCTCACCAAAATTTACCTGCCTAAAAGCTAAGCATCTGGACTATAATTAAGGAGAGAAATAGGCGTCTCCAGAGGATGGTTGCTTCTATTCATATTTCTTCATTGGCTGTGTAGTGGAAGTCTAGATGAGAGCTGATGGATGGCTGAAGTTGGGCAAAGCAAGTCACTCTTGTGCCAGTATGACTAGGCAATGTCCAAGTGCAGCATCGTCTTCGACTTGTGGAGCTCAAATGCCATGCTGAGAAATTATTACAGCCTTACATCTGTTCTGCATGAACCAGAATCATGAATTTGAAGTTCAGGCTCCTACAGAAAACTATCTGTCTTCATGTGTTTGTTTGAAACTTGCTGTTTCAGTGGTATGATGTTTGCTTCTGGAATGGCAGAGCTGTAATTGTTGTTTTCTTAATACTGCTAAGTGCAGTAACTCGGTGCTGCCTAAAGCGTTAGTTTTAAATGCTGCTTTTTTCCTTTGTTGTGATTGAGTTATTTTCCCCCTTTTATTTCTGAGAAGATGCGAGTCTGTTCAAGTATGTCTTCATGTGAGTCTTCTGATATTGTGGCTCATCTGTTTGCAAAGGATTTTGAAGTTGATAGTATAGAAGACTTGGTTATGCAAAGGCAGAAAGCTTTTACCATAGAGATGCAATAGGATAACAAAACAAGCCTTCCCTGCATCAACACACCCCAACTCTTGTTTGCAGAGATCACTGGTAAGGGTAAGAAAGGAATGCATCTCATGTTCTCAGTCTTTGACTGCACTAATAGGACTGTCAGAACAGTGTCAGATGTAATACTGCTTGGACAGTTGCTGATCTGAGTTGTTTATGTTTTCATCTGTGTTAATAAAGCACCATTTGGTATTTCCTATTGTTTTATTTATCCTATTGCAGTTCAACGTACTGATATTTCACCAGTATCCTGGTGTTGAATGTATACAACTCATTAACAGTTGTCCACTGCCACTGTTTTTTGTGATCAACTTGCATATACACTCAATAACACTTTGGTCTGAACGAATTGACTTGCACAATTGCTGTACAATTTAGAGAACAATGTATACAGTAGCCTCCTGCATGGAAGAAAGACGTTTGCAGTTGGAAGGGAGCTGTTGGTAATAAATCAGCACTGTGGATTGCTGGAGCTTTTCCAGTCTTCCTCATGAGTCCTGATGCTGCTGTTTTAAAAATTATGCATTCTCTGAGAGATGCCAAGTGCTCTGGCAGCATGCCCTGTCCATTTAAATGACTCAAATATCCTAGCAAAACTGTATCAAGCTTCCCAACAATATTCAGTCAGGTAAGAATAAAAAAATGACACCTCAGGAAAGGATTTACCTTCTCCAGAAGTGTGGTGTGCTTCTGCAGCTGTACCAAGGCTGTGGTCTGAAGTACTAGGCATTTAACCAATAGAATACCTTGGTAACTGTGCTCCTGTACTTGTGCTTTTTCTTTCTTGTGCTTTTTTGTATGTGTGTGTTCCTTGTATATACAAGCCTTTATTTTTCACAAAATTGTATTTGTTTGTTGTTAATTTTATTTATTTATTTTTCCTAAGTGATAAACTTTCAGCAAAAGTAAAAGAGCCAACAGTTACAGTTCTCTTTCCCAACTGTATTGGGATAATGTGGTTAAGAAGCTGTTTCTGCTATGAATGCCAAAGCAGCTTGCCAAGCATTGGTGAAAGCTGATTAAAGTTTTCATAAGAGATGGATGAAGGGCTACCAGCCAATGGAATCAAAATAGTCTGTCAGTCTGATTTGGAATTAAGGTGGATGGAGTAGAGTGAACCAGTCCTGCACTGAGTACTGTACTGAAATACTGACTGAAATAAAGTTGAGACAAACTTTGACTTTCTCCCTAAAAAAGAAGTAAATAAATAGAAAGAAAGTAAAAAGAAAAATAAGAGGTGATAGCTTTTTGTACTAGAAAGGGAAGAAGTGCCAATGATTTTTAGTCAGAAAGCTCTACTAACATGCCATGCTGCTGCCAATATGGAACTACTGATTGGAAAGTAAACAAATTGTGTTTTACTGTGTTCCATGCATATTTGGCAGTCCCTTAACAGAAAATATTTAGATATTTTCTCTCTGTGGAGAGAAAAGCTTGGTCAGTGTTCTGGCTGCAAGCAAAGTTTCTACTGACCAGGTCTAAAAACGTGCTACTTCTAAAAAGACTGGTCATGTCTGAACTCTGAATTCCATTGTGCCACTCTGCCTCCTCTCTTCTCCCTTACTGTGTCTCACTAGGTAAATGATGCTTAGAGAGATGTGGTCTATATTTCTGTAACTGTTACTTTTTTTGAGAGGTTGTTATTGTTAGCTTCTGAATTGAAGCAGTCTTGCTTTACGTTTGTGCATTGTGGACAGTGGACCAGTCAATTTCCTTCTCCTTTTTGTCTTTTTAGGAGGATTGTGTGTGTGTTGGAGTCTCACTTCGGATATTCCTGGGGAAATAACATACTCCATATATTTTTTACATAAAGGTAAAATTGACTTGTTAATTTATACTTACTTTGTTTTGGAGAATGACATTTTGCTGAAAGAGTGGCAGAATGCCTTACGAAACGACCACTGAAGTCTGCAGACAATAAACTGCTGTAGCTGATGTTTTAAAGACTGCAGCTGCTTTTGTCTGCAGACTCATCTTTCCTGCTGCAGACTTCCTGCCTGGTGCTGAGCTAATAGCTTCAAACCAATGACTTCATGAGTGGTTATTATTTGTGTCCCTTACTTCTAGCCAGATTTTTTGACATGCTGAGCACAAACAACATCAATGAAATCTGTGGGAGCTGCAGGTGTGTTGTACTGATGCCGTGAGGCATTTGTATGGGAAACAGAACCAGCAGCTCTTAGCTTGAATGTGGGTTTAGAGTTCCAGTTCAGCATGTCATTTTCACCGCAAGAGGTGCAACACCCACTGGTTTTAAGAACGGTAGCTATGTAAGTGGTGTTTCAGCTCTTAATTTTAAAATCTGTCTTTTTCCTTGGAAATAATGACATTATTCTGATTAGAGCATAAAACTTCTGATTGGCAAGATTTCTTTCTCATTTGATATGTGGAGGAGAGAGGTGAATTATATCTCGAGCGAGAAGCTGCGTAGTATGGCGTAACCATGTTCAAGTGGAAAACATGCTTCTTCTACTTTACTTTAAGATTTTGCTCTCTTGTGTGAGGAAACTTTCCATGAGTCAGTTGCTCTAACACATCATTTTGCTGCTGGAATGTTGTGAGATTGGGCAAACTGCATTTTTTTGGTTCTTGAAGGCATTAACGAATTGGAACAGTCAATTTGTTGTGTGACGGTACTCTGTGTTGTTGCTGCTGCTTACCTCCAGTGAAGGACTGGCTTCTTCAGGTGTATGTCCTTCATGTGTAGCTGAAAGGCACTGCACTGCTTGGAGTCAATCTTGGCCCTTAGTACATCCGTATCTGTATCAGGAACAGAGTGAGGATAAATAACTGTGATGCTGACCAGCTGCATCTGAAATGATCTTCATGAAATGGAGTTGTTGGTGCAGAGCTGTTTGTAGATTCATGTAAGAATCACCAGTCATGGAAGGGAGTTATAAGACTGCTCTTGAGGTGATGTGTACAAGCAGCAGAATACAGAGTATTTTGAAGACTTAAGTTATTTTAGTCTGTTCTGGAAGCTTTCCTCTTTCACCTGGAGAAGGTGTTGCAGGTGAGGCTATACACTTCACTCGTAGGAGAGAGACAGCGATGTGTCTTGTTACCATAAGTAGTGATTTAACAAAGCAGCTTTTTCAACTTAACAAATCTGTGATAACAAAGTTACTTGATTATGTTCTGAACAGAGAACAAAATCTAACAAAATTGTTAGGAAAACCCTCCTGTTGAGTCTCAAGGTTTAGGATGGACCATCTGGCCAATTGTTTATGTCTAAAGCATTATATCTTCAAGTTTTAGGCCGTTACTACTAGTCCTATGCACCACTGAGGAGATCCTCTCCTCATTCATTTATCTCCCACCTCCCATTAGATATTTATAAACATTAATTAGATCCCCTCTCGGTCTTCTTTTCCCCAGGCTGAACATACCCAGGTTACTCAGTCATTCCTTATGAGGGAGATGCTCCAGGACCTTTGTCATCTTTGTGGCCCTTCACTGGACTCCTTCTAGGAAATTCTTGTCTTTTTTGAACTGGGGAGCTCAGAACTGGACAGAGTACTCCAGATGTGATCTCACCAGGGCCAAGTAGAGGGGAAGAATCACCTCCCATTATACGTGCAATAACTCCTTCATATCGCTCAATACTGAATAGCAAGTTAGCAAGCTATTAGCAGATAAGTCTTTCAGTCTTCCAAGATTAAAGTTTCAAGAAGCTGGCTATTACTCATCCATATCTGTGGCAAGTGAGGAATCTCTTGACCTTGAGGAGTAA
>JAOWBP010000001.1:10775605-10788321 GCA_028571105.1 Tragopan temminckii
AAATGGGGAGGTTGGTGGCCCTGCCTGTAGCAGGGGGGTTGGAGATTCATGATCCTTGAGGTCCCTTCCAACCCTGGTCATTCTGTGATTCTCCATCAGAACAGTTTTTTACCTCCTTCAAGAAGGGGGTATAGTATATAGCATCTTACCGAGTACAGCTTTCAAAGTAGAGAACTGACACTTAAACTACACTTCAAGGTAATGGAAAAGCAGGTTGGAGAGCACCGGTCATGGCACTTCAGAGTGACAAAACAAGCAGATGAAACACAGCAAGAGAGGAAAGTTGCATTATGAAGTTACTTCCTCGGAACAGACCTATCAAAGCTACACAGGGAAGAGCTAGATAATAGAGTCTGAAATGTTAGAGTAAGGTAGGAAATAGTAGAAGTGAAGTGAGTTTGGATTTTCACGTTACATTAAAGAAGAACTGGGAAAACAAGGCACAGTACTGAATAACTTCAGTGGAACAGGCTGTACTGCTATTTACATACACAAAAATTATTTGACTTGCTTTTCAGTGTGGAAACAGTTATGTCTTCAGTCAGCAAAAAAATCAACTTCTAAAATCCTGAAGATCTCACTATGTTGCCTACTACAACACTTCTAGCGAGGAAAGAGGCCAGGATCTGTGTGCAGTTTGCACTGAGGTGAGACACGTTCCTTTCCAAATATAAAGACATCCAACACTCACTAAAAGATACTGTTTTAACCAAGTAGGACACATATCCAGTTTCTCAGTCTTTCTTTCCCTCAATGGACGTGGCAGCATTCCAAACAAAATCAATAGCTTTAATATACCTCAGTTTAATTCCAACAGTCAGTTAAGCTGAGCCTCGCAGTAACATCTGCTTTAGTTTCACTCATAGGAAAAGCAGCATTTTCCTAAAGCTTTGGCACCTTTAGTCCTTGCATGGTGCCTTCCCTCAAAGGCTTCCTTCCCCTCATTCCGTTTCTAGCATTGCACATCAGTATTCCAGTGAGCAACAAGAATGGCTATTAATGCTAATGAGCCCAGACAGGAATACACATTTGTCCTTAAGCGACAGTAAGGGCATGACAAGCAATAGGATGAGACGTGCAGCATTACTGCATCCTGACTTTAAAATGCCAACTACAGACATATACTCTACAGCCAAGGAGAATCCATTCATAGAAGCACTGAAGTACCACACTGTCTCATCAGGATGCAGGTGTCTCCTCTGGCATACATTACGGGGCACAGACTCTCATGCAGGAAAGGCCAAGTATGGCCAAGAAAGCACTATGTACTAGAAGACTGCATCGTGATCCCGGTGCAAACTGCACTGCTGTTCTCTTTCTATTGACTGAACCTTTGCAGTTGTCAGGGCTTCACATATTTCAAGGTCCTCAAAGTAGGTCTTTTGTTTCCAGGAATCTTTGTACTAAGCAAATGTCAAGGGGAAGCATTCAAAGTCAGGCTGCATGGGGCTTTGAGCCACCTAGTCTAGAGTAAGGTATCCCTCCCTATAGCAGGGGATTGGAACTAGATGATCTTAAAGGTCCCTTCCGACCCAAACCATTCTATGGTTCTATGTTTGAAACTGCAGTTACTCTATTTGCAGAGACAGATCCATAAGCAATATTAACTGGCCCAATACTAACCCTGGAACATTAATCCTAGTGAAATGACCATGGCAATTTGTAAGGAACAGCATGCATGATGATTCTTACCAAGATGACTTCCAACACCAACCAAAAAAGGCTTAAAATGTACCAAACTACACTACAGTCACCTGCCTTCAGTTCATTCAATCCACAATAATTTGTATAAACCTAATGCTTGTTCTGAAGTTTCTCAACTATAGGAAGATAAAGATGAGGACGGGCACATTGTTCACACGATTTTCCACTCCCTCCTTCCAGTCAGCATTCCCAAAGAAGTAAAAGCTGATGATTTAAAAATAAGGAAACCATTCCAGAAGTACAGTGCTAAGGAGAATAGAAGTAAAGGGAAAGGGAAAAAAGAAGCATTCAGAAGCAGACTGGAAATAAAACATCCAAGACAGATCGCTGTTGATATGTGCTCAACCAAATACACATGTTGCAATTTGCATAAGATCTGAAACAAGTACTAAGCCCAGTGGAAAACTACACACTTGAGGGGGATAATTCAACTACTAGCTGACAAATGTAGAATTCCTAAAGGGTACTGTGTTTATGCAGTGCTCAGAAGACAGATCCAACAACCTCAAGACAAATCAAGAGACAGCAACAGACAAATGCAAAAGGAAGCCCACAAGCGCACGCATTTCTTCTAGCTTGCAAATGCCAGGGGAGGTTTTTGAAGGACACTTTATCATATACACCTTCCACCAGCAAAGTTCCCCAACACAGTTTCTTACGGAGGCACTCTCGAGCCCAGTTCACAAGTTTAAAGGTTTGATGTACTTTCCACTCAGTATGACATTCGTATACGTATTAAGCCGGCCTAACACAGGAAGTGAAGAGTTGTGATCTCTCCAAACAAATCTTCAGTACAAGCACATAAAAGCAGCGAGATGAATTCCTATGAAGAGAGCATTTCATGTTTTCAGTTGCTGCCTGTCGACATTAAATTCCAGAACCACACTAGCAGGAATCTGTTATGTTAACAGGGAAAGGAAAAAAAAATCATAGAGATCTTTAAAGTAAATATTGCCTATTCTGTGACTGTTGCTCCTCTTGGAACAGGCCACAAGGAACAGCAGCTGGAAAACACACACAATCAGCAAGATCTAGTGAATTCACCACTTCAGGACTGAGTTCTGGAGATTTTAAAGCAGTGAGTACCTCAGTGACCCCACAACATCTAAAGGACTCAGCTATGAAATGCGAGAACAGGAGGATTCACTTCATCTGCTTTCTCAAACTACCTCCAGTGATTCCCTGATGTGCCCTACAAGATCCTCCCACCAAACTAAATCCACACTCCTATTTAACTCCGAAGTATTTCAGAGATACTGATGGTACGTCAGTTCATCACTTCATTATATCCTTGACTGAATTCTCTTTTTACTTGCCTACTATTTTTCCTCAATTCTAAGCACGTCCTGGCCTGATGTACATTTAACGTCTGGAAGTTATCTTCACCCCTAAGCGCGAAAAATACAATCACCACCAAGGTTTTTGTTTTTTTTCTTATATACACACATTTTTCACTGGATAGTCACGCTGCCTTACCTTACCAGACACGGAACATTTTTTTCTATGAATACAGGAAGGGAAGCTTATTATGCATGCTATAAGACTGTACAAACAGGATGCTGGCTTCATTTTCACACAATCACCCATTTAAACAGTGCAGTGCTTTTTTAAGTGCTGCGCCAGGAGGATGTGTTGCTATAGCTTTGTACCAAAAGTACCATCGTGTTTAATAACCTATACATGGCAAGAGCTCTCATTCAGAGCAGTCTGTAGTGAAACTCACCACCACTGGAACTAGCGAGCAATTTTAGCATTAAATATTTCCCTTTAGGAAGTGACAGTCTATAAACGACAATGTTAACGGTCTCTCGATTCAAATCATTTATTTACAGGCTACAGATTCATGGAATTAGTAAAAAATAAAAATACAGGTTGGCTTCCCTCAGCCATAGTTTGATGTATTCAGGTTTCTACCTGTTATATAGTAAGTATAGTAAGTTGAAGTTCTAAGCAACTTGCAGTCTGCATTTTCACTGTAATTAAATTTAAAAAGATTGTTAAAAGGTTAAATTTCATCATCTTGATGAAAATGCTTAAGAAGTATTTGGCACCAGTTTAGGAAACAACTGGTGCAACATTTCTACAGAACAGTAGAGCAATTTTATGATAATTCCCACAGCAGTTCTGTGGAACAGCCTTTGAAAAACTTCTTCCATTTGTAAAGGAAAATATAAAAACGTTGAGAACGCAGATCTGTGAGCAACTTTTGTAAGGCCTGACGTCCAGCTTAAGGACAGCTTCCCCTGAGCACTGAGTTTGGAAAACACACTGGTGTCCAAAGGCGTAAGCGCAAAGCCCTGATGTTAGAGTTTCATTGCAAAAATCTGTTAAAGAAAGCAAGGTAAGTAACATTTCCCCTTCTGGACCTACACTTGATGAACTGGAAGGAACAGAAAAGTACAGCGTCCATAAAAAACAGAACATTTCTTCATGAACAATCAACTCCAGTGAGTGCCTGAAGCTCACTTCATAAGAACATAAGAACATAAGAACAATGAACTTCAGAAGATCCTTCCACATGCTTAAAAACAGTCATTTTTCTCCATTACCATTAACACACAGTTACATTGATGTTACCTCACAGGAAACAAAATTAGTTTTACACCTTAGTTTGGTTATTAAGAAAACCAACAAGGTACCTTTGTGCACTACACTGCTGAAAATGGAAGTCTCAGAGAAAAAGTGAACGACAAAACAGTCAGCGATCTGGGGAGGCTCACCGTATCTAAGAGATTATTTCCTTCCTTTCACAGTTTGGGCAATAGGGGTGCTGTCCTGGAGGCAATTTATAATTAATTCATTTCTGCAGGAATTCCCAGGTTCTTGAAGCAGATAAGCTAACCTACATATATCCTTCCCTCCAGAACAGGTTTTCATTTTCCAGCTTTATTTTGAGTTAAATGATCCCACCGAGTACTCCTTCTGGACAGCTGTATTCATTTCAATTAACAATTACCTATTTGCTAAAATGATCAGAATATTTGAGAGGCAGTAACTAATAAAGAAAGCACAGCTACAACTCACAATCCTGTTTTCTACACAGGAAGGCAAAGACTGAAGTAGAAAATAAAAGAAGATTTAAAATTGATTTCTACACATGAAAAGGCAGTAAAAAGAAGCTGAGCACTGCAGAAATGCAAACCCTAATACATTTCCCACCACAGCAGCCCATCAACACCTTACAAACCCAGATGTCCCCCATCGAAGTGAAGCACCCTGTGCCCATCACTTGAGTTTGTTTCTTGAGCTTGTTCTGTTAATTATTCAGTTCTGTTCAGTAAGGCTGTGCAAATAGTGGGCAACAAACCTAAGAACATCTGTACCAGTAGGATGCTACATGCAAGTGCCATACATGCTACCAGGACACTGAGTGCATTGGGAAAAGACACTATTCCATCACACGGTTATGCATTAGAAAGTGAAATACAGTCCAACAAGTAAAACATTTAGGACAGAGTGGAAGACCACTCATGCTTCTCAGGAGCTGTGCAGCTCCCACAGCAATCAGTCATTTCAGCATGATGTATAATATACACTGGTGAGTCCCTTGAGCACTTATGGACAGGAAAGTCATATAACATCCTTCAAAATGGGGACCCAGACAGCTGTGTTTATCATGTACCATCACGGCATAATTCTGGTAAGGATTATGCCATACTAACATAAATGAAAGACAATAGCTATTAAAAAAGCAACCAAACAATGGAAGAAGTTCACTATTCTAGACCAACAAGCCCCCTCAAAGTTCTCAGAGGTGGTGAGCAGCTTGGAACCATGCCTACTGGCTCTGAAGTGCAGCCAGACCTGCATGGACCAGAACCTACAGCGGCAGCTCTCCAGCTCAGCAGAAGAAATCGGTTTCTCATCCACACTATTCACCCAGCAGCAGATAAGATACAGAACACATCTCTGCTATCGTTGCTTACGGCCCATCCTCAACAAAAGCACGAAGCATAGGCCATGCCAGTCGTCCAGTCGTATGCCACACTCTGTTTTCAGCCTCCCATTGACTCTCCCTGCTTAGTTTTGTCTAAAATAAGAAGTTTCAGCCACTCGTTCCTGTTGCAGTCCTGCTGCACAACTGAGAGACAGCCAGTACCTCTCCAGAACCAAAACAAGTGCTGCTCTTAATCTCAATGATCCATGCAGAAGCTGCTCTTCCTGCGATCACAAAGGGTACAAAACATCTGTGTGCTTTTAGATAAAAACAAAAAGCAGATGTCATCCACATGAGCCAGTAGGAATGACAAGGCAATAAGACAGACTCACTACACAAATGCAGCAAGATGCAAAACCATTTGAGAGAACACCACTGAACGCTGACCTTAGAAAAATAAACAAAACCAGCTGGAACTTACACAACTACATAAGAAGGAAGTTAATGAAATACAAGTTTGTTTAAAATTTACAAGTTCAAAATTGTAACTAAGTAAAAGATGAAAGTAGCGCATACATTCTTTAAAGCAGTATAGCTTTAACTAAGTTAATTACCCCTCAGGAGACTGATGCTTTCCACTCCATCACTTATGACACCGAAACTGATAACGGAGACTTCTTGCCTAAAACTAATACATTTCAGTCATATTTAAGAATTAAGGCCTGCCCTCCAACATACACAGAAGGGAATAGCCCTTCCCCTAGAAGAGAAAGGAATCTAAATTGCATGGATAAGCTTATGATCGCTTAACAACTGCGTTAGAAAGTCTGTGATAGTGACCTAAACATTGAACAAGGCAACTAATCCATACTACTTACTACTTTCACTCTACTGATTTAACTGCCCATGGCACATTAATAACGCTCACCAATACGATTGTTTTTATTAAAGGAGTTCAGAAGTAAAATAAATAAAACAATTAACTGTCAGGAGCATAATGGCAGAACTTCCTTCAGAACTGCTGATGCTTCCTTCTAGAAATCCTAATGAATGAAACTTATCTTTATTTGCTTTTACACTTTTGATCTCACGGACCTCTCAGTCCACGAGAAAACATCATTCACAGCTTCAATCCTCTTACAATAGCTGTTTTTCCTCACTGGGGTCAGTAGCTACATCAACTTGCTACTTTTTACTTGTTTTTTAAGATGCTAAGCCAATTCTTCCAAACTTCCCTTTCAAAATACAATTCTGTTACAGCAACATTACCTATAAGCATTCCCACAAATTGATTATCAGCTTCTTAAGAAATGAAAATACCCATTCGTAGCAAGACAGAAAAATTGGGTCACCCAAACTAGGTCATCCATTTATACCTCTTATTTAGTATCTTCAGGGATTTTTTTTTCTCTATTATCTTTTTTAGAATGTAACTCCTAAGACAGCTAAAGCTGATGGCAGAAGGGAAGCTAGAAGAGGCCCTCTGAGGTACAAGCTGTAACTTTCCTCTGCAAGTCTCACGTGACTTAATCATTCTGATATCGCTACTCAAAGAAAAACCCAAAAAGTCAGAAGGATCACGAGGCCCCACTTTCACGGTCTGTATTCGTACTGAAAATCAAGATCAAGCGAGCTTTTGCCCTTCTGCTCCACTTCAAAACAATGGCTCCCAACTCAGAACAATGGTCCTTCACTGCCCTCTCTTCCTCCTCATCTTCTGAGGAACTTGCTTTCCTAGCAGAGCTTCTCATTAACTCTTGTGCTGTCTCAGTGGCAGTGGGCCAGAGCAGCACATCGCGCCTGGAAGATGAAGGATTTGAGACAGTGACCCAACAGTGCAGATCCAAACCCCCACAGTTGGATCAGTGTGCTCTCCTTCCAGGAACATATTCTGACCAAACTTGATGTTTGCTCGTGAGATGAGTTTACACTGCCAAGTTTGTAATCAGATGAAGCAGGAAAACCAGGAGCTTAACCTCTTTGCAACATCCCCATGCTAGTTAGCAGAACTAGCCTCACTTAAAGAAACTCCTGTATTTCCCAAAAGCTTTTGCTCTACTCCATTATTTTATGCTCTGCTCAGTTCCACAACCGACCTTTAATGCTTCTCCCTAAACAAAGTATTTCAGAAAATCAAGAAGAAAATTGTCATCTATCCTCTGCTTTCAGTTCTACCACATGTACTCGTGGTGCTGCTCCCAGCACTAACAAATGCACTGCTATTCTCCCTGGGCCAAAGCTTCCTACGTACTAAACATATTACAGCACAACTGCAGCACCACGAGTTCCTTAGCACACAACCCATGAATTTTAAATAGTAACAGTGAAGAAAATCAAACAATTCCTATTTACTACAGATTAATGGCTTTCAGATTAATTCTAAAAGTTTGGGATTCTTGTTGCACTTACTATTAACAAATATATGTCAGACAAGCAGATATTCAGATTAACCTTTCCTTGCCTGCAGAGCTGCTAACTTCTATTTAGCAACAATTCCAAACAGGAAAAATAGCCTGAACATATCACAGTTTTAAGGTAAGTTGTGTACACCTCAAAACAAGATACTATTTCTACAGCAATCCCACATGTGCAGAAATATACAGACGTGTATCAACACGTATAGATGTGTACACATGGGGCTATGCAGAGCTCCAGATTAGAACTATGTGCAGATGAACTATGGTGCCCTCAGACATCCATCTCTCTCAGCATCTGCCTATGTAGTAAGTATGTATCTGTGCATACCTGCTTACACCAAAAGGCACTGTAGGATTGAGATTCGAATAAAAGCTAAGTACCTGGCATGCCATTTACATTATTTGGGGTGCACGTTTCATGCCATGAACTGCAATGATGAGACTACCATATGTTCCTCCTGGACATTTCCACTGTATCCAAAGGCCGTACATAAACCCTCAGTACACAAAACAGGAGAGCTGCACGCTGCTGTCTTTAGAGACAGAGCAAACAGAACTTATTTTCTCTGACAAAACCCAGAGCATTGCCCAACCGAGTTGCTTTAGTTTCATTTGCTTGAAAGAACTACTGCAATTTTAGTTTGCAAGATCTTATAACCCAGAGTCTCTATAGGAGCTTTGTGGTTGTATTCAGCCACCCCTACAAGAGCTCAGAATGGCATCTTTGAAACAACAGGAGAAGCACTCAGAAGAGGACAAAGCTTTCAGTTTCATGCCGTTCACAAAACATTGTATTTCATATATCTCCAGAAGAGCAGTTCCCAAAATTCCAGAAGCCTCTGAAGCTGAGGGTGACTGCAGTGACCGCGCAGTCATACTGCTCTGAGCAGAAGTACTGCACAGCAAGGAAGCTCTGTGAATGGTGTGCATGACTTGCCATTGCTCACAAGGAAGCAATCCGCTCCCCCCCACACGCCCCAGATCGAATTAACAGCATTAACTGAAACACGGTTAGCGGGAATAAAGCTTCAAGAATATGTTAACACTCCAAGCAAAGCCTCACGTGGGAGACAAACTACAAACAGTTATTTTGATGCTGAGATTTCCAAAAGGCTCACAGCCTATTTCATCAAGACCCAGTGGTCTGTGACCTACTGACATCTGTAAGAGCAGAGTTCCTTATGACACATTAGTGTACTTATGGGCACGTTCTCCAAGGGCAACATCTGTCTATCACAATTACAGGAAGACAAATGCTCAGAACTGTTGATGTTTCCCCAAAACCCCCTGGTATATATGAATTTCCTAACAACCTGCACTTATACTAACTAGAATTTGTCTCAGTCCTCTTTAAAAAACAAGCAAGCACTTTCATAAATTAAAACTTCAGAGGCCAGTGGACTTAGTGGACTCCTCCCAAGTGTTTTTCCTAGTTTAGCCAGAGCAGATACAAACCGTTTCTCTTAAAAAGCCACTGTGCATTCTGTGATGTATGTGACGAAGTGGAGAGCTCATGCTTCAAACTGTGTTATAAGCATGAAACTCATCCAGTAAGTAAACACTACAAAACATCACATCCAGAAGTATCTATACACTTCATTTTTTAAGAGCACATAAAAGTAATTGATAACGTGTTCTGGAGACTCATTACTCTTACCCCTCTCTGCTAATTTCCCTTATTATATGTCTTCTAAAACAATTATATTCACAGGTTCTCCAGAGGTACGTTAGCGGTATTTGAATCAGGGAAGTTCACACAAATGCACATCAGTGTACAGACAAGCTTTTAAGAAGGGTGTTCCCTAAGTGCTACGGTTATGGTTGAATGTATTGTCCTCTCTTTAGTGGTATATTAGATTGCACAAGAATTAGGAAAAAAAAAAAAAAAATCAATGGCACGCTTATCATCAGTACGTGGGCTTTTACTCTCTATCTGAGTCGTCCTGATCAGTGACTTAGAATAGCCAGGGTTGTCATTCCACTGTTGGTAGTCTCAGCTATTTTTGAGGTGATGCAATTTCCTCAGAAGTAAGTAACATCCCACCTCCTCTTTTTTTCCATGAAGTAATGAGGGAACAGGATCTAAAACTGAATTACACAAAAGAGACCAGGAGATTAAGAGGGACGCCTAAACTATAAAAAAAAACCTCTTCATGTAATTCAAACGAACAACTTATTCAAGATCTCTTTTGTACTTTAGAAAACAGCACGTCTTCAATATCTCCAAATCCAGAAGTCCGAGGTCTGATAGACTGAACAGAAGCCAGGTAGGCAATGCTCACCTGTATGAATTAATTACCAGCGTTCTCTTGAACAAAAGGTATAAGACAACCTGAGACCAGATGTAGGCACCCGGTAACTCTCTGCAAAATCATTAAGCAATATCATCGGCATTAGACTGATGATCCAAGACAGGATGGTCTTGATAGCACTGTCTCCAGAAAGCTGAGTGTCCTACGTGGTACCCAGCGCAAAAAGCAGAAAGACTTTCAGCCATTCTCTGTGTTTCATGAGAACAGATTAGTCAGGGATATAACCCCAAATATTGCCAAATAGTTATATACTGCAAAACATTTGTAAAGCATTATCTCAAAAAATCAAATGCTGTTTCATCACTCATATTTCAGTTCTCCTATTACAATGGCAACCTACATCAGAGAAATGACAGCGTGACAGCAGCAGAACACTCCTGTTTGGAATATCACATAAGAAAAATAAATATAGTAGCTGTGGACTTACTAAATGAGCATCAGCAAAACGGTATCTATTGAAGTTTTCCTAAAAACTAGAGGCTAGAAAAACTGTCTTCATTGAGAAAATGTTTAACTTCCAATCCTTGTTTGAGATGAGACACATTCATTGCAGAAAATGAGAATCCAGGCCAGGTGGGTTGTACTCGTACAACACAAAGCACCAAGAGGAAGCAATCTCTTCTTATTACCCAGGTATCAGTGTCAGCTTGCACGTACTGCAAGCACACGAGTGAAAACCTAACCTTGATTACCTGAGGCCCACCTGTCCCTAGAGCCACAGACATCTGCCCATGGCAAAATGCACTGGCAAGCCTCCACTGCTGTCAGACTCACGCTTCACTTAAACCCAACCGTACACAGCCATAACACTCCAGAGATCTCCTAATAAAGTCCTGCTTACTTACGAATGCAAAGCAATTAAGATTAAATCCATCTGATCGCCAGTAAAAGACTTGCTATGGATGCCTACACAATATCATTTACTTTGTAAGCAGAAATATAAATAAATATGCCAGCCCTCCCCCTTCCAAGCAGAGCACACTCTCGGGGACACCCAGGGCATCACTAAATAGCAGCTGTATTGATCTGCACTTTGGACTTTGAATAACATTGAGCCAGACCCAGCAGGAGACTCCAGCCAAACCCAGCCTACCTGACCACAGCTCCAGCATTTTTAGCACCTCCTCCAGAACTCACTGGCACCCACCTGTCAATACATTTAGTTCATTCACTGTGTCCTAACCATAATTCTGTAAGCCAGTTAGTCAACACTCAAAGGCAATAAAGATGTGACACAAAGAACCGCCTTCAGTTGCATTCACCACTATTCCATTCCTATTTTTAGATTCCATTTTGACTTGGAAATGAAAGGATGAGTAACAGCAATTCCTTTTCTACAAACGTGCCATTGCATTGCAGCAACAATACATCCTGCGCTTACATGAGAAAATAACGCTTTCCTCTTCCTCCCCACAGCACCATTGCTAAATCTAAAAGGAAACACTACAGAAGCCTTTTGCACCCCTCAACTCTCTTCTTTTTCCTCCTCAATCATTTCAGTGAGCACACAAGCATTGTGCTGCAAAAATAATGAATACATATATAAACAAAAATCCCAACAGCACAACAACCACCACAAGCCGAGCATGATCTGAGTGAAAATAATCAGTAACTGTGATTCTCATTGCCACGGTAACCTTTATCTTCTCTGATACGTGCAGGTGAATGCTGAGACTAACACGAGTATTCACACCAAGGAGCGGCATCCTGGTTTCCTGGTTCTCCTGTAATTTATTATGCAGAAATAAAATAAGAAAGTTTGAAATAGAAAAAAGACATTTTGGATGCAATCCGTCTTTGGGCACTGCTTTGAGCATTTAGTGCTATTTCAGGCAATACACCTTTATCCTGAAACGCCTTAATAACTGGTTTCCGAGCTCCTTTTTCTCATGTTTCCTTTTTAGCAGTACTTGGTGCTCCAAGCGAGCAATAGGAAAGCTTAGGGCTGGGCTATTCAAGCGAAAGCGAAATGAACACGGCGTTGGAAACAAAATCGACTTTTCCACAGAGGCGTCACTACGCAGAAGAAAGGATGGCACAACTGTTCGTGCAGTAAGGAAGCTCAAGGATCAGCTTGGAGACGGCAGAAGCCGATTACAGATGTACCGCAGACAGTGCCTAGCAGAAAGGCCGCCAGAGCCCCGGCAGCCTGCGCCGCCCTTCCCATAAAGCGCGTCCAGCCCGTGCGAACGAGGCAGAGCGAAGAGCGCAGCGCGAGGAGTCGGGCCGCGTCCGACAGCAATGACACTACAACTATCACTTAAACGGCGGGGTTCTGCCAAAGCGTTTAACCCTCACATCGCGCCGCGGCGACGCTGCGCCAAGCTGAGCCCAGCGGCACAGCCCCAGCCCCAGCGCCGCTCCCCCCATTCCCGCCCCCCCCGTTTCCCACAGCCGCGCACTTCC
>JAOWBP010000001.1:10822932-10845587 GCA_028571105.1 Tragopan temminckii
GTAATTGTTGATCTACAAAATCTTGGGACAACTATGAACACAAGATGAAAATATCCAAAAAAAACCCCAAATAAAATATAAAACTAAAAAAAAATGAAACCCCAAAACAAATTATTTGTTTTGTTTTGGACTAAACCTCTTAGCTTATTTTATGTACCTGTTTGTAAGTTCTCTCTGCTACACAAAGCAGGAAAAAGAAAATCCAAACTAGAGACATACGGACCACAAAACTTATAACAACCATTGAGAGAACCAGTATGTCTCCATTTGATCCAAATGCTGTAATGCAAAGTTCAGTGGCAGAATGTGCAGCTAGCTGTTCCAAATCTTTAGCTTGGGAAAGTCGAAATACAAATGGCATTAAACCCAAGATTAAAGATATGATGTTTCCAAAAATCTGATAACCGATTCCTGGTATATAGCTGTTCACCTAAAAGCAAAAGAAAACAAAGCACATTGTAAAGTTTGGAACTTATCTTGTCCTTATTAATGTCACTGTTTTATTATTGCAACAAACACTTTACAACGTGTTACATGATATGAAACTTACAACCAAGCATCTTTGCAGTTTACTACTACTAAAAGGAAAGTGCTCCAGGAGCATTTAATACACAGCAATAATCACAAATAAACACCAGCAACAAAATACTGAATCACTTCAGTGTATATTCTTGCAGTAAAAATTAATTCAACACTGAATTAGCAAAATTCAACCAATCAGACTTTGTTGTTAAATGTTGATCTTAGTCTAATTGCGTTCTGCTTCTAGGTTATATGATTTTTAAAAGAATCAAAGCATTCACAGTGCAGTAGGATTGGAATTCTGTTGTGCTGCTATGGCTTTATCAAGGTTCACTTCTACTGTGTCTGCACTCAAAACTATATTGTTTCTGAGGCAGATACAGAGATCTGAACTAAGTTTGTGAATGCAGTGCTTTCTGACGAGTTGAAAAGGTCCATATCAACTTGTCAGAATTACTGACAATTGTCATAAACTATGCTAAGATTTTACGTTTAACCTTACTAAATATATGAATCATCTATGCTGAAAAACAGTATGATATCAATCATAAGGAATGCCAGGAATCAGAAAACATTCCATTCATCCTCTTTAAACTTTTGTTTCCCAAAACAGAAAAGCTTTCTTTTCTAATCTGAACTTCAGCATCCAAATACTCAGATATATGTACTTCTAACCCAACACATTAGTTGTCCATAAGAATCAAGGAGATAAATATTCACAGCATATGCCACTGGAACAATAAAACAGAGGCTGGCTATGTTACTAAGCACCCCGCAATGCAAATGTATTTTATTATCACACCACTCTTATTACTAATAGCTACAGGAGCTACAAGTACGAGGGCCACTCCAAAAGTAATGTCTCCTATTTTCTTTTGTTGGCCCATGACATCAGAGGCAGATGTTGGTTGTGTGACAGTAGAGGCAGTACTTATTTTTGAACCTAGATACAATATCTGTAAAAAGAATACTCACTCTGTTCATTATCATACCACTGATTTCAAGCACAGACATATCTGCTTTCTTGCAGTCATTCCCCTCCCATACAATTGCACTTATTTTTTCTAGTCCTGGATTCAAACTATGGATCCAAGGCAAGTGACTCTGGGGAAGACAAGCAATACATTCCATCAGTAATACCAACCTATTGTTATGTCAGTGTTTCTTTGTCAGGAATACCCTGACAAAAAAAAGCGCTTAGACTGACACAAATGTTGTTACATAGCATTTACTTCTCCTGCATTACTGTACGTTAAATACTCAAAGTCATTCACTTCTTTCCCAATAAATAGCTGTGTGTCTCTAAGACTAAGTGAGAACTGAAAGACCCAGAAAATGCTGAGGTAACAAGTGCTGCTGCAGCCACTTCTCGATTTCCCTCAGTCCTGTCTCACTCCTCTCAGTTATAGGGGATCAAAACTGATCTCAGCCTTGCCAGGTTAACCAGCACTGTTTGAATCAAATAGAAAGGCTGGGATGGGGGCATATTATCAAATATTTATCATATCATTTAATAAAAGTGGTGGGAGGGTTATAACTTGATTTATCAGTATTTATCCAAAACCTTTCTATACAGCTAAGTACTCAATTGCTTCCTTTCTTTTCCATTAGGGGAAAAAAAAACAAAATCAATATTGTTAACACAAATTATAGCTGCAGAAAGACCTTCTTAAACATAGATTTCCACTATTTTCCTCTAGAGGGAGTATCTACACCAGGAGCTGAAATTCAAAAATTTCACAATCTACAATGAAACAAACCAACAAGACATTAAGCTTCAAAAAAATATATATATGTATATGTATATATGGAATACAAGCAAGAACTAAATAAATTTTAAAAACAAAGAGTGCAGAAGTTCGAGCTGCTGTTTCTGTTGCTTTGGGGGTGGATTTTGTTGGTTGATTATTTTTTTTGGAGGGGGGATATCAACAAATCCACCATTTTCAGTTCCAGTTACGAGTGAACAAGCCTATCTTTTGAGACTCTTTTTCTCAGCTATCAGTAATATCACCTCTTGTATTAAATTCCTTAGCACTGATGTAAGCAGTGCCAACATACGCTACATATTTAACAAGAAAAATATTTCATAGCAAGCAGCATGCAATTTAGTGAAAAACCCTGTAATACAAACATAACTGGCACTGACATCTGAATGTTTTTTTTTTTTAATCAAAGGAAGACTAACACATGATCATTAGTTATTAAATACGGACAACGGATTCCGTCCAATTAACCCAAGGCAGGCTGCAACTAAACTGTAGCTCAACAAACACTAACATTTTCAGAAATTACTGCCCAGATGTTTCTATAGAATAGTATTAAGAAAAATAAATGATTAGCTTTAAGGTAAAAATAAAACGAAAAAAATATTTTATCCAAAAAGAATACAGATATTATAAATGTATAAAGAAAATAAAGAATACACATATAACATCAGATATTATGTATGTTATCTTGCTGTGTGATTTCATGTATATATACACACGCATATACAAACAAAAATATTCCCTCAGATATATATATATGTATATATATATATATATATATATATACATGATTCTACCACAGGAAACTTAAATCAATCAGTACACAAAAATTTTCTGCAGGCTATTACAGCACATTGTCATATCCTCTTTATCTGACAAATTAATTACCGAGTAGCAGAAATTCAATTTTCCTTGTTTTAATTCTACCAAATCACTTTGGCTCTGTTACTTCCATTTAATAGAGAGTTCTTTCTGCCAGGCCTCCTGAGCACATGACAAAGCTGATAAGACTGAAGATGTATGTCCTGTAGAAGTCAAAATCAACAGATACGACCAACCTGATGAAACGGGTCATCTCTATATTCTTTCTTCACACATGGATTCATTTGAGGACTTTCTACATCCGTCTCACTAGTACAGGAAGAGTGGCACTCTGCACAGTGTAGGAGGTCCTCCCACACATCTTCAGTTTCTGATTCTGGCCTTGCACTCTCAGAATCCTGCCTGGAGCTTGAACATCGAGAACTGCAGCTAGTACCTGATTTAGGTGTATCCTGAAATTAAAATATTCATTGGAATTAATGCTGTTTTTGTACTCTATTTCCTTAACAGAAGAGTTATTAAGTTCAAATGTAGCAAGTCCACGTTCACCAGTTTTTTATGTTCCACTCATTACATTTCAGATCAGAAAGTATTGTATGTTTACTGCACAGTTAGACATCGTGCATACAAGTAATAGTTCGTGGTCCTTGATTTGTGGGGGATGGGTCACACAATGAAGACTCAATTCACACACATTAGGAGGAAGTAACTGTTTTACAGATTTTTAAAATTCATTAATTTAGAGCAATTATCAAGCCTGTCTCCAACTTCTGATTTAATTAGTGATAAATTAAGTCCCCTAAAACACATTACTGCTTCATTATTTTAGTGAAAATATCGAAGAAACAAAAAAGGCTTAAAGGCATATACTTTTCTATGCTAATTGCAGGTTGGTGTAGAGTGAGAAAAGCCTAATTCACTAAGCATTTTAAACTGATTTGCCACTTTGTCTTTCTATCCCATGTTTGAACTACTTCACCTAGTTATTAACATATGTGTCCCCCCCTCAACCTGTTACGATAGCTTTTAAATAAATTCACAAAAGGATAAATCAGATTAAAGCAAGACTAAGGGATTTAGAGGACAAAGACTTCCTCTTTAGCTTCATCCACAGAAACTGGGAACATGTGGAATAAAAAAAATAAGCCTGAAGTACAATGACACAGCAGATAGGCATCTGCAGATTGTGTCTACTTCAGGTGCAGATTCAGAATTACACTCCCAGACTCACTACTCACCATACAGTGAGGGATTCTTTCAAAAAACGGGCAAGAAAAAAGAAGGTCCTGGAGGAAGAAGAGACAGATAATTCTAGCTATCCAAGATCCGAGGCACCCAATAGAAACGTGGACATCATTTTACTAGTTCTAAAAGAAATGTTGGTATGTCCCATAAGTACATTTCTAAAATTAATTGCCTATAATAATAAAAACACCAATTTGATTCTCAGTGTTCACTGTTACACTTCACATACCTTCCCAAAGACAGTGTGTGAGCTTCTTTGAAGACAGGCATGCAACAGGTGTAGAGAGAAAGAATAACAGAGTATCCATACCCAGTACTAGGTAGATGTGTGATCTACACAGTCACACATAAAAAACTAATTATTTTAAAGAAACTGTAGTTGAGAAGCAAGCATGCCTCATTATTTTTAAATTTTGTGCACTACTTACATAATAACATAGAAAAACATTACACTGGGAAGATTTAAATACCTCAGTGCATACACATAATGCAATCTAATGTTTTCTTCAGAACGAAAATGCAGACCCCTAAACTCCTTTCAACGGTTAGATGAACCAATTTCCTGCAAGACAGGTCTTAAATGCAGTACCATCCTACTTATCACTATCATCTGCCAATTTCCATTCCTTCTTAGAGCAAAATTCATTTCTTTCTGCTACAGTTTATCTCAAGATTATGCCCAATTTTCTTCACTGAAAAACACAATCAAGAAATACTGCAGCAGGCCTATTAATTTAACATGACTTGTAATGCATTACCAGCTGAAGAAGAGTTACTTGTTCTTCCTGGAAACCTCGCTTCGTATACTTTATGCAAGCAATTTTGTAAAGAAATACACAGCAAACGTTTGCTCCAAGCTCTTTTTAGTGAGGTGATTGAACATCAATACCAAAGATAATATCTGAAATATTTATTCTTTATAAAACATGGTCAGTACAGGGTGCTGAGTCTTGAACTGAATGAAGCAAGCAGATTAAAAAGCTATACCTCAAACAATGACTGACAAGTAAACAACAAGATCAGGGAAAACAGGACAGAAGCTGAAAGCACATCCACTGTCTCATTTATATATATATACTATATATATATTCATATTTTTTTTTAAATACAAAGAAAGCTTTCAGTTTTCACAATTACTGTTTCATTTCCTTTGTAATCACGTTGAGGGAAAAGAGCTTCTAACAACACAGAAAAGCTTCCTCTTTCATGGCATCAATCACAGAGATAGGGGGAAAAATTGTGAATTATTACTACACACAGAGTAAATTCATGTTTTTTCAGTTTCTGAAGGTATCTACACACAGTCCTCCCTAGACAACATTTTAGAATTTTACAGCACTGAGGCACCTTTTGGAAATGAAAATACATTTAAGATGGAAAAAAAAAAATCATCTGCAATCACATCTGTCCAGCTGCACTAGCATATAGTTAAGAGACATTTTCTGCACTACGAAACATTTCCAAGTATCACCCTGTTCAGAAAACCTAAACTAAACATACACAGGACATCAAACAGTTAAAAATGAATTAGCCTTCTAGATCTTTCAATCTGAAGTTTGTGATAAACAAGTTATAGAAAATTAGTTAATGCTTTTATGCAAAGCATAAACCTCAAGACTTTGTAATTATTACCAGAGAAAGCAGCATTATATGAACCCTTCTAAGAAGGCATTATTCATATCAAGTGGAAGGCTTGCTTATGATGCTCTGCCTGTTAGAGCCACCCACAAGCACACTCCTGTCAGAACCAAAATTACTCTGCACATTCTTATCTCATAGTCCTAGTTGGGGAAAAAAAAAAAAAGAGGGCAAGTACAGTTGCTAAAAAGAAAAAACACTGCAAAAACCTCAAAGTTTTGTTTATCTGTTAAGTTGCATACCATCAGCAAAAAGAGCGGAAATCCTTTAGAATTAAAAGAAAAAAAAAAGCCCTCCCCCACTTCTGTCTTTCAGTGTCTGAACCCTTACAACTAAAGACTCTACTAATATGGAATTGCTGCCTTCCTCCTCTTAGCTCTGACGTTAATAAATCTCTTAAAATTTCAGGGTTTTGTGTGTTTTTGTTGCAATATAACACTAACAACTTTCTTGAGATTTCATGATAATATTTTAATGGCTTTCAACAAACATGAAGGAGTGAAAAAAACAGGCAAACTATCAGACGACTTCACAAGAAGGTTGGTGAATCAAAAATATGAAGTGGAGAAAAGCAGCGGCACTAGTATGATGAAAATGTTACTATTGCCAACTACTGCTGTTTCTGTAACAAATCAAGTTTTCAAAGGAGATACCTGCTGTCAAAAGATAGCAATAGAGTTAACTGGTATCTGATGCAAGATGTATAGGATATATTGAAGGATCTTAGCAACAAATTGAAAAATTTGACAAGCTCTAATCAGCTGAATAAAAACCTCAAAGTTAAAACTCTGTCAGACAAAAAGGAATCCCTCTCCCTCACTAGCATGGCTTCAAATTAACATAATCCTAAAACACAGGATAGGAGAAAAAAATAAATACTCAACAAGAAACCAAGAGCTTCAATCAATTTACAGAAAAGAGGCAACAGAAGAATAGATACCTCCAAAGGATAGTGTTTCTTATAATGGTGAGATTTTCTGTTTCGAAGCGTGCCATCACTAGAAGTGCGTTCTACATTGCGGCGTAAAGAGTATCCGGTTTCAGGCCCCTCCTCACTAGAAACTTCATCTGATAAATTTGTCACAGTCCTGTGAGTCTCCTAGTGCAAGAAGTACAGTATTAGTAAGACTTACACTCATACTTACCAATTCTAAACTATTACAATCAAATTTCTTTCTGCAATGTTATGTATGCTCTGTTAAAGTAGAGATTGCATTTCCAATTGTAAAAAGTGATACAGCAGATATTACAAAATAAAACTGTAGTATCAGAATAAAGATTTCTCAGACAATGAATAGCTAGTTCACATTTAGCTCATGAATGCTGGCATTCACATTTTGAAGGCCTAAACGCAAGATATCCAAAAGGTTTGAGAAAATAAATTTGTGATAGCAGAGTCACGCTTCATTATCAACACACATGGCAGAAAGTCAGCATTTACTTCTTTCAACTACAAAACATTACAAGGTTTGTTTGTGAAGGGAAGACCCAGATAATAAATTTATCACACTATTTCCCTGATTTTAAACTGAAGTGAAACCAGACCTGACAGCAACAGGAAGAGAGTGCAGTAGAAAATTGGTCAGTTGTCAAAAACCTTCTGTATACTCTCATTTATTATGACACCACTGCATGGAACCCTGTAAAATTTCCTTCAGAGTTGCACTGTCATCAGTGAAATGACAGAAGATCCCTTTACTCCTGTGATTCAGGCATCTATTTCTTTTCCATAATGAGCTCTGGCTACTGAGATGCTTCAGTGTCAACTCATCTCACTTTCTTAACAGATGAGCTGCATAGAGAAAGAGGGACATGCAGAATACAGTCTGTGATGGCTTATCTACTATTTTTCAAAGTGGCAACAAAATGTATATATTGTCTTTTGGAATTAGAGATGAGAGGAGTCTATTCTAGCCTCTGACAGCTTCTCTTTAATGCAGATATGTATACAACATGATGTTAAACATGTAGAAAACTCATCATCAAAACCCTTTAAAAAAAAAATCTTCATTTGTTGAATTTCATCAAGAACGCAAAATGCTTGGAGTTAATGAAGACAACTGAATCACCGTAACTGAATCACAGTTTCTGCTGCTGCTACTGAGCAGACCAAAAGACTGAGGTTACTGCTCTGAGATGAACTTCATCACACCCATTCTGACTTAATCATACGGATATTTATGGGGGTTGTTAAATAAGTTGGCTGTGAAACCCCCCACAGAATGCCTTTCCTTTATAAAGATGTATATGTGCATACTTCCAGCAGAATAACCTTTCCCTTTGATATGATCATGCAAAACAACCCTGCAATGATTGATCAGTGATAATATATACTATCGAGCCAAAGTCAAGTAAGAGAGCAGTAATGGCAGCCATTAGAAGGCAAATGATAATGGAGCCAGGAAAAAGTACTTCGGAAAATCTATTCTGTAGAACTGCAAGATGAAAATAGAACATCCAGGAGATAAACAAATCCAGGATGAAAAGCTCTCCTTTCTTTCATAACCATTTATTCTACTTTCACCTCATCCTTATTTCTCGCTTCAGGAAGCTATGTCTATTTTACTGAGAGGAAAATTGTCCTTTCCTCCTCTTCTACGAGGACAAACCAAAAGAAAAGAAAGATGATTCCTGATTCATAGGTAAATGCTCAGAATAAACTCAAAATTACAAATTGCCGCTAATATGAAATTTGCTCCATTTTGGCACAAAGGTAGGCCTACGTACACCAAGAGCATCAAAGACGCTATAAAGGGTAAAGTGTGTTGTTCAGCTGGACTGAAAAAAAGATACAAGTGACAGCATATGAAATTGTGCACTGAATTACAAAGAATGTGTAGATGTCAGCCAGTAAGGGGCCTCTGACAAGAAAAAGGAAAGGCTACATATAAAAGGAATGACATCAGAAGACTTAACATGATTTTGGCCACAGCAATCTAAGCTTAATTTCATTTAAAATGCTTTTAAGGATAACATAAATGAGAATACATCAACAGCATCACACAAATACAGCCTGCACATCACCAGACAAATGAACTATCCTGCTCTGAAAGCAACATGGCATACTTACCTTGTGATGGCTGGGGGTGCTGAAGGTCTCTCTCACAGTTGTGGTGCTCCAGCCCGACTCTTCTGGCTTAATCACCTCACAGAGACGCTCCTGCGCCTGTGCACATTCTTCACTGGTTTTACCTGTCTTTTTCCCATCAAGGGACACGTAGCCATTATCAGTCTCAGTGGATTTATCTATTGAGTTTTTTGCTTTCTTAGATCTATATTTGAAACAAATGTAAGCATTAATATAATGATTCTCTTTTTTTTTTTCCCCAGACTAAATCCTGTTCACTCTTTTCAACCCATGTTTTAGTTTTATTAAGATGAACACAAATAAAAAGGTATTAACATTTGATGCAATGTTTGTAAGCTTATTTTTAATTTTCTAATTAATACTTACTATTTTTTCCTACAAACATTATAAAAGAAACAGTGTCCAAAAGAAAATTGTATTATTAGCTACAGAGAAAAGGAAACCAATGTTTTGCAACTGAAACATCACAGTATCTTTGGCAACAGAAGAAGCCCCAAATGTAAATGAGGGTTGTTTGTTTTATTCTTACAAAAAAAAAAATAATGAAAAGTTAAAATGTTATTAACTCAAAGCAAATGTGCCGTTCATTTCTTACAGCTGTGAGCGTGCTCTGTTAGTACTTTCTGAACGTGTTTGTTTAAATTCACTGCATATTGACAAGTCTGCTAACCAGAATGTGATTTACCCTTTCCCATATATGCAGTAACACCCCAGTGACATAATTCAATAGTATCTAACAAACACAGTAATTAAGCTTGTTTTTAAATAACAAACCTATCAATTATGCTTAAGTATTATTATTCTTATGAGAAGTCTAATACCAATCTATCATCTTCCATAACGCTGTCTAAAAGTCGAGGCCACTATCTAATCAGTAGATGTAGTAGCAAAAATATCTAATGCCACAAAGAAAAAAAGCCTTTCAAAAGCAGAAGCTTGGCTGATTGCATCTCTAAATTAGAAAGCACTGTTGATGAAGGAATGAAAATGGAATAGCAGCTTTCTGCCTTACTGACAGAGCTCACTTTAAATCAGTTTCACTTTGGCTTCTGTATCTCAAAATAAATAACGAGGAAAATCTCTGCCCAGAAAGCAATAAAATCTTGTGTGTTTAGTAATTTCCAGAACACTTTGGGGGGGGCAGGGGGAAGTAGTATTATAAATGAAGTTTCCAAATTTTATTCTTTACATTTATAAAACAAAAGAACCACAGAATCACTAAACACAGACTTGATAAAACTATCAAGAATCTAATCTACTCTTCTGCTCCTGTAGGGGAACATGCATTGCCCTTCTCTTTCAGGAAACTTAGTGAGAACTTGGATTACACAGCAGATTAAATTTCTCTCTAATATGTACATCGTATGAACTGGGACAGTTGATTTACATTGTTCCTAAGATAAGGTACTCCATATACACAGTGGAGACCCACCAGCTAGAGAAGAAAATCCAAAAAGGAGCAATTAATCTGCAAGACTATGGACAAAGTAACAAGCAGAAAAGGCAGTTACTGAGACTTTTCATCCTTCTTTATCCTCTTTAGTCTCATTCCACCTTCCCTCAAACATTCCAGGAAAAACACTAAATGGCATTTTTTAATTATTATTTTTTAAAAAAGCAGCAACTGCTACTCCACTTCCCTTGTAGAAAGCTATAGAACTTTCCCGTATCTAGTTCCAAAATTCTTTATTGATTTTATTTCTAAGTAAGTGAGTAGTACTTTTTTTTTTTAGGAGGAAGCTTTTCCACACAGAGGGTGGTGACGCACTGGAACAGGTTGCCCAAGGAGGTTGTGGATGCCCCATACCTGGAGGCATTCAAGGCCAGGCTGGATGTGGCTCTGGGCAGCCTGGTCTGGTGGTTGGTGACCCTGCACTTAGCAGGGGAGTTGAAACTAGATGATCGTTGTGGTCCTTTTCAACCCAGGCCATTCTATGATTCTGTGATTCCATACTATGATTCTAGAATCAGCTGAAACACTTTTGGCAGTTTTTATATATTTGCATGGATCAGATTTTATTATAAGCTTATAAAGAAGAGACAGCAAGATACTTTATCATGGGCTCTGTGGAGCAGATTGCAAGCCTCTTCCTGTCTGCAGATTAGCAATGTGCCAGCTTGCATACAAACACAGTTTTTACTTTTGAAATCCATGAAGACGACCATTTAAGACAGTACTGAGGCTTTGGGCAATCAGCTAAAATTACTATCAAAAAACTCTCCTCACTCATCTAAGCTGCAAAACGTTTTAGAAGTTAAAGATTTCCACAACTGGAGAAAGGACAAATTCCTGGCACTGGGGTTTGACAAGAACATCTTCAGCAACATCACAATCTCAAGCCAGTTAGCCCATGCTCTCCATGTTGCATTCCTGCTTCCTCATTCCCAGTCCCACTTTGCAAACAAAAACATCTGCATGACTTCGGAAAAGAAAAATTACATAACAAAAGTGGTGTGAGCAAAAAAAAAAAGAAGGTTATTTTTCATCTGGATAAGCTGCCATGGTTCATTCTCAGACATACAAACCTCTGCAGCTGAAGATTGACTAAAGGCTGCTTACAGCATTCTCAAGTCACCCCAAGGAAGTGAAAAAGGCAAAGAAGAAAGTGAGTCTTCCAACAATCCTCAACAGTCCAACAATACTGATTGAAAATCAGTATCTCCACTGAGCAGATAATGCTCAAAAGTTTACAAGATCACATTCCAAATGTACCAGAAAGAAATACATAGAGACCGATTTAGATGTCGTGTTACACAAAAGAACAGCTGTGGTGTCTATTACTATTGCTCACAGTCTCTTAAAACCAGCTTAAATTACACACAGAAAGACCAAATTAACTTCTGCAGCATTCTTAGATATTTTTAAAACTTTTCCAGATTTTTATTTCCAGAATGTAACGTAACACAAGATAAAGCTTTACCAGAGGTTAAGAGCACGAATCACAACAGACACATTAGTGTTGCAATATTTAAGATGCAGCATGCAGAACAAAACAATGTAGTAACTTGCAGTATCCCTTTTCTTCATTTTGTACCAGTTCATGAGCATGTACTCAACTTTACTAATAAATGCTGATGTATAGCACTCTGAAATAATGAGCTTAAATGCTTCTTCCAGTCATTAGAAAAAGCATCTTCATAGCTCATTGACAGATTAAATGCCATGCTTGAGTCCGGAAGGTTTTTCCTTCAGAAAAATGTGTGATTTGATGACAATGATGGAGATCTATGTACATTCTCTCCATGTAAATATCAGGTAATGCAATCAACTAAAATGTAAGAGTAAAATTTTCTCGTTGGATTAAAATTGAGAAACCAAGCTAGTTCATTCCTGATAAGCCACGAAGCGTAGTCCTACAATTATCATAAAATCAGCCAAAGTTACTTTGCATTTCTACAGTTATTTCATCAGCAATTTCAGAAGGCAAAAAGGAAGAGGTTAATGCACATTCAAACACTGAGCTGAGTTTACTATTAAGTTTTTGTCAATTTATTTTTTGTTCTTATCTAATCAGCAGATTAATGTTTACTTCTCTGGAAAAGGGATAGTGCATATCTCACACATATGTAGCCTTGAATAAATACAAACCCTGATAAAAAGAAAGCGGCATGCCAGATATCTCTGAAGACAGCGCCAATACTGTAAGAGGTGCTTGTACCGTAGCTCTGCACTGTTCCCTCCTGTGTGTTATCTGTGGTACTAGAGCCATCTCCTTCCCTATGTACTTCCAAATGTGCTGCTTTCCTTAATTTCCTTCATCAGAAGAGATTAAAATTGGAAGGTAGCTTTATAAGTGCAATCTACTACTTCTATAACGTGTTCAGCAGTTACAGGCATGCAAAAACAAGCAAAATTTCAAGATGTTGCTAAAGGTTGATTTAACAAACTCCATTTACAAAAACTAAGTTATAACAGTTATTCATCATCTTAACACTTAAATACAAGATAAGATAAATTTCATCTCAGAGGCTAAGACCTGCAAAATTTCACTTTTGCAGGTTTTCCCACTGCAATGAGACAATTCACTCTAGTAAACCATATACACTGAAGTGCTGGAAGACTTCCAGGTCTATGCTTCCAGTACCTCCTTTAACACATTTCTCACAGATCACTGGTCAGTACTGCACAGAGTTCTAAAGCAAAACTTGCAGTAATACGTCACTCCATCAGTATTCAGTCACAAGCTCTTCTGAGGCAAAAACATCAGATTTAAGGTATTAAAAAAAACAGTGCACAAATTAGTAAATGCACAAATGTTAGAGCACTAAGCACCCATTTTAAAGTTTCAGATAAAAACAGAGTCTCAATTTCTCATCTCTTGTGAAACAGAGACTGTAAATCCCTACAATTTTATGCACATTCTTCAGAATAGTTCAACAAACCTAAATGATAAGTACTTTAATACAGACTATACCTTCTTCTTTTAACCCCTGTGCTGGGAGGAGGTTTAGGGGTTCGTGTTGAAACAATCTGACAGTGTACAGTTCCAAGTAGCAACATGAGCCATACTGGCCCAATTACTTCAGTCAGAGGTATATTATGTGGGCTCTGGGCTGTACAGAATAACACTACAGCAGCAACTGGAAAAGAAGGAAGATGAAGTTGAGTTCAATACTTGAAATGTCTGGGACTTATTATATGACTTATCTTAAAACGAGAAACAGTCACATGTAGTTCTTTACCTGCATTTTAAACCAAGCTTGAAATTCAGAGCATGGAATGACAATAACAATAAAATGAAAGACAGCAATCAGGATTTGAACACTTGACTTATCTTCATGCTCATGTCTTCTTCTACATTTGTGATATTATAAATATTGCTCAAAAAAAGGTAGCAGAATGAAGGGTGGAGGGGAAGGCATTTGCAAAGCTAGATAGGACAGGAAGCAAATTCATATTAAGATGACAATTTAGTAGGAGAAAAGAAAAAAAAACAAAATCAAGCAACAAATGCTATGCTTCAATCAGTCCAGATAAATTTAGTCCTGTATCACTTGAAACCAACACAGCAAAATCCAACAAGTCAGGTGAGCATAGGAGACATCAAACAAGGAGCTGGTTTCCCTGACAGGCTGTATCCCTCCACTTTGGAGATGCTTAACACCATGCTGGACATCGCCCTGAGCAGCCTATGGCAGCTAATGATGCTCTGAGCAGAGGTTGGCCTGGGTGACCTCTAGAGGTGCCTGCCAAGCTCAGCTAACTCGTGACTGTGAAACCAAACATCTATTTCAACGCAGACTAGTGATGAGAAACTCTTAATACTCTAGCTGAAAGCATTTTGAACTCCATATTCCATTCAAAGGACAAAATTTCCCATACACTTGTCTATAAATTTTCTAATAACAAGGAAAGCTCAAAGACAAACCATGTACATTACTAGGTAGTCCAGCTGAAGTGACCAGGACTCCAACTAGCATTTGTGCCTGGAAAAGTGGCAGCTTCCCCTTCATAGAAACACAGAATCATTACGGTTGGAAAAGACCCCTGGGATCATCAAGTCCAACCATCAGCCCATCATTACATGTTAATCTTACAACCCTACAACCTGCTTCTCATACACAGCCAACACCCAGAGCTCTTCCTATTCCTGTTAGAACAGCCCAATCACTTCTACAACTTAGAAAAGCTTTTTACAAACTTTATGTCAGTGTAGACACATTCAACAGCATGAAGCAGACAGAAAATAGTCTTCTATTTTTCTTTGCTTATTGTATAATCTCATCACTCTCTGGTCTGAAGTGCTGAGTTCTGTAACAACAGAACATGCAACATCCAAACACCTAAAATATATCACTTGAAGGCAGACCTAATAGAGCAGATAGCTGGACTTCATATTTTCCACTAAAAAGAGACCGGTCTGTTTAGTGGTTTTTTCATTTTGTGTTTGTTTTTTGAACAAAATAATCTTTAGAAAGGTAACCACTACTAGAAACAGGATGAATGTATAGAACATTGGAATTATTTTTTATTGTAGTAATCTATTTCTGATTTCTCCCTCATCATCTTCTTAAAACAAAATATGAAAGCCTCCATCATTTTATCACCTGCTTTTTTGTTGTTGTTTTTTAACAAACCTTCACTTGTTATGCTGTATGTATTAGGTAGAACACTTGTCAGGTTTGTTGGCTGTTTTTCTTAACTATGACTACTTCAGATTTTTTTCTATGAGGTTCCTCAAAGACAGCACAAACCAATCAGAAAACAGTAAATTAGGAAAAGGTACAGTAACAACAACACCTTTTCCTAAATGAGTTCATCTGAGTTTCTCAAACACACAGTTAGATTCATATGGTATAAAGTGTAAACAAATAGCCAGCTTTGACTCCTACTATGCAATTTGTGTAAGTATACTGATCTGAGTACAACAAGCTCCACAGATCCACCTGAAATGATTTTCAGGACTATGTATCCACAAAATAATTTCAAACTTCACTAGAGATTTCAGAAAACATGAGTCTATAGACTGCACATCCCTACCATGAAGTTTACATGTTTATATTAACAAAATATTACCAACCTCCCCAATCCTTTCAGTAACACAGGAAGGAAATACACAAACTTCTGCACGACATGCCAACATACTGTGGTTCAGACTACCATCGAACTGCTCCTACCAACAGCTTAGGCTTCAAACAAGATTTCTCTTACCAGTTTCAATTATTTATTTATTTATTACATCTGGACTGGTATTTTCCTAAATGACAGTGCTGTATTTTGTGAAACAAACAAATTGAATGATTTCATGTAGAGCCAAAAAGCTGTATCAAAGCAGGCAACTACATTTCAAAGACCAAACCATTTATTTTTTAGTACTAAAAGCTTTGAAATAGTTCTATCGCCAAGAAATTTTAAAATGTATACATACATATCTACGTATCTAGCCAAAATAAATTTATAACTGCTATGAATACTCACATTTCTTGTTTCATACTAAAATACACAATATGAGATACACACTAATTCCACACATCAGTTTTCATATTAGAATATAGAAACATTTTAAAAGTGAAAATGAGGTAGTGGTATAACCTAAATGGATACAGAATCAGAAGAAAAAAATTTTTACTTCTACCTTAACTTACCAGCCTGTTCAATGACCTTGAAAAGAAACATTTCTTTGTTTCTCTTTCTCTTATCACATAGTTTCCTAATCATAATTTATTATAAAGTAAACAAATGCAAATAAAATCTGGAGTTTTAATCTACAGTTAGGGAAAAAAATTCTTTCCTTTACTGTTACTTTAGCATAGTATACTCAGAGGCTAACGTGCAATAATAATTCTTAAGCACCTACCTAAGAATTTGGGATAGGGAAAATCTTTGACAGCTTACATGAATGCCAATATATTTCAAGTTTGGTAGCACCATCACTGTGGAACAAATTCTGTAGCTGCTAGCATCAAACAAGAGGTACTGTATTTTTATTCCTCCATTTCTAATTTTAGATACAATTTCCAAATGATACAGAGATTCATAACTGTGAGTACTGACAGCAAAACAGAAAAGGTAATTATCATATTTTAATTGGATTTCAATAGATAACTTACCAGTTGTTTAGTTTTTGAGTGTTTAAACTGCTCCCAACTTGCATTAAGCTTCTGATTTGTTTTTCTGTTGTGCGTGCTTCCAATATACTTATTCTCTTACTGACTTTCACACTGTTAGATACTGACTCATTACATCACATTCTTCCTTCTCTAATTTTCCTTATTTATATTACATATAATTAAGAGAAGCAGAGGCTTCGATTACTGGAACTCGTGATTCATCATCCTATTTAAAAGCTGAGAATTTCCTTCTGTTTGTTATAAAATGACTTTGCACAACTGTTAATCTAGGAAGTGTAAAATTAAGATACTCCCCTCATGTACAATGGAAAAATTAGCAGAAGCATATAGGACGATAAGTAATAGATTCGTCAGTCATCCAGAAGCATGGCTGAGGTATGACTGAAATATGAGCTTAAAGTTTACTGCCTCTGATGTGACAAAATAACCCATGAAAGAACTGGAAATTGATCACACATCATCCTATGGGCTGTGCAAGATGCATAATGGCAGGTTCAGCATTCTGCACAGACCAAGAGCTCTTATCAAGAAGCACAAGTAACAGGACTAATCCTCATCCAGAAAATCAAAGATTTCTTAGGCGACTCTCAGTCTTGAAATCAATTAGTCCTAGAAACCTAAATTATATACAGAGACACCAAAAGTAACACAAGTGCTAAGTGCTGAAGAAAACTTGTGAGGAAATGCTCAAATTTTCAAAATGTCCCCTTTATATAATTGTAAAAGAGGAACTAATCATAAGACACTTTTGCAATCTATTCCAGCATACACTGGAAGGAGTTTTAACAGTATTAAGTGAACAAAGCAACATAAAGAAGTAGTAATGGTTAAATCAAGGCATTCAGTCGAAGCTGATTCTATAATCCAATTCTACCTTGAAGAAGGTAAAGAACAAGCAGCCAGAAAAAGATGACTCTCGATGTCACTTGTAGCCACCACCTGTAGAAGAATGGAAAGAAAACAACTCTCACGATTCCTTTGCGGGTCAGAGCTGTCCAAGGACTTTCGGGTTTTGCTTTAGCAAAAGCAGATCCTTCAAAAAAAAAAAAAAAGAAGAAAAGAACGTATTTCATTTTGTGACTAATAATAAATTGAGATGCTGAGTAGTTATAGACAGAGGATCAGTAATTAAATGTAATTATACATAGTTCTAAATGCATCTACGTTGATGGTAATCAACATAGAGCACTGCTGTAGCCATATCATTCAGGAAAGTGGAATACAGTTGAGAAACATGGAGCAATATCAGTCAAACTGAAGCCTAGCTCTAGGAGAAGGGAAGCTACCCAAAGACTAATTCATCTGTCTCTTCTTCTATGCCAGTTTTCATCTCACTCATTCAAACGCTCTCTTTCTTCCACATCCTTCCATTATTTTCCCTTCTTGCTTCCTGCAAATTCCCACTTCTCTGGCACCTAGAAAACTGTCTAGTATTTGCTTAGAGCTATGGCTCTAAGAGAGTCTGTGTATCCATGTCACCCACAACTGGAGCGTGTGCATGTGTGTAAGCAACTCCATGACTGCTAGCAAAGACCAAGGATTCTGCTAATCCTAGATCTGAATTCAACAAGCACTACAGGAATGTATTTTTGAGGACAAGCTGGCTGCTGGGCTCATGGAAAAATAATCTAGATAACATTTTCCCCAGCCTTTGTGAGGTATGAGGAAAATTAAATAAAGATCAAATAAAGATTAAATACTTCTTGAGAAGTCTTACATCACTTTGACCTTCTCTTCTTGTTTTGCTCTTGAAAATGTGTAAGAAATATTTAATGCCTATACAACTGTTACTCTTTCAAAATTTTAACATAACCTTTCCTCAAACCATCAGAAGATTTGAAAGAAGTCTGGAAGTATGGAAATAGGAGACTGCTGAACTGACAATGCCCAAACTATCATCCATAGAAATCCACTGATTTCTTTTTCTCAAAACCTAAGTCTATTCAACAAAATTTAAATCCAGTTTTTTGAGCCTTCAGCTTATGACAAGACAAGCTGGTAGTTTATTTAGTTTTGAGAAATCTGGGTTCTTCTAGTTCAAGACTTACCTCGTACAAGATCAACATCTATGAGGTCTGGTTTTACATGTCCTGTTTTCTTTGGTTTGTTTCTCAAACCCTGAAATACGTAAATATTGAACATCAGCATATACTGACGCAGAAGACAGAAATAATGTGATGTGATAATAATGATGTGGTCAGTAATTGCGTTTAACCTATACTGTTCTTAACGATTCAGACGAAAGTCAACTTCAGAGATTTAAAGCACTATAAGCCATTCTGAGGTACAAGGCACTAATCAATGCCTTTTTCACACTTGACGATCTAAACAAAACCTGAACAATTACTGACCCAACTACGTAGATCCAAAATGCTGTTAAGCACTGAGCACACATTCCCCATGGCTTCGGGTTATACAGACAAAATCTGCACACACTTGCAACAATTAGTAGTACATTCATGTTAGGTTTCCAGAACTTTTGTCACAAATTACTTTCCTGAATCTCTTCTCCTTCGATATCTAATTAAACTTCATCAAATGCTCATATTAGAACTCCTCAATTCTAAAACTAAACAGCAAATCACATTGTAATGTAAAAGCCACTAATCAACAGCAAGTTCTACTGTCAAAAGTCCAAATTCTAGAAAACTATTGGTATTCCCATTACTGAACATAGAGCAGCCTATTAAGAAGAAGAGAAAAAGTAAATAACACAGGAAAGCAGCAGGGAAAAAGAGAAAGTTTCTATTTATTCTTTCTTTTAGAAACAGCACCTTTCCTTATGGAAGAGCCAAACTTCCTTGCAAAACTGTCAAGTTTATTCTTTATGTTAAGATGTGATGCTTAGAGACAGATATTTGTGAGTTTACTTTGATGCCTTCAGATCAGGCTCTTGGTCACATTAGCTAATAACGATTCCATGTACAATTCAGACATAATAAAATATAGTAATTCAAAAAAATATTGAGGATACAAATGGAATTATAATGGAAGCAATTTAACTGTGTTCATTCAAATAGCAGTTTCATTTGCTGGTGAACTGCAGATATCCAACACAGACATATTACATTCATGTTAAGAAATAATAATAATAATAATAATAATAATATTACTTAAGTATAAGCATTAAATTTAGATAAAATTATACAAATTAAATGAATAAAGATGAGAGAAAGATCAATGACATCTCGCTGTTAATCTTCATAGCAACTACATAAAGCATGTTTCCAAATAGCACAGTTCAAAATATTTCTTGCTCTTAAATTCAGCTGGACTTATTTTTAAAATAACACTACAATTTCAAAACCAAAACCAACAAAAACAAATCACTGTTGGCAGGGAACTACCTATACAGTCAATAGATCCATTAGAAAAAAGAGAAATTAATCAAAGTGAATACATGGAACTGATAGGTGGTTAGGACAAAATGTGTTCTTAAGATGACAAACACTGTTTTACTGCAGACTTAGTACTGTTTAATGTACAAGATTTTCACAGGTCAGCAGTCTTAAAACTGCAGTAACTTTATGTGGAAGCCCATACTTAGAAATAGTAATTACTGTAACTCCATAAATAGCTATACGTTCCTGGGAATTCTTGCATAAGCAAGCCACTCTATTTCATAAAAGGTTCTAAAGATTAAAAATAGAAGATACTGTATGATACAATACATTTCAACTCTACTGCTGCTTATGGGCCTCATGAGTTTTTCCTCAAAAGTCTAAATAAACAGATATGTGCATCTTAGAAGAAATAACCCACTGGAAATACAGACAGTCCTATGAACAATTTACCACTGTGCCTATTTTCATTCTACAGAAAGAACTTTTTAAAAAAAAAAAAAAAGTCAACAATGGAACTCAATGCATCTTTCATAGAGAGAGCAGTGGTGACATTCTTAACAAATGTCACTGGTCAAATCTCAAATGCTTTCAGTGTCCATGAACTATAGTGAACTGGTAACTCTACTTTTTGCCACACGCAGTGAAAGAATTCTTTTTATTAAGATGCAATTTCTCTGTTCACGTGTCACAAATTTGTGTGATGTATGCAGAAAACAGTAGTGTTCCAAAATAAGGTTAATTAAGAAATAATTATGTTCCATGCTATTCAGGTCCACCCAATTAACCCACATAATTTCTATTCAGTACTTAACACATTTCTGCTACCTAATATAAAAACCACAAAGTTTAAATAAAAGCTCTTAAAAATAGTTACTGTTGTAAAAACTCTACTGCACAAATTTTAAAATTAATAATTCAGTTAAAACTATCCTATTAATATTAATTTATACTACTGGCAACAATTTTTTTTTTTTACTAAAAATAACTTCTTGGTTCTGTATTAACTTCTTCAGTTAACTTCTTCAGTTAAGTTCATTTATAAACAGCGTTATAGTGGCTTTGAGATAGGAGCTTTAATGTATGACACCTGAACGTAACAACCTTCAGTGCTCCCTTCATTATGCTACATTATGGACTCCTTAGGGCTGGAAGAGACCTCCGAAGGCTGTCTAGGCCAGCTCCTTTGCAATAAACAGGGACACCACAGCTAGTGCAGGTTGTCCAGGGCCCCGTCCAGCCTCCCCTTGAAAGCCTCCCCGTCAACACTAACTCTTCTGAGCACTATCACTTCTCCCATTGTTTAATTTGTTAATTATCAACCCACACAAGCTGAATTTCCCACAGGCTCAAGACTATATTTGCAATAAATGATTTGAATATTGCCCTATTACACAGCAGCTACAAGAACTTCTGTCGTAATGGCAATTGGTTTTCACAGTCACTGAAAAGACGCTGAAAATAAAGCCATACGCCAACACCTTCGTTTGAAATTAGTTGTGCTGATATCAAGAGCATTTCTGCACCACCTCTCTGCATGCTTCAGACAGCATGCAATTGTCGTGCAATAGCCTTCTGATCACATCAAAGTACGGCAGCAATCAAAGCTGCACCTCATGCATCACGCAGCAGTATTGTGCCAGGGAGGGCTGCCCGGAGCTCCCAGCACCTGAGCTGCACAGTCCCCAGGTCTCCACGCAGCTGCACTCAGCCAGCTCAGCACCAGCAGCAGCCCACATCTCCTCGTGTGCCTAACGGGGCACGCTGTACAACTGTGGAGGTGTGGTGTCACAAAGATTCCTGATCAGGCTCAGAAGCACTTCTGAAAATACTATCTCTGATTTAAAAGCTAATCTGTAGATTTTGTAGAGAGATCAGGTTGGTGAGAGCTCCTACGTAATGATCTCCCTAACATATGCTATTTAGTTATTGAAGTAGTGGAGAAGAATAAACAAAAAACCACAGGAATGTTGAAGAAATGTGTATTTTACTAATGCTAAGAATTAACACAGCCTTTAAGCTCATGCAGTAATAGCGCATTTCTTGTGTGCAGTACTTGAAGGGAAAAGGTTAATTGCAAGAAAACACCAGTGAAACTAATTTTAACATTACAGAGTATGACACAATCTACAATCAGCAGAAGTATTACACATAGGATTGACTACTTTCCCCAGAACACTGTAGCAATGCGGCAGACACTGATGGCACTGTTAGTTAAACCGAAATGCAAAAAACTGCTGTTAACTGCTTTCTCAGGACACAAAGCCTGAAGTACTTACCAGTCTAATAAACTGTACAAAACAATGACAGCATCATAAAGGAGGAAAAGTGAACTGGAGGGATAAGGTAACTAACTGAAAGTAAGGAGAGCTCAGATAACCGACGTTAGAATTCATCACAGAGTGAAAGAGAGGCACTCAAACTAAGCTCTGGCTTAAGATAATACTAAAAAAGCACTGAAGTACAGACAGATGTAGAACTTTTAAGTGTTGTGGATTTAGCCGTCATATAAAGTAAATAGAGTATAGTATGCCAGTTTCCTTTGGTTACACTCCAGAAGTCTATTTTTGCTTCACCAGCATTAAAGAATATCCCATACATTGTAAATTACATCAGCATACACAATTACAGCATTACTGATAACTGGCAAAAAAAAAA
>JAOWBP010000001.1:10862587-10887205 GCA_028571105.1 Tragopan temminckii
ACCTGCTTTGGCAGGGGGGTTGGACTCGATGATCTCTGAGGTCCCTTCCAACCCCTATGATTCTGTGATTCTGTGATTCTAAGTTCAAAAATCTAGTGTCTGGAGTTTTTGAAAAAAAAGAAAAAAGAAGAAAAAAAAAAAAAAGAAAGAAAGTAGACCAAATTATGTCACTTTGACACCTGAAACATTTTGCCCAGCCACAGGCATGACAACGGCAGCCTCTCTTCTGTGTTTTCCAAACTACCACAAGCTAGAACTGGAAGAGTTCACATATGAAGGTGAAAGAATATGAATATTAGACCCCTACATCCCACCCAGCCTAGTATCATCACTCCAGAAAGGATGAGTAGATAATGCTTACCTTAGCAAAGGATTGTAGAACAAATATCAAATGATTTCTCACTGGGTATAACAGCAAAGCCCCTGGCAGTCAGCATTGTACAGATTTGTTATGCTGGAATTTTCATTTTTAGTATTCAGAATTACTTCTATCCATTTATTTGAGTGTGGTTGTGCTTTTGATATTATTGATACACTCTGTCAAGAGTTTCCAAAGATCAATGTTTGTATTGTTAAAAAAAATCTTTTTTTTTTTTTTTAATTACAGCTACGACAATAATATTATGATTTCTTCCTCATCTCCATATCTCTTATTCTACTGACCAATGTCATACCCATCTTTTTTTTGCTTGAGTTTAGCAGTCTGTTTCATCTTCCTCATAACGGAGCTCTTCTTTCCTGCTGACCATCCTCACTTGCCTCTGAACTATTCCTGGGTCTATCACATTCTTTTGGAGGTGAAAGTGCCAGAGCAACCTGCAGTTTTCAAGATTCTGTTGCTCTTAAATGAAATAACAGTTTCTCCTTTAATCTCTATTCTTTCCCTAGTGGTTAACATTCTGTTTGCTTTTTTGACTGGGCTGACATCTCATAGAACTAATCACAAGGATGTAATATCTGTCTCTTCGGGAGTAATGGTTAATTTAGAGTGACTGTGTGTGTAATTTTCCACACGTACTGCATGGTATTGTATTGCCTGCAAATCTTGTCATTCAATCTTCAGCCTTTTCAGCATTCCATTTACAAATACGCTGAACAGAATAATCACTATGGTAAAGTCTTTTGATTGTGAAAATTGACCACTTATTTCCAGCTTTTTTCCCTTTGAATTTAATCTCTCACCTAACAGACCCTATTCTTTCTCCTTCCACAGCAGAACCTTTACTGAAAGCTCTTACTATTAAAAGCTTTCTGAAAATGTCAGTATACTAACCAGATCACATTTATCTACATAGTCATTGTCAGCTTCAGTGACCAGCAATAGTTCCAGGAGGAATGGCTTCCCTCTACAAAAGGTACACTGATCCTTCTCTAGTATATCATAATTATCCATGTGCCAGCTAGTCCTCACCCTCCTTATTGCTTCCGTCCATCTGCTGGAATGAACAGGAGACTTGGTTGCTTTCCAAGACAGGTGTCACACTTGCCACTTCCTATTCCTCTGCTGCTAGGTCGTTTACTCATCTAGACAGCAGATTACATCCCATAGTTCAGCAGTTTCATATCCAAATTCCTTCAGAGTTGAGGATGAGCGCCATCTACATCTGGTGGTTTCCTCCTATTTTCTTTATCGATTTGTTCTGCAGACTTTACCACTGACACTGCTGTTGGAATCATTCTCAGGCTGACCTCTGTTGAGCTAGCCCTTTGCATAAGTTTGGCTGCCCTCCTCTTCAGCAAACATCGATGCAAATAATTCTTTTTTTTCTTTTTTGGCGGTCTTTTTTATCTTGAAATCTTTCTGTATCTTTTGAAATTTTGATTCCCTGGTCCTTTGAAAGTATATTCTTAATTCTTGTTTTAGCACTTTCCTTGTTAGAGTTCATGTTTTTTACTGTTTTCTTGTTTGAATGCAACTTTGGATGAAGCATTCCCCATGAACATTTATGCTTAGGATTCTGCAGAAGATCTTTAAAATCTGCTTGTCAAATCTTGAGTTTGCTTTGCATTTCCCTAATGGGACTATCTGAGTCCATCAGGGAGACAGAAAAGTTTTTTTTCTTCCTTTTTAACAATCTCTACTGGTTCCCATCCACGATTGCAGTGGTTAAATAGCCATTAACATTACATTATTCTACACTGAGTCACTCTAGCTCTGTTTAAAAATGTAATGTTACACACTTTTCTCCAGTAGGGTAATGAATTTTCCTTTTTTGACATCTTTAATTCACATACACGAGTTGTTTTGCAGCAGTGCTGCAGAAGGCATCAGGTCTACCATAGAACCGTAAGTCCTTTTTGCTGTCCTGTTAGCCACCAACCACTACAAACCTCATTTTCTCTTGTGCACTCCTCACTGTATGCAGACATGTAGTCATGCACATTTTCCAGTTTCCAAGCTCTCTTTCTGTAATAACAGCTCTCGTGTTTTTCCCTCCTTCAGAAGAAAGGGAAAAAGCATCTTCCCTGCTCAAACAGCTGGTTGACCACCAAAGAGAAGAAACTGTCACTTGATACCCTTATTGGAGTTTGCTTCAAGTGAGGCATGGAACACAACATTGTAATTCCTCCAAAGAGACATGTATTTCTCTTACCAAGAAGTCCAAGCTTTTGTACCAACAATACACTCAAGGAAGCCCAAAACTGGAAATACACCATGGGATTTCCAGGCACAACAAATTCTCTGCAATGAGGAAATTTGCAGAGCAGATATCCAGCATGTGCCTACATCGAGGCAATGATATTAGGGCTCAACATCACTTGGAAATTGATCAAGGTAGATATTCTGGAGTTGCTATTTTGTTCATTTTCCAAGAACAGACAATCTCTCGGCCTTCTGGACTCATCAACAATAACAGCAGCAACAAATAATATGCAAAATCCAAGCTTCAGTTAAAAAATGGAATGCCCATATAAAAAGGAATTAAGTGTAATTAGTCTCTTTCCTGAGGTTTAATTAGAAAACTCATTAATAAAATGACAGATAGCAATGCCCTCTGCACAAATCATTGGAGACTGCTTTTTTTTTCATTAGATTTCCTCATTTAACAGAGTATGAAAATGTGCATCTACAATTAATTTCATTTTGTGCAACAGGAAACTATACACCTGCTTAGAGATGTGCTAGCAGAGGCAGATATACACAGGGCTATCACAAGCAGTTTAGAAACAGTTGAACAAAGAAAAGCTTCTTAATTACAGTAAAACTATATATATTTCTTCCCAATTTTGCCTGCTTCCAAAATTCTGTTTGTATATGTTGATTGGCTTTGTTTAACAACACGGCTAATAATAATTATAAAATATGGCCAGAGCAAAGATTCTGCAGCAAAGCTCACATGTATTGGCAACTCTTTATTCTAATGATTCAGAGAAGCTTTACAATTTTCTTTTTAATTAACCTATCAGTGGTGATGTCGCTTAAACACTCCTTAGGAATATTATCTTCTCATTATTGCCAGAAAACATGGTGCCCAATTTTATACCTCAGTTGTTCTTATGCATGGATGGATAGTCTGAATTAACTTGAACTGAAGCAGATTTTGTTGAGAGACATTTCCCATACACACAAACTACTTTCATATTTACGTTTAAGTCATTAATATTCAACTTTAAAAGCATTAAGCAGAGGGAAGCTTTCAGTGTTTGAACACTGTAAGAATATAAGAGAGGAGCATTGTCTTCATCAAATGCCATCAGATCAAGAGAAGCACTGATGAATTTGGGTAAGCATTTATACCAAATGTATATTCTGCCAGGGACACATTTGGTAGGAAAAAAGAAACACAATGGGAAATTAATTTGTGTAAAATTGACAGATTCATAGCTGGGATGAGCATGTTTCTTGAGAATAAATACAGATGGCAGCAGTTGTGCAAGCTTCCCACGCCACCTTGCCAATGCACTTCAGCCTTTAGCTGGTGGGTATGTCTGATTGCTAAGGCTTTGTCATCTCTGCTGAAGACTGCCAGGAAGGTTACAAATCAGGGCTGCTGCCATTTCAGGTGGGTGCCATGATGCAAGGCCTGCTACTGAGGACAGGAACGGGTCCATTGACTGGTTTGCATGACTGGCCTCCCAGTCACTGATGGCTAGCAATCAGTTGTGTTCATTATAGCTCTGCACACTGACTGTGTAATGACATTTTCAAGTTAGCATTTATTCTAAAGAGTCAAAGACAGTCTAAGGCTTTATGAGATTAAAATATTGGGCTTCAGGGGCAGCACACTCAAACCTTTCCTGTGCTGTTAGTGGGTTTGAAATGTAGTGATTAGGATGCATGCATCCTCTCAGACAGTCATGCAAAAATTGTACATGAATTGTGTGGAAGCTGGAGGTGTGACTTTACAGGCTCGGGGAATTGTTGTTGTTGTTGTTAATTTCTTAAGAAAAATGAAATCCATAAGTGCAAAATGACAGAGAAACTGAACACCTTGCAAAATGATAGTGCTGCTACATTGAAGCTTATCTTTTAGAACATTTGGGTGTCTCATGTAAAAAGCTTTATATCTCTACAAAAAGCATCATGCTGAAATTCCTTTTAAAAATAATGGTCTGATATTCAAATGTGCCACATTTCAGTGAAAGGAGCTAATGTCATAGGGTCATATCCAATAAACAATTCAGACACTCAAACCATGATGCTACAACTCCTGTTAGGTGGCTAGTGTCCTATTAAATGCAGAAGGAGGTTTAAGTGAGTCAGGTGGATATCCAAACAGTCTGCAAGGAAAGCATAAAAGGTAACAAGGTAACAGAAATATATTAAAACAAATATGAAGAGAAGGAAAGTACAGATCCATCACTCACTGAGGATGTATAAAAGCCTGAAGTATTCATTGTTTTCTTCCTACCAGTCTTCATCAAAATGCTCAGAATGATCATCTTTTCAACAGTACACATTTCAACAAAAACAAATAAGTGGACATAAGAGTAAGGAAAAAAAAAGCTTAAAGAATTTTGATATTAAAGTCAGCTTATCTTGCTGATGTTTGTGTACACTCAATGACTTGGAGAAAATAATTTCTACACTAATTGTGATTGGTTCTCCAAGAACTCATGGGAGACAAGGAAGTTAGTGGCACACTCAAGAAAGGAAAACGTATCCTCTACATCTAAAATAGAATAGCAAAAGTTCCTTTAATTTTCGTTTTCAGAAATAATATGTGACAAGTTATCAAAAAGTTGAAAAAGAATGTGAACAAAAATTGCAAAAAATAAACCTTGTCAAATCAGTCTGATTTTCATTTCTTATTTTCATTTTTATGTCTTTGTGCAAAAACGGGAAGGAGGAGGTATGAGGCATCTTCTTTTCACCTTTCAGCACTCCTTTATAGGAAATTCATGGAAACAGGATGCAGAAATAGCATCTAGGTGGAGTCACTGTCAGTTAGTTACTGAAAATAATCACTCTCAAAGGATACCCTGAGTGGTTTGCTCCTAAATTACAACTGTACTTCTGAGGGGTCTGTAACAAAATAAGCTCAATTCAACAAATTCATTAATAACTGGAGACTTATTGCTAAATAGCAAAATTCATTGATGCCAAGAGCTCTTTAGTCAAAGAGAGCTTAAAAAGACTTTGAGTTAGATTTCAAAATGAACTTTTTGTACTGAAGTAGTCAATATGAAATGCGCTGTGCTTCTGTTAGGGCAGAGAAATCAGATGCACAATTTAAAGTAGGGAATAAGACTGTAGGGGATAGATTTGGAATCTAAGCTAACCATGAGTCACAAATCTGATGTGCTACAAAAATGCAAAAATCTCATTATGGAAGCATTATTAATCGGAATGCTTCTCCCACATGGGAAGAATTTTATCATTTTGATCAGTTCTGCCTACTCCCAGCTTAGTAGTAACTCCAGTTTGGGGATTATGTATGAACTTGGAAGTACCCAAAGGAGAACTACCTAAAAAAGATCACGTGCGACACGGGGATAAAGCTGTGGGAACCAGCTTTTGATCCTGAAAGAAGAGCAATGAGGGTTCACTGTAAGACAAACTTTCTAGACCTGCTCACCCTCATCTTAGCCTTACCTGTGGCATCACCTTGGTATATCCAAGCTCCTCTTCAATAATCACTGGATCTTGAAAAGGCAGAAATATCCCCAGAACAAAATTTTAGGTCTGTCTCTCTCCCAAATGAATGATCTACACCAGCAGCATCTGTCAAGGGTCATGAGAGAAAGGTTTGTTTTATGACAAGCTTTTTGCTTTCTGAGCAGAGTAGAGGAGAAAGCAATTCTGAATGCGTGGACTGAGAGAAAGCGTGTGGTGTGAAGGCCTTGTATGAAACATCAGAGAATCCATACGGGCAGGGGGAAGAAAGGAGAGGTTATAAATGTTAACTTCAGAAAAAAAAAAAAAAAAAAAAGTAAGAATAGGAATTTGTACCTTATTAGATGCACAGGAAACCAGTTCTCAATCAAGATTTTCTTTTTGTCTGAATTCCCCAGATATGAGGAAGTCTAATAGAAGCTCTTCCCAGGGCAAGGATGTTCATAGCATTTCTCTTCTGTGTTGTTTTTCTTATCTAATCCGAGCTGGACCTGTGCTGCACAGTGGCCGTAATTCAGTTACACATCAGTCAGCCAGAAGACACAAATGCAGGGAAAACAATTAACCCTCTGCTCCTGCCACTATTTATTTTTCCTCTGGTCTCAATCCTTGTAATGGAAATTTCAGAGTACCCAATTTTTGTGAACTTGTTTCTTTACTATCCTTCACTCACATACCGAAGATGCTAGGCTTTTTTTTTCTTTAAGCTTTCCGCGGTTGTTTGCACATATGATTTTGTATTAAAAAGAGGAACTATCAGATCAGATACTCGCTGCCTACACAAAAAACAACCTACTGAAATACAGAAAAGGTTACACTAATACAAAGTAGTTCCCGTACATTGACCAGAGAGAACAGAAGAAAGGCAAACAGCAAGGGAAAATGTGGCATTAACATAACCTTTTTACATATTAAACTGTATTAAAATCTCTTTCTGTCTTTCTACTCTGGGGTGCAGGGGATTTTATTTGCAGGACTGTGTGTGCTCTGAACAACATTCACTGTTACTCATTTTGAAGGCTATTTATCAAGGAGCGGTAAAAACAACTCCATTTGATCTAATCTGGCACTTCTTTTCTCAAAACACGCTAACAAGATCATTCTAAGTACCTTCTGCAAAATGTGGTATATCCAGGCAGCACGGCACAAAAAAAGAACTGTTTTCAAACCTTTGGAAAGTGCGGCCTGACTTTCACAGGATTTCTATGAGGATTTTGTTGTTTCATGGCATTTGGAAGCAGGCTCTCTCAAACTGGCAGAATTTCGTCTGCATTTGTCCTTCCTTGTGGGGAGAGTGCTATAAATCTATGTTTAGTCATTGTGTGATGTAAGTGGTAAGAGGGATTTTCTGGACTTGCTCTGAGCATGTGAAGCAGCTACATCCAACTGGCCCTGCAAAAGTCAGGGTGACACCGCAGACCTTCATGGCCAACCACTGCATGATCCCAGGAGCACCTCTGCTGTGTGTCACTGCTGGATGTCAGCAGAAGTATCTAAAAAGCCATACTGCGTGCTACATCCATTACTCCTAGCAGAGAAAATCCTCTAAGAAAGAAATTTGCACCGCAAAAAATATAGCCTTTTGGCATCAAATAATCCTGAATTTTTCCTCCACTGCTCAGTCTGCCGCAAATACCAAACATAATAGCAAGGCTCTGAGGTTTTATTTGAATCAATGGCTTTTTAGTTAAATAAAGTACTGGAGGAGATTGCATGCAGTACCCTGGAAGAGTTCTTAAAATAGACTGCAACTCCATTGACAAGGTATGAATTCCTATTGAGAAACACTGGCATCGTGCTTTTAGTAGCATTCTTTCTGTCTCTGAACAGAAGTAGGGACTAGACGACTTCTTGACATCCCTTCCAGTTTTCTTTGATGCAAGCAGTCTTGTTGACATTTCATATTATGCAAGTTTATTTGGTAAATACTGTATTGCAGACTCAGGAAGGAAAGAAAGCCTCTGGAGGATTACACTTTCAGTTGACAGAAATACAATAGCAGCAAAGAAAGCACACAAAACAGAAAGCATTCCAATGTCCAAGGCCAGCAAAGAGCTGGTTTTGTCAGCAGAAGCTTGTAAGAGGAAAAGGAAGCATTCATCATCCAGAGATCTGTATAGTCCCTTTAAAACCCTCTCTCTTGGATGTATGCAGCATTGTTATTTCAGTGTGTTGGGTGTGCACAGCTCCCCACAGTGAGGAATACGCAGATGCAGACCGAGGCAGGTGTGACCCCCCTGAGCGGCTGTGCTCTCGTAGCACTGATAAATGAATTTGCTGAGCCCACCCAGCTCAGAACCTCACGCAACTCTCGGCAGCCTGGCTCCTGGACACGCACCTCTACCAACACCAGGATCTCCATCCAGGTGTTCCTTCTAGCAGCACATCTGCAATGCAGCTGCAAATCCTCACCTCTGGAGGCTGCAGTGCTGCTCATACAGGGCTGTCACCTTGCCATGCTGCTCACTGGACCACCCCACAGAGTTAGTGTGCGTGATACTGCACCAAGCTGCAATAGAGCTACTGCCTCCTCTGTGCGCTGCTTGCCGTGCTGACCATGCGAAGTGAGCACTCTGTTGCTCAGTGCAGAGGTTTCCTGCACCCAAAGCTGGTTTCTCTGTGAGCGAAGGGCACAACCAGAACAAGGCAAGATCTGAGGGAGTTCAAGGAGGGAGACACAGACAGCAGTGCCCTGCTTTGTAGCTAGAGAAATAGAGGCAGAAAAGTACTAAGGAGGCTGAGTGACTGCAAAGCAGTCAGGGGAGCGGCAACAGAAATCTGTAATCAGAGCTGTGGAGATCGCTGCTCTGAGCAGACACCCCAGTGAAAACCACCTGTGGGTAACTAGTGCAAATCATGCTCCTGAGAATCCAGCACACGTGCTTGATCTTGGTAGCGGCTGCTGCAGCAACTTGCCTTTCCTTCTTTAGTCTGCAACACTAAACTTGGTGTGAAACCTTGCTGCCAAGATTTGGATAGTCAAATGGTTTTGTGTTTGTACTCTGATGCTTTCTTTTCCCTGTGAAAACAGCCAATTCCATGCAGCTGTGGTGTTCTCAGGCTGGTACAACACCGCAAGGTGAACTGTAGCATGGTAACATGCTTCCAGTGGTTCCAACATATCAAGCAATTCACAAAACCTCTTTTGTGTAGAAGGCACAAGACAGGTTACAAACACATTACTCTGATTTCAGTAGCAGATGAGCAGCATTTGATACATCCCATTCAGAATCCATCTTGGAGGTTATTTAATCTGCCAGTGATATCCTTCAGACAGACAGGAACAAATTTGCCTTGATGTGTCTGTCTGTCATTCAAGTAACCTGTGATCCATTGAATATGTCTCTTCCTGAAACGCTCATTTTCCTGCAATTCTGTCTGACTCAATGTTCTTCTTACCTGACAGGTAGGGGATCAAATAATTGAAATCAATGGAGAAAGCACAAGGGACATGACACATGCCAGAGCAATAGAGCTAATCAAGTCTGGTGGCAGGAGAGTGCGACTGTTGTTGAAACGTGGAACAGGCCAGGTCCCTGAATATGGTGGGTTTTCATCTTTATGATTTTCTATGTGCATGAACCTATATAAGTTAATTATATTGCTTTGGTGTTAAGTAGCAGTTGTGAATTAATGTATTGTTATGTGCTAAGGTATATTAAGTATGGACTTAAGTGCTTACCTGAGTACAGATGGACTTGTTCACATTTAAGTGCTTTCTTGGCTCAAGGCCACACATAGATGTAAGTACATCACTGTCCTCTGCTGCCCTCCCAACACAGGCAATGGCTTAGGAGATGTGCATTGGAGGAAGCACTTTGAACTCTTTAGAGGATATCTCTGAGTGTGCTGGGAGTTGCTGATTTGCCTGTAAGCTGTCCTTTCCTCTATTGGTACCTCTCTGCACATTTTCAATCACAGCAGACAGTCTTGTTGCCACATCATTTAGAGGCTCAGATTTAAACTCCAAGCATTAAAAAGAATGTACTTTGACAACCCTACCCTCTGTATTATCTCTGACAGTATACACAGACAATCAAGTAGAAGCCAAGTCTGAATAGAAAAGGAAACTGCTGACTGTGATGAGAAAGCAAGATTCATTCTTCTCACGTTTCGTTTCTGAGACTTTTTCAAATATTCCGAAGTGCGAGCCATTTAGACACTATAGAAACCTTATTTCATTGCTGAAATTACAAGAAATAAAAATAAGTTATCCAAAGGTAATTCAAAGACAAAAAGCACTTTTTTAAAAATTGAAATTAGGTCTTAAAGAACAGCATGATCATGTCATATATTTACGTAAGTTCTATGACGTATGCAGCTGGGCCTTAAATATCATAGAAAAATGTTTTTAAAATAAATGTTCCTTTACATCTTTATGCTAGTTCTTCCAAAAGTCCCTTAAATTTTTCTAATATTCTGTTTGAAGTTCCAGAATCATTTCCCATTAGAATCAGTAATTGCAGTAGCATATGAAAATGCAAAGTAATACTTAGGTTTAAATGTAGGTTCAGGTCAGCCTTTGTTATCAACAAAAGCTCATTACCTCAGTTGGAGGCATTAAAGTCAGTTCCACTGAAAGCCAGTGCTTTGCCAGCTCTCGGTCTATGTGGTAATTGCTCTATTTTCCTCTCTGAACGAGAGCCAATGCTATGGCTCAGGCAACACTTGGGATAGCGCTGGTTGCATTTTTACCAGCTTTCAAGAGGTTCTGGGTCAGAACCTGCTCACCTGGTGATAAAGTTGGTCGGTCGTATATTTTGTGAGTGGGAACAAAGCCAAAATGGCTGTCAGTGATTATGGGAAATTGGTACAAAGATCATTAATAACAATTTTAGCCAACCCCTCCAGGAAGACCTCCAACAGAGATTCAGATCACCTCCAAAACTTTTTTGTAGAGAGAGGTGCATCACTTTTAATGAAAGAATAAATAAGAGTCCACTACTGACTTAGCAGTAGTAATCCTTCTCAAATAGCAGAGCCATGTTCCAGCCATTTTCAGGTTCCTTGGAAAATGATTTAATTTAATGGGGGTCACGGGCTGCTACTGAGACCAAAGAATCTGTGCCAGACTTGATTATAGTTTGGAGTCTTTCCAAATCTGCCTTTCTTAAGTTCCACCTTCTGGATGGCACTTAAACCTAGGCTTATGGGAGATATGAAATGTTCATACAGTCTTATAGATCTGTACCTTACTACAAAGTCATAAGAAAATATAAATAAATCGGGGGGAAAAAATGTTCAGTGTATATAGTATTGTTCTGGGAAAACAAATCCTCCAACAGATGTAAAGGAGCATGAACTTTCCTCTCCCCAAAAGTACCTGATTGGGAAATATGGATAAACCACTATAAATCTGGGTGCAGTTTGTAGTAATAACAGGACAAAAATTAGATGAATTCACACGTAAGTTTAAAGTACTGCTCACCATATGGAAAGGCTTAGAGGAAGGGCGATGTAAAAATGCAGATTATTGTGATATACGCTCTAAGGAACTATTGGCAATAAGGCACATGTTTAATGCTGGAACTTTGTAGGTCATGTTGACAGTTGTACTTAATGATCTTAAAAATCTTTTCCAACCCAGATGATTCTGTGATTCTATAGAAGTTGCTATCAGGAATTGCTCTTTAATGAGAGAGTTAATCATTTTCCTAGCTGCATCACCAGCTTACTGTTCCACATGGGAGAACTAAGTAGCAGTGCTTGAAATCCATGTTTACCTACTGCAGGGAAACAGCAGTAAAAGTGTTCAAAAATTACTTTGTAACGTACACATAACCTACAGAAAGCATCAGAGCAGAGTAATATCTGCATGTCTGCAGTTCTTAATGCGAACATGACACAGGCAGAGAAAACACAGGACTGTGTTCAGTCTGCAGGTGAAATGGAAACAAAATAAGCAGCTGCTTATTATTAAAGATCTGATATTTCAGTCCGCCCTAAGTCCTTTCCAAAGCAATAAAAAGTGTTATATGAATAAACACATAAAAATCAACAGCATCTTTTTTGAAAGATATAAACAAATAGAAATGATGAACGCTTCTCAAGAAGAAAAGAATTTCAAGGATAAGACAGCATGCTGCAAAGAGTGTTTATCAGAGTGCTGATGACAGACACCTCCAGAAAATAATGTATTTTCCAAATTAAGGAAAACTGAGCACAAGTAAGATTGTGACAAGTAAACACAAGGACAAAGCGGACCTGAAGACATCCAAGTAGTTCAAACACAGCGGTTATTTCTTCTTCCCACCAGAATTGATCTGTTGAGCAGGCTAATTAGAGCTTTTTTTTTACTGAAAGAATCACTCTCTTTTGTTGTTCTTAGCAAGTACATGTCAGAAATCTCTTTTATCACCATCAGTGTCCAGCTCTGCAGCCCCTCAGATGGAAATAGGACTTGGCTGAGCATCAAAATGCGAGGCTGAAGGGTTGACTGGATTGCGGCAGTGGTGTGGCACAGACGACTGGAGAGGAATAGAAACAAAGAAGCATATCAGGATGCTTTCTTGGCTCTTCTCTCTCAGTCTCTGACAAGTGAAAGGTCAGGGCTTCCTAAATCAACTGTAGGCAGGCTGCATTTCAAGCCCTTTCCAAGAGCAGTGGCTTTCAGACTCATGGTGTTAAGAAGGAAGGTTGCCTAGAATAGCTGAAACTAACTAGCTAACAAATGCCACATTATTGTCTTTCAGTCTTTAACTTTGTATTTTCTTAGAGCAACGTAATCAATTCTTTTTAAATTTCAGAGCCATTGTTCTGTTAGCACAAAATATGACAGCATGAATTTAAGTATAAGAATTATCAGTGGGGGAATGCTGATGTGATTGGCATCAGTGAAAGCAGCGTTAAGAAAAAGCCAACACTGATAAGAAAGTGATCTGTGAAAGAGAAAAATGTAATCTGAAAAGCAGAAAGATTTCAGCAAAGAAATGAAGAGCACTCCTGAGAGAGTGTAAATCTGAATGAGACATGTCTGTTTGTGCCACCTGGAAATCCGTCCTTGTAAGTACATCCCAGGAAACTCCGGCTGAGCTGAGGCACTGCTTAAATCTAGGAAAAGGAATAAAGTGTGCTATAAAAGCATCATTTGCTTCAAAACCAGCTGCGAATTCTGCAAATTCCAGCCATCCCAGAGCACTTCAGAGAGAGAAGGTCCCATGTAGCCAGAAATCCTGTGCTAGTGTACCCTCTTCTATCAGAAGATACGTGAAGGAGTAGAGATATAATAAATGCTCTGAAACAGAAGCTGATTCACAGCAGAGTACACCAAAAGAAGCTTAGAAAATGGATATTTTATCACCCAGAATCTCTGAACATGTTTGCTGAGGATAAGGATAGCCAAAGGAACTGGACTTCCACAGAAGGTGAATTGCCACAGCTCATCCAAACCCAAAGAACAGCATCATCGTGTTCCATAGGAAATAGTTTGCCAGACTCGATCTCCGAAGAATCAAGACCACAGTGACAAATCATATTATTATGCAAGTGCTGCTGGGGATCCCAATCCAGTAGTGCCCTTAGTGCCCAGGGATTGCTGCAGGAAATGCCAGGTTTCATACGCATCGCAATACACAACATTCACAGCCAACGTTTTGGCACTAAGCACTTCTCAGCCCAGCAATAAATACAACTTGTTCAAAGCAGCAGACCAAAATCTTTCTCAAAATGTCTGCTTAATTCCCAATTTATGCATCTGCCAAAGTTATTGGCTTCAGCAGGAGCTGCTGCTTGCTCACCCTGTGGTTGTCTAATTGCAGGCACTCGTATTTTTCCGGCCTTATCCCTATCTATAAGAACACCATCAGAAACACATCTATATTGCACAGCTGAGCATTGGGATGAAGGGGCATCCCTAAAGGCAAAACAAGGGAAAATTGTTCACAACATCCAAAAATAATAACATTCAGGTTTAAATAAAACTAACAAATCACAGCCTCTCCATCCAACAACGAGCTCTGAAAGAGGCAGGTTAATTCTAATGACAGATCTGCCCCAGGAAGCTACAGCTTTCTTCAGCAACAACCAGAATTTTTCTAAATATCAGTGGAAGAAGGTCCCCAGGAAAACCTGTGATGTTTTACTCTAATTCTCAGCAGTGCTGGCAACCAGCTTCTTCTGGCTTACTGCTGCTAGCATTTCCTTTCATTACATAAAGCTACACTAGAATATGTAAGTAATTATAAGAAGTGCTTGTAAGTAATGTGTTTTACAATAAAAAAACTGCAATCTGGGCTAAAAGGTGGAGGAGCTTGAGGCGTGATTAACCTCTGAATGGTGATTTGTGGGTGGACTCTAACCCAGCAGCAAGGCACAACATCCACCCCCAGCCTGCTTCCCTGCTGGTGCCAAAAGATAGAAATACTGAATTTCACCCACAAGAAACATTTTAATGAAAGCCAAACAATCAAGGCTTACATAGCAGGACTTCACTTTCTATCAAGTTTCTATCAATTTTTGTCATTTTTCATTTAGTTTTAAGTTGTTTAGCCTGCAGAAAGTTGGAAGATTTAGGCATTCCAGTCCATTCACATCAATGTTTATGAAAAACGTCCCCTTTCCCTCCTTTGGAAATCTGGGTCCAGCCTTGCATGTGCTGTGTTGGAATGATCAGAATCAGTGAGGCTTGGCACACAAGGGCTCTTTGTATCATGATTGGCTGTCATTTCACAGAATCTAAGAGTATCCAGAATTGGAGATAACCCATAAGGATTGTTGGGTTTCAACTTGATGGCTCTGTACAATGGCTTTTCTTTACCTTTCTCTGTGCATTTTCAAGATGTGTGGCTTCACATGAGGCTGTCATGTACAAAACTCACTCTGTGGATCATCATAGAATCATAGAATGGTTTGGGTTTGAATGGACCTTTATGATCATGTAGTTCCAACCCCCTGCTATAGGCAGGGACACGTCCCTCTAGATCAGGTCGCTCCCATCCAGCCTGGCCTTAAATGCTTCCAGGGAGGGAGCATCCACAGCCTCACTGGGCAACCTGTTCCAGTGTCTCACCATCCTCACAGTAAGGAATTTCTTCCTGATAGCTAGGCTAAATCTGCCCGTTTCTGGTTTAAAGCCATTTCTCCTCATCCTGTCACTACCTACCCTTCTAAGAAGTCCCTCCTTAAGATTTATGACATGATTTTGCAAACTAGGGTTTAGATTCATTTTTAGTTATTTAAGGAAGAGTTGTGCACATGACAAGTAAAGCCTCAGTGTGCATAAAGTCATTGCTGGCTAATAGATGAAAGTTGCCAGTTATTTAGCAAGAAGCCATTTCTGAGAGGCCTTGAAGTAACCCTCAGTTCATGTTCCAGCACTGCCCCATTGACTGAGACAAAAAATGTCAAGAGTTGATACCAATGCAAGGACTTTGCATGCAAACTGTTTGGCACAGTTCTAAAATTTGTTAAACCTTTTGCTTTTCATTTGTCATGACTCCTTCAAAAAGCACCTCGAGATGTACTCTGCACACACTGTTCAGGTGACTCTACCTCCAGAATATATACATGTAGCAGTTGAAATTATTCACTAATACTTAGACCTACAGCATGCTTATTTGTCTCGGCTTTACAGAAATACTTCTTTCCTGTTACATATGCACTTTTTACTCGGGTCTTCTAAACTTACTAAGAATTCTCTGCTCTAACAATAATGAAATATCTTTATGTCACTGGTTCTGTTAATTCTAATGATTGGTCCTAGGCTGTTCCTCCCCTTCCTTTAGGAATGGTACCTTCCAGTCTCTCCATGTGCATGAAAAGTGACAAGCATGGGTCCCCATATTTCTACTTATTGGGCCACCCTAAAGACACGGTTTGTAAACTCTGCATGTATATTATCTTTCTCTAATATGCTTTTGTTTCTCACAGTTGTTAATTGAGTCTTTTCTACCTTTTTCTTACACTCTTGCTCTCTTAGTAGTTTCTAAATTCAACTCTCCTTTTATAACTGGTTATCTTAGATAACAAAGCACACCTATACATTTTACAGAATTATTTTGATATCCTGCATATTTGGTTCTTAGAGTTTCACTACTGCTAGTGCAAGAAGCACAGCCATAGGTCTGCTATATATCTCCTGCTATATATTCCTCATGACAAAACTACAGATAGCCAAAGCCATAATTACCCCTGCTGTTATGGTCCTTGGCTTACAAAAGTAGCAGTGATGTGAAGGTGGAAGTTACATGCTGATCTCTATTCATATTTATATGCGGTTTCTTGAAGAAATAACTGATGTAAAACTGAAGACTATTTGGGGACCAGTCTGTAAGGCAACATGCATTTTTTAAACCTGGTAGCTTTGCTGAATTTATACATAACATTTCGCGCATGATTTCAAGCTATTTCCCTGAGATCCTACTGCACAAGTTTTTCAGATACAAAAAATGTATAATATACGCTTGTGGCCCAGAAATGATACCTGGAAAGCAAAGGAAAAGGAAAATGTATTTTTCCTAGCTTTTCTTGATTGCTGTCATCAAGAAAACCCAGCAGTGTTCAGATGAATTCAGTCACCCTGCTATTATTGACTTTGCACACTGTAGTGTATTTGCTCTAATTATAAGGCAAGTTTCACGCTACTGAAGCAGATAGATTGGAAAAGGAAAGGCTATTCCCAAAGCTATCCTCCAGCTACTGTGCTTTGAGCAGATCCTCACAGAATTCTTGCCCACAACACCCCCATCAGAAAGCTGCGTTTAAGTGACCAGTTTGAGGCATGCAAATCAGGGTAATTTAATCAATTGCTTGCAGGTGTTGCCTGTTAGAGCTTATTTCTGGCTTGTGCCTGCAAAGAAGACTGTTTGGAAAGCAAATGTTCCCTTGCGTTTTGCTAGTGCAGAACTGGACACGTGTAGAGGCCATTGGAAAATTGCAGCAGTGTAGCTCAAGAGTCTGAACTGTATACATCAGTGTCTTTCCCCATCTGGTCTGAGATCCCTCAGCAACACATCGGAAGTTCCTGGGTAGCATAAAACCCTGAACAGCACCAGTCTTGCAGTCATCCTTACCTTAGTTCTGCTTTGCTGACCTTGGTGTGTGAAGAAAAGTCATTCAGAGAGATCATGAGGTTAGAAATCGGCCTGGTGGTAGGGCCAGTTTACAAGTCTCCATTGTCACAGCAAGCTGCAGTTCTAGCATAAGTATTATACATTAATAATCATTAGCTTTGTTTTTTCTCTGGTAGCATAACAGACACAGGAAATAAGTCTTCCTGAAACAGGTAGAAATCCAAATTCTCTATAAATTACCTTAGTTATGCAGCCACACAGCTGATTATTTATTGGGCAGGAAGTGTTGGGACAGATAAAAACATCTGTCTTATAACGTTTCACTTTCCTGTGTTTTTAATGGAACAGTGTGGTGGGACAGAGGGATTTTCCTAAAGAGTCAGTTTTGCAAGGAGGCTTGTCCCAGTCAGATGTACATGCTACCTTCATTGTAAAAAGCCCATCTGTTACAGCCCTGATCAAGGATGTGAGTCAAGTCTCCTGGCATAGGGAACAGATATATCAGCCTTTCTGATACGTCTTAGAAGAGGCCCCTCTCATGACATTACAAGTCAGTCTTTTATGAGTCTGCATTTCTCTCACAAGAGTTGTCCCATTTTGTGTAAATAATCATTTATTGAAGTTATCAGCAGGCTTAGTTGAATTTAGGTATAGCAAAGGAGAGATGCAGTTGCTAGAAGGCGGTTTAGAAAGTATATCCAGATAAGTGATATCTGCTTAGTTCTGCGCTTTCGCTAGTGAGCACTGTATATGTGTATTTGCAAAAAAGCATGAAAAATTTGGGAGCATACATTGTGTTTTTGTTGTTTAGATATAGAAAATCTCCACCCTTCAGAAAGCTTCAGGCAGCTGCAAACTTCAATCTTCTAATTCTTTAACTCTGTTAGTATGCCAGAAGCTTTTATCTTTGGATAATACATGGCTAAAGCATCTGGGCCTGAACATTTAAGCCAGATACATCTACCTGTTCAGAGTACTGATCAGATAATCCTATTCATCCTACTTTTAGTACTCACTTTACAAATCTCCAGAGCCGAGGCTGGGTGTTATTTGAAACTTGAACTAGCTCATATATCATTCATCTGATGTGAACGCAAAAATCAATAGTCATTTTGGAAAAGTGCCCTTTCATTCAGGGCCCACCTTGATGGAACTGTGAACATTCATTCATATTCATGCCACATTTCCAATACCACCTTGTTATTTATAACAACACCAACTTAATTTCAGGAACCTGCAGTGTGTTAAAAAACAAAACAAAATAAAACACTAACTTAACCAAATGAATCGTAACACTCGTTAATAAAATTGGTCTAAAACCATCAGGCAATTTGAATATGAGCCCCCACAGGTTCTGGCTTTTTTATTGCTACAAGTGAAAACTGCTCAAGGACAAAATTGAATATTAAAATTTGTTTTGCAAACATGTCCTTTATTTTTTAATAAATATGTAGCAGCTGGCAGGAAAGTAGAACATCCTTCTGTTAAGTAACAGTGTATGTGTAGGTATATGCACAGCAACTTTCTGTTTTAAAAGAAAGACACATGGACCTTTTATATAGGTATCCTTGGTACAGAAATAGAAAATGCACTGTAGAAAGGGAGACAGATGGGAAGACTTACTGAGTTTTGTGGGTATGTTTTTGAGCTTCTAGTGGAGTGATACCATTTCCCAACATTTAAATGCGGAAATACCAAATCCATTCCATAGTCCTATATGCTGCTTTTGTAGTTACACCTCCAGAGACTTTGGTTAGTCCAGCTGACTTCTCTAACCCATATTCCCCGAGTCTGTGTAATGGGAATAGGAGTATTTACTTACTTACCTATCTCATGAGAGTGTTATGGGACCTTAATTACTTAATGCTTGAAAAGCACTTTAAAGATTAAAATTCCTAGTTGACTGCTGAGCATTACTGTTAAAGCAGAACCTCATTAATCCATACGTGTTCTAATCCACACCAAAACTGGCAGTGTTCCTCCACATCTGAGCAGAGGTTTAATAATAAGGGTGTTGAGTAAGTTCTCTTATTACTAAGGTTTAATTATTATAATACAATATACTGGAGTACATTTACTAATGTGGTGTGAGTAGCTAATTACATCTAAACTACAGTGGCTAAAACAGATGAACAAACATTATCCTTGGTTTTGTTCGCATGAACTGCCTTTTTATAACATTTTCTCTGCAGTTTCTTATATTTCTGTTCAGTTGATGGTATTAGATGATAAGCACCCAAAATAAAGGGCCTAAGAGAACACAACTGTCTCTCCCAGTCTTCACTGCATTGTTTTCTTTCTTTTCTTCTTGCAAACAGAGAAACAGAAAAAAATGGAATTCAGTGGCTGTGTCTTTGCAATTTGCCATAGAACTAAGTCCAGTTTTCTGCTCTTGCAGCATAATATGACACACAATCTCTCTTACCACTCATATTTGTCTTTCTCTCTCGCAAATTCACAGTGTGCCCTCAAATTGATAGCACAGCTTCATTGCTCCATGGTGCTGTTCGTCAGAGTTAGTTTCCCTGTATCTGTGGTGGTGTCCTTACAACAACAGTCCACCATATCGATGGGAACAGTATGGAGACATAAGTTGTCATCCCTGGGGCCTGACCCAATAATTCTCATAACAAAGGTTATGCAGTAGCTTCTTTAATTACTGGACATTAAGGGTTCTAAAGCTCATTCCGCATTTCTTCAGCACAGCCAATTTTCTGTAATGGCATGTATTCACTCAAAAGAGCAGAGCCACTCATCCATATTTTGATGTGAACATTGATTTGGAGGGGTCAAACTTCATACTCTCCTGGAGGGATGCCAGAAGTGTTGTGTGCCCACCTCTGCCTTGAAATGCACAAGAACATTTTATCTTTCCACCTCCCAATAGTCTCCATCTCTAAAAATATCAGCTGAACTTGGGATACAGTGACTTTGAACTCATTTAAGTGATAGTTTAAGTGATCTGTGGTTATCCAGGTGTAAGAGGTTCAGCTTTTTAGCTTGCTTAAAAGATTCCATAAGCAGCTATCACCTCTTCTAGGGATACAAGCACAGCTATGAAACTACAAGGAGTTATATAAAATACAACAACCAGCAGTCAAGGTTTATTGGGAAATCCTTGCTAGAGGCCTGGTGCTATGATACGTAAATCTAAAACTTAGAGCCTCTTTTGGCTCTAGTCGTCAGCATGTAAAATTTGATATGTCTAAATGCTCATATAGAGCATGACATAAAAAATATTCCAGACACTGGAGAGAAGGCAAGCTTCTTCCATGGAAGGCATTGGTTGCGGTTGGTCCAGCATCCTGTGGTGCAGCTCCCAGCTGGTGTTTGTGGCCCTGCAGCAGGGAGAAGCTATGGGAGCTTGTGGACCCTGCCAGACTTCTTACAGCTCGTTACTCCTTGCTTGGAAGAAATCATTCAGAAAATGAAATGCTTTTTTTTATTATTATTTGACAGTATGTGCTAACTGTCGCTTTCCAACTCGTGTTTAGCAAACGTGATCATGGAGAATATTACATTTTTTTAGCTACAGCAGCACATATGCAGTTCAGAATTTTAAACATCTGGGTTCATTCTGACAACACGTACTTTGTGTTAGGAGATGAACATTACAATACTGCATTCACTTATTCATGCACTTCCATCTCATTAGACAGTTTTCAGAGAAAATTGTCTCAACGTCCAAAAGATGTCAGATGCCACAGTAATCCCAACAGCAAGCCTGGTCATAGGGCTGACCCTTCAGTGCCCAGTGACCTTGAGTCTGAAAAGAGATATAGCTGAAGAGAGACTAAATTAATTCAACAGATTCTGACAATAGCAGGATAGGAATATTTATGCATGAACATTGTAAATAAGGATGCATTTGAACCAAGTTATGTGTTTTGCTTAAGATCCTGCTGTGATCTTAAGTGAGAACTGCCAACACATCACCTCTGGGGACAGCTTTCTGAGGGGCATTTGACAAACAGTCAAAATGCTCTGAATTCCTTATTTATTAACTAAATTTTATGTATTATCTATGTATATTTAATAATGACAGCTATTTATTGACCAGACAGGATGTGGTGCCTACTGGCAACACCCATTTTAGCTGCAATAATTAATAATTTTAATATTTAATTTTAATTAAATGTGTAATATCTAGCTCTTAAATTATTCAGACTTTACAGAATGTTTTTCATTAATACCACACATTCTATTAACATATTTATGAACACCTTTTATGACTTAATGTGGCTTAATTCTATTAATAAAAACTAATTTAAAAGTCATTATCTTTTCTAATTATACAGTAACTTCTAATGCAGATAGATTTTCCAGCTCCACTGTGGTTCTGGAAGAAAACTGCCGAGTTTTCTGCAGCTTCTATCCTACTGCCTGAGTACTCAGAAGATAAAAAACCTTCTTTACTAAAGGGATGAGTTTCAATTGACTTAGTTGCTCCTATCTGATAGATGTGAGACGTTTGGCATTCCAAAAGGTGTACCAAACAACTTGAAGGACCGAGTGAATCATAATGGGTAGTTGGAGTAGCATCACTCAAGACTAGCACTTAGGCTGTCCATAGACTTAACACTGACACAGCAGTGATCCATGTAGGATAAAAGCACTGTGAAAACTGCCGTTCCATTTCAGCTGTTCACAGTATTAGTGAGTAATCCTGCAATATTTATACAGATGCATTAACTTAATTCAAAGAAAAGTCAAATTTACCAGATTCACTTGGATTAGTGATGATGATCATTTATTTAAATATTTAATGGCTAGGAATATCTATTAGATCCATATCTATTGAATTGTCTAAAAAGGCTCTTGGAATGAGCGATAAGCTGTACACTCATAATCATCTGGCCTTAAGGTTCATAGCCAGGAGACTAGTACTGCCAAACAGCTAAGCTAATTTACTAAATCAATTAACCTGTTTCAGTTCTGAAATATAATATATAAATATATTAATATATTTGTATAGTGTGGCTTTCTTTCATTATTTTTTTCCCTTTCCCATTACACTGTAAGGTTAGGTCATTTTTTTCTGCAAAGAAAAGTTACCTTTTTCTATACTTGCTATTGTAAGAACAGTGTTAAAATCACCTCAGTCCTGTTCTATCTTCTGACTAATGTTGTTGGAGATGATAGACAAATGATCCAGAGCTTAGGTACATACAACAGGATTACAGGTAATTGCTTATGGATGTGCCTTATATTTAATAGCTGAACAACAGCAGGATGATAAAGTGAGACACAGCACCCAAGCTCATCCAGGCTCCAGAGACAACCCTGTCTATGTGCTTTCTGGGACACTCACACCCTGAGTGTTTCTGAATTCTTTAGTTATCTCCTGTATCAACCTGAAAGTTGTCAGGCCACTTACCCGCAGTCACCCGTGCTTGCTAAAAAGGGCCTGATATGGAGCGATGGGTATTATAAATCACCATGGCAATCCACTCAGCTTTGATCTGTGGCTTCCAGAAAGGCTTCCCAGAAGGAGCTCCCCAGCACCAGTTATGTACACGTTCAGCTGAAGAGCAGATGTATTCTCAGAGGTCTTCAGAGACACTTCTCTTTCTCTCTGACTCTGTGAGGCAGTTAAATGATTATCTCACGTGATTAGGCCAGTAAAAAACTGCTGAAGCAGTACTGTAATTAAACAGCTAACTCAAGGAGCAAGATTTACTGAGGACACATTGGGTATAGAGCAGAATCTGAAACAATATAGAGTGAGAATAGGAACTCCTCAAGCTAGATCAATCACTTCATGTTTCTTTGTTAACCACTCTTAAAGTAGAAGTTACATAAAAATTTGTACCTGCTTTCTTCCATAGCACTTTATAAAGATTACTGACACACAAATCAATGCGTGTGATGACTTTCCAGCTTCAAGAAAGCATTTGGCATTTTTCTAAACGATTTGTTATTTTTTTTGCCTGCAATGTGCTGTTTTGCCCTCTTTGTGCCATGTCTAAGCTTTTCCTTTCTCTCTTTTCTCTTAGTTCCCAAACAACCAACATCATCTCCCGAGCTTCTGTAGATTTGGTCTCCTAAGCATAACTAACAATCTGCTCTTTCTGAAGTGTGTTTCTGTAATTCTTAAATTAGATTTTCAAACATGAAAGCACTTTTTCTATAAAAACTCCATGCACAATACAGAAATGGTGATGAAAGTGAATTTTACCTGAGCTGAGATCATTCAAAGTTTCATCCTATGGCCCTTGCAAGGGCTCTATGAACTATCACTGTTGTAAAAATATTTGAGGTATCTAGATAAAGGATAAAATGAAAGGTGGATATAATGAACCCAAAGGAACTGAATTATTGCTCATCGGTAATAATTAGTAACATGAAAAGAAGTAGGACATCAGAGTATGAATTGCACAGGGAAGAGAACAAAGCAGGAAGCAGAGCTGTGCTTACCAGTGTTGGAATAGGTCAGTGACACATTTTCTGCAGGTAATACTAAATTTTTGAAGATACAGAGGAGATAAAAATCCTTCAATTACCCTATGTTTATAGTCACGGATCTTCAATTCTTGTGGACATCTGCAAAAGCCATGCCACCAGTAACTCCCATGAGTAGTGGTGCCCCCCATCCCAGTTTGAGACCAACGCTGAAAAAAAAAACAAAAAACAGGTGATGACTTTGATCACAGAGAGACTGGAGCTGGCATTGTTTTATGCTTCTAACACCAGTCTCTCCCACTGTCTCTCCTAACGAATCATCCCTACTTTTCTGAAAAAATCACAGCACAAAATTCACAAATAAAATAAGCAGGGACTGAGATGGCAGTTCATTTTCCTGTGATTGTTCATGTCTTTATATGAATCATTCCAGTTATTCTGCCCATCCATCCTCAACCTTTGTAAAAAACAACATGCAAAGTCAAAATAACAAATTAATAGCAAGCAGAAAAATTCCACTCACATTTGCAAGTTACTGTAAACTTTCACAGTCACAGGGACACTACTGAGCCCAAACAAGGAAGCAGGATGATGGGCATGGTACATGATTGTAAGAAATTGTATTAGGTTTTCATTGCATCATAAACAAGACTTCATATCAAACTGATTAACTGTATTTGTAGGAAAGGAAAAGAGTTTACATGTCAAATTAACTAAGTACAACCTAGATTTATTGTCGTAAAGGTAAATGGTATGCATGTTGTTTTTGTACACAGAATCAACTTGTGGCACCCACAGCACACTGTTAAAAAGGCATGAGGGCAGTGCTAAGGAAGAAAGGGCTGGCCCACATGGCCATGGAGCCTGGCCAAGTGAAGGACTGTGTCACAGTAGAAGGATCCTATGAAGGTGCTGGCATTGAGGGATTTGGGTGTGGATAACAGCAGTGGAAGAAAAGTGGATTTCTCTCTTTTAAGCCAAGCAAAGGGTGATTTTTGAGAAAATATTTATATAGCACTATTGAATAATTAACGAGAGGTGGAAGTTTATAGCCAGAAGTAAGGAGGGTGCGCTGCCCATTGCCACAGACATCTGGGGAAAGGACAGGTAGGAGAATGGCATACTGTGCCATGGCAGCTGAACAGAAGG
>JAOWBP010000001.1:10895823-10909487 GCA_028571105.1 Tragopan temminckii
TGACCCTGCACATAGCAGGGGGGTTGAAACTAGATGATCATTGTGATCCTTTTCAACCCAGGCCATTCTATGATTCTATAATTCTATGATTCTATGATTCTATGACTTATCTCATACGTGAAGTTTCCAGGACAGAGCTTCTTTTTTCTGTTTCTTGGTCAGAGAGTGATACCGTGGGAATGTGTTCAATTTGTTCAGGTCTACCTGGTCTGGGTGTGAGCAGAAAGAACCATCCCTGCTTTCCTTCATGTAATATTTAACCTAGCTGCACTCCAGGATACCACTGTCTGAAAGTCCCATTTTATTACTGATGATTTTCTGCTTAGCAGTTTCTCTTTCTTATGCTGATCATTTTCTTTGCAAGAGCAATTATTTCTTCTTCCTTTCTAGACCCTAAATTGAATTGAGTCACACTTCAGGCCTCAAGCACATTTGAGGAAATCATACCGAATTTAGTTTAAAGAGACAAACCAGATAGATTCCTGTCTTCTAAGATGTTGCGTTACGGAGATATTGACATCAGATACCATGGCAGTATTTTTACTCCTTTTGTTGGTTTATTCTGTGTTATTTCATCAAAGAAGTAAGAAACAAATGAGTTAAAACTGATTAAATGAAATTGTTTTCTTGTGTGGCTTTGCATAAAAATAAATTACTTCAAAAAAATGAAGCGCTATTTCTAGCTGAGGTTATTTAGGATTTTATCATAAAATCACAGAATCGCAGAATGGCCTGGGTTGACAAGGACCTCACAGGTCATCTACTTTCATGCCCCCTGTCGTGGGAAGGGTCGCCAACCACCAGATCAGGCTGCCCAGAGCCACATCCGTCCTTGCAATTTGCAATATAATAATGTCGTGTTCTAACTTTAAATTTAATATATTCCACAGTAAGATGATAGAGAGCACCGCCTTACTAAAATTAATTTTTTCATTTGGATTTGGTTTTTAATTTGTTTTATAGCATTTTTCTGCTAAATTGATGTTTGTTCAAGAAACGTGAGAAAACAATGTCATTGCTAAAACACAACATGATTAGAAGAGCCGTTGAATTATGAAATCGAGCCTTATATGTATAGAGGTTCCTGAGAGCTGCAAAGCATCGCATGAATAGATCCACAAAATCAGAAGCACATGTTTGGGTGCCTGCTCTGCTCTGACTCCGGTCTGGCAGCTCTTCAGTCTCCTCTGCTCCTGAAGCTGAGTGACTGCGCTGCTGGGGCCATGAGCCCAGCCTGATATACCATCATTTCGGTTTGGAAATATTTATAATTTTCTCTGTCATTTACATTGTACACCAACAACTCAAATACCTTTGCAATTTGTTTCCAAAGCCCCTCAAGATAAGAATTAAGTATAATATGGTTTTCACAGATTCATTGGTCATCTGCCATCCTCCAAAATCACCAGTGGTATTTGATTGTCTATTATTTCAATCTGATACTGAAAAGAAGTGAAATACTGGTTTTATACTATGTTATCGAAGCACCCACTAGGGATCCACAGTAGGGATTGCTGCTTTTAAGCATTCTGTGACACGGTGTGTTGGGGCTTGTGCACCAGGAATAAAACATTTTAGTAGTAAAGGATTTCAGATGAACTACAAAAAATTGCCACAAAGACATTGCCATCTGTTGCATCATTCAGTGATTTTAGATGTTAGTGTGCAAGATTTTATTAAACATATTGGATTTCCGTATTCACGTTTTCAATTCTTAATATCAGGCACGCGTGTTTTCTTTCCACCAAAAATGGCAGTAAACATATGGTGATATCAACAACAAAAATATTCACAAAGCAGTATTTCACAGTAAGTGATCAAAAGTGAATCATATTATATTTCACAGCAATTTTAGAATGTAACTTAATTGCCACAGTAGACTGAGGACATGATGAAGAGAGAAAGTCAAAGAAGTATGAGCAAGTGTAAAGCTCTGTATATTTCCAGAGTAATGATTTTACCTACGGTTTTGTGCTTCCAAATAGAAGAGTGAAAAATACAAAATAGAATTTCTCCTTCTGAAGTGTTTATTCGTGCATATAGAATTTTTTCAGCTATTTTAGTGACAGAATCAGTGCAGTAAATGCCTTGCTGTTTGGAAAGTCTGTTTTGAAGAATATAGTGCAGTAAATGCCTTGCTGTTTGGAAAGTCTGTTTTGAAGAATATCCTTGTGGTAACTTCTGCTTTCATCCTCTTATTTTAATTTTTATTTGGACAAACAGACTCCACTGTAAGAATTATATATAATATTCTGTAACCAGGAATGAGGAAATATTAGCACATAGGCATGGGACCTTGAATGACACTAATGCTGGAAAAATAATCGAACTCCTAATTTAGTGTACTGGGTCTGGCTGGGAAGGAGCTGACTTCTCCCACAGCATTCCCTGTAGTACTGTGCTTTGCGTGTGTGGTTTGAGCAGCATTGTCATAGCACTGAAGTTTTGTCTAGCAGCAAGCAGTCCTGGCACAGCATCAGCTCCCCCTGCAAAGACCAGTAGGCTGGGGGTGAGCAGGAGCTGGGGAGGGAACACAACCAGAACAGCTGACCCAAACCGACCAAAAGGATATTTCATACCATATGGTGTCGAGCTCAGCGATAAAAGCTGCAGGAGGGGAAAAAGCAGTACTCTTGTTAGGAAATCATACGTCTTCCAGAGCAGCTGCTACCCATATTAATGCCCTTCTTCCCAAGAAGTGGCTGAAGATAGCTTACTGATGAGAAGTGTGGAAGTTATGGATATTCCTGAAAGCCAACTCTTACACCCAAAAAAACCCAACTGATTTGAACATGGAAATGACCCTTATTTACATACTGCACATTGCATATTAAATATTCAATAAATACTGAATGGTAAATTCAATAGTCAACCAGTAAAACGCAGAATATTTGTAATTTCTTAATCTAGTGAGAAGAACACTCCCATTTGAAGAAAAGACCTAAACTCCAAGTTCTACTTAATTACATAAATATTCATAAAAAGTGAGAGACCAAATGAAAATTTTGCATTTTAGCTGAGCACACTGCTTAGACCATACTTCTGGAAAGCAGCAAATCTTAGTTCAAATCTCTTCTGAACAAGAATACATCACCATGATGAGGAGTACTTGCACTTTTCAATTAAAGTAAACAAATATTATCCATTATGAATCTCACCCACAAAAAATATCAGCAGCCTAATTTTCAGCTTCTGAACAGATGTGGATTGAAAAATTTATATGATCTTTAGGCAAATTTACTTTTCATCCAGCTCTTTTCAGAACAAATGTTCAGTATAAATTCTGCCTTTTTCACATTTGGTCCCTGGTTACGGATTTTCTTGTAGAATCATAGAATTGTGGAACCATCTAAGTTGGAAAAGACCTTCAAGATCATCAAGCCTAGCCATCAACGTGACCTACTGAGTCCCATCAATTTGCCATGACCCTTAGTGTTTGCACATCGTCTTCCTGCACATCTTCCACCACTCTCCTGGGCAGCCTGTTCCAAAGCTTAGCCATCATTTCAGCTTTCAGTGACAGTGAACTCCCTGTTCAATTCTAAATTTACAATAGTGTTGTCCATGTTACTAATTGTAATTAGCATTATCTGATTCATAATCCATGTTTGGCTGATACTCCAGGTTCTTAAGAGCTAATCCCAAAGAATATTATGCAGTGAAAATACTGGGAAATAAGATGAATGGGAAAAAATGGAATTTCATTACTGTGTATTAAACTCTACTAAGAATCTCTTACAAAATAATATTTTGCAAAGCTATCTTCTGAGATTGGAGGTGGATCTTTAATTATGCTACTGGGAGGTAGCACAGCCTACAGTCATACAGAAAATCAGGAGTCCTGGACTCCCAGGCTTTGCTATTGATTTGATGTGTAACTGTGAGAAATTCCATCTTTTAGCACATCAGTATTCTCATCTGCAAAAGTAAGCATGATAATATTTGCTTACTTTATTTGAGATTCGAAGTCATTGATGTATTCAGAAGAAAAAAATATAAATCTGCTGCTTTTCCCTTTCAATAAAATGGGAAAAAATCCATTTTTTGTTTGAGCGTGGCTGCCCTCTATGTGAGCAGAACATGTTATTAAAAGAAATATATAAAGAGAAATTCAATAAGAGCAATGCACCTACTGCTATTTGTGCCTTTGAAAGTATCCCCATTTTTGTGTTTTAGCAGTTGCACTGATAATTATTTCTTCTACAAGTAAAACATTTGTATTTTTTTTTTAATGGTTAAATAAGTAGCCAATATGAACAATTTTGCCACCTCTACATTTCACAGGTTCATTTCTGAAGAATTCAGAGCAAATAAATATCCTTTTTACTGACTTTAATGTGAGTTGACCCAAGAGAATCAGTAAAATCTATAGTTATCAATCTCAAAGCAACTTTAGTGATGGCACTAATAATAACAATTCTGTCTTCAAAACCAGGTGCAGGTATGTTTTCAGATTTCACCTGTTAAACTGTTTGCTTTAATACTTTGAATCAAAAGTACAGTTTAGGCTACCATATCTAAATGCTTCTTAACATAACATTATGGCATTTTGTAGATATTTTGAAGTAATCTGTAAATACATATCAGTAGCCACGTGTACTTGAAAGCTGAGCACAATAGCCAGGTTTAGCACTTTATATGGAAAATATTCTGCAAAGCTGCTGGAGAGATTATTTATTCAACTATGCATTTGAAAAACAAGTATTGCTTTGAGCAAGCAATTTAAAGAACAAACATAAAATACCTCAGCAGTAGGGCTGATGCCGTAGAGAACTATGATTTACCTGAAGTCAGCACATAAACTCTTGAATATAAGGATCCTTACAATTCAGTAAATGCTGATTTGTAACTAGAGGGAAATTCAGTCTTAATTGAATAGAAACATACCTGTATTTCCTGGAAATCTCAGGAAAGCAAAAATGCTCAATAGAATGGCTCAGAAGCCAAAATGGAATCTGTCTCATTTTTTAGCATTTTCACCATCTGCTTCCATCCCAACCTGCTGCTAAGAATATGGAGTTGTTTTCTGGTTTGCTGTATACTGTAGCTAAAGTTCTTTTTATTATATATCTCAGATAAAAACTTTTATGACATCCTTCCTGACTTTGTTGTGTTTGCGTAGGAGCTATCCAGGATAAATCTTTTTCTATTATCACTGTGGATTTTTTTTAATATATGTAGCATGTTTTGACCCTGCTTGACCTGTTGCTACTATAGGTTTCTGACTAATAATTTGTATTGTCACAGGATGTAAAAGACAGCCCTTTTTTGTAGATAGCAAACAAACATAAGTATTAGCTGATCTTTGCCCTGAAGAACTTACAATATAAGTAAATCTCTTGACAACTTCAGTGCATTACAGCACAAAGTCAGCTTTCAAGACATGCTGAGGTGATGCCTGACAAGCTCTTAAGGGTCTTCTTTATCAGAAATAGCCTTTATGCAGCTTTGTGCTGCCAACTCTATCCAGGTCTAGGAGTAGAGTGCATCTGGTACTGAAGTTAACTCCTTTGCATGGATAGTATAGATATGTCTGCAGACTACAAACATTAGGACAATATTTAGTCCCTCACGTTCAGAAGAAGTTCTGCATATACAGAAGAAAAAAAAAGCACAAAAAAACAGGGCCTGTGTGGATCTCAGAATTTAGATGAAAGAATTTAAATTCACCATTTCTGTTTCTCTTAATTTGCTTTAATACTACGGATTTTTGTTTTTTCACATTCTGCTCTTTTCTCAATCATTACAACAGCTGTGTTTAATGAGCTGTTACTGAAATAGGTCAATAAAACGTTACCTGCATGACAAGAGAGAACCTACTGGGTGTGCGAGTGTGTTTAAAAGTGCCATAACCTAGATTTCACTGAGATGGCATGTACAATTATGGATTAAGAGAGCATTTTTGTAAAGTAGAAAAGCAAATTTCTCTCTCAATTGCAACAAATTGCCATTAAAAATATTTAGAAAAAAAAAAGATCTAGACGGTAAAAGCTGGCAATCAGCAACACACGAATGTGTTCCAAAGGTGTGTGCACCCTGAATAGGCTGTGCTTTGAAACACATCTTGGAATCAGAGTCAAAGGCTGAAGCAGAAAAGAGCAAAAAGAGGAATAACTGTTGGGAAAAAAAATGATTTCACTCATTATATTTTCATGCATTGTACTTTTTGTGCACTTGCAATATCTTGTATTAGTGTTAATGTGCAGTTCTCTAAACATTTTCTGCAAACCATAATCCAACAATCTAGACAACTAGGAACCATTGCATACTAGCAAACTTTCTTGGGCCTCTCTTCTTTCCAGGCTCCAATTTTTCCATGGGGCTTTTCTAGTCAGATGTTTGAAGAGGTTGAAGTCTGTTCTTCTGAGATCCAGGGCTGTGAGCTTGATTTCTACCCTTCTCCTTCCCTCCTGAACTCCACCATTTTATGTTGACTGCAGCCAGGGCTGCCCTTGACCTTCACATCTCCAACACATTTCTTCTTTTTGATGAGTATGAGGTCCAGCAGAGTGCCTCTCCTTGTTGGCTTCTCTTGGGTAAGGAAGTTCTTGATGCATTCCAGGACCCTCCTGGATTGCAGATGCCTTGCTGTGTTGTTCTTCCAGAGGATATCAGCATGGCTGAAGCCTCCCATGAGAACAATTGCCTATGAACACGAGGCTGCTCTTACCTGTCTGTAGGGGGCTAAATCTGCTTGTTCTTCCTGTGAGGGGGTCTGTAGCAGATACCCAGTATAATGTCACCTTTATCCACTCTTTCTTTAATCATGACATGTATGATGTCAGCAGACTCCTCATCCATTTCCAGGTAGAGCTTCAGTCACTTTAGCTGCTCACCCATAAAGGGAAACTCCTTCTCCACGTCTTCCCATCCTGTCTTTCCTTTAAGGCATATAAAAACTCCTTCTTCCCTGCCTCAGTAATTGGTTGTTGTCAGTCCAGTCAGGTTTGGCACACTGAGCATTACATCATTTTGTAGACCTTCAGGATGCTTTAATATAATTAGTTTGATGGAAGAATGCCATGTGAATTACTAATATATTATTTGCCTTATATCTGCTTCAAAACAACAGTGGCAATCACACCTAGCCAGGCTGAGAGGCCCACCTACATCAAGAACCAGAAGTCTTGTGAAAAGTCTTGTTTGACACAGATTTTGTGGAAATCACAACAGTTCTTAAGGTTTCTTATTCATTTCCCATTCTAATTCAGGATAAATCAATCCACATTAATAAGAGAGAGAATGTAAAGACGTATTTCTTCTTTAGAGGGAGTACATTTGTGGGAAGATGCATGAGGACTGAAATGTGGATCTGGAAAAAGTGTACCTTAACAGTGAGTGGTTGGGAAAGTTAGAGGAAGGAAGGGAGGGAGGTGGGAGGAGAGGAACAAGAAATAAACGTAACTCACCTGTAGAGAAACTGAAATTATTGGAGACAAGTTGACCGCATTCCTACATTCCATAGCCATTTACACTACTGATCTGCCTTCTGATCTTCTTCTGAAGACTGCAATCCCAGTGAAGTTTGGCACTGAACTTCACGTATAGGTAATTATCCTTTCTTTTTCTGAAGATGAATCTAGTACACCTATGTATTTTAGAAGCAGAACTTTGAGTACAGGAACTTTTCATCCTTTTCTTATTTCTAGCTCATTTTTAACATTCCATCCCTCTGTATATTTGAAATGTTGTGCATTCAACTGAAGGTTAACCTTGTAAAAGACACTCTTCTTACAGAATAATACCCACAGGTAGCAAGAATTGTAGAAAAAAAAAGCACAACCTACCTTACTCCCAGATATTTTTCAAGAAGGAAGAAATCCTGATCGGAAAAAGGAATGAGTTTGGAATGAGAAAATCTAGACTTCTATTAAAACTAAATTATTTTTTTAAAAAGGAATTTTGACAGACTAGTATATATAACACTATAATTTGAAACTCTAAGGACTTCTAATGTGTGGGCTGGTACTTTTTGATACATCAGATGTAAGAAACATACATATTGAGCACTTCAGATTATAGCTGTTGAAGGACTGATTATATGAAAAATGTACTCAGAGCCAATGGTCAAAGATAACATCAAGTTCTATAGCAATGGTAAAAAGAAGTAATGAGAGAATCTGTAACAGTAGTAATAATAGGAAGAAAGAGAAGAGAAAAAAGAAAAAAAGACAAAACAATATTATTTTGTATTTTAAATTTAAAACTGTTAGCTTATCATTCTCTAATTCTTACGGAGATTTTTTTTTAAGGAACATTTATCTTTGCAGCCTTTTAGTTGTGCTAATGGTGGGATGTTAATGTACCATAATTTGCTTCTGCACTGCACCATATCTCTGCTGGAACAGATCACACTTTCTAATTTTGTTATTTCAATTTTTTTTTGTCCTGCATCAATTTCACATAAATGGAGTTACAAGGTGTTTTCTTTGGCAAATACGAAAAATAACCTAAAGGTAATTACTAGACCTAAGGGTCTAGTAATTGCTTCAAAAAGGACAACAGAAAGGACACTATTCAGATTCCAAGTTTTGCTTTCATAATCTGCTTATTCACATTTGTTTTGATTCTATTGTTTATTATATTTGATTATAGCTCTTTGAAAATAGAGCCTTCAGTGGAGATTCCCATTTTCTGGCCTCCTGATAACTCAGGGGGTATCGTAAATATCCATTACGAAAAAAAAAAGATTCAGAGGTAAAAAATATTAAGATCCTTTTTTGTGCTAACCTTAATAGATCGAGGTCTTATCCAGGGGGGAGAAGGGAGCAGATTACACATTTCGTTTGGCTCTCTTTTCTTTCTTCCAAACATTTTCTTCTGCTCAATGTGATTTGCATTTGACATGAGTCTAAATCAAAGACTGCAGATCTAAACTTTTAAATAAATTGAAAATTGAATTTGATATTCATATTTGACATCTCAAGACCATTCATATCGCAGTAGTTGAATGATTTTCCCCTTTCTTTAATGTAATTTATTCTTGCAAGACCAATTGCTAATGCCCATGATTTTGCTTTTTTTAATTATTTTCCTTTTATTGTCACAGTCTGTAATTGCCCTTAGTAGCTAAGCATTTATTAATTTATCAAAAATGAAAATGATAGGTGGCAAACCTACTGATTCGGTAATAGCAGCAGTTTCTCAAAACGATTTTCTTCCTGTTAACCATTAAATTAACTAAAATAAGACAGAAAGACACCAACATCAAATGTTCTTGCATTCTAGGATAAGGTAAGGGACACTGGACAATTATGAGTTGAACCGTGCTGCTTCCCCTGTGGTAGTGAAGCTGTTTCAGGTTATTTGGCAGAAGTAAACCATACAGTGGGACAAATACTGCCCTGTTGTCTGTGCAGAGCTGAATCCCACAAGGACTGGGCAGCGTGCAGGCATAAAGACTGCACCAGTCAAGAAAGATACTGCAAGTGGGAGATGCTAATTCCTGTGTCCATGCACAGTGGGAATTTCCACATGACATGTGTCTGTGTTGCATGAAAGAGTGACTTGTTAGCATAGCTGTGACTTGAAGAAAACCTAGTATCTGTAACAAAGTCAATAATGTATGCTTTGTATCACAGCATGAACCCTTTACTAAGTACTTCTCATGAGGAAGCAGTCTGATTACATGGAACAGCGTAGTCATCAATATACCTACAGTAAAATTTCTAGTCTTTTAAAGATTTTTTTAATGTGGTTTTTTTTTTTGGATAAAAATGAATAAACTTCTCATAGTCATAAACTACAGACAGTTAAAATGAGATGGCAAAACTTCCACAGCAACAGTAGTTAAAGAGAACAGAACAGAAACATGAACACAGATGAATAGAAGTTCCCATCATTCAAGGACAGTTGGAACTGTAGAGTTGTCTGTTCGCAGTGAATTGTCTTTGTTATTGTGCAGAAAGTGTTGTTGCCTGTAATTTGTAGGTCAAGAGGAGCCTCCAGAATCCACGTTTTGTTGTGTGAACAGACAGGATTGAATTAGTGTTTTTCAAGATTACTGTGACTTTGATACTAATAGTGCTGTGATTATTCTTCATACTTTCATTGGATGTTTCTTCTGTGCCATTCTTGATGATATTTGAAAAGTCATGGTGATCAGATGAAGTCCCTGGTGACTGGAAGAAAGATAATACCACACCCATTTTTAAGAAGGGTAGAAAGGATGACCCAGGGAACTACCAACCTATCGGTGCCAGAGAAGATCATGGAGCAGATCCTCCTGGAAGCTCTGCTAAGCACGTGGAAGAGAGATGGTTGATATGGGATAAGGATGGGTCCTTGATGATGACATAACTGCATTGGTGGACAAGGGAAGAGACACTGATGTCATCTGTTTGGACATAAGGCCTTTGACACAGTCCCCCATAACATCCTTCTCTCCAAATTGGAAAGATACGGGTTTGATGGGTGGACTGTTTGATGGACAGGGAACTGGTAGCAAAATCATTCCCAGAGAGTGATAGTCAGTGACTCAGTGTCCTGATAGGGATCGGTGACAAGTAGTGTCCCTCAGGGGTTGGTATTGAGACCAGTGCTCTTTAACATCTACATCAATGACATTGACAGTGGGATCAAGTGCACCCTCAACAAGGTTGTGGATGACTTCAAACTGTGTGGTGTGGCTCAAAGGACAGGAACCTCCATCAAGAGGAACCCAGCAGTGGGCCCAAGTGAGCCTCGTGAGGTTCAACAAAGCCAAGTGCAAAGTTTTGCACCTGGGTCATGGCAACCCTTGCTATCAGTACAAGTTGGGGGATTTAAGGATGGAGCACAGCCCTGCTGAAAATACTTTGAGGGTACTGGTGGATGACAAGCTGGTCAGGAGCCAGCAGTGTGCCCCCAGAGCCTAGAAAGCCAACTGTATCCTGGGCTGTATTCAAAAAAGCTTGGCCATCGGGGCAAAGGAGGTGATCCTGCCATAAGCTTGGCCATCGGGGCAAAGGAGGTGATCCTGCCATTCTGTGCTGATGAGACCTCACCCAGAGTACTGTGCCCAGATGTGGAGTCCTCAGTACAGGAAAGATATGGACCTGTTAGAGCGCATTCTGAGGAGGATCATAAAAATGATGCAATGGATGGAACACCCCTACGTGGACAGACTGAGAGAGCTGGGGCTGTTCAGCCTGGAGAAGAGAAGGCTCTGGAGAGACCTGAGAGAGCGGCAGTATCAATAGGAGGCCTATAAGGAGGAAGGAGACAGACACTTTTGCAGGATATGTTGTGATAGGACAAGGGGAAATGGTTTCAAACTAAAAGAGGGGAGATATTGACTGGACAGAAGGAAGACGTTTTTTACAATAAGGGTAGTGAGGCACTGGAACAGCTTGTCCACAGAGGTGGTTGAAGACTCTTCCCTGGAGACCTGTCCCCAGGGTCAGGCTGGAACAGGTTCTGAGCAACCTGATGTAGCTGTAGGTGTCCCTGTTCATTGCAGAGGAGTTGGACTATATGACCTTTAAATGTCTTTTCCAACTCAAAAGATTCAATGATTCTACTATTTGCATGTGTTTTGCTGTCTTAACTAAATATTGATGAGGATGCTGTTGATCGTTGCTCTCTCACTCCATGTTATAAAATTACTTCAGAATCTTGGTGACATCTGAATGGCAGAAGTCTGACCCTTGTATCAAACAGTGGGCATGGTTTAACTCAGAGATGCTGTTTGACACCAATTCCTTTTATCAGTCCTGTTAAACAGAAATGAGAGTGACCTTAATGGTTGTAGGACTGCAGTTGTTCAAGAGGTCCCAATTTCTGGCAGGTTAAGTTGTTCTATTTGTTGTAAGAGCACAAGTAGGTAGCAATCTGAGCAAATAATGATAAGGCATTGTGAACTTCACCCACCCCCCCGTTTTAGAACAATCTACAACTGACAGCCCAGATACAGACCATATTTACCATGCTTACAGTTGTGGTCTGAAGACAACTGTGTGGTATTAATTGCCTTTATTAAAAGAACACAGGGAGATGCAAGTGTTCTTGTTTCTTCTCATTTTTCCTTATACTGACACTGATATAAAACTGAGTTTTAATCTTACAGACTCTTTATCACGACAAGCATTCACTAATGAGCGAACATCTCAGGTTATAAGTGTTTTAAAGGAGCAGCGAGATCATAATGGAAACATTCAAGGCTCTGACAACCTGATCTAGCTGTAGATGTCCCTGTTCAATGTAAGGGAGTTAGACAAGATGGCCTTTTAAGCATCCCTTCCAACTCAAACAATTCTATGATTCTACAGTATTAAAGCCATATTGTTTAACTTCAGTTAACTTCCAGACTTGATACTAGATAGATATCCATGCTCAGCTTCTGCAAACACGGAAGTTATAAAGATTCTCCTTTCTTTAAGTTGCACACTACAAATTGCATAAACGCTCACAGGAGACAACATTCTCTTTTGTTGTCCATAGGAAATGGCAAGGTATCTTGTTTATAACTGACTCAAATAATTAATTAAAAAAATAAATAAATAAAGTAAGCTAAAAACAGAATTTTAAAAGACACAGAGAGAGAAATGGAGGAATGTGTGGGAAACAGAACTGACAAAGAGAACCAAATGGCAAATAATGGAGAAGTAAAGTATGGAGAGAAATGAGCAGTTCAAGGCAAGTTCAGGAAAGGTCTGTCCCACCATTGTGCCATCCATAGCTTCCTCCTGTCATTCTCACATTGATCCTTTCTCATTTTCACCTGTCCTATCTACTGTCCTTGTCCCTGTGCCCTTTCTCATCATTCACTCTTAAAATGGTTGGGAAAAAAAAAAAGACATGAAAGAGAAGACAAGACATTAAAGAGAAAAAATAGACAATTTCAAAGTAACACTATCTTCACTCTTTCCACTTCCTTTGCAGTTACACAGCACAGATTTTCCTGCAGCACCAGCTGCATTATGTAATTAGGACTGCAACTGCAAAGTGGAAAACTAATACATTTTTATCATTTTACTGTGCACTAAAAAGGCTGGCAGAGGCCGCCTCTGCCACAGGTGCTGCAAGTGTTCATTGCCAACTGTTTTACAAACATGGCAGTTTCACAAGTGACTTTATCAGTGGAGCAGAGAAAAATATGCACCTAATATGCATGTAGCATGCAATTCCCTGCATTTGTAGGACTTCTTAGAAAAGATTGGAGGCTTATTTTGTCCCATGATACAGAAATAATCTTTTCCTGTGAGAACAGATCAGTGAACCAGATGTAAACCAAGCCTGTGAAATGCAAGTACCTAATTACATCTCAAAGAATAGTTTAAATCCACAAATCCTGACTGTAGCTCAACACAAAAGGCACACCTAGGAGCTGAGCATACATATTCCATAGGCATGTAACATTTTCCTTAAAATGATTAGCCTGTGGTGCATCTAAAAGTTACGGATCACAGCCCCAACCTTACTTTCTACAGACATAGCAAACACTGTAGTTACACTGTCAGGAGAGCCCATCCATAGAGACGTGAAATGAAGTATCTTCCAGCTCTTTCAGATTATAATTGTAGTCTCTACACTTGTCCAGCAAAGGGATGGAGCCTGGCTCCACCTCTCCTAGATTCCATTTAAGTGTTGACTGCCACTGAGGAAGGATCTCTTCCTGGAGATCATTCCTTGTGGAGGATGTTGCAAGCCTACAACATCAGTAAGCATTTTCCATTTATTATCTT
>JAOWBP010000001.1:10909587-10920801 GCA_028571105.1 Tragopan temminckii
TCTCTTCCTGGAGATCATTCCTTGTGGAGGATGTTGCAAGCCTACAACATCAGTAAGCATTTTCCATTTATTATCTTTCTGTTGCAATAATTTTGCTTAGCCTAAATTTCCTGTATATTTCTTAATTATAATGTCTGTATATTCATTGATTATGCAGGACTACAAATGTTTGACAAAACATAAGCAGCCACTAAAAGTTGTCCTGTGCTGTGCCTATTTGCTCTTTGCAATACATTGCAGCTATGCTCATTTATAAATGACAATATCCAAATCAATTAAAAAAAAGACATTTTCTACTTTTGCCTTTTCTCTATCACTCATACTTGTTTGCATTTTCTGTAGTTCATTTATTTGTTATCCTTAGGTTTCTTTTTCCCAATGTAGGGAGAGCTTTGGTTGAACAGGAGACTTCATGTTTTTCTCCAGGCTATTTTTCTCCTCATACATGTTGTTTTGATTGAAGCTTATTATTATGTGGTTGCCCTTCCTACTGAGACTTCTGACAAAGTGGTTGGTGTTGAGGTGACCTCGCCTAAACACTCAGTCTGATTTGTTCTCAGGTTCCCAAAGGAGAAATCCTCAGAACATTTCAGCCAGGTACCACTAGGCCAGTTAATAAAATGCAAGCCATTTGATTACTTCTAAGCTGGCTCACAAAGGAATTAGGAAGTATAAAATAGACACAGACAAAGCTGAACTGAAATGAGAAACACATATATGTTTATTCTTCATGTTTGGTGATACTATAGGGTCTTTTTGGGTTTACTGTGTTCCAACTTTGTAGTAGACTGTACCCCATTTGGAATAAGGTGTTGGTGATGTAGTGTGGAAGGTCTGGATTTTTGAGAACTTGAAGGCATCATGGTATTTAAGGAGCTGAAGATACTGGAGAACACTTAAGAGCAGAAATTAGAAGACTAATAGAAAATAAAGAGGTGAAATGAAAGATTTGCTTATTATGCTACTGAGCTGGAACAGTTTCAAATTGGCTTTCAATCATTAAGTACAAAAGCAATTAAAATAATTTAAATAATGTAATTAATTAAAATAACTAATTAAAGTAATTCCTACATAGAAATCAAAACTATCATATGGGACAAAGCAAGAGCATACACTGCAAAAAGTTTACTTTGTTTGAATACCTCAAGTAGATCCATTGATGATTCAAAAATTATGTTTAATGCAATCATGAAAGTAAGATATATCATCTCTCAGCACTGATTCTTTTGAGTAACTTGAAAGTCCCCTGATTTATGCAAATAGGCTACTGCTCCACATAAATGACAGAGTGAACAGATAGTCACATCTTTGCTTGAGTGTTGTGGATATGCTGCTTCTGAGATAGTGGCTATAAACTAATTCCCCTCAGACATTCTGAGACTAGGAAAGACAAACAGAGCAACAGAGGTGCTCTTGAACAGCAGAACTCAGGGGGACAGTGTTGCTGGTGTGACTTGCAAATAACTGTGACGTTTGGAAAAAAATTAGACTGCAGCTTCTTTGGGGAGGATGGGGTTTTCTTGAGAGTAGTAAGAGGATCTTTTCTTCAGGAAAAGAATGGAAGGCTTTTGGAGATGCTTAATGATAAACCAGACTTGCTGAGAAACCACTCATCCTTCTGTTTTAATCCATCCTTCTGTTCTCCTTCCATCTCCAGGCGATGTTTGGGTTACTTCTCTACCCTTATGTAGGTTCTACACTGAAAAGAGGAGGGGAAGAGGGAGTGGAGGATGTATGTGTTTGGCAATGTCATGAAAAGTGGCAACACAAAAGTTTAAAAAAAAAAAAAAAATTAAGCTGTGAAGATGAAAGTACTACATGGCCTTCCTTTTTTTGTTCTTCCTACAACGTTAGCTACATGCCAACATTAATGAACGTTGAAATATGAAGAAAACATGTTGCTTATTATTATCCCACACGATTAAAAGTCCTGATGGAAAAGTGACCCACGAATACGATTATTTTGTCATTGTCACAAATTGGTGTATTAACTGGACACTACATTTGCAAAGTGCCTCTATAAACGCAAACAGAACTTGTCTCTGTTAGATTGGCAAAAGAGCATGCTCCTGTTTCTCATGTAAAGTTTTTTTCTGATGCTGTCACAGAAACATTCTAAGAGAGAGTTCTGGCAGATGGCATTACAATTCAAATAAAGAAAAAGCTTCTGCATTCATACATATTTCCTTGTCATTCAAATGCCAAGGGATTTTTAACATAATGTTTAAAGTATGGAGTGACTCAATTTGAGTGTCCTCATAAATATAACTAATGCATAATGATGAATAAGTTATGACAAGAACTTTCAGAAAGCAGTTATATGCAACTAAAGCAGATTTTAATCTATTGTGCAACAAAGCAAAAAGTAATAAAATGTGAGCATTTTAAAGTTGTCACCCTAGACAAGACAGTGAAGCCAATGAGGAAACAAAACCAGATTCTAGTGGCATTTTACTAGTATAAGTCAAGAATTGCTGCCTTAGCTTCTCCAGTGTTAACCTGAATTTTACACAGTGCAGAGAAATCTCTCATTAACTGTACTGATTTATCTATTTCATGAAATATTAGTGAACTAACATATCTGGGTTACACCCACCCAGCTACTGTTCAGAGTTGTGAAAACAAATTTAAAAGCATAGTAGTCATGGAAACAGATCATGTAGGAAGTATCTTGCAGATTATTCTTTGGTCTGCATGTATGCAACTTCATTGGCTTCTTGGAAATGAAATAAAGAAATGTAAGATCTCTTGTATTCAGAAAGAGAACTGGTTTATTTAATCTCTATTCATGGCCAGTATGTGATACTTGGAAGGCTGTTGTGGCTCATCACAAATGAGTAATATACCTGTGCAGTTTTACAGTCTGGACACGAAAACTTGCTATCAATGGACCACTGTTAGATTATTAGCTTATTCTGAGCATACAAGATAGTTCTCACCTGTGTTTTCTCATTATCTCTATAGATGCTACGTTCTTCCATTTCTTTTTACATGTATATCCATTTTCCCCTCTGGCCTGTCATATCAAATCAGGTAACAAAAATTTAACATAAAAACAAGGAAGAGGAAAAAAAAAAACATGCTATGTGCTTTATTTTGAAACTTTGACTTGAGAATTTCAAGGCCCAGTGAAACAATGAAATCATGAATCATACATTCTCAAAGTTGACTGAAAATTTAATTTTCACTAATTTTAAAAACTCTCCAGGAACAAGGTAAAATTACCTATTTCACTAAAAAGGTCAGGGGAGTTGAGGAAAAGGGGTTGCCCTCTATGTGAAGGAGCAGCTTGGAGATATTGAGCTTTCTTACAAGAGCTGACTGGTAAAGAGCCTGTGGGTCAGGATCAGATGAGAGGCTGGGAAAGGGTGACATCACAGTGGGATGTTGTCACAGACACCCTAATCTGATCCCCAAGTGAGGATCACAATCAAGCCTTCTTTAAACAACTTGTGAAGAGGCTTCTGTTCAAGGATTCTGTTTTACCTGATTGGAAATTTAACCTCACCTCCATTGGATGGGCAACAGGGCAGGAGGCAAGCATGCAGCAAGACTTCTGGAGATTCGTAGGGATAAATTCTTGATATGGGTACCAGATGGGCCCATGGGGGTTGGTGCACACCTGGACCTGATTAGAACTAACACATGAACTAATGGGAGATGTGGTAATGAAGGGTAGCCTTGGCTGCAGTGGCCATGAAGTGAAGAATTTCAAGGTGCTGTAGCAGAGGAGCTCAGGAAACTCTCAGATGTTAGGCCCTAGTGAGATGCCTCTGACAAAATAAAAAAGTGAGTCCTCTGTAAATACATTTCTGCGTACCTGAAGGAGAAGGTAGTGACTGGGAAGAGCCAGCGTGAATTTAGCTAGTGCAAATTGTGCCCAGCTAAGTTGACTGCTGTGATACTGATTTTGTGAATGAGGCAAAAGTGATTGGTGTCTTCTACCTTGACTTCAGCAAGATTTTTCTCTCTGTCTTCCACAGTATTTGTGTATCCCAATTAAAGTGTTACAATCCAAATGGATCTAGAGCTACATAGGTAAATAACTGTTTGAATTACAGGACTTAGAAAGTAGTGATTAATGGGTCATACTATACCAAATTATGGTGCTAGGGGAGTATTATGGGGGTTTATACTGGAGGTTGTCATGTTTGATGTCTTTTCATCAAAGTCTTTGCTCCTGAAGGAGGCAGCAAAATCAAATTTGCTTGTGACTCTAGGTTGGGGGGACTCAAGTGGTTCAGTTCAGTTTGATAAACGGGATGAAAGTTCAGCTGAGGGCCACCAAGATGGTCAGGTGTGAGGCGACCTGCCATGTGAGGAGAGGCTGAGGGTAGTCCTGCTTCCCTCTTAGTAAATTTCAGCACTGAAAATAACATAAAATCTGTAATTTGAGTTTCTAACAGAATAAAGGGCTTTTTCCTTTCTTTTACTGGAATTTAGGAGGTCTGCAGCTAGCCTCAGTTTATTGAAGTTTATCTATGAACTGAAGATGCTAGTAACAGAATATCTGGCTGCTTTCTGTGAGGTCTACCCTGCGCTATTAGCAGGTATATATTTCTGTGGGGCTTTTTAGGTCAGTAGCCAAACTGAAGGTTTTAGGTTATATAATAACAGTAACTTCAGTAACTCCATAAATTCATGGGGTATGCTGTTAAACATTTAATAGCAAAGGAAATAATATAAATAAATGAGGAGGCTGAAAAGCAAATAGAAGAAAGGCCTAACTTCATAAGATCAGGCAGTTGTTAGGCAGAAAACACTGGTTTGTAATAAGTCTGAATCGATACAGTCAGTAACGAAGTACAAGTGCTGAAAGATGTGAACATCCAAAAGATCAAAAAGAATGTTTATTTTCATCCTGTTTTCTTCAAAGCCCAAAAAATATAGCATAAAGAGACTGTGTTAATAAAATGAGTTGAAGGTAGAGTAGAGCCAATCAGCTGAACTTCACAAGTTTATAATGAGGTGCGAAGCTGATGAACTCAGGGCTCCTTTTTTGTTGGTGAAATCAGTGCACTTGTGACAGTCACTTTTATGTGCACGTCTGAATGTTGAACTACCTGTTGATGGCATTTAATTCATCTGCGTGTGTGACCAACCACCAAGGCACATGCTGAGCTTCTCTGACAGGTTTGCATTCTGCACAAAGATTAGCACCAAAGTGACTGGCAGTGCCCACATTTGCTAGCTCAGAGCTAGGAGCTGTGAGGCTAAGGGCTTCAGTGACTCCATTTAGATTGACCCTTTGTTGTATTGAAATGAGATAATGAACACACCAATGAGAAAATGATTCCCAACTATTCTTGTTTATTTATTCCATGGAGGCTTGGATGCATTTATATTCACTCTGTAGGGTAACAACTTGTAGCTAAAACATGGATTTTCCCACATTCACGGTAGTATTGAATTCCTCAGCAGAAGTCACATCAATGGCAACTTTGAGATCAGCAATGAGTTGTTTTAAACGCTCTCCCTAAAAAGTCTATCATACGAACCAAATGCTCAGCACAGATAATGCTGGAGTAAAAGCAGAGAGCAAAACAAAGATTGGATGGAAAAACATAATTTTGATAATGAACACTTTTCAGTAAGTGTTTCTACTTAAATCTATTATTTTTAAATATGCTGAAAACAGTATTTTGTAGTTTGTTTGGATGAGGCCCTGGCACAGCTGCCCATAGAGCTGTGGGTGACCCATCCCTGAAAGTGCTTAGGGCTGGGTTGGATGGGGCCCTGGGCAGCCTGAGCTGGTGGGGGGCATCCAGCCCACAGTGGGGGACTGGGACTAGATGGGCTTTGAAGTCCCTTCCAACCCAAGCCAATCTGTGATTCTATGATTAGAAACTGAGCTTACTCTTGAAAAGACCCATGGAGGGTACCTGTGGTGGGCTGACCTTGGGTAACCATATAGCTAGGTGTCATCAAAGCCTCCTTCCTGCTACCTCCCTCCTCAGCAGGACAGGGAGAAGAAAGACTAAACAACTCATGGATTGAAGCAAGAACAGGGAGATCACTCACCAGATACTGTTGTGAGTGAAACAGACTCAGCTTTGGGAAGATCACTTTAATTTGTTACCTACTAATAACAGAGTAGAGGGATGAGAACTTAAAGAACAAATTAAAACCACCTTCCCCTTACGCCATTTTCTCACTAGTCTCAACTTCAGTCTTAAGCCTACATCTCCTCCTCCCGCAAGCAGCCAGGGGAATAGGCAATAATGATCATAGTCAGACTGCTCCTTCATCCATATTCTCTTATTCTCTGCCCCTGCTCCAGCATGGAGTCCCTTTCACAGGATGCCATCCTTCCTGAACTGACCCTACATGGGCTTCCCACAGGCTGCAGCTCTTCAAGCACCGCTCCAACATAGGGCTGTATCACAGTGCCCACCATTCAGGTGCTGCTCTGCTACTGCCCCACTGCAGTGACTGTTGTAGCTCAGTAATTCAGTTATTTTTTCACTGTATTAATGCAAATCTTAGTAGATCTACGAGTCTGCACATCAGAAGGATCAGCTAACATTAAAAATATCCCCACTGTTGGCAATGTTTCACGTGGTAACAATCCTGGGAGAAAATATTCTTTAAATGAGAGTAATATTTAGTAGTCTACATTCTGCATAATTAAGGATCTAGCATGTCACAATGCGCTGCACAGAAGGAAGAAGATGCATTTATCGGATGTGAATGTTACTTAGACATTTGTTTCCTTTGTGCAAGAATAAATTATGCATAACGTCATTTTATTCATGAGAACAAATTGCACATGAATGGTTTGTGATTACAGACAGAACATAAACAGTGATGACATTGTAAAACTTCCTGGTATGAGAATGGCAGTTGGAGAACACAAATTTAATTGCAGTTGAGCTGATGTGGCTTGGCTTGGAGTTGGTACACTATGCTAAACTTTCTAGGTCTTTCCTGATAGGAAGATTGAATTTGTTTTTGCTATGGCGGTGGGGTTATTCATCCTGCCTTTGTTGCTGCTCTCACTGAGATGCTGAACAATTTGAACTAACCTTTTTTATCTAATGTATGTCCCTCGTGGCTTTTGAACTGTGTGCTGGTGAAGAGAAATCCATGTTAGCGATTGAGTTTTTCAGCTGAAGGCAGTGACACCTGAAACGTAGCTGAGTGGAGAAACCAGTGCTGAAGCAAAAATTTTACTGTAGCATGTAAATACTTTTTGTTGCTGGTTGGTTGGTTTCCGGAGTTCTCATATGTTATGCAATGATGTTTCCTACCAGAATTCACATCACTATGTGAATATTAGGTTAAATACCAACTTTAAGTGAGCAATTTATCCTGTTTTCTTATGGCAGCCTATTAGAGAAGTGTTCAGGAGCAGCAGCCCAATTTATAGAATCACCCCCAAGATCATCTAGTCCAGCTGTCCACTTACCACCAATATTTCCTCACTAAACCATGTCACTTAGTACATCTAAAAGTTCCTTGAATGCTTCCAGGGATGGTGACTCCACCACCTCCCTTGGCAGCCAGTTTCAGTGCCTCACCACTCTTTCTGAGAAGAAATGTCTCCTGATGTCCAACCTGAATCTCTCCTGTCACAACTTGAGACCATTCCCTCTTGTCCTATCACTATTATATGGGAGCAGGGGCTGACCCTCACCTCTCCACAACCACCTTTCAGGCAGTTGTAGAGAGCCATAAGGTCTCCCCTGAGCCTTCTCTTCTCCATACTAAACAATCCCAGTCCCCTCAGCTGCTCCTTCGTAAGACTTATTTTCTGTATCTGTTTTGCATATCAGCTTGGCAATGTAGACAGGTGCTAACAGGAGCATTCAAACCAGAGATCTCCAGCCCTCTGCTCCTGCTCAGCACAGCATAGCACACGCTGAGCAGCGCCCGCTCCCCGGTAAGCAGCGTGTTGTGCCGGAGGGTATGGCAGGCTGCATGTTTCTGTGTAAGCCAAGAGATGAGGACCGCTGGCTTAGACTTACAGATAAATGTTTGCAAAGACTTTATCTCTTAAGGAAACTGGAAGAGTGTGCAACTGCAGTGGGTTATGGAGTGGTGCTGTATTTTTTAACTTTTAACCCAAATCCTTTGTTACTTTCTGTAGGAGGTAACTTAACTGAAAAAGCAAAAAATGAATTTGAAATTAGGAGAAAGAACAGAGAAGAAAGAAGGAGAGAGGAAAAAGAAATAAAGCAAACACAGGCTGTTGAATGGAAAGGTGTGGCATTTTTCTGAAAAATAACATATTTAGTTTAGGGGTCTCCTCACCTGTGCATGGGTGTTAACAAGGCAGGGCACATGACCCAAACTGTTCCACATCCTTTTCGACGACATTTACAATGGCGTTTTTTTTTCTCTCTCATACTACACTTTCTTTTTACTATATAAATATTTTGATTACAACTGATTCCAGAAATATGCTCTCATCTTTCTTTCCAGTCTGTCTGCAGGGTAGTGACACAGAGCTGGCTGTTGTTCTGAAACCCTGAAAGGTTTTTATGATTCTGTAATGTAGTTAGTAATACATTAACTTTAGGAAAATTAATCTCTGGGTTTGTTAGTTTGTTTTTTTCATCTTGGCACATCGAGATCTAAAATGTATTCCTTCCTCTATCCACAGAGAAGATTAAGTAGCACCATCAAAAATCATTCTGAAACACAACAGCCTTCAGAAGGCAGAATAAGAGCATCTGGACCATTAACATAAGCAGGCTGTGATGAAAAGGCACTGCCACTGATTATTAACATGACCTGTTTGAATTTCCATTAGTCTTTCCTTTATTTTTTTCCTTCTTATTTTCCTTCCTTCTTTCTGTCTTTCTTTCTTTGAAGATACAAGGGCCTTTGTTAACACTGGGCATCTAACTTTCAGAAGTACAGCTCCTTCTGCATTTAAAAGCCTACCCAGATGCATACTGTGTAAAATATCTGAGTGTCAGCTCTGCCTTTTTGATCTTTTTTTGGATGACTGCTGCAGCGCCAGCTAGATGCTGCTTCTCTCGTGAGGGATATGAAATGCAAAAATCTGGAGCATATATACATTCTATACAGATTATCCGGCGTCTTTCCATCCACTTGTAGTATCAGCACTGCCAAATGCTGTACAACCTTTTACTGATTTTTAAGTAGTGATTTTACAAATGCTCAAGAAAAGGGCCTCAAATGGATGATAAGAGCGGGTATGTGAGAATATAATATCAAATACAAAATAAAGCATAAAGTTTTTTTCCTCGCTTTACAAATAAATTCTACCGGAATCAGTAAAATTGAAAGACTTGAATGACAGAAGTGTTAAGCCCATGAAAATGAAGACTTCATATATAACATAGTAACCATGAAACTGTTGGCTGCAGGAATTATAGGTGAATGCTTTGTGCTAGAGCTATCAAAAGAATATCAGAGAGATTGGTAAACTACTGCTCCCTCCCAGTTCAAATCGTGGTGGCCAACAGTAATCTCCTTTTATTAATGTTTACTGATCACTCTCATCCTTAATGATCATCATTGGACACAGTGAACTGAAAAAGAGAAAATGCAGTGCCCTCACCCTCAATTTGGCAAACACTTTGCTTCCTATTTGATGAGGCAATAAAGTATTCCTGTCCTGTAATCTTTCATTTCAACAGTGAAAAATGGAATAGATGCCACTATTTAATGTAGTGAAAAATAATCAGAGCACTCCTGAAAGCAAATGTAGCAGAAGATTCTTTCATTAGAAGCCCTGTAGTGAACTATACTCTGCTAACCTGATCTGCCGTACTTTAGGAGGGGGCTTGGGCTTTGTGTTCTAGCTATTTATTTTTACTCATCGACACAGAATTTTAATGAAATAGAGCTCTACAGGGTTCATCTCCATTGGAAAAATAAAATCAGAGCGTAGCCTTACATGGATTTAGTATCCATCATATACACCAAGGTATTCTTTTATTTCCTTTCTTCTGAACCCATGGGTATTTTATGATGTTAGATAATCAGTGGTTCAACCCATGCATTTAAAAGTGGGTTCTCCACAATATCTCCAATTCATTAAATTTTTAAAGACATTTACACTAGAAAATTGGACTTGCCATTTGCATTCTCACAGCTCTTTCAGTCCATACTCTGCTATGATGTTATACATCATTTCTTTGGGGAAAAATAGACCAATATGTTAACAGTAAATGCTCAAATTATTTCAGATTTTTATGAATATGTAAACAAAACATATCCTCTGAATCTGTTTACTTTAAAGTATATATTTACAGAAATGTAATACCTACTTTTAAATTTTCACAGAACAGCTAAGTTTTTTTTAAGTTGCATAGCTGAAAAAAGTTCCATGTACTAACTCACATTGGAAAAGGGATGTATGCACACATTTCTATGTGTGTGTGTGTCAGTGTGCATGTTTGTGTATTTCTGAGTATGCATGGAATTTATCAGTACCTACTGCACTTTTCTCTAAGTGAATTTTAGGTGGACAGATACAAAAGCAACATGAAGTTAATTAGATGAAAAAAAAAAACTGTGCAATATTACATTACAATAAAATGTGCGTGTAGTATTTAAGTTAATATTTTATTCTACGTCATGAAGAGGACTACACTAGGAATTAAATTTGCTATAGGGGCAGTACAAGATTTGCAGCTTTCTTTTTGAATGTTTATGAATTACATCCCAAGATCTGTCCCAGGATATGCAGGACTGTGGGAACCAGTGCAGGGACAGTTTCCTACAGAATTTACTGAAGTTCTTGGCAGATCTGGATCCAACATTTGCCTGGCTTCTCTGCCCACTGGGTCCAGGGTACTGGCCCTGCTATCTCAGCATTTTCAAGATTATTACATTAAAGTATTTAATAATTGTTAATACCTGAATGTTTTAGGTGTCTTCTCTATTTCAAGTGTTAAGGCTGGCAGATATTAAAAAACCTTATTTTGGTTTACACTTCCGTGTACTTCTGTGTACCATGATGTCTCTGATATATAACTAAGCTTTGCAATAGCACAACTTTGAAGACCATGGAATTGCCATCATAGTAAGACAAACAGACCAAACCATTCGGGAGCATTTATACATTCTTATACGTAAGTGACAGGAGTTAAACTCTTTTCCTTTCTTCTAGACCAACATATCTAGGGTTCATAGCAGAGAAAAAAAAAAAAAAAAGTTCAAAAAGCAAAGTGCTTGTGTGTGTCTATATGAGTGTTTGTGTGTCTGTTTGGAAGAAAAAAAATCCCTCACTTCCTC
>JAOWBP010000001.1:10920866-10937110 GCA_028571105.1 Tragopan temminckii
AGTTCAACTAAAATGTGTTTTTCTCAAGACTGAGATCTTTGTTTGCATGCCAGTTTTCTAGTTACTGCCACTTGTGGTCACCCTGGTGTGTGTTCAATGTTTGGCATTTGCTTTGGTGACTTTATCTGACCTCACTATCCAGTTATTTCCCTCAACATCCAGCAAAGATCTGCAATTTCACTATCAGAAATCGAAGCATTCTGTATTTCATTTACTGAGAGAGATAAATCTTTGTTTTTCAGAGCTTCCATATGGCTGGGAGAAAATTGATGATCCCATTTATGGCACTTATTATGTTGAGTAAGTTCCCAAGTTCAATATTAAGTTGCTGTTAATATGTCACAATGTAATACTAGTATCCTCGGCAGTGCTTAGTTGGCAAGACATGAGTGCAGTTACCGAATTTGGATACAAATGGGTACAAACACTGAATGTTAAACTAAAGGTATACCAGGAATTCTCAGTCATCAGTACAGTTAATGTGACCAGATATATTCAGTGTGTCTCGAATCAGTGACTCGGTCATTCAGACATTCTGTTTCTCGAGGGTCTGATTTCAGTTGGAATTTGTAAAATAATGTATTAATTAAATAAATGTTGTACTTTCTCTGTAAGATTTGGACATCCAGTGAGGTGCAGATCTTATTAGTCAATGAATAAAGCAAAGCATAATCAGTTTAGCTCATTTAAGACCGCTTTCCTTTTCACAAATTAGATCTTCACACTCTGCATATAAAATTTTAGGTCTGTTATGTTTTATTTCACAACACAGTCCTTGCATTCATTTTTCATATTTTATTTTAGTCGTGGAACATGAAACTCCTGTGTGCGAAGGGGACTAGAAAGCTTTTGTTTGAAGTAATAGAGAAAGCCTGTTCCAGGTAGTTACTACGTAAGATAGGTAAATCAGAGAGATGATTTTGTATGCTATTTAGCTTAACAGAATCAATCAGATTTATGTAAGGTGAATGTAGATTCAACTTGTGATACGTGCCCAGAGTGGTCAGTTTTTATTCTCTTCTCTCCTATTAGTGTCTACTCAAAGTGCGTAGGTCACTACAAAAGTAATGCCATCTATTTATTTCTGTGGAAACTACAACAGATACAGAGAGCATAATAACACTATTTGATAAAGCAAATTCTCAGCTACAAAATGCACTTTTTCAATGTAGTCATTACCATTAGCTCTACATTTTCACCAGCGATGAACAAGAGCCAGCATGCCGCAGTCATGCAAATCTGCATGGCCATCTGGAATGTGGCTTGTCTTTCACATCCCTTTTGCCAGTGCTGAAATGCACCACCCACCCCTCACTGTGCTCACATCCACTGCTTGGTTTCCATAAATGTTCAGCAAATGTCAGTGAACGTCAGTGGGTGCCATTTCTCCCACATAGAGGAATTCAGCTCCACACCTTTGCTTCATTCGCACTTCCATGTCAAACAGCATTCTGTCAGACTGCCCCTCTGCTGCTGTCTGTCTCGCGGCAACAAAATGTAACAGAATATTGGCAGGAAAGTTCAAACTTTACTGACATACCTCCAACATCCATCTATCCACCAAAATAATAAAATAGGAGGCATTACTTTTGGAGCAGCCCTCGTATATAGCAGAGGATGGAGAAAGTCACAGTATTTTTACAGACTATTTGTTTTCAGAAAGGTCTATCCATTACTTTTTTTAATTGAAGAAGAGAGTCTTCACAGAGGATAGTACCTGACCTAAAATTTCAGTTTCAGATCCTGGCACAAAGCAGTAAAATTATTCATTTCAGACAGAATAGAAAATGTTCATTTGCGTGTCGCATCATTCCCTTGGTCTCTTGAATCCATACCAGTGCTTTGATTACAGGATTGCTCTGGACGTATGCTAGGACTGCAGATTTTCCAGACCATAGAATATGCAGCTGTTAACATGCACAGAGTAGAGCTGGATTGAGGGATCACAAAAAGCTCGGGTTTCAGAAGGGTTAGAAGATGTGTCTGAGAGACTCACCTTTCTCCATCACTATAACAGCAGCTTTGCTAGCCCCCATGCAAAGCAAACAAACAAATGGAAACCATGTCTGGCCACTGTCACACTGAGTCTTCCTGTCCCATTCTCCAAATGCGGTAGCATCTGCTCTGCTGCTTTTTGCCCCCAGCTGAATCCCTGCCCTCAGGTCCAAGAGCAGCAACCCCACCTGCTTTGCTGCTTGCCCAAGCCAGCTTAGTCATTGTTCTTCTCTACCTAAAGGTAAGTCCTTAAGTAATGCCATCAAATTGTGCCTGAGATCCTTTATGAACCTCAGAGTAGTTAGTGGTTGGTGTTTATGTATCTTTGTACTTAACCTCCCTGAAGATTTCTGCACATACAGTTATAAGCTGCTGGGTGTATTCTGCCTTGGTGGTTTTTACTGTATTTTGGTGAGTAAAAGGTGTTGTGCAACTTCTATGTATTACTTACTGAGCCCCCCTTTGCTATTAGTGCAGCCCAGTGCGTTGTGGCAGTGGTGAGGCTCACACTTCCCCTGTGTAAGGAGCAAGTATTCATCCCCATTTCATGTCCATCCACAGGTGAATAGACACAAGGTACTCAACACAGATGTTATCAAGCAATTACATATTTCAAGGCCGTTACTGCCAGGTTTCTTCATCCTACTGCAGATAAGATTTGTGGAAAGATATATAAAACCTACTTGTAAGCTCAGAGGATTTAAGAAGTGGAATAAATGTTCACAGGATGGCATTAAACCTGCAGCCATGCTAAGTTCATAAGGAGTTTTATAGTCAGTAAAACGCAGTTGTACTTTAATTTGCTGTCTGAGCTCAATAAGTTTGAAACAAAAATTGCTTCCCATTTTTCATTCTAAAAAGTAGAAGTTACACCTTTTTTATTACCAGTATTCAGTGGATTAGTTCATTTTTAACTAGATACAATCAGTTAACGTTAAACTGTCTTAATCATGTCGTAATAGTGGGGTAAATCACGGAAAGCTGTGTTATGAACTTTCTCACATCAAGTCCAGTTCAAGTTTATATGCAGGCCTTTAAAAATGTCAGTGAAGAAAGAGCTCATATTCCACTCACGGACTCATCTGTATCACATGGGAGGACTGTAAGGAAGGACAATGGAGCAGAGAGATTCGGGTTCACTTTATGTGAGTCAGCTACGCTCAGTTCCAGAACCTGAGACCAAGAGATAATATGAAAAACAAGCAAGCAAACAAAAACAAACAAAGAAAATAAAAAGGACCTGCTGGCAAAGTTAACTAAGATTTATCATACCGTATTTGCAAATTCTGTTGAAAAATCAGGTCCCCGGTATAACTTCATCACATAAATCATGCATGAATGTAAGTTCAAGACACTATTAAAATTTTAATTTGGCTTGTTATGAAGATCTGGGCTTCATTTGTAAGGTGGAGACATCTCACATGAATGAGAAGTGTTTGGTATACCTGGGTTAACTTTCATGCAATTCTCTCTTAATTTATAAACTAAGAGCTAGCAGCACTTATCTGCACAAAGCTATGGAGAGAATGTGGTTGTTAAAGTGCACTTGGTCTTTCAGCATTCTAATTGACAAAAGATTATTTCCCCCTTTAAGGATGATTAACCACAACACAGAGTTCAATTTCCTGACACAGCCTCTGTAATAGAACAGCTAAATTGGCCATACAGGTATTTATTCTAGAAAAATGTATCTCCTTAACTTACAATTTCTGACAATATTCTGTTATTGCTCAAGAAGAAAATCTTTCCAGAGGTTTTTTTGTTGTCATAAAATAGCAGTGACTGAAAAACGTGAATGTAAAGAAGACTCAGTAATAAACTATCCATCAGAATGTCTGTCTTGTAGGCATCCTGATCCTCAGAACTGCTTTGGTGGGTATTAACCACAAACTACTAATAAACAACCATCCATTAAAGTAGCTAAGGAGAAGAATAGGCAAAAATCCTTCTGCTATTGCACATGTTTCTAGGATATCTGGTGTTGACCATGCTCCTTGTGATACAAAATTAACTATTTCAGCTTTGCAGTTAAAAGCATCCCAAACCCTACAGCTTGCATACTGTGGGCTAACAGTAGCACAGACTGCTCGTTCTTCTGTGCGGAGAGATGATCGGGGTTCCTGGAGCCAGAAAGTGGGCAAAATGCAGCATGATTCTTCTCTGGAATTCTTCTTATCTGGAAGTTTATCTCTGGAACAGGATTTTTATCTTTGGATAAGGCTTTTACGTTTAATATTCATAGTATAAAATAAAGGTGTGTCAGGACCCAAAAAATAGTTATGAGAGGGGACAGAGGGAGGAAAAAAGACTGTTTACACAAGTTGATGAGAAGTCTTATCCCACAGGTGTTGATTAGTTGTATTCCTCTGGGTAGGCAGTCCCCAGTCTTCCTTCTGGACCCCAGTTAGGAGAACAGCAGAGATGGGATTTTTAGGTAGGAAGAGTAGGAAATAAAATTTTCAAGTCAGGAGAGAAATGCTCACTGAATTAGGTGCTGAGGGCAATGAGCAATACAACTAAACACCAAAGCACTTATTTGTAACCATCTCTAAAACTCACATTTAGATTGTCTTATTAAGGCCTAGTTCAGTAATACCTATTTTGTATGCAGTTGAAGTACCCAGATGAAAGGCTAGAATGTCCTTCCTTTCAAGGAAAGTACTTAGCTTAATAACTTCATTCTCAGCTAAACTCATCAGTAGCAATTTTTCTGATTTAGCCATGGAGCTGTAGAGCACTTAAAATTGCACGATAGGGAGGTGCTTCTTGTCTCATCAGTCTAGGAGCATAGATCCAGTGTAACTGATAAAAAGGACTGATTTTCTGTGTAATATTCTTTTTTTTTTTTTTTTTTTTTGGCTCTTATTGGGCCCAATATGTAACGCAGTTATATGAATTTGATGGAATTTTCACAGTGTGTTTTTGAAATGGCACTCTACTATAAAACAGTCAAAATAGGGAAATAAATTGGAGTTAAGAATTACTGAGATTGCATCAACACCCTGAGGTGCCTCAAGTATCTCTGCTAGTCGTCCTGTCTGATATGTTAGAACAAAAAGGTCATTTTCAAGATAGCTATTACAGAAAACATTTCTGTCTAAATATACTAAACCACATCTCCAGCTCCTGCTAGAAACTGCTGAGAGGCAGCTGATAAGAAATTCTAGCTGTTGTGGCAGTATCACAGGAGCTGATTTTCCATGACCCATTGACACATCCTGTATTAGGTAAAATCCCTCTTTTTTAATCACAGGACCATGTGTAAGTTTTGACTAGGAGCACTGGACTGTGACCTGCTGTTACAGCAAAGTTCTAAGCATATTCGAAGGTCCTACATACAGGCAGATGTATAATGTGAATTGGAATATCCATCACCTCTGCATTATATGAGACAAAAGTTACAGGAACCCCATGGTCTTCCGGAAGGGCAGCTGAGGACTGAGATAGGTTATTTTAGAGGCTCTAAAATAGTGTTTGATCCCTTTGTTTGGGCAACTGACTCAATATCCTGTGTAGAAAACTTGTTTTCAGTCTTATCAAATGCCATCATAAAACAAGCTAGACTTTTATCCCATATATGCTGTTGGAAGCTTTTTCATAATTTCACACTTCTGCTTGAGAGAAGCCTAAAGATTTCATGACTGAAATCCCGACATTTTTAATATATACTACTATTTACTTCCAAATATATTCGTAAAATGCAACCATATATCAGCATTCATTCCACTTGAATAAAAAAGCAGAACTCCTTTGGTGTTCTGTCATAGAATACTCTTTCACTGGTCTTCCTGTAAAAACCTTTGTTGTGGATTCATTTTATTTGATCCTGGGAGATCAGAACTTTATCTAGTATTACACGTGATGTGTCACAACTTCCTTTTGTAATGGCAAAAACAGTATTTCCTTTATAGTACTGGAATACATCACACAATAGATAGTAGCATGAAAACTACCATTTTCATGCTCATATTGGTATTTCACAATTATCCTATGAACATTTAATGCATGTGAGTCTTGTCTTCCTTCATTTCTAACTGATGGAGTTTCTCTCTCTTCCATCATACATATCTAGGTTTGCAATAGACAAAGGTGATGAAAACTGACCCTGACAATTACAGCGAGGTCCAAAGCCTAGGAAAGCAAAGCCTGCAATCTTAATCAGTCAGTATAAAGAAGGAAAGAAACAAAAAGAATCTTCTATTTTTGCGGTATAGTTTAATATTTATAAGAAAGCTATTAATCAAAAGTTGACAATACAAGAGTGATTTAGCTGCCACTTGAATGAGAGATAGCCATGTTAGCAAAGTAGCAACTCCAGAACTTATAATATATTCTTCCTGTCATCAAATCAAAGTATCTTTTCATTGCATTAATCTTTGTTTTCCAAGAATAATACTCTCCCTTAGGACTTAATGATTTCCTTCAACTCCTTCTTTATGTCAATTCCACTCATTTTGTTTGAAGTAATGTTAGGATCTGAATCCTTAGGGACCTGAGTAATGCTTAATGTTTGGGCATAAAAGGTCATCTCAAAATAAATAGAAGGAATTCAACCCATTTTGAGATCTCAGAAGTTCTCAGGTCACCTCTCCAAGTGCTTAAAGCCAATGATCAGGATTGACTTTGCAGAAAAAAATTAGTACAGAGTAGCTTAGTGAGAACAAATAAGGACTGATGTGTTTGAGACCTTATTTTGCATTGTGTATTTACTTCCCCAGAACACTATCTGCAGCGTAAAACTTTTTTTTTAACTGTGATCCTATCATGACCTTATCTTTTAGAATTGTTCGATACTTCCTCCTAAATCCCTTGACTTCTTCAGAAAAAGTGAGAAACACGTAACGGAATTGTAGGACTATTTGTTAATTGGTAAAATATGCACTTTCAGTTAAAGTATTAAAATCAAGGATAAAATTAGAGTAAGTAGTTAAGATAGTAGTTCCAAGCAAAATAAAGAAAATCAGTGTTGTAACGACAGGTGTATTTCCTGACTTGCTGCAGGAAATGTAATACATTTTTTTTAAAGGTGAAAAAAAAAAAAAGGTGTACAATGGTAACTTATTCTACAGTTCATTGTTTATGCATATAGTTTTAATTTACCATCTGACTTAGTTTCTGAAACGTCCTGTTTTTCTGTACAGCTTAGCAGGTACATAACAGAATTAAAAAGAAATAATCCTGAGTTACTTTCCTATGCTACATACATTTCTTTTTTAAGTAGTGATCATTAAAACCCTCTGTGTGCCAGGCTTTACCTTTTCTGTAAGTAATTTTATTTACAGCTAATCAATAACAATGGAAAAATATTGGTTCAGTCTCTTTGAATCATGCACAGAACAATGTTTGTACTAAAGACATGAGAAACTGTTGTTGTAGCACGCTTCAGCAGTACTGCAATTTACCATGTAGTCCCATAGATCAAAACCATTTGCATGTAGCAGAGTTCAGCATATTGAAATGATAAGGCACTTTCCAATGCTGTTCATTATTTTATGCGCATAGATTGTGCATTTCTCATCCCCACCAAAATAATGCAGAGTATAAGGGACATGCTCAGGCCCATTGGGGTTTCATAACAGTTTCGCTATCTAACCACACACACCTAAGTCACATCCTACTGTGAAAATAATCATTTTCCCCAACTGAACCCAATTTTTAATCAAAACCAAATTTTTTCCAGCCACATAAATAGAAGAACACAATTTGAAAACCCTGTGCTAGAAGCAAAAAGGAAGCTACAGCAGCATAACATGCCCAACGCAGAACTTGGAACAAAGCCTATGCAGGCCCAAGGTTTCCGAGGTACAGTACCATGTCAGCCTATCTTAGTTAAGATGAAAGATCCTGCTCTCCTGCTACGCAACAATGATTTTGTCCTAGTCTGATGGAAATAAGAGTGTTGCCAATTCTCACAATGTTATCACCTGCCTCCTAGCACTTTTCTCTCCTAAAAGTTCCAGCTCCTGGAGTTGCGGGACTCGTGAGACACTTAAGAAACTCTAACCTCCAGAGTCGCAGGAAAAAGAGACCAGTTGACCTTAGTGTTTCCTGAAGGCTGAGAAACAGAATGCACAATAAGAGCCCCAAAGTAATTTTCTAAATAAAATAATAACTTCTATTCTTGGGAATGCGTGACTCTCTCTTGAGCACCTGAGGTTGGCAACACTGAAATAATTAATTGTACTTTCTGTAAATTACCTTTAGTTGATGTTTGGTATGTTTCTTAGCTAGCTCATCTAGCAGGCATCAATTAAGTTAAAAGCCTCAGGCACTGTGCTGTAGGAGTTTACAGGAATGCAGCCTCTCCGTAATGTGAAAATTAATGTGCTTACAATGAGCTATGTAAGCAGCAAAGAGTACTGGTAGAGACAAATAAACTTTAACATGAGGTTCCAGCTGGAGAATGAGGCTTCTTCTCCTTTGTGATAGTAGGCAGCTCCTCATCAACCCTGCCTAGGCCCAAACTCGTCCGCCTGCGCCCCGTTCCGCAGCGGTCCCGCAGTGTGAATGATCTGTCCCAGTGCTGGCGCAACTCCGCTGGGACACGCGGGCCGTACGGTATGTCCTGCCATCCCCACTGCACTGCCCGCTTAGCCAGATGAATGGAAGCCACCACCTTCGCACATTCCTCCTACCCTTCTCCACACAGCAAAGCATGGGAGCGAGGCAGCAGGAGGCTGCAGCCACCCACACTGCACACCGGGCACGCGGCAAGGGGACGGGAAGGTGGCACCGCCGTCACAGCGGTCAGACCTGGCACCAATCCCACGTGCTTGGAGAGGAAAGATCACCAAATGTTTATCACTGTCTGTAACGGGTGGAATGAGAAATACAGGGGATATTTCTCTTATTGCAAGCGAGAGGGAAATTGTACAGAACGTATTACTTTGTAGACAAAGCTTGATTTATAGTTTAGGGAAGAGGTTTTAAAATTGCCTCACATATCATTTTTATTATTGTAATTATTTTAGCTGCACAACATCCACTTCTAAATGTATTTCTAATGTGAAAGAATATAACTCCCCACTTATGGCTGATCTGCCATAGATTAAAACACTTTTAAAGCTTTGTTTTAATATAAAAACTCACAAATATTTTTTCCTGGAATGCCTGCACTCTTTATTTCCTCTATTTTCATACGCTGTCACATGCTGCCAGCTGGTATTGTTATCTGCTGTCCCTGCCGTATTTTGACTAGATCAGAACTTTTGTCTTTCTTGTTTGTGTTGACTGATGTAGAAAAACCACTCTTCACCCGTGATGCATCACAGCTGAAGGGGACTTTCCTCAGCACCACTCTTAAGAAAAGCAACATGGGTTTTGGATTTACCATCATTGGTGGGGATGAGCCAGATGAGTTTCTTCAGGTGAAGAGTGTAATTCCTGATGGGCCTGCAGCACAAGATGGGAAAATGGAAACAGGTAATTAAGATGATTCTTTTATATAAGAAATACAATGATTTGTGATTTCTGAAATTCACTCTGTCCATAAATGCATGCGTTTTTTCCTATCGGATGCTATGTAGATGCCTAACAGTTTCTCTGCAAGAAAAGATAAATCCTCAGATAGAAATTCCTCTTATTTTTTCTTAAACTGCCAAGTAGCTCATCTTTTCCTTTTCACACTATTTTAAGGGAAGAAAGATCTCTCCATTCTCCTACATTGAAATAGACTGAGAAATGCTCTCCATTCTACTACATGAAATCTGGTTACAATGTTCTTTAGTTTTTAGCCTATTTACTCAATGGAAATTTCTGCATGGACAGGCAGAGAGAGCACAGTCTACTATGGGAAAAATTGTGGCTTTAGAAAAGATAGCTTTGCAAAACAATCAAAGTCAAGTCTGATCCAACCTTGTTTTCATTAGAACATCAAAATGAGTTTTCAGTGTGACATATGGAGACGTAGGCATCTGTGGACTACTAATAAAGAATCTGTGAAAACTAAATGAAGAATAGAAACTTCTGAAGAGATCTAAAGCTGCTATTAAGATCAGGATCACTGCTGGAAATACTTTCATATCCACAGATTGATAAAAATTGCAAAATGCCTCAAATGTCTCTAGAATCTATGCATGGATGAAGCATTTTTGAAGGAAGATGAAGTCTGTTTCCTAGTCAGCGATTATCGCAATTAGGAGAATACAATGGCAGAACAGTAGAATAAGTGGAATGGTCCCCAGCCACCAACCTCCTGCTCAAAGTAGTGCTAACTTTGAGGTTGGATAAGGTTTCATCCACAGGAGCATAGAGAATGCTGAAGGATAGAGATTCTGCAGCCTCTGCTGGCTCCTGTCCTGCAATCATTCTCATGGTGAAGATTTTTCTTCATTTTATCTGATGTGGATTTCCACTGCTACAGCTGCTTACTGGAGACTGTCATCCTGCATCCACACAGCCCTGTCACTGTGCACGGTCTCTCTCAAGCAGTCCTTGTTCCTCACGTACTAGTTAGACTATGCATTGACATCAGGGCTTATACATAATTTTCCATCCATTTCTCACTAACATGTTATAGAAGAAATAGTAGTTTGGGATTCATGTTATCTTTGCAGAAAACCCAGTTTGTGGTGGCCAGAGTCACCGTGGAGATGCAGAGAATTTTCTAGCCTGAGACAGTTCACTGTGGATGGAGCAAAGCAGCAGAGAATGTTCCTTATATTCTGTTACAGTACAGGGAGCAAACATGTAAACGCACATAAGCACAAATAATGTAGGTGGAGTAGTCCCACATGATTCTTCTGGAAATTTCCTTTCATCCTTGTTCTGGTACTGCAAAGGAATAATTCAGACCATCATAGTTTATTGGAATAAATCCCCCTAATCTTTTTCTGTAGGAATCTGCAGGACTTTGCAAGTAGGAAGTGTGAAGGTTGTGAAAAGTATTATTTTTAAAACACTATAATTTGCCCAAAGTCTTGTATTACTGTTGGCGTGATGTTTCTGATACCATATTAATGAATTAACAAGTAATTTATATTTTACAAATAAAAAAATGTAAGAAAGAAGCAGAACATAGATTGTTTTTTGTTGGTTTTATTAAAAAAAAAAAAAAAAAAGTCTATTGGCTTTTTAATTTTCAATTTTTCTTTCTGTTTTAACTTCAAAATGCAACTTGGTTGCCAAAGGCAAAATTAAAGTAGCAGATAAGCTTAGTAACATGATCTTCATATTTCCTAATATTTTGTTAATACCTTATATGCTGCATGAGAGATCTTCCCTGCTACTCGTAGTTTAGCATTCTCAGATGCAGCACGCAAATACCTGCAAGTGTGTCTGGTGTGGGGACTGGCTGTGGGAAATTGTTCATATGGAGGACTTTACTATGGACATCTTATTTAAATTTTGACGTTGAAATTCAATATAGATGTCCTTGATGTTCATTACGGTAGCCACAGACTGTAATGGGAATACATGGGGAAAAAAATGAGCTTTGAAATGCATAGAAATAAAATAGATTTTTTTTCCTGAGGTAATTAATTCGTCTTAAGAATCCATGATAGAAATATACATTCAAATATGCTCTATAATTATGTGAGTCTGTTATGTGCAAAGTTAAATCTCTGGATAAATTCTGTACTCAGATGTCTTCATTTTTGTGAAGACTGACAGAGTTCCGTTGTAAGGTAATTAGAGAATCTCAGGCTAATGACTGTGGCATCTATCATGGTTTCTGTGAATATTTGCAGTGATTCCTAAATATGATAATGGAAAACTGGGAAAACTTTCTTAAGGTCAGAATATTCTTAAAAGCACTGTTCAGCCAAGTGATCACATACTCAGTACTTTTCAAACTGACAGTCAAATTATGATTCTCTACCTATTCAAACATTGTACAATCTAATTAGCTGGAGATATGGCCGTCCAAGTCCCATTAACAGTGCTTGTTGATAAAGCTCTTAAAATCCTATGTTTCAAAACTACTTGAGATTACAGATCTTTTGTTTTGTAAGGTAGAAGTCATTACATGATGAACAGAGATTTTAAATAGGTTTTAAACAGAGCTTTTGAAATAGATTTTATTTATTCTTCTGACATGAACGGTGTGTTGTGCAATTTATGTGCACTCCTGCTACAATCACAGTCACGGGAGGCTTTAATAAGCAATCAAAATATCATATTGTGTCAGCAGGGTGCCATAGTAAAAAGCTTGAGGACGATGGCTCTACAATCTGTGAAGCGACATGGATGTGAGGGATAACCACAGGTGCTGGTGTACCCATCTGTGATATAACTCTGGACTCTTTCCCTTGCAAGGCTGATGCTCTTTTATTTATTTTGTCAACTGGTAAACAAAAGGCTAATGTTTCAGACAGGCATCAGACATGGAGAACAGTAAGGAAAGACATATCTCCTGCACCTTACCGGATCCTGCCTGTATGCTTGAAGACACCAGGTGTACTTACTGTAACTGTTAAAAAAACAAACTCATAGAAAACTAATATTGTAAATTTTTAAATCATTTTACTTCTCTACCCAAAAGCTAGTTTAGTGTTCAGATACAAGTACAGATACAAGAAGAGAAGGATGAAGCTATGAAAGATTCATTGTGATCCTTTTAACCTGATGGCAATACGGTGATTTCACCAGCAAAACAAAACAATTTTGGATTTCATCACTTGGAACACGGAAGCTGCTGCCTGACAGACTTGTCATCACTGCATTGCTATGAAACAATTAATGCAGCAAGGCGAAGTGAGTGCACTGACATACAACGTTACTCAGAGCACAGTGCTGGGCATTAAGAGGTATTGCTGTAATTGCTGCAGACCCACAGCAAACCTCGCAAGCAAACTCAGAGGAGCCACATCTCAGTGGATGCATCAGAAACAGACAAAATTACATTCTAGATCCTATTTGCCAGATGTTTTGGAGTTCCTGAGGGTTGTTATGCACTTGTGTAAATCTGGCATCTGTGATCTAATGGCTCTTAGAAAGGCATTTGCAGTATAACTAGGACAAGTTTTAGCGTTTGGAGTTCAATCAAGCTGCTGGATATGAACATTACACCCCACAGCATCTCCATCTACCTCAAGACAGCCTAGGAGATGCTGATACCACATACTTTCCTGCGAGGTTCCATTGCTTTATCTTGGCTGAAGCCTCACACTGCCAATAGAAAACTGTCTACATTTAAGGGGCTGCTGAATTCCATTAGAATGCTGAGTGAAAGTCACTGGTAAAAGAGTGCATGAACATGTAAAGATTTTTATACAATGAATGATTTTGAATGACTGCCATTTTAAGGCAAACAAAGAGTTAGGCCTGCGGCTGACTTAGATCAAAGTTTAACCTGCAAAAGCTGAAACTCTCCTCCAATTCTCAAGGTGATTCAGTGGATTAGATAAACTAAAACACTCATACATAAACAGGCACAGGAAAGATTTTTACTAAGCACATTTTTGTAAGCTTCAGTTCCTTTGGTAAAAGATTTGAGAAACAACAATAGTGCACAAGTAGCTAACTGGGTTTGTTGATGACCCTTCTGACTGATAAATAGCTATGGTCATTGCAGGATGAACTTCCCAGAAATGTATCCACATCTGTGATGAAGTCATAAAGCTCAAGAATTTGAATCAAGAATAGGGAATATTCTCTCTCATTTCATCAGCCAAGCATACACTTGGCCAGCTGCAAGATGCTAAATTATCTGTAAACAATGCAGACTTCAGCTTTTTTTTAGAATCTGTTCTCTCAGAAATTGTAGCTTTACTATATTTGTTAATCTATTCTAGAAATAAAAAAAAATAATAATACATTTAAGATAAGATTTAGCTAATATAAATATAAATGTCTACATGATAGGTGTCTACACCTACTGGTTAACATGACCAGCAGATTAAGTAGCGTCAACCAGTAGGTGTAGGCACTTGTGTAGATTTCTGTATTTGTCAGCTACTCATCAGTGGAGAAAAATATCCACCTTTTGTATGACCATTTTTAGATGACTGTAGAGAGATGAAGTCTAGAATTAGGTGAGGTCTGTCTCACATATACCACTCTGAATTTCTGCTGCACTTGTGAGATATCCAAAGGGAATAAGCTTACTGTTAGAAATACTTGATGGAAAGATCCACAGCCTCATTGATATTATAAAGTTTTGTATCAATCTCCTATAGATAAGGAATTCTTCAAGAAGCTGAGGTTACTCTAAATGCAAGCAAATTAGAGAGACTGTGCTTACTTGTTGATCTACAAATTCATTAGTGTTGTTATTCACTTGAATAAGCAAACGTGAAGTGATAACAGGGAGGCTGACCCTACAATATTCCTAATCTTAGGGAATAATTATCTAGTCATCATTCATGCATCTTTCTGCGTCGTAACACTAATAGTTCACAACCTCTATAAAAATTACAGTACTCAAGAGAGAAGGAATTGAGTACGTCTGCAAAAAGCTCAAACTTATCACTGGTTTGTTTCCATTTTGTTGTCCATTGTGTTTGTCCATTGTCAACTCAGATGAACAAGCCATTATCTCATCTAGTGTCTGATCAAGTGAGATTCAGACTGTCCAGTTACAGCAAAGAGGAAATGTTGAACTATATATGTATGAGGAATGCCTTCAATGCAAATAAATCAATCTGAATTTAAAAAATGCATATTTTGGCAGTCAACTAAGAAAGTAAATACTGTAAGTGAATATCATACAGGACTTACTGTATCATGACCACATGCTACAGTACCTATCTGCTTTTTCAAACACATTAGGTCCCTCTCAGATGCTGTCAATCAAGATCCAAGTGACACTGACATTGTTCTCTTTTACAGTATTTCCTCCTCTAGCACCTAGCTGGTTTCTGTGATTGTCCTATCAGGAAGTTCACTAGCAAGGAGCTCAGTGAAGAACTGTTCACACGCATATGTAGGACTTCATTTCCAGCAATACCAGAAGTTGTCTGAAATATAGTTAGCCCAGTTCCCTGACACTCTTTCACCACCTCACTCAACAGCACCAGAAAGATTGGTGTCACAAATTAAGGCATTGTTTTTTGAACACTAGAGGCTGCATTGCTACTTCTAGTTCTGAGGAAGGAGTGTCATTATTATTCCTATGAATTTCCAGGCTGAAACACTGTTTTGGGATATAGCAATGCCTCACCAAGTGTCAGTCTTGCAGAGGCAATCTTATGCCATGCAGCAAGTGTATGAGACTGGAGCAATGTATACAAATCATTTTGAGTTATCAGACTCCCCTGATTCAGCCTGGAGAAGAGGAGGATAAGGGGAGACCTTTTCAATGTCCATGAATACCTGAAAGGAGACTGCAGTGAAGATGGAGCCAGGCTCTTTTCAGTGATGCCCAGTACCAAGGCAAGAGGCCATGGGCAAAAACTGAAATACAGGAAGTACCATCTGAACAACAAGAATCACTTCTGTGCTGTGCAGGTGCTAAATCTCCTGAAGCCACCTGGCCATGGCCTTGGGTACCCTGCTGTGGGTGTCCCTGGTATGGCAGGGTTGGGCCATAGGTACCCAGAGGTCGCTGCCAACCTCAGTCACTCTCTGTTTCTAGGATTTTGTGATATTTCTCCCCAGAATAGCTTGCAAGTGTCATGTGACTAAAGCCAAAACAGCTCAAGATGTATGAGGGCTGCTCCAAAATTAATGTCTCTTATTTTGTTATGTTGGTCCACTAAGTCAGAGTGATATAGCAGAAGAGGTTGAACCTTCCCACCAATATTACATTACATTTTGTTGCCATGAGACAGACAGCAGCGGAGGAGTAGTCTGACAAAATGGTGTCATACAAGGAAGTATGTACAAAGTAAAGGTGTGGAACTGAATGCCTCCATATGGAAAAAATTGGCACCCATTAACATTCGCTGGGGCTTGCTGAAGGTTTATGGAGACCAGCCAGTGAATGTGAGCACAGTGAGGTCATGGGTGCTGTGTTTAGCAGTGGTGACAGTGACAGCGGTGCAGATTTCTACAAGCATGGCATGCAGGCTCTTGTTCATTGATAGCAAAAATGCATAGATAATGGTAGCAGCTGTGTTGAAAAATAGTGCTTTGTAGCTGAATTTTTTTTTCTATCAAATATCATTATTATGCTCTTTGTATTTGTTGTAGTTTTCATGGAAATAAATAGGAGGCATTACTTACAGAGCAACCTATGTATATAGGCAAAATTAATTCTGACTTTTGAGGCAAATTACCGTAGTGCTGCTAATCCTTAAAATTTTAGCTTTAATTTCATAGGGGAAGGGAAGGGAAGGGAAGGGAAGGGAAGGGAAGGGAAGGGAAGG
>JAOWBP010000001.1:10950730-10970000 GCA_028571105.1 Tragopan temminckii
AGAAAGAAAGAAAGAAAGAAAGAAAGAAAGAAAGAAAGAAAGAAAGAAAGAAAGAAAGAAAGAAAGAAAGAAAATAGAGATAATACATGAGATAAACATAATTAAAGATTGAAAAGAGTTTATAAAACTCTTGAGTAAGAAGGGACTACTCTCATACTAGACCTACATTTGAAGAAGATATTTGTTAATGAATTGGTAATCATAGATGAATCCATATTAAATATACTGAGGTACTCACAGGTGGTAGGCTAGTAGTTGAAATACATATATTTCACTGAGAATTATTTTACTGATTTGAAAAATGTAAATTCTTTTTAATATAAATATAATACTTATTGTCCTTGAAGTTGTAGAAAAACATTAACCTGTAGTAATCCAGACTTTTTTTGAAGTGTTTGTCTATGGTGGTTTCAGGGTGCCAACCTTGTGCCTTCAAGATGCAGCAAGATTTGAGGATTTCTTTTTATGTATATTCACACACATGCATACACACATAGACACTCTGAATTTCTAGTTTGGCAACACAGCAGATGCTCTAATGCCAAGGAGGTGGCAATGAATGATCAGACAGTTCATTACGACTGGCACAAGGTGTTTAGCCAGAGACAAGTTCTTCAGCACAAATTTTGAAAGTGATTTAGTGGTGTTAATAGCAGTGCCCGGGACAACAGTAATTGTAAACATTTCTTATGGGAAGTACTTGGACACATATTATAATAGATTGACCTTGCTAAAAAAGACATTAAGGCAGCACTTTCAGTCTTGGTTCCCATTGGCTTCACAGCCACAATTTGACTCTGAAACAAGCACCTGACTTCTACAGGTGCTGAATGCCAGCAGGTGCTGTGGTCAGCAGAACAGAGACCTGAGTGATGGCACAAAAAGCACATCACACCTTTTAATCTTAGCTTTAAACCTGATAACAAAATCAGAAGGTCTGCACTGGCAGCTGAAGTTAGGCATCTGGATAAACACTGTGAGTGGATCAAGAAAAATGGAGTACTAAGCAAACAGTATTGAAAGTCACAATCAAAGATCAAAATCAAACCTCACTGCCTGTTACTAAAAACACCCAGCTTCATATATATTTCAGCATATAAAGACATTCGTACGTGTGCAGAAAATGCCCTTCACCAGGAACAGGAGGCACTGCCTGCTTCCCAGCAGGGAGAGGCGCTGCTCAGTATTTACATCATGCTCTACCACAGCCAATGCCTTTAGGCTGTTGGGAGGCTCACGGGCCTACTTCCCCCCCTCCTGGGAGCCATTACCTAGATAAATGTGATGCTCCAAGTATGAAAATAAAATGTGTGTACAAAAGAAAATGTGTTGAAAATTCTGACCTTCTTTTTCTAAAGAAAAAAAGGACTTGATTTCTGCATGAGCCTCTGCACGGTGACACCTTTCAAAGTGTTCCCAAATAACTATGCGAACATGGCATGCATTTTTTATCTTGCTCTTCAGATCCACTGATGTTTTGTCATTCAGTTCATTCACACCAGGAGTTTCAGGATGGGAAACTGGTTCTTGCAAGCAAAACCTAGATACAATAGGCTTACATAATTTATAAATAAACGGCTGCCTTGGAAATTTGACTTTTTTTTTTTTTAATGTGGTCTTGTGTCCAAATTAATTATCATCTTTGGAATAATTACTGTTGTGGTTTAACCTGGCAGGTGGCTGAGAAGCACGCAGTCATTCACTCACTCCTCCTCTTCCCAGTGGGATGGGGGAGAGAACAGGGGGAGAAAAATGTAGAACTAATGGGTTGAGATAAAACTATTTACTAAGATAGAGAAAAGGAAAAGGAGAATAGTTATGCCTATTTGTATACATGTATATGCATAGGAAGGTATGTAGCAAGTGATGCACAAGCAATTGCTTACCACCCCTCAACCGATGCCTAGCTGGCCCCTGAGCAGGGGAAGAGTGAAATAAACTTCCTCCCTTGAGCCTTCTGCTTGATGTCAAGTGGTATAGAATATTCCTTTGGCCAGTATAAATCAGCTGCCCTAATTCTGTTCCCTCCCAGCTCTTTGGGCCCTTCACTGAGGATGGCCTTGGCTCTGTACAACACTGCTTAGCAGCAACTATAAACATCAGTGTGTTATCAACACTGTTTTCCTTCCAGAACCAAAACATCGTACCAGACACTCCAAAAAAAAAACAATTTTGTCCCAGCTGAAACTAAGACAATTACTTTTTTTTGGAAAGTAGCTGTTTAAAATGTTTTCAGATGCTTGAAGAAGTGAGAAATTGTTTAGCTCAGATGAGAATCTGCTGCTCTTTAGCACTTTACGAGCAACATTCAAGTATTCTTTTGCTATTTAGTTACTTACATTTTATTCTGCGATTTTTCACGTTTACCCTGGATCAGCAAATAATCAAGGCATTTAGATATTTTTTTTTGAATGTGTTTTATTCCTTTCCCCCAAAAAATAAAATAAAATAAAAAATTAAATGCTTCTATTTAAATAGCTTTTACCACTGTATGCAAAGTACAAACAGAAATGTAAATAGTTTCTTCCACTAATCCACATCTGGCTGGGTGTAATTACATGATACATGCTGGTTAAGCACAAAAATTTTGAATAGACAGCTTTTTAATTAGGCATGTGCATTGGGTCAGAGCAGAATTAAAACGGGTTCTGAAAATTTGATTTGATAAAAATGGCACCTGCTTATTCAGCAGATCTGGGTCTTGGGTACAGTTGCAGCCATGTCTGTGTTAAATCCTCCCCCTTGAAGAGGAAGCAAAGTTCTGAACAAGGGCACTAAGTTTTATTCTGACTCACACGTCAGTCCTTCCTATGGCAGGAACAAATCTGAGCCGGAGTTATGCACTTGTGCAGTGATCCTTTGTAGAACTGCTGACTTGAAAATGTGATAAGCAGCTGTTTGCCTCTATTGCTCAGGTTTCATTAAGAGGAAAAGTCAGGGCTATCTGACCATGTCTGAGGGCCTGAATGCACAGAAAAACATTTTTATTTCATTTTTGCCAGATGTAATAGCTATTTATTTGTATTATGCTCTGATTTTTCCTGCAAACCTCAGTTCTGAGAGTCCAGTGAGTGAATGGCAGATATTTGTAAGGCAGTGACCTGTCAGCTTCGCTGTTTGTCAGCACACGGGTAAAACTTTCTGTAGAAGATGAAGACCAGGAAATAGTCCTTCTCTGCCAGTCTAAAAAGATACATTTTAATGGGCTGTTCAGCATGCTTACACACCAGCAAGTTGTCCTGAAATTATTTCTGAGCTAAAAGCAGCTGAGCATCGTGTGTCCCAGCAGCCCTCTTCATTTCAGTATGGCTGCATAAACTATCTATGAAATAAAATTGTTACAGAGCCAACAACAAAGTGGTCAGTTTTAAATGTATAGCCCTCTTCCAGTTTGCGGCTGTAGCTATGATGAGAATGCAGATCTCCCAGGTAACACGCTTGGTAAGTTTTAGCAGTGAAATAGTCCTTCTTAAAAGAAGTGAGAATTTCCTTGGCAGGTATTTTAGCTACTTCGGTATTAATATGCAATAGCCACTTCACGCTGCAATCTTCTTTAAGAAGTGATTATAATTCAGTAATTTTTATTTTCAAAACGGGGATAATTATGTGATTAAAATTAGCAAAAAGTAGGTCCACATTAAAAAATAAAAATTAGGCTAACACTGATTGCAGGGTCCCAGGTTTTATCTTTCATTTATAACACTTATGCTGCTACAGTGTGAGTATCTAGGGCCGAGATGATGTTATAAGGTCCTTTGGGAGGTCACAGTAGAAGAAAACAGAGAAATTCTGTTTACATAGAGCCTTTCAAAATCTCATGTGTTCTAACAAATGACTATACCCACATATAACAGAAACTGTTCACACACTGAATTAACACCTATGGAAAGGGAAGTGAAGCTGAGGCTCGAAGTTTCAGAATATGATTTGGTCTCTACTGTTTAACCAGCTGGTCCCTCACGTGCCGCTTCCTTCTTTGTGCTGCTGCTGGTAGATGTATGTGCATGTACAAAAACTTCTCATTTCTGAGGAGTCTTCTCCTCTTCCATGACCATCAGTCACATGTGCTGTTATTGGAATTACCATGACATTTTGTGTCTCAGTGCTGGAAACGTGTCAGCAGCTCAGAATTTATTAGTAATAGGCTACAGTGCCAGCAGTATTGCAGTACTTTGCAAAAACAGAAGACAAGGTCACTGCTGGGAAGTGACAGAAGCAGCTAGCAATAGCAGTACATAACGTGGGTGGGCAGGTGTAGGAAGAACTTCAACAATAAAGTCATCACATTGTTCACCTTATATTTTGTTAGTTCTGAAGTTTGTGCAATATATGCACGTGCAGAATTTGAAGTGTATGGTTGAGAAATACAAGTAGAAATGAGTAATACAGGAGTTAATAGTTGTTACGAAAGGTATAAATGCAGAAAAGGGAAAAAAAAAAAAAAAAGCATCCTGAGTCTTGCAGAGCTGGTTCTCCATGTGCTCCTACGCTGACTTGCCAAACCGTGGGCTGTTTTCAGCTCCATTGCTGTAGGCTATGCTGGCTATGCGGGGAGAGCAGTGCTGCCTCTGCCCCCACCAAATCACAGAGTTTCTTCTAGACTGTGAATGAGGTCATCAGTTAACAACAAAGACCTAATGTGCTTTCTTTTCTTTGAGTTCAGACTTGGAAGCAGAAAGGAGTCTGAGTACCATTGAGAAGGGCCTTCCAGGAAGCAGTTCAGTTCACTGAGGTACCATAAAAACTCCAGTTAGAGGTCTGAATATGCAAGAAACAGTAATGATAAGAAATTTACAGATGTCAAGAAATAAACCTCACAGATTCAGTTTGGATCAAGCACTCCATGGGTGAAAAAAAGTATTTTTGCAGAGTTAATAACAGGTCTCCAGATTCTGATTTGACTCTTAATGTTATAAAGGACAGGAATGTAAGTAATAATCTGTCATTAGGGGGTGTCAAAGCTCACAGATTTCTTTATTAGTCACCAGGCTAACAAAAGATAATGATAGTTTACTCCTAGATTTTTGTTTGTTTGATTGCTTTAAAATATATAGGTAACAGAACATTTAAGCAAGAAATCAGGGATTGATTCCATTTATATTACAGGAAAAAAATAATTAATGATCATGTGAAACTTTAAAAAGCAAAACAAGCTAGTCAAAGTGAAATATTCTGGACTCTGATGGATATGCCTGTGAACAAGACATAGAATTCCGCCAGGTCTAACGTACTGCGTTGTATTCGACAGCAGGGAACTAGGTTCAAACCTACGATCCTAAATTTGTCAGTCAAATGCAAGGGCCTGAATAAGGCAGAGGGAACTCTTAAGACATTTTGACAAATTTGGTTGCCAGCAGTATCCTCTAGCATTGTTTCACTCAATGCTGAATTGGGATGTTGACTGCTGGAAAGCGGAATCTGTTCTTGTGATGGTGCAGGTGTTTGAGATGAAGGACAGAATATTTTTTGCCCACTTTACTGGGTAGCAAAGTTGTCACTTCGTTGAGAGAGTGCCATTCAACTGCCTATTCTGTATAGCAGCCTTGTCTCCCTTATCCCTGAAGTCAGATAGGATTGTTAGTGCGTGTGCAGAGTTTTTAAATGTTGGGGAAATGTGGGAGGAGACTTCATAGTGAGGACACTGGTGTGCAGAGATGTCTAATCTGGAGAAGAAAAGACATGGTGGGATCTCATCAGTGTCTACAGTACCTGAAGGAAGGATGCAAAGAGGAAGGAGCCAGGCTCTTCTCATAGCTGCCCAGTGCCAGGACAGGATGCCGTGGGCATGAACGGGAACACAGGAAGTTCCATCTAAACATGAGGAAGCACTTCTGTGCTGTGTGGGTGATGAAGCAGTGGCACAGGTTGCTGAAAGGCTGTGATGTTCAAAATTCACATGGCCATGGCCCTGGGCACGCTGCTCTGGGTATCCATGCTGGGGCATGAGCTGGGCCAGATGGACCCAGAGGTCCCATCAAACCTCTGCCGGTCTGTCACTGTGGAAACAAACTCTAGTCAGTTTAGTGCATTTAATTCTAAAAAACAGACAAAGTATGATGCTTAATTTAAACATTCTGCAGAAGTTTGAGGGGACCCACTCACTGTGAAACTGTGATTTCCAGAGGCAGACTGTCTTGCTCAAATACTCGTACAGGAATTATAAAGAGGATAGCAATTATGCTTGTCCATATGCATCCATTATTATTAGAAGCAGCAGGAGGTAACTGTCCGAGAAGATGCTACAGGAACCTTTCAGGAAATTTTCCTGAAGTAGAGAGGTTTTGAACTCTGCATTAACGTGGCACCGTCTCTGTAATGCTCTTATCTCTCTCTTCCTACCAAATGCTGGGTATTTCTTTCTGTGTCAGTAATAAAAAATTCTCAGCCTGGCAACTGAGTTAGGTTGGAAAAAACTCCTACAATCCAGAGATATATTTGAACAATTTCTGAAATTAACCCCTTTTAATCCTTCTTCATGTCTCATGATCTGAAACTCCCTCCCAGGCTAACACCACTGCAGCTTCACCATGAATTGAACTTGGTAACTCATGCCTTTCTCCTCATCCCTTTTAACCTTCAGCCATATGTTCACCATATGACAATATAGCATTACGGGTCTCAAACAGATCAACTGTGAGTTATGGCTTCAGAGTATGCCCTAGATACAGTGTTCACATTAAACCTCAGAAAGCATAAGAATCTTTAAAAATGTTGATAGAGGAAATGTTGAAGAATTTGTGAGGGATAATAGAGCTTCATTATTCTGAGTAGTTCTTACCTAAGACCTTCGAATGCTCATTTTTGCCTGTTCAGTGACTGGGGGAAGGGATGACTTCAGCTGTATATTTTCTTAGCATGCTTTTTGTGCACTGGCTAATTTCTTTTCACTGGATAGCTATTGTTATGTCAATTAGTTTATCTAATCTCCTGATTTCTGAAACACATCTTGTTTTAAGTTTTAAAACACAGCCAATGCTGTACAAATATATAAAGTGAAGCAGACAACGTTTCCCTGCCCTGCACAAATAATGCTTTGATCCTTTTGCACCCTCTGCTTAAGTGTTGCAAGAGAGGATGAACAGATTGCTCTCCTCCCACTACATATCTGCATTGCCAGCACTCAGGGAAATAAAGACTGCATGGATTAGAAAGTTACAAGGGTACAATGAAGGCATAAGCTACTGCAATAGGAGCATGTATTGAAGAGGTCTCAGTTCAACAGTATCCATCCTATTATGAGCAATGTCAGCCTCGCTGCTAATGTGGAAGCCAGGGATGAGAGTGCAGGTAAGATCTTTCTATAGCAGGGCATGATCAAATCACAATGAATTGCAGCTGCTGCCACTATAATGTCATACAGCAAATTCTTTCTCTCTTTAATATATTGATTTTCAAAAACTGTTTTTATGGCATCAGCTGCTTAGGACAGAAGTATTGGAGCTCCTTCTGCACTACCTATGAAATGAACATACTTCTTTTGCTTATAGCTTGAAATCTATTTATGACGCATTTAAGACTGTATTTGTGGCTCCTATTATTTGTGAATATTATTCACAAGCACTTTAACAAATTCTGTTCACACTTTTTCCCTGAACACTCTCTGAAGAAATCTTTCAACAAATCACAATTTGTGCATAGGCAATTAATTACTGTCAGGCTGTTAGATAGTCTGACTGTGTGGGAATTGACCATTTCATTTTCACGTATAAATAATCTTTGCCTTTTCCTGCATTGGCATCTTGATGATGCTCTTTTTTCCTCAGTTTGCTTGATTAGATCTTTTGATTTAAGCACTTGAAAGATGTAATTTCACAAATATACTCAAAGCAATTCCACACAAACTACCTCTTCCTCCCCAAGTAATTCTCATTTTATTGTTGAGTTTTGAAATATCATTATAAAACAATATGTTATGATAAGTCAATTATTGAACTGTATACCTTGTAGACATCTCATCATGTTGTCTGTATAAATGATTTTTTCTTCCTAATTAATGGTAGGATAATAAGAGGATTTAGAAAAAAATACTTCAACTTGCAGAGTTCTCTAACCAAACCTTCCTATTGTTGTTTCATTAAAGTGCAAACCAGCTGTGGTCAACAAACTATTCTGAATATTGTTTTTACAAATCACTTATTTTAATGCATACTGTAACATTACCTTAAAGTTATTTATGAATATTAATACATATATCCATTCTAATAATAAGAAGGAAAGCAAATCTGTTTCTGAAATTTCCTTAAAAAAATATGATTGGTGCAGGAGCAAATAGCCCACAAATAACCTGTTGATTTGAAGCATAGTGCTCTGACTGGTAGTTCTGTACAAGATTCTGAACATAAAAGTAAAATCTTTATTTTCATTTGACAAGCTGATTTAGTTGGAAATTTGGAAATCTTAAACTGTCTTTCTGGTGTTTGCCTAGATTCCTTCAACTATAACAGTTTGTCTAGTAAAAAGCTATTATACCTACGTACCAAATTTGTTCTGTCATCATGCTTAAACCATCACAGCTACGGCAAAATACCACTGAACTTTTCTTCAATATGCGAGATTCAGTTTAGTTCCTGCCTAGAATAGGAAGTGACTGTAGTAGTTCTGGATGTTTGATAGCAACAACATTTAATAGAAAACTGTCAATATCATGTCCAATAAAAAAAGTATTTCTTCAATCATGTTAGCTGAGCCTTTCATCTCTGTTCATTGATTCTCGTGTCCACAAGTACTTATTACTTCCTTTCTTCTTTACTTTTACTCTTCAACAAACAGTAACATTTCTTAATAACAAGCCCTCCAAATAAGCTACCACTGTATCTTCAAAAAAAGTCATCTGTGGAGTACACTGAAAGGAGCAGAAAAATAGGAAAGAAATGTTAAGAAAAGGTATATTTCTGAATCCAGTTTAATTCTCCAGCTGTGAGCTATCACAGAAAAGAAATAGTACTACCATTGTCTGCCTGTATTACATTTGTTGGCAGACAAACTAATTTTTTGTCTCCACTGTTTGAGTCAACATGTTGGTCTAATCTATTTTATTTTTTAATAGAGTTCTATCTCATTAAAAAAAAAAAATTGTACAGTGTACAGTTACTAAAGTTTTCTCTTATTGTCACTCTCTTCTTCTCTTTCTAGGTGATGTGATTGTCTATATTAATGAAGTTTGTGTCCTTGGACATACTCACGCAGATGTAGTCAAACTCTTCCAGTCTGTTCCTATTGGTCAGAGTGTCAACTTGGTGCTATGTCGTGGATACCCTTTGCCCTTTGATCCTGAAGATCCTGCCAACAGCATGGTGCCACCCCTTGCAGTAATGGAGAGGCCTCCGGTAGTGGTAAATGGAAGACATAACTATGAAACTTATTTGGAATACATTTCTAGGACTTCTCAGTCTGTTCCAGACGTAACAGATCGACCACCACACTCCTTGCACTCCATTCCAGCAGATAGTCAGCTTGATAGCACATTCCCACCACCTGCCCATGATGATAATGTATCAATGGCTTCTTCTGGGGCCACCCAAGCTGAACTTATGACCTTAACCATTGTGAAAGGGGCCCAGGGCTTTGGCTTCACTATAGCAGACAGTCCTACAGGACAGAGGGTGAAGCAAATTCTAGACATTCAGGGATGTCCTGGTTTGTGTGAAGGTGACCTCATTGTTGAGATCAACCAGCAGAATGTACAGAACCTGAGCCATGCAGAAGTAGTGGATATACTTAAGGAATGTCCTGTTGGAAGTGAAACTTCTTTGATTATCCATAGAGGAGGTAAGTTTGGAAAGTCTGTACAATTGCAAAAATGTATGTAAAAGGTTCTAAACCATAAGACGTCCATATATTCACTACATCCTTGTGTGCTAGATGGGAAATTAATTTCCATATTGTGGGAGGTAACACTTGGTTCTGGATAAGTATGTCTGCAATTAAGTATTCTAGGCAAAACGTTTGTGTTTTGAGTGTCAACAATCCCTACTCTGTAGAAGGGTAAAACTAGAGCATTTCAGGACCTTTCACCCTTCAATATTATGTGTGATGTGTGCAGCAAACTCTTATCATCCCTACCCAGTGCTGCAAGCTTTGTATGTATTTGCTTATATTGCATAATTAAGGTAGATCAAAATTGGAGCGGTCTTTTAGCCATTTACAAGATTATTAGTCTGTATAAGCCATTTTTTTTCCTTGTAAAATTCTTGTATAGCAATTGTTTTGTTTCTTTCTGAACAACAAAGATCAAACAAAGCATATTTTTCTCTCCTTTAAAAAGTAGCTTCTAGCAACTTCGTTTTTGGGATTTACCTGACACGGTAAACATGAATACACACAACTGGAGGGGTAGAGCCAATACTTATCTGTAAGAAAGCAGTAATGACAGAAGTTCGAACACCTCGACAGTGATAAGTAGCAGCTTTTAACAGTTTAGCCAAACACATTTTCATGATGGTTTGTTATGAGCATCCATCACAATTTGCAATTGCCTGAATTTAATAGTAAGACTTAATTTCTTTAATGAAAGATCTTTATTCCTCTCAAGTCATTCATGTCACTGAATGTATGTTACTCTATGCTTCAGAAGAAAAAGAAAAAAAAAGGGGGCGGGGGGATTCTATACAGACATGTCTGTTACTTTCCTTCTAATTAGTAGAGTTTGGAAAGTGTTTTTATGTGCCAAATGTTTCTCTTTTAAAAACCTACAGAGCCTTAGAACAAGGAATCTGGTAATATTCATCAAAAAGCAGAAATAATAAACATTAGATGACAAATATCTGCAGATTCACATAGTAAAGTATTTTTAATAGCTATGTGTAAAGGCATGATTTATCGATGACAGAATCTAACATTTCTTTGAAAGAAAACCTAATTAATACTGATGAGTAAAAGCCAGTGGTGTTATGAAAGTATGTAGACTTAGAGAAAGTTAATCATTGCAGGGGTGCCATAGTAGTTGCTATTCAGTCTGGTTTTATTTAACAGATATTAAGAGTCTTAAAAAAAAAAAAGAGTAAGCTGCATTTTTTTCCTTGAAAATTATGACAAATTAGGGAGCATTACATGGCAATAAAGAGCATGAAGGGAATTAGAAGGGTTAATAGCACACCAAAAGATGACATTTTGTTTTGAAAAATGAAACCTAATCCACCTCAAGAGGAAAACAATTCAGAACACCAATCTTCAGAGAGAAGTGGAGTGTGAAATCCAGTATGTTGAGCAAGTCTGAGTAATAATAAACACCAAAATAGATATTTCAGCAATCAGTGCTGGACAGTAGCAGAAAAAAAAAAAAAAAAAAAACCTGAAGCAAAACATACTCAGGCCCAGGAGGATAATTTCTCTCTCTCAAGAGAATTTTTTCTGAGAACACAGACTCATGCTCAAAACAAGTTGATCGACATGTTGGTTTAACAAGTTCTGCTACATTAACTGTGCTATGGTTATTTTATATACAGCGTCATGGAAGATGAGATATAATGTACTGAGCTCAATCCTCAAAATATACGTGTATATTTATACTCTCTTGCCCTTTTTCAGGCTGAACACAGAGGTGCAGGTAGTTATAGTAGCCCAGTTGACACAAAATATGTGGTCCAAATGCAGTAACTCATTCCTGAGTCTCAGCCTTCTGTTGATGGGAGTGAACATTGGTTGGATTTTCTTCATTTGTTTGTTTCTTTAGCTATGCAGTGAAGAGAAACAGAGCATGGTTTGTTCATGGCAAAACAATGTCTCAGTCTAGAGGAACTGATTGGAAGCACTATGGAGTGATGAAGCTTAATGGGGCGAGGCAGAGCAAATGAAAATTTAACTTTACCATTAAACATTTCTGTACATAATGAATAAGGAATATGTTTCACTACTAGTTTGTTAGCCTTGGAAATAGTCTCAGTAAATAAAAAGCAGAGTTCCGTTTGTTCGAATGATTCAAAATAAAAAGTGAAAAAGTATGGTATATGAGACAAAGCTTCACTACCTCAGATGTGACTAAGTCGTAGCTTAACAGAAATAGGAGAACGGTTTTACTACCTGTGGTTTCACAAATCTGCAGAGAAAGGCAGTGTATTTGTGTGACCAAATATACACCTATAATGTAAGTAATGGTGTCTATGCTAGTCATCACATCTCCTTTAATAGTCACAGAAGATAAATAGGCCTTTCTAGGATATAATTCATGTCATTTCAATGTAGATGTTTCAAATAAGTCAGCTGTACCCTAAAAGTACATATTTTGCTTGACTGACCATAAGAGGAACTGGGGATAGCTGGTTAACATGTCTCCTACAAAGAATGAATAAAAACTGATTGTATGATTTAGACATGTGAGATAATCTGAATATAAAACAGAATTCTAGTTCTTTGAGAAACCTGCTATGATTCTAAAATATTCAGTATGTGACACTGTTGAAGCAAGGCATACTTTTTCATTACTCATATATCCAATTTTTATTTTTTTCCCTTTAATGTGTAGTGACAGATGGATAGTACCATCCCTTCTCATCGTTACCGTATGCATCCTGTGTTTAGCATCCCATTTATAAGATTAATACCCAAGTAATATTCCTGCTTGTGGAAGAGGGAGAATGTTTTGCATAAGGTTGTGTGTTGCCTTGTAACGTGTTCTGTCTTTGAAATGAATATGGCCTGACTGCGTAGTTTACTGTCACAAATTCATTTTTGTAAGTGACTCAATTTTTCTCTCATCCAGTCATCGTTGCTACACTGGAGAAACAAAACAGATCAACATTGGCTTAGTTATATTCTCACTACAGACGAAAAGCATTTTATACAGCAAAGAATGTTCTCCCTTATGCCTATAATATGTATACTACAGCATTTAAAAAGCTTTTTTCCCTCAAGCTTATGAAGTCAACAGCCAGCATATGCAGGGAAAGAAGAGACTTCATATTTCAAAAGGATGGAGGGAATGATGTACTCAAGTGTGATGGTATCCCCAAAAAAGAGTATCTGAACCATCAATAAGTGGAAAGCTGGCATTGGATACAACAAAGTACTTGACCCACCATTGAATTTTTAGTATAGTCCTCTTAAAATTTCTAAGGAAACAGTAGTCATACTCCTGCATGGTTTTTGTTTGATTGTTTGTTTCAAAACAAAGGGAAATAGTATATATTATGTCTGAGAAAATACTGAGCAGTATTGGTTTGGTGAAGTCTATGATACTCTATACTACAGACCTTACACTCTTCTTTCTTTTTACCAGTCAGCTTTGTTACTAAATACATGGTGCTGCTTGATTCAGTTTCTTTGCATATGTTCTGGCTGACAAGCCATATATTTCCCATTTATTATAATAAGTTGAAATAAGTGTTCATATTGCTAAATACATATATTTTTTAAAAGGAAAAAGAAACAAAAAAGGAAAAGAAAATATGGTGGAAAAGATCTTCCTATTTTCTTTAAGTATAAAAAAGATAGGAAGAAAAGTATATGGAAGTGTTTTGTTACTAAACGGATTTTTACCTCTCCAGCTTTGTTTCAGCCTTTACAGTTAATCCACAATTTCTTCAGCACTCTATCTTGAGGACAGGTTGCTGAAATAGTATGGAACTATGGTAAAGTAGAATAGAATAGAATAGAATAGAATAGTCCATAAATCATAGAATCATTTGAATTGGAAGGTACCTTCAAAGCTCATCTAGTTCAACCCACCATCAGCTACAGCTAGAGTCCCTTCCAGCCTCGTGACCTTGAATGTCTCCAGGGTCAGGGCATCCACCACCTCTCTGGGCAATCTGTTCCAATGCTTCACTACCCTTACTGTAATTTTTTTTCTTATTTCCTATCTAAATCTCCCTTCTTTTAGTTTGAAACCATTTTCCCTTGTCCTATCACAACAGACCCTGCTAAGGAGAGCTGGAACATGAACTTTGAAGGTCCCACATCCAGCGGCCTGACCTCTTCAGGACTGACCTGAAGTTAAAGCATATTAATGCAGGCATTATTCAGATGTCTCCTGATGAACACTGACATTCACTAGGCACCAGACACCTTACTAGAAAGCCTGTCTCAGTGTTTGAATACTGTCTGAAACACTGCGAGTATGAAATATCTATCTTTCTGGATGTGGATAGAGCAGAAACTCTGCATTAGACCAGAAGAATTGGAAAAAGCAGTAGGAAAGTGACTGAAGCAGAACATACCAAATCTTTGTAAAGCCAAATATTCACTGATTAGAATATCAAAAATTGTTTGTGGCATGTTTCTGTTGAATGAGCTATCCAAGTACTTGATGTGTACTGTATTTTTTGAACATAACTTTGAAATATATTAACTTGTAGACAGCAGACCAGCCCCCAAATTGTTTCTATTTATAAACAAACTGGCACTCCCAAAAGTAGAACCATCAGGACAATGTCTGAAATATTGCTGCTAAGGAAATCTGAAAATAAATGCATCAGGCTGTCAACTCCTAAACAAGCATTGCTGAGTGAAAAATAAAAATAAAAATAGAAAATTAGGAAAAAAATGCAAAAAATGTGAGCCTGACAAAGTTCCTACTTCAGACAGCTGCTTTATAAGGGGGGAATCCAAACAGGCTCTGAGAAACTGAGGCTGTTAGTATGAAACAGAGCCAGAGTTGCATCGTCTATATTACTTTATTGTTAACCACTTCTGACATGGGACTGGAATAAGGCAGCAGCCAGTTTCACCTGGACAGGGTAGGGGAAATCAAAATGAAGAAGAGATTAAATTATGTAGATGTAAACTGTGGGAATGGCCAGGTCTCTTTCTTTGGTTTTGTACAAACTGCCATAGAAGTTTATGATTCCTCTAGACTGCTAGCAGATACCATTATATCACTTGCAGCATCAGCAATTCCTACAACAGAAATTTCACCCAAAAAGAACATCCCTGCCTATTTTAGTGAATAAGCTTAGTCCTTCATAACAAGGAGATATCAGATATCATAACAAGGATATCTTGAGTACCCTTTCCCTTGACTGATCCTCAAATTTAACTCTGTGTCACAGAGATAGAAAGTTTTTTTTAATCCAGAATTGTTACACGGTGGCTTTCAATTCGTCTGGTCAGGGAAGCTCATGCTCCTCCTCTCTTTTGGAAATGCTTCACAAGGCAGTAGCATCTCCCAGCTAGCGTAAATCTGACACAGATGGCTCCCTTGGTTCCAAGATCTCTAGCTTTGACTCTACTTCTGCAGTTCTTCATTCAAAATGTCACTGACTGCCTGGTGCAAACTGGAGACCCTGTATCTCATGGCTTACTCATCCACAAATCCAGACTTTCTAGTTAACAGTGCTAAGGGTTTGAATAGATTAAATTATCAACATGATGGTGTAGGTTTTTTATTTGGGTCTTTACAGATGTTTTCTATTATCTTATTAGCTCTTCTCTTTTAGATTCTTGAGGCGTTGGTGATTTTTTTCCCTCAGTTTCTCCCTAAAGCAACCCGGGTTTGGTTTCATTGCTTTGTATGAGTGCTATATTTGAATTAAGAGTAGTCTGTTCGTACTTTGTTCATGAAGGTATGTTTGTTTCTGTTGTCTCTAACCAGAGATATTGGGACATGCAAAGTCTAATAACTCTCCTGCTTCCCACCCCATTGTCTTCTCTCCAGACTTTTATTCCAACTGTACATTTGCTCTTGACCCCTATTCTCCTGGGTTTTTTTGAAAGTATTCCGTTGTTGAGAGGAAGCGAATTCCATTTGATGATGTCTGCAATTTTAGTCCTGCTGTGTTCTTAAATGGCACATACGTCTGTCTGAGTTTAAGGGAAGTTTGGTCCCTCAGAGGGAATGTGCCTGGCTACATACAGTCGAACAACTGAACCATATGAAGTGAACCCATAGGAGCCTAGAGGTGAACCATGGGCACTGCTGACACCTACAAGTCAGTGATGTAAATTTCTGTCCAACATGCTGCTAAAACATCGTATTTCAATTTTCTCTTTGACTCATCAGCCCATTTTGCCAGTTTCAAAATTATTTTCTTTCATGTGACATCATAAATTCACCAATTTCCTCAGCATGAGCTCTCTCGAAAAGTATCCTTCTCATGCTGGGTTTTTAGTTGTTTCATTTTTTTGCTTATTTTTATTGTTGCTTTTTGCTAGTGATGATAAAAATTCTGTTGAGTCATGCTACATTGTCCACTTCATTGGCGTTGCTATTAGGTGTCATACTGCCCTTCTTTCCCCTTAGCATTATCTACTTGTCCCTTCCTATCTTTCTTGCACATAAATTGGTATTTTGTGCAAAGTAATTTAATAACACCCTTTTGATAGAGACAGTCCTCTTTCCTATGTTAATTCCAGGAATAAAATCTTTGAAAGATTTTTAGAAAACATTGTCACCATGCAAGAAATACTGCTTTCATATTAACATAACTTGACGTGGAAACTCTGCTTCATTTTCACAAGGCACATCTGACCCTGCAGAGTATCGTATTTTTATCTCTGAGAACATGTACTCTCCTAGTAACCTTCAAATTATTTACTTTTTGTCCTACACATTAGAACTGTTTTATACTTGGGATTATCTTGAAATAGTTTTAAGTACCTTGTAATTATTTGATATTCAATTTGCTTTAATAAACGTTTTACATGTTATAGGAGGTAAACTAAGAAGTCAATTATATATATAGCTTAGTTTACTAAGAGAAATGGTTACCTCTCAGAAGCACAGGGAATGACAAATTTGAACAGAGGGAGCCACGAAAGGAGATCAGCTACCTTAAAATCTGCACTAATGAGACTTCCATATTTTTTCTTGTATAGCTCTGATTAGCAGTGAAACAGTGTGCAATTGCTTCCATATTTCTGAATAAAAGGGAAAGAAAGCATAGATCTCCTTAATGAATATGGATTCCTGAAAAAAATAGACATCAATAACAGTTAGTAGCTATTAGACTGTATTAATGGAAATAGTATTAATTGCATTGCGTTTCAAAGTGGTGGTGTTATGGTTTTGCTGCTTCTTTCTTATTAATGTTCGTGCACTGTGTGGTACATTTGTGGATAATTCTGCAAAGCGTTAGATAAATCTTTTTAACATATATTGCATAGGAGGTTTTTAATGACTATTAGCAAGCATTTTGTTTCAGAAGTACTTTTATTATCAGTGGTACTGTTTTCTAATATGAGCTTATATGGTCTGTACTAAATTTGAGCAGTACTTCCATTAAAACTTATGGGGATGCTTTCCTAGGGATGTGTGTGCCTAACTCTTGTTGACATTAAGAGGGGTTAGTTTGCACACTGAGTGGAGAAATAGGTCCCTTCAGAAAGTCTTGTAGCAAAAAGAAATTCAAGTTTATGGACACAGACTCCCATCATGGCATTCCATAAGGATCTACACAATCAGGCACCATTATTAGGTCCATATAGAGACTTGCCATGCAACTGCTCCCCTGTGCTGGGGAGCACAGAGCACATTTGTGTCTGGGAGCTGCAGTGCATGTCAGTATTAGAACACAAGAGCTCTGCTGGCCACACTGCAGACTGTTTTCAGTCTTACTGATATTAGGTGAATAAATTAATACCAAATAATAACTGTTTGAGAAAAACAAAAAACAATTTTTGACTTGACAACATCGGAATTTGGCCAGGCCAGAAGAGTTTCTCCTCTGTTTTTGCCAGTAATATTATCAGAAAGCTGTCCATTTTGTATGTATCTTGATAAAAAATTACATTTTTTGTAATCAAATATCTCCTAAGCATGGTACATGGGAGAATCAACTGCCATACTAGGGCATGAAGAAACTCATTCTCTCCTAATTGCCCATAGTCTAGGCTCTGAGTGATCTCCCCCTTCCTCACAGGAAATCTGAAAGATCTCAGTCTAGGGAGGGAAAGCTACATAGCTGAACTCTTAATTCTACCATAAACCTATGCTTGTATACTAAGGCATGTCTAAAATTTAGTCTAAATGTGTTGAAGAATGTTTCTGTTGGTTCAGTATAATGTAAATGTCCTATTAAAAGACATTTGTTGGGTTTCCAAATCTGTTGTCAAAGTACCTTGTGTAGACATTGTGACATGGTGATTTGTAATATAGTGCAATATTTAATAGTAATAAAGTAAGCTAATACACTATGAAAAAAAAAAAAAGTGAGTACATCATCTATTGTGCTACAGACATGAGACACAGCACTGGGAAGATGGGAAGGTGTGATTTTCAGGCACCACCCAAACCATTTACATAAGCTACAAAACTCACTTGGCTTCTAGAGTTTGCTTGTTATCGAGTTAAAATGCAGAAACTAAATCGGTCTTCTATATGAAATGTTTTTCCCTGTGAAATTCTTTAAGCAATTTTATTTTACTTTCCTAAAAAGGAAGAAAGACTTTAACATGGCTACACTTACCCTCTATGAGTAATGCTCATCTTCTTTACTTTTTTATAAACCAAGAGCATACATTTATTAAATACAACACTGCCCTTCTCAGAAAGCCTTAGGGTGACTCATAATTCAAACCCAATCAAAAACAACACCAGGGATGCATCAACCTTTGCTGTGTCACCTTCAGATTACAGTATAAGAACAACATGGAAGCCAAAGTTGTCAGGCACAAACCCTGAAAGTTGACTCCCAAGTGTGTCAAAACATATTTCTAAAAGAAATAAATTACTTTCCAAAGCCAGATTTGTCATAACTTGGAGCAGTATTTCAGTGTATAAGAAACATACTGTGCAGCTTTTCCTGTTTGGTAAATGGGAATAATTTTGAGTTCTATTTATTTTGTACTTTTTATTAACATGAGCTAAAAAAGAACACAAGCTTTCAGTGTACACATTCATAAGATCACCTTATTTTTAGCTTATGTTCCAGTTTCATGCAAATTATATTTAGTGGGCATCATAGAATAGTTTTTCCTGTCATGTAAGCAATCTATTGCATTTCGTGAATTGAGAATTTCTATAGATCCAGACACAATTAGAAAAAGATGCTTCGTGCAAGAAAAATAACATCCCAGATTTTAAACTTTAGAATGAGAAAATATTTTAAAATTACTTTAAAATTATTTTATCAATTAGTTTTCATTTCCATTAGTTGTTTCATTTCCCGTTTCCCCATTGGCATGCTAATATTTTAAAAGAAAAAATGATGATGAAGATTAAAATAATAGTAATAATAATAATATAGTTTTTCTTAAAGAATAAACATAATACATTATATAATACTTCAGTGTTTAGTTAACATCATAGGGAAGGTTTACTCACTATGGGAAATATCTCAGTAGTATATGCATATATTTTAATACCTTTAATAATTATGTTTGTCACTGTAACATCTTT
>JAOWBP010000001.1:10980686-10995502 GCA_028571105.1 Tragopan temminckii
CTTTTTATTTCAAGGTAAATATTTTTTCTCTCGTTGCTTGAGTAAGAGTCTGATGCTCAAAGCTATTAAAAAAAGACAAGCCTTTGGAAAAAAAAAAAAAGAAAAAAAAAAGATGTAATAATGATTGTTTTTATTAGAACCTGAGCCACTAATTGCCCCTCCCTACACATCACCTCATGTTTTAATTATGACGTGATCATTTCAAACACCTACTTGTGTTCATAATTTCCATCTATTTTAAGTTATTGTTTCCTTTTAGGATTTGTTCACGATAGCGTACAGGTTAATTGAATGCACTTGTTCCTCTTGGGTTTGTTTACCTAAATAGGGGAAATATTTGAATAATTGCATTAATGTTATGTCTTTGCTTTAGATTCATGAGAAACCCATTTTCTCTCCCAACAGTTCTTTTTGAATATTAGTCTGAAAATATTTCATGTCTTAAGAAGTGAGCCCATTTGTAGCTTGAGTTCTGTGCACCTAATCCACACATACCAAGCACAGATCAAGAAAATGTAAACATACAGATGGAGGGGTCAGGTGTCACACGAATGACAAGAAATGGTTCCTTGCATCCTGCTAAACGTGTGTACCAGGAGTCTCAGCTCTTGGAGTGGTTGTAGCTGTCATATCCATTTAAAAATAATGGGTTCTTGGAACCTCTGCAATTAAGGCCCACTGTAGGCGACTCTCACCAATCTCAGTAAAAGAAAGAAAAAGCATGGAAAAAAATCTACTGTGACAGTAAATTTATACAGAAACTTTTATAGGAAGGAAAACTTTTGCTAAAGTGTTGTCACAAGGACTTTGATAAGATGTCTGTGGAGTAAGTTAATGCTCTGGGAGTGCTCATCAGCCATCTGTTCATTGACTTCCAAACATCTATATGAGAAAGGTCTGTGTAGTGCTTGGGACAGCTTGGCTCAGAAAGCCATATGCAGCAAGGCTTTTAGAACAAAAACAAAAAAAAAAAAAAAAAAAAAAAAAAAAAACAAGGAAAAAAAAAAACAAGGAAAAAAATGTACAAGAAGCCCAGTGAAAGCTAATGGGCAAAACTCTCACTGTATCATCAGCGAGACAGGCGATGTGGAGGGAGGATGACGTGCCCTGAATACTGCTTTGGATGCAAACGGCAAACGTCTTAGTTTTGACACTGCTAAGTTCCTCTCTGCAGCACTACCACATGCCATCGCTGCAGAAATCAAGGTGTTCACAGGCTTCAGTTTAATTACGTGTCTGCCACAGAGATGAACATCCTTAAAGGTCCTGTGGTTAGGTGACACTTACATTGGTTACTTGTGACTTAACAAGGCCTCAAGTTTTCCAGGAATCAATACGAAGTTGTGAGGAAACTTGCTTTGTCTGGTGATTGGAGGAAAATGGAGTTGAAAAGTTAGCAAAAGTCATGCACAGGGCAGCAGGCTAATAACCATAGGCTCGTTTTGTACTGCTGATGTTTGGACTCATGTCTGTACATGGACTCATATAGTATTTTTAACGAAATAAAGAAATCAAGGCATGATTATGTCTTGCGAACGTTCTAAACCTTGTCTGATAAGAGTCTGTTAGCAAACCGAACTTTGCTGCAATAAATGCATACTGAATTGGAAGTGAAACGTATATGAAATTCGTAATCATATTTTATCATAAAAGCATGCTAAATTTGTATACAGGAAGAAATAAAGACAGTAAGTGTGAAGTGATTTGTTTTTTCTTATAGGAGAGTTTCATTAAAAAAAAAAAAAAAAGAAGTACAGCAGCCTAAAACTAGAATTTTCCTTGATCTGAGGGAAGAAATATGTATAAATATTTTCCCCCAAAAGCATTGTAAACCGATATCTGTTTTCTGTTACTGGTGTTTGTTAGTAATGACAGTTCCCTGCTCTGATTTGCAGAGAAGCTCAATTTGAAAGGTGGTAAATATAATTAATAATTGAATGTCAGAAATATTATTTCCACACTGCTCTGCAAGGAAATGCAATTCTGATTTTTAAAAATCATATTACTGCTTCCTCAACTTATTTATTTAAAATGAAATCATTAACATTTTTATAAAGGTGCTGAGCAACAGCTGCTGCATCTTAGTGTAGTTTAAGTAACCATTATTTAAAAATAAATCATTATTTACTGAAAAGTAAATTTGGAGAAGTATGGGAAGTTACATATTTTATTGTCACATGGTTGCACATTACATCACATTTCACTGCATGATGATGGGTGTAATTAAACTTTCATTTAAAATGAATAAAGTGATGTGGTATAATTCAGAAAGTGTCTGCAGCTTATGCAGGAAAGCAATGATGAGAAGGAATGGCTGTCAGACACATGGGCGAGCAGGAAACTCCCTATGGGAAGAATCAATTGAATTGCATGAAGTACATTTAGGTGGCTCTAAGTTGACATTTATTACTTCAAATTTTAAAGTGTATGTCTCTGTATGTGTTTATATGTGTGTATATACATGTATGTATATATAATGTTCTCAGCTATTCTATTTTTTCTAGAAGGCATCCCGTGAAGTTGAACTGTTGAGGTTTGGGAGTTGGAGAGGGGAGTAGAAATTTGGGAATGGATTAAGGAGGTTATAAGAGCTTATCCTGTGTGTGCATGTGTAGTTAAATACAAGCTGGTGAAGAGGTTGAGTAATATTAGTATTGCATGAATACTCGAGAAATTGAAAGATGTACTTTTTGGACAACAGTTCTCAGTCTTGTCTCTAAATCAATAATGGATTGATGCCCATCTGCCGAGTGCTGCCATCCAGGCAGGGTCCCATCATTTCTTTTGGAGAAAACACAGCAGGAAATGGAACCAAGGAAAAAAGCAATACTGAGAAGTGAGGCCAAACCAAGTGCAAATCTACTGCTTCTCACTGCCAGCTGTATATCTGGCTGCAGAAGGCCAACACAGTTAAGTATGCAAATCATTAGGATGTATTCTTCAGATAAGCTTCCAAGCCTCATTTTTCAACATATACAGGAATCAGTTCTGTAGTTCTGTAGAACAATATTAAAAGGTGAAAAAAGGGAGCTTGCAGACCCCAAAGGAAAGTACATTTTGTTTTTATTCTTTTCCATGTGAAGTTTCTGTTATGCTTACAGTGTATTCCATATGCATTTTGCTCTTGAATTCTTTCATTTGCAGCAATAGCCATATGTATCGATGTATCAGTTATAATTCTGGGCATTTATGGTTCACATCTATTATCCATAATCAGCATATGTTGAATAAAATGACTAAAGGGCACTTTTGTTTAGATTAGGAAAAAGATATACAGTTCATCTGAGGAGACATGCTAATTCAGGAAAATTAAAACTGTCATGAAATATATGTGAGATAGAAAGAACATTATGGAACTAGACCTTGTGTCTAGCACCTAGTGTTTGGCGTAAGTCCCCGACTGTCTCATCTTACATGGGGCCTTGATCTAATATGTGAATTGAAATCTGAAGAATTAATTTTAATATCAGTTCCAAGGTATGTTACCTCTAGAGGTTTCATCCTTCCAATGTGTTTTTGTACTCATATGGATATCCAGTACTTGTTTTAAATCTCATTGGATCTTTTACCTTCATGGCACTCTAGACCCATTAGTTCTCTTAATATAATTTCATGCTGTGTGAATAAACATTGCCTTTTCTATGTTTGAGTGTAAATGTTGTCAATTTTATGTTGCAGTATGTCATTATTTCATTTATAAATACTTATCAGAAATTTTTACTATCAAGTAAAAATATGATAAGTCCAGCAGCATAAATTTTTAGGTGGAGACAGTAAGTAAACAGGGGAGAAAATAAAAAGTTTCAATCTGACCTGGAGTAATTTTTGCTGATGATAAGCTACGGGACGTGCAGTAGTACCAGTGGGCAGGGAAGGCTACCTCTACAAATGTTCCTCAAACACCAAATCAGTGCAAGTTGATTTGAGACATCTTTCTGCAGACATCCTTACGAGTTTCAAGCCTTATTTTTAGCTTTCAAGGGAAAAATGTTCTTTAACTTTCAGACTCATTAGCTGTACAGAACAACAGCGGGTATGAAAAATTTCAGATTTCTGCCATCCAAGATGTTAAGCTTGTTTCTACTACAGGTGCTGGTGGTGGCACACAAGCCAGATCTATGCAGGATACCTGTTATCTCAGCTTGAATTTGCAGATGGGAAGAAGTCTGTCTACTCTTTAGTAAAGAAGTTTCTATCTAGACATGGCAGAGTCAGTGAACATAAAACTTTCCAGGATTACTTTTCACAATATACTTTTTGTTTAAAAGCACTGTCACTTGTTACAAAACAGCCAGTGTTTGTCTGCAAAGCACTCATTACCTAATTATCACAGAATTCCGGGAGCATCAAATGTTATTTACAAATCCAATTCCTTTTGTTTTTCATCTGTAGAAAGATACTTTCCCTAGTTTCCTTGTGATTTTAATTGTTTTTCTAAATTCACCTTGGAAAATGAAATAATGAAGTACATACTACTCTTACAGATTAATTCATTTTTTTGAATGAAAAAGCAGCCTTCCTCTGGGAGGTCTCAGTTTAGATCTTTTGACATTTGTGTTTCTGACACAACTATTTGTCATGAACTTTTAATCTTAGGAATCTCACAGGCTTTTTTTTACCTGCTGTTAAAATGAGAATGAGGTGTTTTTTGGTGTTTTTTGTTTTTGTTTTGTTTGGGTTTTTTTTGTTTTGTTTTTTATGAAAGCTATGTGAAAAACATGCATTTTAGAAAATGTGCCCCAATATCCTTTGAAATGCTTGTTTTTATTTAATTCTTAGTGTGTTTAACTTTTTGAATGTTGTGCTGCAAATAGTGTTTACAATTAGTATTTCAAATTATCTCCTTTTATGAAAAATGACGTCTGGAGTTTTAAACATTTGTAAGCTACAGGAGAAGTAGTAGATTCAAGTAGAAGCACGGTAGAAGTAATAGCTTCAAGGCTAGGTTGGATGGGGCCCTGGGCAGCCTGGTTTAGTATTAAATGTGGAGATTGGTGGCCCTGCCTGCAGCATGGGAGTTGGAGCTTGATGATCCTTGATGTCCCTTCCAACCCAAGCCATTATGTGTACAGCAGGTATCAGTCAGTGGATAACAAAGGAAGTAAGTAGTTGTTTAGAAGAGATGGATGTGTGTGATCACTTGCTAACAATGGCAAAAGAAACAGAACGATATCAAAAGATACAAGCAACTCCCCCAAGACTTCGCTGCCTTGCCTAGATGGATGAAACAATTCTCTAGGCACTGCCTTTTAAAAAGTCTCTATTAGATTTATTTCTTTTAATATGATGTTCTGAATTGCTTCTTCTTAAAGGTGTGCTTGCATTTGACACATTACTATCAGGTCATTTGGTGTCTTGTCCAATGTGCACCAAGAAAATTGGAAGTCCTTCTGTTTAATTCTTTTAATTTCCATGCTGTTTGTAAAGTATGGCAATGATCTCAATGGCTCCACATGCATATATATATGTTTGCACACATACATATATGCATGTATTTTTCTTAGAAATTATCCCCTGTGGATTGTAATTTCTTCCTGTGTTTGTACAGAGTTTTTTAATATGTCGATATTGTCAGCAGACACATATGAGAATGGGAGCAAAGACACGACTGAGCCTCTATCCTTTAAGCGCCAGAAAAATCTGCTAATGTTATTTTTTGTTTATTTCAGGTTTCTTTTCTCCATGGAAAACTCCAAAGCCTGTAAGTTCCCTTTCAAAATTATACACATTGAGTTCGTAAGATGACTATCATTCAAAGCAAATTTGTGTAGACTTTCATCTAACCCACCTGTTCCCAGCTCGTGAGACACCTCTCAGCAGTACCCCAACTCTAGGTGAGACACAGCATCAGGGGTGGCCTTGTTAATAAGCTCTGCAGATCTATACACTTGGAGTCTCCCGAGTGCTGTTTGGAGAAAGGAACTTCAGGATGGGTGACAGGAACCAAAAAGATAGTGGCTCAAAAATTGGAGTCTGGAGGAGAAGGCAGCAGGAGGCACCATCACTGAGGCCTGTCTCGTTGGCCATTTCTTTGGAGTAGAAAGCATGCAAATTTCTGTTTACAAGTGGATTAAGCTTGACATTTTGAGAGTAATTTTTACTCTTTTTTCACATTAGTAGGTTCTAGAGTTAATTTTTTATAGCTTTCTTATTTTTGTGTTAGGGTGTTTTAATGCTAAAACTGCACGAGTTCACATCCATTCATATTGGATAGTAGCATGTTGCAATCACGATGATTTTTGTAGACTGATAAATCCAAATAACAATTAATTAATTAATAAGCTGATGCAACTCTATCAAACTGCATTCAACTTTTGGTATTCTTGATGTAAATTGTCATAGGATAGATGCAATAAATCGTCATAAGTGTATCACAATAAGTTTGTTTCTTGGTCATATAAACAGGATTTTATGGGCCCTATAAAAGTGCATCTGTCAACTAAGGGCTAGCCTATTTTCACTAGTTTAAGGTTCCTGCCTGTCTGAGACAATCCACTCTAGATATCAGGTAAATAATGATGAAATAGGGAACTTGGATCTTGACGAAAAGCCAAAGAGCTACACTGTCAGTGTTCATGCTTTTTGTATACGTATACATTGTTGATAATTTTCTGTGCTGTTTTGATATATAAGCAGTATAGTGATTCATAGTCAGGCAGCACTTGACCACAGGCTGTTGACTGGAAAAGATGAGCTCCTTTCCCAAAGGCAGAGATTCGAAGGTGGTGTGCAGTGCATCTCAGCATGCTGAGCATCCCAAACTAATCTGGGCTGACAGAAATCCTGTGATTTCTATGTATATAGTGTATACTTTTATGTAACATATGTAATGTAATATTAGCTCAAATTATAATTGAGCAACGTCACCAAACCATTACCCAATTTAGATTTTATGCATTGCGTACAACACTATGCTTACGCAGTTTCAAGAGTGCCTTATCTGTATGTTAGCATTATGGTGACTCTCGTTGCCAAACTTTGTGTGACTGTTTAAGTAATTCATGTGAGTTTGGGAAGCATAATTCCTCTTATCTTTATCTGCATGTGGAACAACTTTTGTTAGCAGTATTACCCATAGCAAAGCAGTAGAGATAGAGATTTGGAACAAGAATTAGATGTATGAGACCCAGTAGGACTTTGTGAATTGATCTCATTTCTTGTCCTTCCTCCAGGGAAAAGTTCATTCATCAAAGATAATTGTTTTCCTCTCTCTTTTTAAAATCTTCTTTAAGTATTTTAATTTTATTCAGTTTCACGTTTTGAAAGAGGTAAGTGTTTGTTCTATTACTGTGCTATTCTCCTAAAAACTAGGAAACTTTTTCTTCTAGTCTGGGTTTCCCATCTTTCCTCTTCACAGTGATAACAGGTAGTTTGATTTATTGACTTTTTATTCTTTTTCATATTCCTTACTGGAGGCAAACGCTAAACATTTTTCTCCATTATTATATTAGGAATTTGTACTGACCCCAGCTTAAACATTGGGGTCATAATCAGATTTGTTTCTGGAAACCTTTGAATTTACACTTCCACAATATAATTATATCCTGCCTATATGTTTATGTATATCTTAGATAATTCCTTTAGAGCTGGAGGCACTATCAGAAGTATTATTGTGATTTTCATGTGGGTTGCCACTCAGGCTAATTTACTCAATATAGGATGCATTTATTGCTCTGCAAAAGATACCTGAAGATACATTAGGTACCTTTCTGCACCTAAGTGATCTCAATAATAGCTCAAGTATATGGCACTTTATTGCACAGGATATACTCACCCAGAGTCTCTAGTATCACATCCCAGACACCATCTTTTATATTTTACCCACCATAAATGTCTCTTTCTTGAACAATGTTGATAAGAGTTGAATACAATATTCCTTATCTTCATTATTAGCATTAATACTTCCCCTTCTCCATTTAAATATTGTACCCAATACATACAAGTGTGTGAGTCATCTGTTATTTACTGAAACACCTTCCTTTTCTTCAGTTTCTGATGAACCAGACCTTCTTTCCTCAAAAACTCTGGCAGAAATGTATCTTGAAGTATAAATAAGGTACTCAACAACTGAAAATGGCCAATATTCGAATTCTCTTTCAAAATATGAAGTTAACAGTGTCAGGCCACTTTGGGATGTGCCAAGTGATAGTTACTCGGCATATTCTTCACAAAGACTCTCCAGCATTGTTAGTCTGCACAATAGTTGTTGAAAAAGTCTGAGCAAAGCTCACCTGCTGAGCCAAATGCCTTCTGAAAACAAGGAACTGGAGTTGAAGGATAATCACAGTTTATAGAGCAGACTTTCTATGGACTTGCAGTCATCTTTGACAAAGCACTGCTGATGAATACTAGAGGCTGGTGATACTTAATTACAGTGCAGTTTGCTTCTGAAAGTAATTTTTTGTGGAATTAACTGATGGTTGGACCTTATGAAAGAATACACTATTCTGGAGCCTCTGCTAGCCTTTCAGCTTCAGCAGGGGTAACAGGCAAAGTCAAATATTCATTGCCTGGGATAAATGTTTGTGTTTTGTTTAACATAATCTTTTCAAACGTATTTGCTAATGGAATTTAATTACTAGCCAGCTCCTTCAAAAATAGAAATCCCCAGTATCCCTAAGTCGTCTTTGCACAGTGCGTATTATCTCCCTTCTAGACTGATGTGCTTCAGAGACCAATAAAGGCAGTCTTCAAGAAAGCTTGGATTGAGATAGCTTTCATGAATAGACAATACACTCCTGTGTACTTTTCACAGGAGTCTGGTCTGGAAGAAAAGAAAAACTTATCCTGTGCTTGGGAACTTGGTTGGATGACAACAGCGTAATTTTTGTTAGAAGAAATAAACCACAAGTAATGAAAAAAATCTGCATCAGAGTAATGCTCACCTTGTTCTGTATTGTATCATTCAACTAGCTACTCAAATATCTGCTCTAATAATTCTGCCTTTGGGGGTTATATATTCTTCATATGAAGCTGTAAATTTTGTTTGCAGTTGCAGTAATCTATTTATTTCTCCCATTGCAGTTAGGTATCTTCATGCATTCTCAAAAGATACGACATTAAGATAATTCAGTTGCAATCCAGCCTGGGCACTTCTTTGTCAAGCACTTTCCACAGTTATGTATTCTACTGAATCTGATAGTTTTTATCTTCACAGTCACACGAATTTTGCCTTTAGCAGAGTGCTTTCCAATAGCTCAGGGCATTCTGTAAGAGGCATTCCACATGCTGCCGGGTAGTGCTGGGTGTTAATCCACACAGGATCGTATTATCTGAGAAAGATCACGCCTTCCCGTGAGTGACAAATGACAAATTCAACCAAGTAATTTTAAAGCAGTACAGTGCACATCTTTCCTCTCAAAAGACAATGAAGGGATTTGATAATTAACAGAATGCCTTATCTTTTACTGAAATTGCTGTCTTTAGCCTGATTGTGGCACTTGCAGTTTTTGCAAAACAGCTTTATTTTCTGTGTGTTTCTATTCCAGGTGATGGAACGATGGGAGAATCAAGGCAGCCCTCAGACAAGCCTATCTGCTCCAGCTATGCCACAGAATATTCCCTACCCACCCACTCTTCACAGGAGTTCATTTCCAGATTCAACAGAGGCCTTTGATCCACGGAAACCTGACCCATATGAGCTGTATGAGAAATCAAGAGCTATTTATGAAAGTAGGCGTAAGTGAAAATCCTGTTCATCCTGCTGGCCATTTAATATTTTAATTTTTTTCCTATGAATGTGCCATTGCTGACACAGTTCTCCTTAATTAACTTTTGTGATTTGAAGAAAGAAACTATAATCCCAATTAATATAGGGCATTTCAAAAAATCTGCATTTGCATATTTTCTGAGATCTTCCTAGATTTTAAAGCTTCTTTCATGGTTTTGTTTCCTAATATTTCCATTCTCCTCATTTTGATTGAAGTCCTTAGTATATATGCCACTCTATTTTGATGTGCTAGTTTTCTTTATGATTAACCAATAAGAGGATGTGAAATTATCAATATAGTTGTTACATTTGCTTTCAGATCAACATTTATAGAAGAAACTTCCACTTTCTTTCACTAGATAAAAATGGCTGTGACAAGTTATGACATTGTCTTTGATAGTTAGAAAGAAATTCATAATTATAGAACAGTACTGAACTATCAAGATGGCTATCTTGATTTAATTTTGTTTTTAAGTAATATACCACATATTTTCCACAACAAGAATAAAAGGGGTTAAACTCATGTATTCCTTCCCATAAAGAATATTTTTTCAAAATTGGGAGTTTCTTCACTACAGTTTTTACTTGCACATATCACCTTTCAGTTTGTTTTATAAATTACTTTATGTGATAACCCAAATTAATTTACACATGAAATATTGCACTACAGCAAATAAACTTATTTGTTTTGTGCCCTAATCTATTATAATCCATGATCTGGGAGGTGCAAAATGGTAAAGGAAAGGAAGGAAATATACTGTTGTCCTCAACAAGGGTTTCTCAGTACCTTGTCCTTAATTCTTTAGTTACAAATTCAGCACCTCCTGTTTGGCTTCGGTATTTCCAATCTTCAACACTGCAGGAAAATAAGAGTTCATTTTACGCCAACTCTAAATTAATTTTAACCCTAGTATCTAAACTGCATCTCACATTCCTCTATTGTTTGCCACTATGACAAGTGCCACCATCTTTCACCACCGTGTAAGCATCCATGTAAGGGGAACTTCCTTGAATAGAAATTGTCACCTTAAAATTCACTTTTCACAGTCCAGATTTTTCTTCCTTTTTACTTTTTTTTCGTTCTTTCAATAAGTGCTTACAATGAAGTTCCAAAGTTTAAATCTAAGTGCTAAAACAAATTAGTGGCATTATTCAGCAATACCATGTATTTTATTTACCCTAAATATGGATCTGTGGACTTACAGCAGACCCCCTATAAAAACTATAGAACTGCTATATAAAAACTATAAAAACTGCTTGATCTTTGATTATGAACTGTTTCAGTGTATTTTATAGATAGATAGATAGATAGATAGACAGACAGACAGATAGATTGATAGATAATATATAAATATAAAGAATATAAAGATTTGCCAGAGTGCTGGGATTTGGAACTATAAAGAGGAATGAAAAAAGTTAAATATTTCATAGTCAGCAAGGGTTTTAATCCTCTCTATTGAAAACACTCTTGTCTTTGTTTATTGCTTTAAGGAAAGGAAAACCCTTTGTAAATAATTGCTTCACATGTGGATAGTTTCTATATGTGGAGCATTTAAGCAAAAATCTGAACTTTCCATTCAACAAGGTCACAACTCTCCTGTGTGGTTAAAGCCACCAAGACAAGAGTGGAAAGGTACGGATTTCCTATACCAAAAGAAAGATATTCGAAAGACAATTAAGAAAAAAATTATATATGTCATATTTATATATGAAATATTTATATTGCACCTTCTTTGGTATTGATCCTCGATATGAATATTTCCTTACCTATAAAATTTCCATAAATATTAATGAAAGCAAATAGGCTCAGTCAATGTTTGCCCTTCATAGGACTGTGGGAATATAGACCTGATGTCGAGGACAAAGATTAGCTTACAACCTAAGCCAATGACACACTACACCAGAAGATACATTGCACCATTCAATAAAAGAATGAAGTGATTCATTATCGTTTGTGGGTGCCTTCTATGAGTTTTCTGTTTGCTTCCTTGACCAACATGAACTCCAGTCTTTGATTGGTACAATCTACTTTGTACAGGAGTACATGTTATGCCAGAGGAAGAATGGATAATTCATAGGTTGGAATTATGCTAAAGCCTGTGTTTAAATGATATAACTGTATTTGAATTCTGTCCAAGAGGGAAATGAAAACTGGCAACCTAACCAAAATAAGAATTAAAATCATGAAACTCCTAGGCCCAGAACAAGAAACTGAGGGATGAAAGCAAGACTCCAGTAACCACTCTTCTCAGATTTCTAAGTGTCCTGATCTTCCAGCTAATCCTGAAAGCTTTCATCTCTTCTCTTCTGACTCACATGCTAAAAACTTCTCCACTATGCTTTGATTCCACTATTCCAAATGAGATCTCTTCTGCATTCATTCATATCCCTTGGTCATAAGCAACTGCTTTCAAGCATCTTTCATGTCCCTGACTTTTTTGTTTCATAAATGCCATCAGCACATTCACAAATTCAGTTTGTCATGCCATTGTTTTTGTTGGGTTTTGTTTTGTTTTGTTTTTTGTTTGTTTGTTGTCTTATTTTGATTTGGTTCTTTACATAGTGCTAGCATTTCCTGAAGTGAGAGAAAAAAAAACAGGCAGGAAATCCATTACTGAGTCAAGAAGTTGTCATCCAAATTGAGTATATGGGAGGCAGTTCCAAGATGATACACACTTAGTTTCCTGCCATGTGGCTGTGTCAAGCTGGTTGTCTTTAAGTGCACAGGAAAAGTTCAGCCTTTGGTATTTTTTCAAGTCCTCCTTATCTCAAAGCAAGGTTGCCTTATCTCTTGTCAAGACCTGAAAAGAAAGAGATCTGTCTCCTAAAAATAGCACAAGAAAGCAAACAATCATGACTTGGAAAACTCACAAAAAGTAGTGCTGGATTTTGGTTCCCTTCACTGGGAAGCTGTTATTAAACAGTTCACTTTCATACCGCTATAGCTCTGAATTTGTATGGATCGGTTTATCAGAGGATCTCACCGCAAGCAGCACTCACCAGAACCACCTCAAAGCTTCCCCATCAAGGAGATGGGTGCATTGTGCATCATGGTGTAGTGGTGTGAGCACAAGACGTGACTCAAAGCTGAGCAAGAGCTAGAGCCGAGAAGCCTTATCACAAGCTTTTGCTCTGACCGCTAGATATGCTCACCCCTACCTACTGATAGCAGGAGAGGGTCTCCAAACATGAAGAAAATCATTTTCATTCTACAGAAGTGTTTTTCTGCCCCAGGTGTATGACGGGCCTCCATGACCCTGTGCAGTAGGGAGATTTCAATTTTTAATGATCACACACGAGTTACAAAGGACCTCTACAAAACCTGAAATGATTTTGTAAAGGCTGTTCTGGCAATATGGATCTGAGATGAATCAAATGATGCGTAATTAGAAAACTGGAGTGCAACAGTATTTTGTAAGTTGTAGCTCCTTGGGAAATTGTTTGTCACCTGTTAGCTGTTGCCTGTCAGCTCTTACCCATTAGCTGCCATCTTCCTCTGCTGTCACCTGCCATCAGGTCTGTTCAGCAGCTCAAAATAGCCGAAAAGGAACATAAAGTGTTTCCCAAGATTGATGAAGTCACATCCTCAAAAATAGCTGTCTGAAAGTAAAAGAAGGGAAATTGTTTTCTTACTTCTTTCTCACTCCTTTCTGCAGCTACATCTCTTCTGCTTTTTTTTTCTTTTCCCCATTAAAGAGAACCTACGCAGCTCTCTGCTGTCAACATTTTCCACCAGACTTAGAAATGGAGGAGAATCTCTGCTCAAATAATTGAATTATTTTTCATTTTTTTTCCATCCAAATATACAATTTAGATGTCTTAAAGACAAATCCTTTAACTTTTTTCTCCTTATGAAAACTCTTGTAGTGTAAGTGACAGCACTGTGACTCTGAGGATAATCATACCTCATTATCATGAGGAAAATCAAACATGACACATCAGATCAGGAATTCCATGTTAATAAAACAAATTGTGAGTCCATGTGAACCACTTGTTACAGCTATAATGAGCACTGCAGAACTTACTCTCCTGAATTTAACATTTTTGCCTTCAAACACTTTTCTTATTTTATTACATATATGGAACGCTGCTTTTTGTAAATATACAGTCAAAAACTGACTTTGTCTACATAGGCAGACATCACTCAAACAGGGGACACAAAGCTGCTGGGAATCATAATGCTATGATCTCCCATTATAAAATGTGTAATATAAATTTGGCTTTATGTTTCTCTAAAGAAAACAGCAAAATGAAACATTTCTTCGTAGTAATTAGGTTACATTTCTCTTTCAGTCAGTGTTGTAGTACAGGAGTGGCAACGTGACACAGAAATGCCAGTAGGAAGAACAAGATAAGCTAGTGATAAGCTCTCATTAAAAGTGAATTCTGGACAATTACAGCTCCATCTTTAGAAGAACAAAGATCCCTTCTTTCAAAATCCCCCATGTTAATTTCTCTCCTCACCATGGTATCATGAGTTTCCCAAGTTCTTTTCAAATTTACCATCTATCTGTCTTATGTACTGTAACTCATTTTCTTCTGATAAACTGGAAAGCAACCAAAAAGCAAAGTCTGCCGACATCTGTGAAGCCTATAGATAGTAAATGTATTAGCATAATTTGTTATTAGCCTTTATGAAATAAGAGTGTTTTCTTATAGAAACTTATGAATGACTTTCACTAAGGGTCACACCAGGCATTTTAATACAAATTCCCAGGCTGCCTTTCCTCTGAAATATGATTTTAGAAATTCAGTACAAATACAATTTCAGGTATCAGCAATAGGAAAAATTTTTCACACAGTGTTATACAGATCAATAATGTGTAACCTTGAAAATACCATTTTTGCAGAAAAGTACTAAGGCCATCAGAGTTTTCTAACTCTGATACTCATAGAACATTTTAAAAAGATGGAGTGTATAGAACCGAATGCATTATCACCTGAGAGGGTCGATGGCACAGCCTACATCAAACCAGAATTTTCTACTTCGTGCTTGTTGGCTGAAGGCCTGCACAGTAGCACTCTCAAAAAGTTGAAGGAAATTTTTCATGTCACTATTAGGACCATTTTTTCAGACAATATTTCTGCCCCTCACCAGCCCCTTCCT
>JAOWBP010000001.1:11006440-11018330 GCA_028571105.1 Tragopan temminckii
CCGGAAGGGCCAGATCCCATGGCTTCTGTAATGTACAGGGATAGGTACCCAGAATTGGAGCATTAACACTTTAACTCTCAGTGCACTACATGATGTTATGATGTGGAATACTGAAAACCAGAAAACATAAAACCATGACACCTTCCCTGTCCGGTTAATCTCACAAGTACTGTCTGGTACCACCACCCTTTGCCCTTAAACTGGATTCAACACTGAGAAGTACTCTCTACTTTCTGCTCCCTCACTTGGCAAGGCAAGGCAAAACAAAGATAAAATTTAGTCCCTGCTGACTACTGAAATTATTAGTGTTAAATATTTTATCACCACTGGGCTGAAAATTGAGTTATTTATTATCAATTGGAATGCCATTCTGGAGTTCCACTACAGTTAGCACTGAGCTACTTTCATTATAAAATCAATTTCCTGGAGATGCCTATCTCCATGGTTTAATATATACCATGTTGAAAGTTGGCGTAGAAGTGCTGGTGCTCTTCCAGAGCAGTACTGACTGCTGAAGAGGGGGTGCAGTTAAAATATTAAAAAAAGCAATAGATTTTTCACGTGTCATACTGGCAAGTATTTTCGAAGCCTAAAAAACACGGCTCTCCTATTTTGTACTTAAAAATCCCCATTCCCATTTATCTGTATGAAACACAGCTCCAATTCCAGCCTGGCTGCCTTTCAAGAATTACCTCCTGATTAGTCCCAAATACCCTTTTTTTTCTCTCCTCTCTGTTGTCCTTCAATGGACTTCTTCACACTTCAGCTTCTAGCCTTCACTACACCAGCATTGTGATGGAGGAGCAAAGCTCAGGCTTGCCTAGCGGAGTCGTGACTGAGATTGTAGGTCTGGATTTCTTGGCTCAAGAGTTTGCCTGGAGTGATCTGTGACTTCAGGCACTTGCTGTAGCACAGGGAGATGTTGTGCCCAGCTCCGGGCTGTGGGGACTGAGGGCTGCCCTGCAGTAATGACAGGGTCACCCACATTCTTCAGATTTCAGACCAGTAAATCCCCATGGTAACTGAGAACATAAAACCTACTCAACATGGACAAGTTTATGGCTGCCCTTACTTACGCTTTGACAATGTCACTGCAATCATAAGGTTACAGGAACAGTGAGGGCACTACATCGCGCTGTTAATGAGTCTGGGTTTGGGCCATTCTAAGAGGATTTTGCAGTTTTAACAGTTTTATGTGCCTACAGATACTCTTAGTCATGGATTTATTAGGATATTTTTTCTCTTTAAGTCTTATTACATACATCTCCAGAAATGGGGTTTAAACCTATCTTTCTTGAGGCAATTTAGCATGTATAAAAAAACAGCTTTCTTTCCTCTTGTCTGGAGGGCTACCTCAAAAGACTGTGAACTGTTGATCAGCCTTCCTTTACCTCATTTTTATTCATCCTGTTTCCCTTACTGCCTCTCTCTCCATCCTCACCCTTTAAGCGATCTTAGCATCTGCTAAAGATGTCAGCTCTGCAGATACTGGCTTTCTCTTTATTGGGCTTTTAAGATGCTGTTAATTGAGGAGTAAGCAGTGTCAGTCCTGTATCACAGATTATCTGTCATGGACTTCTCCCAGGCCCCTGTTTAGAGAAGGAAAATCTATACAACGTGTTCTTTATCTTCCTCAGTGGCGGCTGCTGAAATATTTGCAGATTGACCACTGATGATGAATTAGCAGGTAACAGGTATATGCTAATCTGCGTAATGTCATTGTCTCAGCAGCTCTGTGTTTGCTGGCATTCAGACTATTAGCTCTTTACAATCGTGCTTACTTAGTATTTGGATGGCACAATATCTCAAATAAACTTAATAGAAATGTGTCACTGAAAATGCAAGCTGAGGGTCTCAAATCCTAGGCTAATTAGAAAAATCACAGACAGAATGAGAAAGAAAGGAAAAAGTGGAGGTTCATGTGTTCAGTTTACTAAATTCTGCTCTAATTACTTCTTATATAGCAATTTAACCTTTACATATTTGTTCTTTTGCTTTGCATTATGCTCCATGCCTATTTTCTCATACATTTTTCCTTATCAATAATTTCTTCCTGTTTGATTTTTGGATATTTTTAATTTATTTATTAACCTTCTCTTTTCCTCACATATGTACTTTAGCTTGGCATTTCCTTATCGTCCCTCTTCCTTATGAGCTCACTTGAACTCAAAGCCCCTAGTTCTGCAGCTTGCCCTAGGGTCTACAGGAGCAAGTGTCTGTCCATTTGGGGTGTCCTTACTCTGTTGGCATGCTTCACTGGCAGGACTGGGTCTGGTCGTCTGTCTGCTCTGATGTGTGTAACAGTGAGGACAAAAGGCGAGGGACAGTGACTTTCCAGGGTGTCAGGTCAGAACTTCACATCCTCACTTGACTTTACATGACAAAACCACACCACCTCCTTCTCAAAGACATCTCTTTAAATTTCTCTTCTCTTCAGGAAAGGATACTACTTATCATGGATGAAAAGGATGACTCCAAAGAAAGATGTTTTCTGCATTTTTTCTGCATTTTTTAATACCCTGGGCTCCAATGCTGACTGTAGGGTTTCCTCCATGCATTCCACCCCATACCAGTGAGGTTCCACATGTAATGCTCACACGTGCCCACTTGGCAGGTGTGTCACCATGTGAGAAGGAGCTCAAAGCCTATACTGCATTCTGCAAGGACTTTCGTATTTCTGTTTGTATGTAAACTGTACCAATCTCCTAGGCATTACTTTTTCCCCTAGATCCTGTTGTTTTTCTCATCAAGCTCCTCCTTCACCAGAAACTGTGTCTTCACCAGATTTGGCTGTCTTCCCCAGAAATACAGTTATAAAGCCCTTCTGTGCAGGAGGAGGCTGCATGCTCAATGTCTGGCTTATATGGTGGACTGGACTTCCATTCAATGGACTAGAGAAAAACCTAAAGGACGATCTTAGCTCTGCTTGCTCCTAATTCTATAGTCTCAAGAAAATTGTTTGGTTTTGAGTTTTCCAAAATTAACAATAACCTACTTGTTCATCAAGCTAACTGCTCTAATTTCAATATTCTACTCTTCCCATAAAAAACAAACCTTTAATCTGTTTCTCTCAATTTAATTCTGTGAGCACCACAATCTTTCACTGCACAGGTCTACTCTTCTGTCTTCATGTAGGTACTCATAACCTGGCTACTACCAGTCCTACTCTGAGATCAATCCTCTTAAGCACTTCCAAATCCTCATAGCCCAAGGTATGGCCTGAGCCCGCACATTCTCCTATGATTGCAATTGCCAAAAGCATTGTGCAGACATTGTTAGACATAGACATTAGGGTGACTTAGCAGTAGAAACTTTGTGATTCCATAAATGCCACTACTCAGCAATTTTAATTTCATAATTGTCATACTTGGGATACTCATTAAGTGATCAGCTTCTAGTAATCTCCTCTCAGCTGAAAAAGGACAGTATCTGCTAATCTAGTGTAAGATTAGAGCAGGTTAGTTTTATATTTTGGCACAGAAAATTGACTTTAAGTCACGCATTGCCATACTGTATGTTTCTACTACATTATCTTACTTAGCTGGTTGAAAGGTAACAATCAGCCACTTTCTGAACTGTTATTCACCTATTCCTGACAGTGTGATCCTGTTCTTGTTCCCAAATGGAGAGTGTCATTATCAACTTTTTGCACGTATATGCGTGAAGCTATCACACAGCATAGTCACATCTGAAGCCGATACAAAAGCAAACATCTGACAGTGTTTTACATATGCATCACCAACAAAGCCCAGTGATATATTCTCCATGAAATGTCTTCGAATATAGCTCAGACCATCCCAGAGTTAGGCAGGACTTCACCTTCCAGAGAGAAAGGACTTTGTCAGGTACAGATACTGGGCATCCTGGAATAAGCAAAGGATTATAATAAGTGTCAGATAGTGGGTGATTTGTCTTTTCTGACCTAGACTTGCAGCACAGACCTGTCCTTTAACACTGTGATGGGGAAGTATGAAGAGTTTTGAAGACTTAAATATTTGTACCAGCTTCCTTATCACAATGAACATTAATTCAGTAGAATAAGACTCATCTGAATGCATATTATGTACAAGGCAAGTCAATCATTTTTTATTTAATAATTTAGCATGTCATTTTTCCAGTTTGCCATTTGCAGCTGGCACTTTTGCAATAGATTTTATTTTTCAGACATCTTTTAGTGAATCACCAGATAAAGCAGATGTGACAGTTTTCCATTAATTATATCTCTGTATTAGGGTCTAATGAATATATGACTTCCAAGGAAAAGTCTCCAATAGTGCCAAAGTAGTGGCAGTTAAACTACCACTATTCAGTGGTTAAATTGGTAGGTGATTAAATATTTGTATTGATATTCACATTGTTGTATTAATCTCAAATATTATGTATGAACAATTTGCCTCTGGGATTAGAATGAAGGCAATCCAAAATAACATGTGTCATGTCCTTTCACCTCAGTTATTCTAAGCCAGGTAGGAGTACTGCATTTCAAATACAAGAAAGAAGAAGCCATGCTGTTTACTCTATCTACCTCAATTTATAAAAAGTGAAGTTAAAATATCCAGTGAGTCTAGATGTCTTTTAAGATAGTACAAAGTGAGGGGTATGAAAGATGAAAACAGCTATTTCATTTAATCTAGGACAAGAAATTAAAATCAGAATGCAATACATAAATGCATTCATAACTTTGTATCACAGCTCTCCCGAATTTCATGACTTCCCAAATCCCTGATAAAAGGGTAATTGCATAAAGGTCAGATATGAATAATTTGGGGACACATAATTAACCCAAAGGCCAGACTTTCTGTGTTGTCTGAGTCTAGAAAGGTCTCACAAGCTGCACCCACTGGAGGGGATGTCAATGAGAGGAGTTCCATTATGCAGACACCCTCAGGAGGGACTGCTGAGTGGATGCACAATTTGGTGGGTTTCTATTACAAGCTCATCCGAGGGTAGACAGACTAAAACTTGAGCTAGGGACAAAGACCTATTTCATTGATTACTAGAAGTACCTCATCATTCATTTCTATGATTCTGATCTTTTTAAACAAATGGAAACTTTTCAATTTATTTTTTTTTCTTGTTGAAAATAGCAACAAGTGCCATCTTCAGGAAGTATGGACATGCTTTCTCATTCACATTTGTTCTTTTTCTGTCAGCTTTTTCACTTTGTTATTGGTATGCCATAATACTGACAGCTTTTATGCTTTGAACAAAGCATAGCAAGGAAGTTTCTTTTGAGATGTGATCATTCCTTTTGATGATACAAATGGGGACTGATCCCACTTACTTCAGATTCTGTAACTGTGCTCCCATAACTGTCGCCCCTCACCTTGCTGAGTCTTTCTGAGACACCGAATATAATATTTTCTGGGGCCTGGCAGAATTCCAGAGAAAGAGCAGCTATGCTCCTTCTGAAATCCTCAGTAAAATTTCCATATAATTCAGCTGCAGTGCATTCCAGCATAGATTTTTCCTTACTACAAATAGAGCACTCCTGTACTCTGCACTCATTTTTTTTTTCCTATGAACTACAAAAATTAGCTTTGCTATGGTTACATTTAGAACCCATTTCTCTTTAAATGTTACTTTTTCTTAGTTCTTCAAAATCCACATCTGTGAATTTCCTAGACACTGCTATTTCTCCTAGACTGAAAAGAGGAAATTACTGTTGCAGATTTACTTCCACCAAATTCAGTATTTCCCAAGAAAAATACATGAATACTTGTTCTTTTCTTGGAAACGCAGGTGCTTATTGAGAGTTTCCATTATGCCCCTAATAGGCACACATTGTTCATCTCACCTAGCTTCACTAGATGCACATAGAGCCCATCTCTGCTCCTTTCTGTCAGCTTGAATCTAACATGGACTGACATATTTCTCTTTCATGGGAAATAGCACCCATAGACTTTTTGGCATTTTAAATAAGTCCTGCTTGCTTTCTAAATGCAGACTGGAAAGAAAATCCTATGACTGATAGTATAATGGGTTTCTCTCCCTGACCCTTATCTCAGTGAATATCAAGGAATTCTGATGGTAAAACATCTGACATGAGTGATAACCAGTAAATCTAAGATAAGATATATTTCCTTGTACACGATACCCCACTGCAAAGTGAAATAAAATGGAAGAAAATTGAATGAAGGAAAACGAGATGAAGAGTTAGCTAACACAAAGATGGAGAGGACTGTCCAAAGCAGAGAATCCAGATAAGCAGAGAATAATAGTGAAAGTTTAGAAGTTGGTTTGGGAAGTTATCTCTTTTGTAAACATTCTCTTAAAGAACTAGTGAAAAGGAACTCTTCTTGTTACTCTTATTATGATGACTACTGAAATTCTGGATGTTTAGTGGCAACTGAGAAGGGAACATATTTTTCAAGTGGGTGGTTTCAAAGCTGACTACACTGTACCAGGAAATGAAGCAAGATGTATCGGTGTTCCCATGAATGCTTTCAGGCAGTGAAATCATGAGGTTAGCAAAATAGAGTTTTGGTCATAGGTAAAGTACGTAGTTCCTTGCTTCACTTCGTAGAATCGTAGAATCATAGAATTGCTCAGCTAATCTTTTTCCCTTTTCCTACTGCTACCATGGTGAATGCGGTGAGAGGTTTGCCACGTGTCTTGCTGTCTGTTGCTGTTGTTGGATTGGAAACTCTTAAGCACAAAATCTGAGCACCTCAGAGCATGACCATGCTCCTCCTAGTGAAACAGCAAAGAACAAGGGTGAAAAGATCTGTACTGATAGATTATCTTTGTCTGTATCACGGTAGTGTCTCAAGAGCAGACAAGTAGACCTAGGCAATAACTGTTGCATAAAGAATTGCTAACTTCTGGCATTGACATTCCTTTTTTTCCAAACTGGTAGGGAATTCAATGACAAGAAATAAGTGTATAACTCATCTGAAGTGTCCCTCACCCCACATCTCTAGACAACTGAGAAAAAAATCATGGCTATATAGTTTATCTTCCTCTTTTTTAAGCAGAGCCCTAGTATACCATTCACGCTCACTTTATATGTGGAATTACCACAAGATTGTCCTATATGCATATGTGATCTATTAAAAAAAAATAATACTGATAGTACCACTTGAGGAGTTAACCTCATTAATCTACTACTGACAGATATGAACAATTGAAAGCTGACTTTTCAAAGGAGATGTGAGCCCTCTTCCTTTTACCCATGAGAGTTAGACACTTGATCCAGCAAGATTACATCAGTATATACCAACTTGTTCTAAAAATCAGAACAGTTAGTTCTATACTTCACAGTCACGAACACTTACGATGTCCATAATTGGCTTCTAATAGCTATTGTCACTATTTGAGGTGCAAACATGAGCTCCTTTCAGATAGAAACATGAGCATTGGAAGCATATGATTTGTGTCTCTTTTATCCCTAATATACTGCCAATATCACATGATTGCACATGGTAAATGCAGCTTCTTGCTGTGAGATTTAGGACAAAATTATGCCCATGAATAATGTGTTTTTATTCCTTCCAGTTGATTTCCTGAAACTAGGTGATCTTTAGACTTCTTTAAAGATTTCTTATACTTAGAATCATAACTTCTTACATTTCTCCTTATGTCTGCATCTTCATCTAGGAAGCCTTGATGAGTATAAGGACCCCTTAAATTTTTTTTCTATATTCTTTCACTTGGATAAAAAAACTGCAGTCTTTAATAAAAGGAATAGTAAAGAATTACACAAAGCATTTCTTAATACTAGTACTGCAGTTCTTTAAAAATAAGGAAGGTAACATTATTTCTAAAATCAGTTTTCTCTGTGTTACCACTCTTTCTGTTCTTTTCTATCTAAAATATTAATTTACTCCTCTGTGAGGCTGATATTAAACAGAGTATGGATGCCATTTCCACATTCAGCTCTGCTCTGTTAACATTACACTGCATGTTGTGTAGGCTGACTGGAAATGATATATGTCCTTCTCCTCTGAAGTCTCAGAACCCCAAATCTAATCAAGCTGCTAAGTCCTAAGGGAAAGGCCAGGATCCATAGTGCTGGGGCAAGGTGACGGGCACGAATAGTAAAAAGGACAGCTTATTAGTTTAAAAGCCCTCTTTTCTTCTTTGTACTAACTGTTAATACTTTCTAAAAGAAATTTCAGAGCACAGAAATTGAAGGATTTTCTCCAGTTTAAATAAATTAAAGTAGACTTTCCACTATGATTCTTCAAGAATTCATTTAAATTTGAAGGAGTTACTGAAATTTGAAGTCTGAACAGAATCTGCAAACTAGAAGAAATCCCATCACCTTTATGACTTGTCAGCCACTGGATTGGAGTGCTTTTGTTTATTTTTCTGTAGGTCAGTTCAGTAATTCTGACTGTTAAAGGACGGTGAGCATTGATGGCTAAGCAAAGAATGCTCAGGAACTTTTAGGAGCTTGAAGTATTCATCTTTCCATTTCTTCTATGGAATTGGTTTGATTTAGAGGGGAAAAAATGATACTGATCTACCAAAAAAAAAAAAAAAAAAAAATGGTAATAATTCAACAAATAATTTGATAGAGGTTTTTTTTAATGTATCATTGATTTTTGTTTTGTTAGTACTCAGCAATGAAAAAAAGGAAATTTAATTAAGTAAAAAGAAAAAATACTTAAGTAATAACATTAAAATAGATGCAAAACATTAATCTAGCTTATGTATACCAAACAGAAGATAAATCTGATTCTCTGTTTGTGCAGGAAATATTAAGATAAAAGAACAATACCAACAACAAAGATTTCCTGCTTTTCTCGGGCTGTTTTTTGAGGTTAAAATATAGCTATTTTAGATTTGTATAATCAAAGTAATACACTGATCAGCTCAATTTTTGTTCCTGATATTTCCAGTGAAAATGATGTTTTTATTCAAAATGTGTTATCATTCCCATTTCAACCACCTTTTTCTAAGGTGGGAGAAGCAGTACATTTTTTGACATTTTGATGTCCAATTGAGAGTGACAGAATAAATTCTTTTTTTGGTTTGATGGTTTAATTCTCTGTGGAAGTTCAGTTTGTCAGATACTGTTAGAGCTCACCTGCCCTAGAAGTATAGAGAAAAAAGCCTGTTGTTTGTGGTGGCTTGATTTTCTTTCTGCAGCAGGGCACTTTGGACATTTCACTGAACACTGAGTAAGGAGATATTGATAATACCATGTGTTTAAATCACATTGTGCATTCTGCTCTAAGCACTCTGCACTCAATACTAGGTACTGTAGCTCTAGCTGCTTTTTTGTTTGTTTTGTTTCATTTCTGCTTTTTGGATCTAGCTCTCCATGCCTAGGCATAAGACAATGAGTAACTGATGTTCCTAAGTTAGTTGCCCATCACCACTAAACAAAATTTATTTGGTATTTGTGCCTAGCATTAGTAACGACTGTTCTGTACGTGAGCATCAGAACCAGAAAATTTTTCATCTGACTTTTGATTTGGATAGCTCTGAGCTAATAGATTTTGTGCATATAGTAGACTTCTTGCAGAAGAATTCATCATAGGAACACAACTGATAAATAAGAAAGTATTTCTTAAAAACATTGGAGGTATTATCTTCCATGAGAAATAAATAACCAAAAATGGAAAATAAATCCTGTGTTATTCTTCATTGGGACTGTAAACAGTAGGTGGTATGCTGTCATAGCATAACCATAAGCACTTTGCTTTTCTACTTTGGTGAACATTCTGTACTGCATCCTGCAATATTTATTAATGCTCTCCTCAGTTTAATGAGTATGTTCTAATGAGCCAACAAATGCAATAGCTCTGATGTTCATTTATGTGAAATTGCATTATTTGGATATTGCTTCATTCAAAATAAATCTAAGTAAATATTAGTACATTTCACAAATGATAATGGTAATGTGTTACCCGAACTTGTTGTTTAGGAGATTAAAACCACAGATAAGAGAGCAAATAAAAGGTATGATTTACACTGAGTCATATTTGCCAACGATTCTACATTATTAGTTATTCCAGTGAGTAAATGCAACAACAGAAACCATTTTTTCCTATAACAATCTAAATTCCAGGTGGACATCTATCCCCATAGTGGCACCAAATGCCTCTTACCTTTGAGGAAATATTACCGATTAACTATTCCAAACAGTGAAAATAAAACTATGAGTGAAATCCCCTCTGACACATTTTTTTGTTAAATCTCTGTTTAAATGGGTGTGAAAAAGAAACAAGTATGTTATGACATATACACATGTTGAATTAGGGGATTGTAAAGCTATCTGTGCATCTGTAGGTATCTGCAGTATATCAGGCTGTGGTCTCCAGCCTTGCCATATAAATAAGGCAAATGGGAAAGCTCTGACCTCCGCGCAGGGTGCTGTCATCATGTCTTGTTAGAGGACACGTTTTTCATGCTCACCTGGCCCAACTGCTTGTCTTGATGCGGGGGATACTTGACCCTGAAACTGTCAAAGGGATGTGAGACTGTCCTTTACGTATCCCATAGTATTTATCATAAGGATAAGGGTATGCTAGTGTGCTCAAATGCTGTCCAGGACACAGGCTGAAACAGTGAAAATGGTCTTATAATCACAGAATCACAGAATGATTGATTGAAGTTGGAAAAGACCACAAAGATCATCTAGTCCAACTAGTGTTAACCATCCTCCCCATGTCCACTTAACCATGTCCTCTGTGCCACATCTCCACGTTTCTTGAACACCTCCAGGAACTGTCTTCAGTACTCCAGTTTTTCACTGAAAATTCGTGTTTCTTCAGGACTCGCTCCAAAGAAATTGGGATAACTGAACAAGGAACATCACTGGCTCCTGGTGTGTGTTTGATTTTGGTTACTCCAGACTCCAAGGAGTGAATTTGAAATACCTGAGGAAAGCAGTGCTCTGCTGTAATGGTGCATGTTTGCCTTTCTGGACCTCTTTTTATCCTCCCTACATGCCTTTTCCACCCCAGACTGAAATACTGTTAGCTCAACTATATGCCTGTGAGAAAGGTACTTGTGTGTCAGGGGGCAGCTGAATCTACTCAGCAAAGCATATAAGACTTTGAGCAATGTTTATTGTTTTAACAGTCTCTGTGACTTAGCCACAGCAAGAGGCTCTGTCTGTGCGTAGTAAAGAAGAGCTGATTGATTTTATAATCTCATGAGAGAGGTCTTCCCTACCATTTGGCTAAAGCTCTGATTTCTTTTGCTCTACTAAACCTACAAGCTATAGAACAAACAGCACTCTGGTAGTATTTTATATGTTTAAAAAAAGAAAACCTATTTCCATCTTTCAAAAGTCAGAATTGCAGGTGCAGGAGGTCAGGATGAGCTCCCTGCTGCTTGGTAGCATCGTGCTCTTGAAAAAGAATATTTTTGTTGGTTTTTTTGAAAGCAGCGGAGACAATTTTCATGTCAGCTTAGATGTGGTAGGAATGTTCCTTTTATATAATTGTATTTGTATGAACTGCAACAAATACGTTTTGTAAAGCAGAAAAGAAAGAAAAAAAAAAGAAAACAATCTAGAGGTGTTAGAGGTTAATATAAAACTTGCGCGTTTTCAGTGAAGACAAGATTTCCATAATGTATTTCTAATGTGTTTAGAGTTTTCTCATACCCTCCATGAGGTCAGTAAGACTCTTTCCTATGGCTGTACCATGTGTCCAGGGTTTAGAAAGGGAGTTCAGTTAAAAGCTGAGGCTTTGGAGCATACAATATTTTAACTTTCATTCTTGTTTCAGCATTTTGCACCTTTGTACTGCTTTATATCTATAACCTTTTTTTTTTTTTTTTTTTTTTTCTGTGTTGATGGTGAATTTAATGAAAATTAGAAGTCTTGAGAATACAGAATCACAGAATCACAAAATGGCCAGGGTTGGAAGGGACCTCAAGGATCATGAATCTCCAACCTCCCTGCCACAGGCAGGGCCACCAACCTCCC
>JAOWBP010000001.1:11024717-11036756 GCA_028571105.1 Tragopan temminckii
TTTTCCTTTTTTTGTCAGATTGGCTTATTAAGAAGTCAAATAAATTTTGAGTTTGAATTGCATATAATGTCTAGTTTTCAACTGATATAAGTATGCACAGATATAACATGCAGGAGTGTTTACTTAGGGAACTTAGTAACTTCACTCTTTGGTGATAACTTACTTATTTTCTCTCAATAAATGAACAGAACTTACAGACTTGTGTCATTAATTCTATGTGGGAGCTGTAACTACTGCTCCATTCAAAGTTATAATTTAAATAAGGCATTGCACTCAGTCCATATGAACACAGGAGATAGAGTACCATAACAACTAGCAGTAATTGACGTGGTGGAGCTATTTTAGAACCATTTGAGGGTAGTATACTTGATCTCCACTGGTAATCTGATTTCAATCATACAATTGAGACTATTAGCATGACATCATCTGTGATTTGTGGCAATATGAAGAATAAAAGCATTATATACAGCAAGTAACATGTTTATATCTCAGCCATAGTATGATGTTGGAATAAAGAAGGAACAAAACACCCTGTCTGAATCTGGTAGCTGAGATGATGAGGAATGATCAACATCATGCATGGGTTACAGGATGCCAACACATTTCCCTCCTGCATGCTGGGAAATGTAAATGTCTTGCTGAGCTGTCTCAACTGGAATATTTTTAGTACTGCTTGAAAGGGCAAAATTCCTCACCCAGTGAGTGTAGTCCTGTCTTCCTGCTTGCTCACTTGCAGGGAACAGTTTAAGGTAAGGTCCCCATTCTCAGAGGAAACCAAAATGGTGATTTTGTTGCTTCATATGTCCTCTTCAATACCAATTTTAGGAACAGCAGGAGAAGAAAAGATGAGATCAGAGATAGGAACAAGCACAGGACAGATCTGGTGGGGTGGGGAGACCTGAGGAATGTGGTGCATTTGGTGACAGAATTAACTGCAGGGAAAAGGGAAAAGGGAAGATGCCACTGGCTAGAGCAGGGCTCTCCTGACTCCTCTCGCAGTTTTTGGCTGTGATTAAGGGTTCCAGGTTGTTCGTGTTTGTAAACAGGTGGACATTAAATTACGTGTGGGAATAAGATGGAAAATTCTGCATGAAACAGCATATTATGGACAAAAATAGGAGAGCTTATGAATAAAAGGATGAGTAAAAACATGCTGGCCAGCCTTCCCTGTTGGACGTTACTTCTCACACTCCTATGTACATAGTGTGTGTTGCCTGTGGCTATACGTGTTCCTTGCCTTGAAGAGCTCCCACAGAAAAAGTCACTAAAGGCAGACCACCCTCTGGCCTTGGGATTCCTCATAGCAAGGACTATGTGAATTGGGAAGCATGGTTACCTGACTTTAGCTGCTCAGGTCTTTTCTTATCAGAAGAGCAATGGCCAGATGATGTAGCTGGGGACTGTAATGAGCTCAAGATACATAGACTGAAAATTACTGATGTATTCTGTAAGTAAGGATGGGAAAATCAAGCTGAGCATGAGAAGTGATGTTGCCAGTGAAGTTCCAGACAATATTGAGTCATTGGCACATGTGTTATTCAAGACCTCTGGCAGATCCTGCACCTAGATGACAGTTCATATGGCATTTCTAAGGCTTGGTAGTTGAAAGAAAACTCCCTCTGGAAGCCAAAGGCTGTCTTAATCTGAACTTGGTGACATCATGATTCTACTCTCTGTCAACAAAAAAACTAAGGTGATTCTAGAAAATTAGTTGGAAGTGTGGGAGGAATGAGTGTAGATGCTTTCAATCTCTGATTAAGTAACGCTTCCCTTAACAACATGGGGAGGAGGTGGGGAATTAGCCTTCTCAGATAATACCTGAAGCTTCAGATTGTCTTCATTTTTCTCATCATAGAGAAAAAAAAAAATCCCAGCTTCTGCAGAAAAATTACAAGTGTTTCCAGCCTGTGGGGGCATGGCATGGCAGGTATTTCTGTAAGCACTCTTGTGCTTTTAAGTGGCTCCAATTATTTCTGAACAACTAAGTAGAGTGTTCATTAAGCATTTCCCTTAAATGAAAATGATGACCTACAAAGTCATGTTAATTAAGAAGCACAGTGAGTCAGTGTGAAGAGGTTCTGTTAGCACAAACAGTGACTCCAATCCTGCATACTACTGTGTTCAGATTTAGTCCTTGTTCACATTCTTAGTAGTAGTGTTAAAAAATCTTATTTCTGATTGTTGCACAAATAAAAATTGCTGCAGGTCAGTTCAGAGCAGAAGCTGGCACAGTCTCATTGTGTGATTTGTGAGCTGTATCTGCTTTTTGATTATTTTGGCCAGAGCACTCTTGCATGTTGTGATCAGGAGCAGTGCCAGTTTAACCTGTTGAGAAGAAAAGTTGACATATTCCAGGACTTTTACTGGCTTTCTAGGTCAGTCATTTGAGCTGGCATTTTACAGTTGAATCATTGCATTTCAGCCACAAGTCTCATTTAGCTGTAGGAGGCTCTCTCTGTCAGACACCCTCCAATTAGTACAGCAAAGCCTGGGCTGGAGCATGAATTTCTCCTCAATGAACCAGTTTGGATGTGCTGAGTCTCATATGTGCTTCATGCAGTGCATTTCGTAGCCTTCACCTCATTGCCCCACAGCTTTCCTCTCAGCCTTTTTCAGCACAGTCTCACCACATCCACTTGGAAAACCTGTCTAGCTGCTGGATCTGTGACATGTGAGATCGTAGCACAGGAAGAGGCCTCTTTTAAACTGAAAGAGGGGATATTTAGATTAGATGCCAGGGGAAAATTTTCACTGAGAGAGTGGAGAGGTGCTGGTTGCCCAGAGAAGCTGCAGATGCCCCATCCCTGGCAGTGTTCAGAGCTATGCTAGATATGGCCCTGGGCAGACAGAGCTGGTGCTTGATCTGGTGGATGGCAGCCCTGCCCGTGACAGGGGGGTTGGAATTTGTTGATCCCTTCCAACCCAAACTGTTCTGTGATTCTATGATGAGGCTGTGGAGATGCACTGCAGCCAGAGTTCATAGAATTATGCAGCCCAGTGCTGCAGTGAGTCCTTCTGGGCAATGTCTTGCTGACCAGCTACAATTGTTTGCCACCTGTTCCCTTTACACAACATGCCTCTTATGTGACCAATACTTGCACCCATATGTCCCATTATGCTATCAGAGCCTGGAAAATTCACTGGACTTAGCACTTAGCATCTGAAACATTCAGACTTTGGGAAGATGAGAAATGTCATCCAGGTAGCATGCACACTTCATCTGTAGCCCTCTTTCAGAGTACATAAGATAATTCCAGCTAATACAACACTTCGAAAATGTGGAAACATTTTCCAAGATAAGGATTTCTTCTTAAAACTGCAGGAAAGAAGATTTTAAATTTATGTTTTGCTTTTTTAGAGGGGTTGAAAGAATCATTTTGTAAATGCCTGTACACCATGACACACTCAACAGAAAAATACCAGAACCTGGGACATTCTTCCTTATGCTTGCTTAGAAAGCACCACTGCTTTCTTATAGCTGTTAATCTTTGTTAAGAGTGGAAGATTGTTTTTGACAATTATCTACCCAGAACACTTTACTTTTTACATTCAAACAAGACTAGAGAGTTATTAATTGAAAACAACAAACAAAAATAAGAATTTAAAAGGAAACCTGAATTAGCCATTTTCCTCATGAAGTATTAAAATTTTAGTGTGATTTTGTGCCTAGTGTTACAATACTGTATCTCTTACCATTGCTTCTAAGTCAAATACGTGGCCACTTGCTTTTTTGTATTCAGTATTCAAGGGCATATCTCTGCTGATGTAAATTGTGACAGCTCTGTTGAAGCCTGCAGAGCTGGGACAATACACACGAGCTAAGATCTGCCCCTTAGTATTCACCCCCATCTGCTGTGTGACTCAGTCATATCAGAACTGCCGAGCACCTGCTTGCCTGATGTTTTTTTAATGAGTTGAATTCTTTGTGTTGGGTCTGTGTCTCTGCCAGGTTCCAGTTTAATCACATATAATTTTTAGTGTGAAGTTTCACCTTGGGTTTGAACTTGTAGGCACAGAACAAAAAGTCTTGTTTCTAGGGGAACTTGCATAGTAATAATAAGGATAATAAAAATAAGAGTAACAAATAGAATGCAAGGCAAGTATTTCGATTCATAGGTTATGACATTCAGCTTTTATGAATAGGGAGGTTCAGTTATCCTAGGTGGACAGGAAATAATGAGGATGACCCGCGTTCAGTAACAGTGTATGAAAATTAACTAAAGATTCATGTAGCTAAGTTAATGAGCTCTTATATTTAAATATATAACCTGGCCTATTTGTGTAGACGTTTGTGGGAAAAGATGTGTGTGTACACTGTTTATTGGCCGTCACTGGAGTTTCCAGTTAAATCCTACAAAGCCGTTCAGTATGTAATAAATCAAACTCAGAGGGTTTGCTAGTAAGTAGTATGTTTGGTTAAAAGTATCCTAATCTGCATGAGACTTGCCTTCCCGAGAATTTAATTTTCTTATTTAATTTTCAGATCAGAGTCAATATGTGATATGTTTTTTCAGATAGACTGAAATACGCTTACTTAAGTAATAAAATGTGTTATTTATCAGGAAGTTAAAGTGTCAGTAAGGAAAAGCAGCTGTAACATCTTGGAATCAGTCACATCGTTTTCTGGCGAGCTGTTTCAAAAACATGAATATCCACCTTCATGAGTTCCACTGTTAGATTTCTGAAAAGCTTAGTTTGCCATTATAAAATATATATATATACTTAACAATTCTAGCTTTGAAGGAGCACTGTAGAGGAGAAAATAAATGGGCACATACAGATTTCTAGACTTACTGTAAACAGTTTATGGATATGTTAGTAGTGATAACTGAAGTGGCTTCGGAAACATTTTATGATGCCAGTAATACTAACTTGGTAGCTTTGTTCCAGTATATGTCCAAGAATCCAAGTGTATTATGCAAACTCCTAGTCATTAGCAAAACATAATAGATTATCAGTCTGCGATGATAATGAAAAGTTTGCCTGAAGGTGCATTTGAACATTTTAATGGAATATAATGCTTGTAAAGGAACATTTGCATAGAATCATAGAATAGATTAAGTTGGAAGGGACCTTTAAAGGTCATCTAGTCCAACTCTTCCACAGTGAACAGGGACATCTAGAGTGAGATCAGATGCTCAGAGCCTCATCCAGCCTGACCCTGAATGTCTCCAAGAACAGGACATCCACCATCACCGGGCAACCTGTTTCAGTGCCTCACCACCCTCACTAGAACAGACTTTTTCTGTATATCTAACCTAAATCTCCAGTCTTTTAGTTTGAAACCATTTCCCCTTGTTCTGTCACCACAGAGCCTGCTAAAAGTCTGTCCCCTTCTTTTCTGTAGCACCCCTTTGTTATTGACAGGCCACTATCAGGTCACTTTGCAGCCTTCTCCAGGCTGAACAGCCCCAGCTCTCTCAGCCTGTCCCTGTAGGGAAAGTGTTTGATTCTATGGATCATTTTTGTGGCCCTTCTCTAGACGCGCTCCAGCAGGTCCGTGTCTCTCCTGTACTGTGGACTCCACATCTGAACGCAGTACTCCAGATGAGGTCTCATCAGCGCAGAGTAGAGGGGCAAGATCCCTTCCCTCCCTCACTCTGCTGTACATTCTTCCTTCATTGCAGCCCAGGATGCAATTGGCTTTCTGGGCTGTGAGGGCACATTGCTGGCTCATGCCCAGCTTGCCAGGACCTGTCCCAGGTCCTTTTTGGCAGAGCTGTGCTCAGTTGTTTTATGCCTCAGTTTGCATTCACAGTGGGGGTTGCCATGACCCAGGTGCAAGAGCTTGCACTCGAATTTGTTGCACCTCTTGAGATTCTCGTGGGCCTGCTTATATGGAGCAGGGAGTGAAAACAATATTGCTCACCTGTTGAAATAACAGGAGAAACTTGGGGCAACTGTTCGCTATCCCTCTAACACAGCAGGGATTTCACTGAATAACCCCATCCACACTGTCATAAGATAGAAGTAGCCAAATATATTTGGTGAAAGATTATATATAATTTTTGTTTGACGGAGAAGATTGTGGATCATCATTTCTGTAACTCACAAAAGAACGCCACCAGGGAGCCACTTCAACATGATTATTTAAAAACTGAATGCTTAAAAAGTGTTCAGATACAGATCTCTTTAACTGCATGTCTTGGATTGTATTTATTTTAAAACTGAAAGGATGTTTTCCATTGCCCTATTGCTTATAGAGTCAATCATTTGGGACAGCCTGACACGAGCATATAAAAAAAACTCATTCCTACAAATCTGTCTTCCTTTTCTCTGCATCCTGCATCTTTTCATGCTGCCTTTTCTATGTTTCCCTTCATATTTTGCTGTGATTGGCGGAGTGTTGCTGGTGCATATTGTTTCTGCAACGTAAAGAGGAAGAGTACATCAGTGAAAAAGTTAAATTGACTGTCTACAGTGCACTGTCAAATCACAGATTTAACAAAAACAAAAAGAGATTGATGCTTTTCTTGGTGGCTATTTCTTAGAATCAAAGTTAAGAGTGTTTTATTGAAATCTGTTTTTATTTAAAGTAAATGGTCTTGCTTTGCAGAATGTTATGCTGTGAGCATATACATTCCTGCTGCTGATCAACACTGGGCAATGTCAGATGCTTCCCAGAAAAGCTCAGGGAATTCAGGAATGGCAATTAAAGATTAACTTGAATTAAATGAAGCTTCCTCTTAACCTACATTAGCTTGTGGTATGACCTCAATCTGAAGGACATTCTTCCTTCAGTTATTATCACAAATACTCTTCATAATTATAAATTGCTAAACCTATTTTAAATCCAGTTAGTCTCTCTGATATTGTGTGGTAGTGAGTTCCCCAGGTCTTATAAAAGAATTGATTTCTGTCACTTTTAAATTTACTGCCTTTAAATTTTCTATTTAAATGGACAGAAGGAAGATAACCACGTTCAATTTATTTTCTGCATATCCATTTGTAAAACAATCCCCATTTAAAATGGTTCCAATATTTTCAACCTCCCTTTGAACAGAATTAATTTGCCTCTACCTTTTATATTTAATACTAATTAAATTCCCCAGTGTGATGCTGAGGATTGCCTTGTCTACATCTGTCACGCATTACAGATAGCCCTGGGCCAGACACTCTTCCAAGCTATTTCTACACCCCTTGCATTGTGTAGATAGCAGACACAAGCTGTAAGAGACAACTATTAGAGCTTTTTTCCTCTGCTACCTGGTAGTTGGGATGCAATGGATGTAGCCCTTATTGACGAGCTGGAGTGTTTTTGAGTGGGTGTTCAAGAGAGGCTCCCAGTTCTAATTCTCAGAGTATTCTCAGAAATATTTTCAGAGGTCACAGGAGGAGATAGGAGCTGATGGAACTTGAAGCTTGCATTTGCGTCAGTGATGCAGTAGTTACTCTCCAGAGTAACTACACTTGTGCTCTTGTACATGGCAGATGATGAGCAGTAGCCTGCATGCCATACAGTGGCTGACTAGCAGTGAATAGTTCTCTTCTTCTCAGATGAAATTTGGTGGTAGATGGAAGAAGGAGAAGAGTAATGGAATGAAAAGAGGAAGATTTAAATGCATGCATCCCTATGAGAGGTGAATCCAGAGTCCTCCTAGGATGTGGTCTGGCCTAACCAAATGGACACGTATCTTTTCATATGCCAGTAGCTTAGGTGGAAGCTACTGAAACAACTGCAGACCTCCTGGACGTATCCTTGAGGCTTGATGATAAATACGACATCAGCAGTCCTTTGAAAAGTCCAACATGCAACCAAAACTCCCAGCAACACCTGAGCTGCCTGAGAGCAGTCATTTAGAGCATTTCTGAAGGCAAGGAAGATAGATGACTTGAAAATTTGATTGCAAACCTTGACCCAGAGATTCCCTTACATTACATTATAAGCAGAATGGGGTGTGTTTGGGAATGTTATATCCTGCATACAGGAGATCCTTGTAATTTTTGTTATGGAAAAATCCTATGATGCTTTTTCTGAAATTCTGATCAACTTCCAAAGCAAGTACATCATAGAATAATAGAATGACTTGGGCTGGGAGGGACCTTAATGATCATCCAGTTTCAACCATACTGCCATGGACAGGGACACCTCCCAGTACCCTAGGTTGCCCAAAGTCCCATCCAGCCTGACCTGGTACAGCCCCAGGTATGGGGCATCCACGGCTTCTCTAGGCAACTTGTTCCAGCCAGTGCTTCACCACTCTCTTGAGTCTTCCTAATATCTAAACTAAATCTGCTCTTTGTTTAAAACCATCACCCCTTGGCAGTGTCCATGATTTCCATTGTAGTGGGGGGTAGTTAATTTCCACGTGCCTAGATAACATGTTGAGAAGAAGTGTTGTCCAAGGCAGTCAGTAAGGAAATTATGTATTTTGTAGTGATTTTTTTGTAGACTTTGCAAAGACACATATGAAAACTACAGCTAGGGAGTTCTAAAGCAAATTAACAACTAATATTGTAACAGTTCAAGGGAAAGTGTCTCATTAGTGCTAGTGGAGCAACTGCAACAACTATGTACCTCAGCACCTATTAAACTGATAAGCAAGTCCAACTGCACAACTTCATTAGCTAATTGTACTGTGAAATCACTATTTCAGCTTCTACTGAAAGTATCAGAAAAGTAGTTTCTTAAATATCAGATAGAAGTGTTGAAAGAATTAATGCCTGGATCTATTTAAATAATACATGTCTGGTTGCTTGGTGCTACTTACCTGCCAAACATGTTGCTGAAAGAGATTAATTAACAGTATATCTAATCAGAGGTCACATCACCTTATGTGGATCTCAGGTATTAGAACCAGTAAAACCTTATTATTCGGCTGTCAGATTTAATTATGAGATGGAATCTCTGAAGAGTTATAATCCCAATATCTGCTTGTTACTTTTCATACCTGTTTCAACTCTCCGTGGTACTGTGCTGCTTTAAGTTGGTCTAAAACAGTTTAAAACCTGATTGCTGATTTTCATACCTATATACAAGTTGTCCAGTTTTCCTTTCTAATGTTGTACGTATAAATATACAGCTGTATCTCCCCTCTGCCAGCTCACTGACTTCCATGACCCTGTATTCTGGTCCCTGCAGAGATGCATGCTGTGTCTTCCTTCTGAGAAACCTCACCTGGCATGGCTGAAGATCTCTGAAGACCTTCATCTCTTAGATGTCATTTTTCAGATATTTAAGATATCTATAAACCTGCAGGTTTGACTTCCAGCAGGTTTCACTTGTGGTCTACTCTGTGGTCTACTGTGTGGCCAGATGAATCCTTCATTTTGGTGATTTTTTTAACATTTGGTTCTCACACTACAGATTTTGGGGCCGATATCAAACTGTAACAGTCTGTTTTATTTTCTTGCACAGGTTTTAGCTGCAGATTAGGATATCAAAGCATCAGTAATTTCAGATTGTTCTTTTACTTGTCCAGTTTAAATTTAAACATGCTCTTTATTTTATGTTATGTATTGTCATTTTTCTTCTGGTGACTCCAGGAGTTCAAGCATAAAATATCATTAAACAAATAAACATTTTTAATGTACTTAACACCACCAGAAATGAGGGCATGCTGGAGGCCATCACCTGTATCTCTACACACTGTTCACTCAAAACTGTCTTTAAACCTTCTTCCTTTTTATTTTTGGGGTTCTTCTTCAGAAATGCCACCTTCGGCTTAAGTAAGGATATAAATGTTTTGTTGTTTTTTTTTTTGTCCTGATATGTGATATGAGATTTTGTTAAAGATCTGATGTGGCATTTGTTTTTTGTTTTTTGTTTTTTGTTGTTTTTTTTTGTTTTGTTTTGTTTTGTTTTTTGGTTTTTTGGTTTTTGTTTTTTTTTTTTTCCTGTAATGTTGTCAGGTCACAATCCCTGTCCAATATATCTCAAATTAATTTTAAAAATATTTCTGCAATATTTGGAAAATACTTCAATTAAGCAGGCTGGCCTTGTATGATTTGTCATTTTCTGTCCATTTGTATAATAAAGCAACCAATTACCCACTGATAACTGGGAAAATCTCAGATCTATTTCTACTCAAATTTTCTTTGGGATAGATAAAATAGGAGTGAGTTGGAAAAGAGGAAAAGCAGCTTTCACATGGAGACCTCTTAGCAATTGCCAGATAAAGTAACCATTCGGAGGAAATTCTAGGTACCTCAAAAACTTGTGTCCCTGTTCAGAGTGACATTATCTCCATGTTGCTACTGTACTATCTCCCTCCCTCTAAGTAATCAAAATGGAAGCTGCAGTGTTAATCTTATTCTCTGCATTTCATTTGAGCAACGTAGATTGGCTTTTCATTAAGAATATTGTGTCAATCTGTAACATATTTTGGAAGAAATCTCAAGTATGAAGAAATTGCTATGTGATATTTGTCTTCCTGTGGCTTATTATATGCACAGAGACAGAAGAAAATCTTGGCCTAGATAATAAAATCAACAAACTAATAAACAAAAAAGCTATTAAAATGGCAAAAACACGCTTCTGAAAATCAGAACATGATAAAATTCAGGATTATTGTGCAAACTCGGTTAAGTCTTTTGGTCATGTACATATGATGTTTTGTTTTTGTTACATGGTTATAAGTGTTTTTCTTTTAAGTTTCTTATTCCATTGAGTACACAGGAAGACCTTTACATACTAAGGCACGAGATGCTCTATAGAAAATGAGACTTGTGACTATTGGATGTTTGTGCTTCTTCTGCAAAGTGCATATTGCAAGGAATTGCATGAAGAAAAGATCTTTGAAGATCTTCTCTCATGAAGAAATTGATCCTTGATTTATCTTAATCTGATTGAATGTAGCCCTGGAGAAATGCATTCTTACTCCAGAATTTGATGATGTTTGTTGTGGGAGTAGTGAGCTCAATGCTCTGGAGCTCAACTGAAATTTGCAGTTTTAACAATTAAATATTAATATAACTCTCTATATTGTACACTGAAAATTTGACAGAGAAAGAGAGAGAAAGGAAAAACAAACCAAAACATTTCTGTCCAGAAGGTTCATCTTCAGATTTGCAAATGTTAGTTTCAATAAGAGACTTCTGTAATGTGAGCAAATAGCACAACAGATCAGTTGTGAGTGTAGGTTATAGGCTACACTATAGTGTCTTCTGCCAGAAGGAACAGGATAGTTTGTAGTGCATGTGTACTCCCAGCAGCCAAGAATGATGAAATTTGGGTAATTTGGAATCATAGAATGAAATCATAGAATCATAGAATGGCTTGGGTTAGAAGGGACTTCAAGGATCATCAAATAAATCAAGGAATCCAGCATCTTAGAAACAAGTACTTGCAAAGTCTGATTTTTTCACTTATTCCTCTGTTATCCCACACCCAAGGAAGGCTGTGCATGCTATTGTCATGTTGTGATAAAAAGATACATGCTGCTCTCTCAGCTGTATTTGTACAGAAATTTTACCTAGCCATGACCACAGCCATTGGCAAAGTTTTGAAAAGTTTAGTGAATTTTTTGAGGCTTCAAAAAGCCGTATCTGGCATGAAAATGTTCTCCATGTAGATTCTAAATCCCGTTCCTAGGAGGATATTTTCCTAGAAAAGTCAGGAGACATAGATCTTTATCATTGTCCCAGCTATTTTTCTCCGACCTTATTGTAGGAAATAGCCGGATCATTTTACTTATAATTTTCTATCACGAATTCTAAACAAGTGAAAAGAAAGTATGGGAGCAGTCAGGCAGCCAGGTGGCAGGAAGTGACTGTGAACAGCTCTGCCTACAATGTGAGGGTGCTGCTCCCAAACCACTACAAGACCATGGTCCAGGAAAGTTTTCTTATTTTTTCTAACTGTCCGGAGAACCTCCTAGGTCTAGGCCCACAATTTAATCATCACAATTGCCACAGAATATTGGACTAGCTGCTTTACTGTTTCCATCTGTTTGATGGTGAGTATGGTCCCAGTGGGATGGACTTTCTATAGGTTAGATATTAGGAGGAAGTTTTTCACACAGGAAGAGGTTGCCCAAGGAGGTTGTGGATGCCCCATCCCTGGAGGCATTCAAGGCCAGGCTGGATGTGGCTCTGGGC
>JAOWBP010000001.1:11040411-11067131 GCA_028571105.1 Tragopan temminckii
CAGGGGAGGGGCGGGAAAGGGGTTAGGGAAAGGGTCTGCACCAGAGGGCGGTGGGCACGGAACGGGCTGCCCAGGGCGGTGGGCACGGCACTGAGCAGCCAGAGTTGAAGAAGAGTTTGGACAGTGCTCTCAGACATATGGTCTGATTTTTGAGTGTTCCTGTACAGAGCCGGGGATTGGAATCGGTGATTCTTCTGGCTCCTTGTGTCCAGAAGGACTTGGTTCTCATCAGTCAGCTGATGACTGACTATGTGTCTAGCTCCGGTCATATCTAGTCCTTATCCTTAACTCCTTCAGAGTCAGAGTTGTGACCCATGGGTGCTCTCTCCGCAGCGCAGGGTGCTTCAGACCTTTCAGAGGTCTCCCTTTGCATCCTTCTGCTCTGGCAAATGAAGTAACTGCGGTCTCTTCAGTGCCCTCCATCATGAATACTAGCGTGTTCTTTGTCTTTCACTCCAGTATCACTGGTACACGTTAAAAATGGTACCTTTATAAACAAATCCTGTTGTGCGTTGATGGCTTCATCCCTTCTTTTCCGACCACTACTTGTTTAACACCTTTATGACAGCAATGACTCAAACCTATTCTCTGGCACTAATAGCTGTAACTGAATATGCCCAGAGCACATGCACCTAAAAGGGAAGAGTTAAGAAATACTGAAAGGCACTGAATTGGTGAGAAGCCAAACTGCTCTGTAATAATGCATCCTGACTCTTTAGAGGGAAAGGTGGCAATGGTCTTTAGACAGTTTGTAAGGTTATTCCAGTCCAGACAAGAATGAGGAAGAAAAAGGTTTCCTGCCTTCTCAGGGCAGAGGTGTGTTCTCTTCTTCTCTTTCCCCACCCCACATGTTCTTGTCACATCTCTTTGTTCCTATGTGGATTTTTCCATGTTCAAATCAGAACTCCCTTCCTTTGAAGCTCAGGTCAGCACTGGGCAAGGCACTGGGCATTACTGTTGCCAAGAGCAGCCTGTCCTCTCTCAGTTGCATGCTTGTGCGTAGACAGGGTCAGAGCGTGATTGAAGGGTGAGAGATGCACAAAAGCAGACCAGGCTTGAAATTAAATAGTCTTTGAAGCTTTTTCTTAACTAGTCTCACTCTGGCACAGACCCCTGCCTTAGGGGGATCATCCAGTGGAATAGCAATGACCTGGAGCTCCTGCTCTGCCCACTCAAGCATGCAAGGAGGAGAATGTATCTCAAAAATGACCATATGAGAATATCTGGGCTGCAAAAAAAATGTTTGTAAAAGTTGTACATTAACATTAAAAGAATGAAGACTTCACAGTTTTCTTCTGAGTGCAACTGATTTTTTCAATAATAGTGAATGCTACACAGAAAGAAAAAGATGGAAAAATCCTAGTGGGTTAGACCTTTATCTCTTTCCACATTTATTACTGGTGCCAATGGAGTAGCTGTCCTAATTAAAAAGAACTTGCCCTTTCAAACAGAGGAGCTGGATTCTGATCCAAATGGCCTTGCGCAAAAGAAATTGCTGAATAAAGTCATTACTCTAATTAACATTTATGCTCCTAATGTTAACAATGTACTTTTAAAAGGAACCAGTAGCACAGCTATTCCTCCTTAAATCACCTAATGGTCTGGTATGGGCACTGATTTTAATTGCCCTTTGGTTATCAATTTAGACAGAACTACTAGGGGTGATTGCATTGTAAATCAGATATCTCCAGAAAGTCATTAATGAGCTAATGAGCGATAGATGTTTGTAGTGATGAAAGACACAGCTGATAATGCTTATTTAAGCCAAGTAGCGTACTTAAGTGTTCTCTGTTGCATATGGAAAGAAGTGACCATACACCACCAACTAGATAATAACATACTAGCTATTACACAGTCTGTCACGTGGTTTTATCTTCTACTTCCTAGCATTAGCCCAGTCCCCTGTGCTCTACATCCCTAAGCTGTTTCTGTGATTTGTAATTCACAGAGCTGTAGTCTGAAGCCCTGCATCTCAGTTTGACTTTGTTTATATATTTCTTGTCTCCCTTAGCATAAATCATAAAGACAGCTTAATTGGTTTATATTTCCGAAGCAGTTTGAAATGTGAAATGTTGTGTAAGTGTTCAAGGTTGTTATTACTTTGTGACTCTTCCTGAGCCATTTTCTTTCCAGAATGAAAATTAAAGAGAAATTATTTGCCGTTTACAAGAGTAAATATGGTGAATTCTGTCATAAGTAATCACTCAAGTATCACAGACAAAAAAAAAAAAAATCCTTTTGTTTCACAGAACTGCACTTCTTAAACGCTTGAACTTTGCATCTCTTTCATAACACTGTAAATCTATTAACATCACTGGAAGTATTTGAGTTATGCTCATGTGGAAAGAGAATTGAATCTTTGATATCTGTATCTGTAAGGGAGTAGTCTTGTGAAAGTATAAAGGTTCTAGTAAATACAGATCTTCCACATAGGTTTTGCTATAAATGAAACAGTCATCCTTTTGATTTACTTAGAATTTGAGATTATGATTTTTTTCACAGCAGGAATGTCTATAATTGCATCAGTATTTAAAGAATAGAAATCTTGCAGATTGTTTCTCTCACAGATGCATATTTTAAGGAAAGAATTTACATATACCTAACTGATGTGGTTTTTATTTTCAAGAATAACCCTTTGGCTTTTCTGTAGGACCTGACTGAGCATTACCAGGGAATTTTTATCAGCTGCAGTGTTCAAAAGCTAAAGACAGACAGAGACAGATGTTTTTGCATTTAATTCCCTTTGTTGCTTCACTGGCTCACAGGGCAGAGTCAAGAGGTATCCATGACTAAGTAGAAAAGTCTTTTACCCCAGAACAGGATTTGAGGATCAGGAATGAAACAGCCAAGCAAAACAAGGACAGCCAGCAAAAAGTAGCCTAGGGCAACACAGTGTGTCAATGGGAAAGAGAGAGATAAGAAACACTTGGACAGTTGTGCATGTTGGCTTCAATCTGTAATGACTGTGCAGACCACACATCAAAAACATTTGGCTGTCCTTGACAGAGAACAAAAAAAAGATACAGGACAGATTTTTCAGCTGTTGCTTTTTTTTTTTTATTATTTTTTTCCCGTCTTCAGTTGAAATTTTTAAGCCGTCAACCTGGTAAATAACAGTTTGTTTACTCTGTTTTTAACTATTTGTCTAACCACCTTCAGGCAATTGTTAGATGTTATCTCAGAGAGACAAACTGAACGTTGTGGTCGTGTTTTAACATCTCTTGTTTCCACTGCTTATCAGCTTTCACTAGGGAAAAATCTATTTGCTTTGTAGATTTCTAGCATAAATAAAGCACAAAATTTCGACCATCAACTCCAGTAACAATTAATTTAGTCTGCACTGACAACTTCTGCATTTCTCCAGTTCTTTGTGTACAGAGATCTTTGGCCTTGGGACCATAGTGTCTATTTGTGCCTGAACACTGTCATGGCCAAGAAATGAGTGGGAAGCTCCTAGATACTACACATTTCCACAGCAATCTTATTCATGCCCAGATAATGTGTAAAATGAATTCTGACATATGACAGAGAGCACATACTCTTGTGGCAGTGGTACTTTCTTGATAATCTTGAGGCCAGTTTCCTGGTGATCTTGTAGCTGAAGCAAAAAGGGGTTATTTAGGATCTCACACTGCACTCCCCAATGTGCTGTACCTGATTGAAAGTGATCCTCCATTCTGCTGGGAAGAATGACATTGTGAAACTTATTATTTCAGGTATTTAATGAAGAAAAACCTAGAAATGGCCCAATTATATAGTTTAGGAATGAGAAGACTAAAGAGGACCGTCTTCATTCATTAGAAAATCATAGAATGGATGGGGTTGGACGGGATCTTTAAACACCATCTAGTTCCAATGCTCTGCCTTGGGTAGAGACACCTTTTTCTAGATTAGGTTGCCCAGAGCCTCACCCAACCTGGCACTGAACACTTCCATGGCTCACACTTGGATCCACAGCTTCTCTGGGCAAACAATGCCTTATGACTCTCATAAGGGAGAATTTCTCCCCTCTTTAGTTTAAAGCTGTTACCTTTGGTCCTATTACTACACTCCCTGATAAAAAGTCCCTATCCAGTTTTTCTCTTGGCCCCCTTTTGCTACTGGAAGGCCACGATGGAGTCTCCCCAGAGCTTCTGAACAAGCCTAACTGCCTCAACCTTCCTTCATAGGACATGTCCTCCAGCCCTCTGAGCATTCTCATAGCCCTCCTCTGGACTCACTCCAACAATCCAAGATTGCTTCCTTCCATACTTAGTTCTTCTTTAGCCATGTGATGAAATGACACCAGGAAATACCTATCACATCAAACCCTAATATTAATTTGCTTGGTTCTAATCTGTGTGTGCAAGTAGTCTATCTAGGAGAATCTGCAGATGCCTTCTTAGGCAAATAAGAGAAAGATTTCCTGTGTACCTCTCCAACTGACAAGATAGAGTTTTCCTGTAGCAGCTTAAATGAATGAATATAAAAATTACAGGGATATATTCTTTCTGGAAGAAGAAAGTTTGAAGAAAATGTCAGACAAACAGCCTCGAGTGCCTAACTGAGGTTGTCAACAGGGAACTGGCGACAAAAGGTTTCCAACTATAAATCCATTAAAATGCTACTGTGAAATTGTAAATATATCCTTTTAAAATAAGTCTGTAAAATTATTTCCCTATAAAAAGGGAAATACAGGACTAGTCAAATTTGAGGAAGATTATTCCAGAATCTTGTTTCAGTCAAAAGGCAGTTAAGGTAGTCAGGACTGTGAGACCTCAACAAAATACATTTTTTAGCAAACTCTTTCATTAGAAGGTAGAAGTTTCATATTAACTTTAGTGTCCTTCTTTGAAGGGTGAGGTCAGATCATGGGATTGCTTTAAAATGTATAAAATACAGTAAAATGGTTACTAATATATTTATCAAGCTGAATTGTTGCACGGTCTTGTTCCAGTGTTCTGCATTCATACTTCTGTGATTCATGTTTGTAAAGTTCCTTAAATAAGTTACAGCAGCCTTTTAAGGAATGATATTTATATCTTTCACTTCTGTTACGCTCAGTGTAAAATCAAAACTTGGGAGCTAAAGGTCTCGTTATATTTCCTGGCAGCTGGGAGATGTATGATGATGTGCAGTGTGCACAGCATCTGATAAACAATCATCTCCCTTCTAGGCCATTATTTAAAATTGATTTATTCTGCTGCTCAGAGGGAAATACAAACTTGAAGAATATCTTGGAGAAAGAAGGTCAGGACCTTAATCTTTGTGGAGCAAGCTTCTTCCTTTCCCATAGCCACCTCCACCTGAATTTAACACAGGATAGTTTATAGCTACTTTATCTGAAATGTATTTCCACCTTCAATCCATGGGATTCTAAGGTCTGATGGGAGAACAGTTATTTCCCAACTGCAAAAGATTTTGTGTTCGAGAGAGTTATTTTTATTCACCTGGCTTGGACTTGGAAGAAATTAAAGGAGTGATGAAAACACTTCGAGCAGTATTGTATTCTTTAAAGGTGAAATTGTTCTTTCTCCTCGATTCTTGTACTTTTAGACATAACTGTATGTGCCTAAATTCATAGATGGGACTGCTAATAGTGAAGAGATTCAGTAACAAATGAGGAATGCTGAATATTTATAGGATAAAACCACTCTAGTACATTCTTAAGAAAAAAAAATAGCTAAAAGAAAAAGAGGCTTTATAAAATGGAAGAAATATGAAAGCAAAGATAGAGAAAAGTTAGGAGTCTGAAATCTCCAAAAAAGTGATTTCCCCACGGAAAATATGTATTTTTAAATGCATATTAACTCAGTATGTCTTAATTTGGATGTCTTCAAAATTTCTGAAAATCGTATTTGATTCAGACCACCTCCGATACAGATATAATATACTCCATCAGTTTCATAAGAATTGATATGCTACTAATATTTTTCATGAAAAAAAATCTAATTAAGACACAGAAACAATCTCACATATTCTTACTTCAACAGCCTTTTCCCAGTCTGTCTGGAAAAAAATAGTTCTTACTGAGAACAGCTGAGGTCCTGGAGCAAGAGAAGATGAGGAGCTGATCTGTGATGTTGGAAAGTTTGACAGCCTAGCTATCTCTGCTCCTATATTTGTGAATTTAGAAACTTCCTCTGCTATTGCATTCACTGGCGGCCAGAACACTCTTGGGCAAAAATCCGCAGCTATAATTAGTGATTTAATTTTAATGTAGATGAATAGACAATCCTGAAGCCAGTTATTAAAATGTCATTAGTTGACACAGAAGTTAGCATATCTGCCTAATGTCTGTTAGCAGAAGCTGCAGAGACCAACCTAAATGAGAATGCTGCCTGGGGAAGAGTCACAGCAACACAAGTCATCCAAAATCTCCCTGTCTCTGGGAAACAGCTGGTGAGCCCTTGCCAGAAAATGTTCAAGCATTTGTAGGGAATGCATTGGTGATGTAAGCACAACATTTTCTTAACACTGCCCTGTCTGTTGTAGCAGAACCCTGAGATTTCTGGAAGATCATGAAGCCATAAAGTCATTGTGGTTGGAAAAGACCTCTAATATCATCTAGTGCAGCTGTCAATCCACTAACACTATGCCCACTATTCCTTTTGGGTAGTTTCGGCCCTAGCAAAAGCCCAAAACAGTAAGAAAATAGCAAGAATGAAAAACAGATTTTATAAAAAGTACGCCTGGGGTCTATATATCCAACAAATAGGGAATTATTTTTGTGTATCATGTATAACTAATTCTGACACAACACCAAAAGTAAATAAATTTTACTTTTAATTTTTAACTCAGATGTTAATGTATCAGCAAGGGCCAGAGAACTAAACAACCTGGATTCAAAAGCTTAGTTGGAAAAAGTAGGGAAAGACTTCTCCAGAATCTTCAGTCGCTGGCTGAACATATAGAAACTGAAGGTTAGCAAGAACACTGTAGAAGTTTAGAGATGTGTTCAAAAATATCATCGGAAATCTACACATAATAATAATTTTTGTTTTCTTAAATCTTGAGAGGTCTACTTTTTCTGACCTCTTTACCATCTTAATGTCACAATCATCTTGAGCAAAAATAATATAAATAAGAATCTAAAATAAAAAGAGTTTAGAAGGCTTTATTTTTGAATCCCACTTTAGCATCAACACCAGGAGTTAGGCAACTCTGATCCATCAAACAGCACTGCAAAACCATCATGAAAATGTATGAACCCAAGAACAAAATCCACTCACCCAACCTTACAGCAGTGATTAAAAAAGCCCTAATTATAGTCTAGTCAGCCGTCAAAATAAATTACTCACTCAGGGTGAGTGGGTGAAAAGAAGTTTGTAAGACTTCCTTAAGGAGGTGGTAATTGTCTTGAATTTTGTTAAAATACATCACTAATTATATTTTAACAATGTCTATGTACTGTTTTCCTCTTTGGGAATCTTATAAGGTGGTTGCAAGAATTTCAAGAGGAAGCTTCAACAGTTTTAAATTATTCTACATTTGCCCTGCAGAGCATGTTTTATGGCATACTAAAGAATGGTCTAAATGCATAGGTAGCTAGAAAAATCAGAATAAAATAATATCATGTGAATATGCTGCTTGATTGAACCACAAGTATGTTACAAAACCAAATTAATCCTGCCTACTTCCATGGTAAAGTGGTATGTGGATCTGACAGAGCAGTGAAGTGAGAGCACGGTAATGCCACATGGTTGGCCCCTGGAGGCCTACACAGAGTTCATAAGGTCCATGAAGCCCTCATTTAAGAAACATTCAAAATCTGTTGTACACAGATGTCATAACCTACAGAGAAGGTGTCTGCAACTCGTTCACTTTGTTTATACTGAACATTTATTGCAAAGTTTATGAGACCACAAGCCGCTTATGATCTTGCCCTGCTGATTATGCTGCCAGTGTGTTGGGGCTACCCTAAGTAATATTAAAGTCACAGGTTTTCATTTCTGCTGTCTTCTAGAGCTTGCCAAAAACATTCACTTAAAATTGCATCCAAAGAATGCTCAATTCTCTGCAGTCTAGAGAAGACTGAATCCTATTGTCCCAGGGCTTACATTCTATGGGCCACTACAGATGGAGACAGTTTTTAGATTTCTTTTCATTGTTATGTTGCACTGTTCATATTTTTTAAAAATGTCATTTTTGTTAGCTTTTTACTATCACTTAGATGATGTTAGGGCATCTTTATTATGCGAGGGCTGCTCCCAAAGTAATGCCTCCTATTCTGTTATGTTGCACCATGACTTCAGAGGTGGATGTTGGTGGTATGGCAGTAGGAGTTGAATCTTTCCACCAGCATTCCTTTAGGTTTTGTTGCTGTGTTACAGATGGCAGCAGAGGGGTGTCTGATGTGGAAGTGTGTATGAAGCAGAAGTGTGTCACTGAATTCCTCCATGCAGAACGAATGGCACCCATTGGCATTCATTGACACCTGCTGAACATTTGTGGAGACCAACCAGTGGATGTGGGCACAGTGAGGCAGTGGGTTGTGCATTTCAGCAGTGGTGACAGTGGCAGTGGGTCTCCTCCACTGACGAAGATTTTTATGAGTGCATTATGCAGGATCTTGTTCATAGCTGGTGAAAATGTATAGCTAATGGTGGTGACTGTGATGAATAATAGTGTTTTGTAGCTGAGAATTTGCTCTATTTAGCAGATTTATTGTACTCTTTGTAGCTGTTGTTTCCATAGAAATAATGAGGAGGCATTACTTTTGGAGCGACCTATGTAAATAATAATTTGAAAGCTGCTTCTTGATGTATGCAATGGGCCTCAAGAAATTAACAAATGCAGCTATCACCTTTGAAACAAATAATAGAACATTCTCATTTATTATTTTAATTAGAAGTTTAGCCAATTTTGCTTACACAACTCTGTGTACAACTTCAGTGACTTGTTTTTCATGTGTATTTGTGATCAGTGTGTGATCAAATATCAAATGTACACTTTATATCCCATCAATAATTAGACTTCATGCTACTTTCCTCTTAATTTAGTATCAATAGTCAATGGCCATATAAGAAATATGAGGAGATTTAGCATTTGCAGTTACTGTTCCAATAATTAAAAAACAAGATTTGTCTTTTACATTTTGTTGTGGCTGATTCACACAATTTTAACTGGTACTTCAGCAACTGAAAACTATATAAACAGTACAGACAAATCAATCTAAACGAGAGGGCTGAGTAAGCAGAAGTTGGGGTGTATTTGTTGCTGGATATTGTTTCATCCAACTCTGAAAATAAGTGTGAAAAGAAACGTGTATCTCATTCTGGGCTTAGAATCTGATTCTCAGATCTGAGTTGGAAATACTCATATTAAAAGCTTTTGGCTCTGGCACATCTCTTGTGTGATTATTCATTCTTGCTATCATCACCTAGTTCCTCAGCAACATCTTTATTATTTTGTAACACATTTTTAGACTAGAATTTTTGGTTGTTAAAGGAGACCAGTGAAGCTCTGGGAACTTTTGAAATATCGCCATTCCTACAAAACCTGATGGTTTCAGGCTGGACCAGGTACTTCAGGCTGGATGGGGCTCTGAGCACCCTGATCTAGCTGTAGATGTCCCTGATCATTGCAGGGGAGTTGGACTAGATTGACCTTCAAAAGTCCCTTCCAACTCAAATGATTCTGTGATTCTATGAAGATGGAGATTCAGATCTGGCAAAAAGCCCTCCTTCCCCTCACTTCCCTTCTTTCGCTCCCCGCAGGAGGAACAAAAGTGGAATGTCCCACCCTGTGCCACATATTTGGTGTTTTCACATCAGTATAGGGAACATCGCTAGATCTGAGCTGTGTTATCACTTCAGCGTGATGACTCTTCTGCTTCTGTACTCCCACCAAAAACCACTTTTTTCTTTCCCAAAGGGCTTACCATTTCTGAGGAAACAAGTTCAGATCTATTGCTTTATCATCAAACACTTCATCGATAAAAGTTGTACTACTTCCTGAGATAGGTGAGCTCAGGTTAAGAAAAAATACAGCTGTGTTAGACTCTTCATTTCCTGTCTTTTGTGCCCCTCTTGATTTCCTGATCTATCCTCTGTCACCAGGGCGAACCTCCCCAGTAATTTTATCTGACTCTGCAGAATCAGGGAGACCTTTTCATACAGCTTAGGAGTGGCAGGGAACACTCAGCAGCTGTAACTGTGGCTTCCAGGCCATTTCAGCAGCAAAGTCAGGCAGGTTAGATTAGACCATCTCCAGTGTTCAGCTGCACTTGGAAATAGGAGCACTGAGACAAGCAGGCACAGCAGTGAGATAGATTAAGCAGGGTGGCATTTCTGCAAATAAATACTTGCTTTGCACTGCCTGTCTGCGTGAAGGCTTTGAGCCGGGTCTCATGCAAAGAGCTTAGCTTTAGTGCTGCTGGCTTCAGCTGACCTCCTGACTTTGTGCTGGGGTGGCAGGGAGCATGCACACATTTTCTAAGTGCAGCCAGGAGACACCTGAGGAAGAGGGCAACAGTACTGTGCCAAACCAAAGGGAACGGTACCCTGCACCCGTCTCTCCTACAACCCCTTAGTAAATGTTAAAGCCAGTAATATAAGAACAGGGAAGGCATGCAGAGATACATCTTCACTCCAGCAATCTCTACTGTATGGAACACTTGATTCTGAGTTTCTTATTACATTTAATAGATTTGCACAGTTCTTTCTTCTTTGTCTTTGTATTGCTGCTTTTTGACTGTTTCTGTGATACTAGCTGCATCTGGCAGTGAATGCCACTATTTTCTCATACTATGAAAACAAAAAACCAAACCCACATTTCTTTTGCTCATTTTAAATCTGTTAATTTCATTGGGCATCCTCTTGTTCCCATGCAGTGAGAAGCCAGGCATCCATTCATTTATTTTCTAGGCACTTTCCTGGGTTTCTCCTGATTTTATACGTATCTGCCATATTCCCCTTCATTGTCCGTTTTCCAAGCTGAAAGCTCCAAATCAATTTAAGCAGTTCCAAGCTTTAATTGCCCTTCTTTAGTTCCCCCATGTAATTTTTGAGAGGCAAGGACAGGAACAGCAGGCAGCATTCAAAAGGGTACTATAGGGTTTTGCGTAATGTTGGAGAGGTGTTTTCTCTTTTGTGCTCCATTCCTTTTTCCTAAGCTTCTACACGTATGGTTCTTTGACTACCAATGAACATAACATCTGTCTTCTCTTTCAGTAAGCTTTATTGTTTATTTTTTATTAATTTGTTGACTTTTTAAAATTGAACACAATTGATATTATTTCTTTGGTGTGCTTTTTGTACATGCAGGAAGCTGAACTGCAGTGCCTTATTATCAGTATTTCAACAGTATCAATTTGAATCTATCTCAGGGAAGATAAAAGAACTGCTTTTATCATAGCTTTTCCAAACACCACTGCAGCAAAAGTTATGTTGTTTAAAAATTTAGTCTCTACATTATTCCCAGATATGACATTTGCTGAGACTGTATGAGAGGAAATTCCATCATTATAATGTTTTGTCTTCACTGATTTGCCTAGCACATTACCACTGAGGTTGGGAAGTCCATAGCAAGCCCTTGTGCTAAGCTCAAAGGCTCCAAGCTCCAAGCTGAAAGCTCCAAATCAATTTAAGCAGTTCCAAGCTTTAATTGCCCTCCTTTAGTTTCCCCATGTAAATTTTGAGAGGTAAGGACAGGAACAGCAGGCAGCATTCAAAAGGAATTTCAAGGCCAAGATAAACTTTTTTTTTTTTTAAATGCAGGTTACAATAGACACAGATGCTATTTTTTCTTTAATAGAACATTGTTCTTTCATTGAAATGTCTAGTCCTCATCCTATATAATTTTTTTTCCTTTGAAACTCCATGGATTTTTTCATTATTTTTAAGATACACTGATTATGTCAAGATATGTGGTCCACTATGTTATTTTTATTGGCACTACTTATGTATGCATCTGATATAGACAGATAGATAGAACAGATAATAGTGCAAAACTCAGTTTTAAATCAATGGTTGGTTGACCATAGAACATACAGCCTTATGACAGAGCGCATAAGTTGGAAACTGCATTAGATTTTCGCTTTGAAACTGAAAGAATGGAATCTACTTTGGATTCTAATGTTAAATGTCCAGTGTTTCCGGGACTGTCCAGCCTGGAGAAGAGAAGACTTAGAAGGGACCAGTGCTTATAAATACCTAACATGCAGGAGTCAAGTGGGTGGGGCAAGGCTCTTCAGTGGTACCCAGCTACAGAACAGTGGGCACAAACTGGAACATAGGAAGTTCCATATAAACATCAGAACAAACTCCTTTACTGTGAGGGTGACAGGCTGCTCAGAGAGGTTGTGGAGTCTTCTCCAGTGATGTTCAAAACCCACCTGGGTTGAAGCAGTGTAAGCTACTTTCTTGGGAGCCTGCTTTAGCAAGGGACTGGACTAGATGATCTCCAGAGGTTCCTTTCCAACAACTATGATTCTGTGATTCTGCAATATATCATATTCATGGACATTTTTTGTTATGACTTTTGTCTGTCTCCCAGTGATGCGTACATTCAGTCAATCAAAATGAAGAAGTGTTTAATACCCAAAAATAGAATGAGCATACCCTTGATTTAAAATGTCTTTTATTCTTAATCCTCTTATCTACCATTCCGAATATTAGCATTAGTGCTAATTACTACTGCAGCAGCTTTTATTTGACAATGGCAGAACTAAGAACAAGAGGATAAAAGCCAAGGCACCACACTTTTAATTTCAGTTTGTATCACATCAGACCTATAACCTTCAGATTTCTGAGCTGATATTTATGAAATTGGTGGACAAGTTTTTTAAAGCTTATGGCAGCACTTTGACTTTCAGACTGGTAAAAGGGTTTAGGTTACGGAGGAATTTTTTTAGATTTGACAAACTTTTTTTTTTCAAAATATGTACCGTTTCAGAAGTGCTTCTTACCAATAAAGACAGTACTGTTCTTACACAAGTAGAAAATTAGATTTTCAATTTAGCTGTGCTTTGACCACATTTTCAGTATTCTCAAAATACCCCAAACAGGACAGTAATTGGACCATCAGAGCTTGGAAGTTTGACAGCGACCTGGTCTGATTTTGGCATTTTTCGGAAATATGGTTTTGCAAGCGCATCGATGTATATTTCCCTTCCTCTTTTAGACCCAAAGTCCCACTTCCCTTTTAGCTCCCTTCATCAGAGAAACTAGAGCACGAGAGGACAGGCAGCAACTAGCCATGTGAAGGCACAGCTCACTCCTCACTGACATCTGGGTTCCGTATTAAACCTGCTGCCATCTCATAAGATCACAAAAAATCTTCAACAAGTCAGTTTTTCATAATGCCAGCCATAAGCCCAGACTGAGCATGAAGGCCGTTTAACACACTAAGTTCCTGTAGTGTATTACAATTACAGAAACATCTGTTATGAATAATATTTTGCTAAACCACTGTGAAAATTCAAAGTATTCAGTACTTGTAAGACTGCTCAGTTACTTACCCATATTGAAGTGGTCATGTGGCTGAACGCTGTAATTCAGTGGGAACATACAGGAATGCCAGAAATAATATTTATTCTACCTGCAAAGTACCTCTTATAATGCTTTACTGCACAGATTAACACATTTCTGTATCTGTTTTATACTCCTAATGTAGCTGAAATCATTCTTGCAAGTTACATTATTATTTGATTGAAGTTCTAAATTGTGGTCTAGAAATACCTTCAGCACCTTCCTTAGGTAGGTGCTTTTTCCTTTGGAAAAGTATCTCAGAGCTAGGCAGTATATTTAGTTTCCCTTATTAACTGTGGAAAATCTACTGATAAGGCATGTGCACTGCCCTTCAAGGCAACTTTTAGATGACAAAAAAATAACTTTTTATAAATAGTATGTCTTCATGTCTTTTATTACTTTTTATATTCTCTTCTACAAAGGATTCACTAATATTTTCAACATTCTTTTATTTAATTATGTTAATATTTTGTTTTAAACCATACATTCAAATTTGAGCTATCATTTTTGAGACCAGATGTGCTAAAAATGCAAGCACACCCATATAGATAGATAAGATCACACCGTAGTCCACCCAATCTAATGATCTTTCTGACAGAAAGTGGATGATTCAGAAGTTGCCAGAAATTTCAGGAGACAAATAGAGAGTAATCTGTCAGCCACCTTAAATCTTCTCAGAATTTCTTACTAGTCTGATAATTTTAAGCCCCAAAGCATAAGGTTTCATCTTTCTTTGAAAATATATTATTATAGCATTAACTATTACAAGAAGGTTTGCTCATGAATAGCAAAATTTTGACAAATATGAAAAATGAGATAGTGCAGGCATTACTGGAAACTGCAAATCTCTGTATCATTGAATAATTATTTGCTTTCGAAGCAAGTAAGATAATTTTAGGAGGTATGAAAATGATGTAATTTGGTGAATAATCTATATGTTTATGGTCCTTTTGATGCTTCAGAAACTCTTGTATTGTGGCATAAATGTTAATTTGTCTTAACTAGTAGTTTGAAACGAGAAAACAGCTCTGATATGCTGCCTGTTTCTTAGGTATTTGGGTGAGAGGAATATTAATTTACCCTGTTAAAGTTTCAAGAAGTGTTGGTATGGTTATATTTGTGAGCATGATTTTTTCACTAGTGTTGGCATCGAAAAAACACTATTTCATGAAAATTAAGTTTTTAACTTCGTGGAAAACTTTTTGAACTCATATTATCTCATGAACTAGATCCTACAGCAGAAAATGCCATTCATCTAAAGGGAGAGCAAAAGAAGCAGCAGATTCACCTCTGCTAATTTGTGCGTTTTTCTTTCTCTTGTCTTTCCAGACAACTATTACGGCACACCGAAGCCTCCAGCAGAACCAGCTCCATTATTGGTAAATGTAACTGACCAGATCCTTCCAGGTGCCACTCCTGGGGCTGAAGGCAAACGTAAGAGGAATAAGTCTGTGAGCAATATGGAGAAGACAGGTATTGAACCACCCGAGGAAGAAGAGGAAGAAAGACCTGTGGTCAATGGAAATGACGTGACAGTAACACCAGGTCTGTCCTTCCTTCTTACTTTGCAGTGCATTTCTGTTATTCAGAAATTCCCCAGTTATCTCCTACAGTGAGAATATGTATGCTCAAGTAAGTCGTGCATGACTGGAAGCCAGGAATTCTGAGTGACAGAATCCCTGTCAAACATTAAACAAAATGCCTCACCTCCATTTTGGAGACTCACCTCAGCTACAGTCAGGTCTGCCTGTGAGCTAATCACCCTGAAACCACTCTACAGTCTGAAGAGAAAAATATCTTCTTTCTGATTGCACTTCTGGTGATTTGTTTTAGATTTGTATGTTAGGAAATCAAACCCAAGCATCTTTTTCTCTTTATTGACCACAGAAGGAGTCTAGAGAACTGTAATTTGGTCAAATGAATCCTGTCTCTGTGCTTCAGGTCTCCTTGCTCTCAGAAGCTGATATTCACTGCAGAGTTAACTAGATTATTATAAAGGGAACTTTTATAAATTGTTATTAAATCTTTGCAATGTAAGAGTAAAGCTGTCATCACATTAATAAATTTGTGACAGTGCTGATGAAACTTAGCAGGCAACACTATCAAGAAGGACCCTTTCCAGCAACATTTCAAATGCTGCATAAAGCTGATAAGGGTTTTAGATGTCTAGTCCTAAAGGCAGCTGTTGTTTTACCCTGTGGATTATAATTCTTCAGAAAAAAGGGGCTGAAGATACAGACTGGTATCCTGAGTGAGAGATGTCCAGGTTTTTCCCAGGCAGCTTCCCCTTCAATACTGCAGCAAGTCATCATTTCAAAGTACTTTATCCTTTTGATTCTGAAATAACATGTAAGAAATTACTTTTTCTTCAAGTAGGAAATTAAAGAATTCAGACATTTATATCTCTGAGAAATACATAACTCTGAATTATTCTTGGTTAACTTAGAAATTCAGGAATAAATGATTGAAGTAGAAGTCTGTAATGACAGCCACACGAATAAGATAAGGAGTTCTATAAACATATAGGTATCTGAAACAATAAATCCACTACCTAATCTCCTAAGCACTGCAAAAAGGATTTTCATACTGCAGATTCTATGTGTTCTTTTCTTCTCCTTCTGCATTATAAAGTATATTGAATTGGTTATCCTTCTACCACAGATGTGTTTGTCACTTGCTTTTATGTAGTAGCTGACTAATATTATGTGAAAGTGCCAAATCCATCTCTGTGTCCAATGGGCTGGCAGGTAGTGGTGTGGTGGGAGTGGGCCTCATTCTGCACACCAGAGGGCTGCAACATGTCACGTTTCTGTTTGAGCCTCACTCATCCCTTCCCCGCATCTGCTGGCAGTGCCCTGGCACTTAGTGCCTTTCCTATACAGCTAGGCAGAAATGGGTGAAGCCCAGAAATCCTTACATAAAACATCAGCACGCTCAGTTGCCAGGATACTTTCATAGTGACAGAGGCAAAGGCAAGGATTTGGTATGTGATGTGTATTGCGGAAATCATTAGGAAGAGCATTCTTTGCAGTTACTTGAAATGTGCCACTTAACCGACCATTGCTGAGGAGCAATTTCTGGTGCATCAGTTCCAGACAGATCAAGAGGAGATGTCTACCTGCTTTTCTCCTTGCATTGTCCACCACTGGCATCTCCCAGGCAAATTCTGTGTGACCAAAACAATGACTAGGCAGCTACTGGCATGTGCTGTGTTAAAAAACGAAACACACAAGCACTGGAGTACAACCTCTTTCCTCCCCCTCCTCACCCCCCACAAAGTGATTCCTGTAGATGTGGCCAGCAGAACAAGCAGTGCCTGTGTTGGTGCTCATGGTTTCATAAGCAGGGTTTTGTTGTTCAGTCACACTGATTGAGGACTTTGGGGATTGTAGAAAGCAGCTCTGTACATACATGCTGCGTTGCTTTTGTTGGGGTGTGTAGCTCCCACGGGCTCTGTTACTGCAGTCATTTTCTCTGTCAACTGCCAGAGCCTTAGCTGCCTCTAGAATGTACGTGCATTTGTCATCTGTATCTTTGAACAGTGAGGGAAAATAGAATGTGTTAATTTTTGTGTGGGTTTTTTTGTTTGTTTGTTTTTGTTGATTTTATCTGGTTCTTAGAAAGAAGCAACTAGGGCAATATGTTTGTTATTTTAGTTCGTTTAGAAAGTATGTTCTGTTCTAAATGTCTCACTTATAAATTGAGATTTTTTTATTAAATATAAGGCTCTTAGGACATCTGAGACATTGATACTTTTTTTTACAAATACTCAACAACTTTACACCTTATTAACTGCCAAAGCAATCAGAGTGCTGGCCAGGCAAAGGGCTACTCTATAACTAGGACTGCCAGGCAGAAGCAGTAGCAGTTCTAAGATGAATCCAAAGGAAATAAACCTGTTTTTACCAGGCCAATAGGCAACATCTGTAGATGCAGAGATCTTTATGCCTTGAGTCTGATTTTTCAGACCACTTTTCAGTGTTTGTTGAGATAATCTATGCGTCTGTAGAGTTTTATAAGTAGGATTCAGTTTTTCATTCACACCTTGTTTTACAGGCCACAGTTCCCTTGGACTTTTGTACATAGACAGACTGGTCTTCTTGTTTACTTGCATTGTAAAATGTGTTTCTTCTTTCTGATTTTTGTCACTTATCCTCACCCAACAGGAAACCAACTTTAGCATGAGGTGTTTGGCCATCTTAAGATGACATCTCAGTCCTTCATCCCAGATAAAGTACTGTCAGCACACAATAGTATCTAGTGAGAAATGGATCGTATAGTAAATGATGCTCCTAAATGTCTTAGTTTTTGCTAGAGCTATTTATTCTTTTGTGATAGAAAGGAGAAAGATTAACAGAGCATAGATGTTTCAGGCACTCCTTTTAGGTACTACCTCTGCAACCTAGGATGTTTAGTTCAGCCTACAGATACACAGGAGCCTAGATGGCTAAATTTAAATGAGAAATCCTACTATTTACAAAACAGCAATGACACAAGTATTCTGTTCTTAGCTGTTGAAATGGCTAAGTCTAGAGTTAGTGCTGGGTTTCCCACTCCTAATGCAATTACTGGACTTCTGGTTGTTCTGAGTTAGGTTTCTGCCATTCCCTGGTCTGGATGAAATATCTTGCACCTGAAAAACCTTTTCTGATGAACACTGTAATAAAATGAAAGATTTTTGCAAATATCATGACAATAGTGATAAAAAGATGCTTGGTCAAACAGCAACCTACTTGTCAGACATTCAGATTTCACTACTGTTGTTATTGTGTCTGCAGAGAATTAAGTCAGTCTCCTTCCCAACCAGTGTCATGATCTGACACTGTGCTGGTCGTATTTGCTTCACGCTTCTGACTGATGAAGTGTTTATCATCCAAACTACAAAAGAACCAGTGTAATGTCAGAAGAATGTTTATGTTTGTATAATAATCGGACATTACTTGGGTAATGATAAGTTGAACCCAGAGAATGGAAGTTCTGGCAGACTTAAATTAAGTGAAGGATAAGATATGACATAGAGTTTTAGAATGATCATTCCATGCCTTAGGTTGAAAATGAAGCAAAAGGCTAAAATCCCAGTGTTGTCAGTCACCACACAAGGTGCGGCAGTCCTAGAGAACAGTTTAAGCTAGCTCTTTTATTATTGCATAGCCATGGCAGCTAGAGGAAAGAAAATAAAATAGAAGACACTTAAGAGCCATAAGATTTTTAAAAATTTGTATCCATTAAAAGAGGGTAGATTTATATTAGATGTTAGGAAGAATTTTTTCCCTAAAAGGGTGATGATGCAATGAAACAGATTCCCAAAGAAGCAGAATCCCTTGGAGGTGTCCTAAGGCCAAGTAGGATAGGGCTTTGAGGAACCTGATAAAGAATGGAAGATGTCCGTGTCCATGGTATTATGGCTGGAACACGATGATATTTAAGGTCCCACCAACAACGATGTTAAGCAGTACCAGTCCCAATACCACCAATTCTTGAACCCACTTATCACCAGTCTCCAGCTCAACATTAAGCCATAGACTGCAACTCTTGGAGTGTGGCCATTCAACCAGATCCTTATCTTACAAGTGGTCCATCCATCAAATCTATGTCTTCCAATTTAGAAACAAGAATGCCATGCAGGATAGTGCTTTGTACAGGCCCAAGCAGATGACTTCAGTTGCTCTTCCATTATCTCCTAATGTTGTAACTCTAAGTTTGTCAGGCATGATTTGCCATTAATGAAGCTGTATTGGCTGTCAGCAATTGCCTCTTTGTTGTCTTTGTGTTTTAGTATAGCTTGCAGGAGGATCTACTCCATGGTCACAGAAGTGAAGAAGTGAGACTGACTGGACTCTAGTTTCTGAGGTCTCTCTTTTTTTTTTTTTTTTACCTTTTTAAAAATGGGAGTTATGTTTCCCCTTTTCCAGTCAGTGGCAGTCTCCAGATTGTTATGATTTCTCAAGAATGATGGATAGTGACTTAGTGATTTCATCTATCAGTACCTTCAGGACCCTCAGATTCATTTCATCACATCCTATGGACTTGTGTATCTTCAGGTTCAACGAATAGCCAAAATATTGTGTAAGAGCTGTATAAAGAATATATCATCTCATCCAGTAAAATTTTTCACTGCTGATATTTGAAATACTACAGAGATGGACTTAGAGTATTTAATGTTATGAAGTTAAAAGTCCCTTCCGACCCAAATCGTTCTGTGATTCTGTGACTTTTTCCCCCAGTGTTTCTTGTATTCTACACGTGGAATAATTTCTTGGTGCTTTGTTGGTGCCTATTCTGCCACTTCACAGAACACTCACTGAGATACTGTGCTAAATTATTTTAGAAAACTGGGCCATGTAATCTGTTTTGTAGAGACAGTAGACGATTTCACTTGATGAAAAGTTAATTGTATTTTTCAGTGACAAAAGTATTTCTGGATGTGTTAGGATTTATATTTGTATCAGATGTTACCTGATGATAGATAGCATATTACCATACTATTTCAGCTTTAGTTGTACATTTAAGGCACTACCAATTTTTAACCAGGACTTCTGTTTTTTTTTAATCAAAGAAAATGTTATGTAAGAACATATATAAACAGGAGAAGAAAAAAAAAAAACAGCAAGGTGAATATGTACCCTTTCTGGAATATATTAAGGATAGATACGTGTAGAAAAAGATAAAATACCATTGTAATGCTGCATTCCAGATAACCAATAACTAGAACATCCATTGTGTAAAACTAAATGTTATTAAATGACATTTAGCAATTCTTCCGTAATTGCTTGGGTTTTATTCACAAGATACTTTTTTCTTTATTACTAAAACAAACTATTAAAAATAATGATCCAAGAATTAATAAGTCATGAGATTGGCTTTAACATAATTATATTTTTAATTGTTAAATAAGCATCAGGTTCCTCTTTTTTCACTTTGTTTTGATAGCAATCTCTGAGACAGGCTGAATATATTTCTTGTAGTCCTCAAGGTTTGATTTTCACATTTTTTTCTGTCAGCTTGTTAATATAGCTATCAAAAGCTAAGAATTTGACCTCTTAAGACCTGTAGAAAATAAGATCCTGAGAAAGAACACATATTACAGATATCATGCTAAAATCCTAGGAATTGTCACCATGCCTATCAGGCCAATGGGCTGGCCATTATTATTTACAGTGCACCCATGCACCAAATTTATTTTTTCTACTGTCATCATATGTGCTATCTGACTTTATATCTTGACCTCGTTTAATCTGTGCAGCAGTACTCTCACAGCAGAAATGTGGTCAGGATTTGTGTAGAAAACAACTCACAGTGCTCTCAATGACGCTTAAAACAGATGAAGATTCACTTTTACTTTATAGAGATGAATTTATCAGCAATTACATCATCCTTTTCTCGGTGCATGTAGAGATAATTTATCCTCCAGAACACTAAAATGCCCTCTATATCCACCTGTTCAAAATTAAAAATAAAAAAAAATTCTCCACTGACATTAAATTCTTGAAAATGGGCTCTGTGCTTCTGCTGAAAACCTCCTGTAGCTGAAGATGGAAGGATCTACATTGCATATTCTCACTCTTCCTATCTACTATGATGGTTGCTTTCCTTTTGGAATAGTATTACTATTGACTGAGCATAACGCATAGATATCCCTCACACATTCTTATACCTCTGCTGTATTTTTGTTAGGAATCTCTTTTCTCTTTCTAGACATTTGCTCCCCATCTCCACTTTTACAGCTGATTGTGGCATTTTGCAGACTTTGGAAAGCCAAAGAAGGGGAAGTTTGTGAGTGGCATATAAGCAACAGGTGACTGCATCTCCCCTGGGATCCTACTGCTCTTTTGTGGGATTCAGCTAAGTAAAACTTGCAACTTGCACTTGTGCCTCTTGCTAATTCATTTGTTCCCACAGACAGATTCACATTTCCCAACAGCATAAAATACTAGTAGCAAGTAATTAAAATACAAGCATTTAGCAGCATGAGCTGCATATGTCTGTAAAGCTATAGACCATCACTCTGATTGAGACATGATCTAATATATGTAAGTGTCAGAAGCCTTTTTTTTTTTTAAGATAATGACAGCTATGTCTACCATTTCTCTGTAAGGAACAACATCTGGTACTCTGTCAAAAAAAAAAATAAAAAAATAATAAAAGAATTTGGCACAATTCCTTCATGCTAAATCTTGACAATTATTCACCACCTCCTTTGAAGAGCTTATGTGCAGGTGGTTTGACTGCTGGTCCCAATGTCCTTCTAGGAATTAAAAATAGATAGACATGAAGTTTTTAGGTTGGATATCAGGAAAAACTTCTTTACTGAAAGGATTGTTAAGCACTGGAATAGGTTCCCCAGGGGGGTGGTTGAGTCACCATCCCTGGATGTGTTTAAAAGCCATTTAGATGTGATGCTCGGGGACATGATTTAGCGGAGGGTTGTTAGTTAGGGTAGTATGGTTAGGTCATGGTTGGACTCAATGATCTTTTAGGTCTTTTCCAACCTGAGCAATTCTATGATTCTGTGATTACAGTTTCATTAGCTGTGCTTCTCCTTTTTACAAAATGACCTAATTGTTTTGGAGGGAAATTAGGTGCTCAGAAATTAAGAATCTAAACTATTTAGAAACCTAAAATATAGAAACCAAGATATTCCGTCCGTCTGAAGTTTCTTATCTCTGTAGAATCTCAAAAGGTGTATTCACTACTAGCCATGAGTCTGTTTCATTGGTTCATGAAGTAGCCTAGGTTTCATTTCATCAGGCTCTGCCAATTGCAAATGGCTGCTTCATCTAAATTATACCTGACCCGTTCTCTGTCCATTCTAATCTGATTTCTTTAGCCCTACTGCTGACGTTAATTATGTTAGTCATTTAATCATAGGTAATCTTTTTGCAGTAGCGACTGAGGCAAAATGAGCACTAACTGCCTTGTGGTTTTATATTTGTCATATATTATTAGCTTTCCTTCCCACGTATTGGAATGAATCTGCTTTTAGTCTTCATATTATTAATGTACTTACAGAAAGTTTTCTTGTTACTTTTCATGTCCCTGGCCATATCCCATTTTCTAGGCTGCTTGCTCTATTTTACTGTTACATGCCTGTGTGTGTTTTTTTAAGTGTTCATGCTGAACGATTTCATTTTCTTTTTAGCCTTTTGTACAATTCTGTGATAGCGAGCAATTGGTGAGCATTGTTCATCTCCTTTTTCTCGACCCTAGCATTTTTTCATTGTATTTTCTTCTCTTTATGTTGCTGAGGAGGTGAGGTGAGAGTGTGGTCGTCTGTCAGCCAGCCCACTCATCTCAATATGCAGGGTCATTTCAGCCAATTGAATCACAGTCAGTGGAGATTCAGCAAATACATTCAAAATATGAACTTATTTTAGCTGTAGTTCATTTGGTCAAATACAGGGGTCTTTTCTGCTTCAGTGTGATCAAGTTCCACTTAAGTGCAGCAGAAAACAAGGATCCACGGTCCAAGGATGAGAGCCTCTCATTGAAGCAACAAGGTCCCATCCCATTTTTGGAGGAAATGATAGGTAGACAGACCAAATGATACAAACACACGCCTACTAGACCAGTCAGCCAAGTGAATTCATCCCCAAGGATGAGGAAATCTCTTTAGCAGGACAAGTTATCTCAAGCATCCTTTCTTGGAGTTAGCAGTAGTCAGATAAATAATATCAGTGAACAGTAAAAGACCAAGCACTGAAAAAAGGTTAGGAAAGGAAGACTTCTTCCTCAGCATGTTCTGGGTCACGATGACACAGAATTACATTGGGCATAGGAGGCATTTGTCATTCTGGAAAATTAAGCCTCCCACAGATTATATTGGGATTGAAATCACAACCACTTTATATATGGCTTAGATATAGCTGTGAATTCATGAATGTCATATTGTTTTCTTTACCTATGGATATTATGCATGCATTTACTTTTTTAATTGAAAATGATCTGTTTTCTGCAGCAAAACAGGGTATTTGCTTGATGGATGTGTATTTTGAAAAGTTATGAGACACAAGACAGTATCGCTGCTGGATATGAGGCTGCGTTTTGCTCAGTGTTAACTGCTGAAGGAAGGACTCCTGGGACAAAACAAGCAAAAACTCTTTGGCTCATTTCTTAGCTCTTTATTAGTTCTTGTTTCAGTTTGTTTTTATTGCTTTACTTTCTTTTATTGTGTTCCAGATAAAAAATGTATCATCAGAGGGACTGCTGTGTAAATCCAATAATTTCTCCTTTTTTTAAGAGACTTACAGTTCGTAGAATGTTTGTTGAAGACTTGTACCCAGTATATCCATCATTAATTTAAATATCCAAAAAACTGTAATTCTTCTTCTCTTGTAGAATCAAGCGAACATGAAGACAAGAGCACAGGAGTCTCAGGTGAAGTATCTTCTACCCAACCATGCCCTGCACCAGGATATACTCAGCCTGAAGAAGCAAAGGAGGATATGGATGTAACAAAACAAACAAAGCCTGAAGAGAATGATGACTTGGGCCCACTGCCTGATAACTGGGAAATGGCTTATACAGAAAAAGGGGAAGTCTACTTTATTGAGTGAGTGTTATTTCTTTTCTTTCTAGTAGATATATTGTATTTAACTGGGTGATGAGATGGTTTGTATGGTTGAGTGGAGCACTGTTCTGCTCTAAAACTCCATTGATGTTATGGGTATCAAGGCTCCCAAGAGCTAGTGACAATTCCTACATTACTGATTTACATTGAAGCATACTGTTGTGTTTTTAATAGGTTACTGGATATTAGCACTTTGATAACAGCAACTAGAGCCATTCTGTCTTCTTTTTAAAGCAAAGCTTTTCTGTTGTGCTGTGTGGTCACTGGAGTCTTCCTTCTGTGGATAGAGGGGAAAAGGGTTGAGTTTTACCAAGTTAAGGGAAGAAAGATAGAAAAGCTGAAATCTAACCAGTGAGTAGTAGATGGAGACCATGATATATTTAGAAATAATAAAAGAGATAAATGGACAATGAGGAGAATTAATGTAGAACATGTAGAAACATTTTCCTGGTATGGTACATGTACCTATTGCTACTGTTGTTAATTAGCCAACTCACTGAATGAATGGATATGAAAGTTCCTTCTTCGCTAAGTGCAATCATTAATACACATAATCTGAATAAAAATAGAGCAAATGAGTGAGTTCATATTATCTCATGTTTCACAAAAAAGTGAAAGGAAAAGCCAGTGCAATCATCTGCACAACACTACTTAAAGAGGAAGCAGTAGCATTCATGTTTGCTTTAAGGAACTGCCTCAAACAATTTGGAGTGTTAGCCATTATGCTGATTACTAGTAGGTAAAAATAACATTTGGCTATGTCACTTTTATTTTAAGTCCCTTATTTCATATAAGATTTTATGACAATCTCATGGAGCATAAACAGATGATAAGAATAAAGTTTGTGTATATTATTTTTTCCTAAACACTGACATGACCAACTATCGCTTCTGGCAAATATAAGGCTGAAAAGAGCAGTAACTGTTAAAACATAAGTGTCTTTGCTGAAAAGGGCAAAAATGTGCTTACTCTAGAAAAAGAATAAATATAGTAACTTTGCCCGAGCAAGCAGAGAAGAATTAGGATGACTTCAGGGTAATCTTAAACCTTTGTTTCTTTCTTACCTCACTACCATATAGAATTTTTCTGCATATATTGAATGCTCTGACAGAGAACAGTGAACAGACTGAATTATATGGTACTTTTGTTTTACTTGATGTAACAAAAACCTGTTACGTTTGAGATATGAGGTTTGGGGTGCAATCACTAACACACCCAGCTGTGAAAGTGGCAAATACTGAAGCAGGCAGTTTAATAGAAAATAAATAAGTAGTTGCTAAAAAATGCAGTGAATGAAAATAACCCAGCCACTCTACGCTGCAGCCGTTCCACTCCTTATATTCCTTTGATGTTACAGTTACTTCCTATCCTGGAAAAGCTCTGGTTTACACTACCATTCTGACAGTGCACATCATTCACTTCCACTAAATGAATGTTACGTAAAATGAAGAAATCAATCAGAGGTACAAGCTGGGTAGAAAGACTGTTACAAGGTCTCTTTACTGCTGGAATTATATTCTTGAATAATGTTATTGCAAAAAAATGTGGTATTTCACGTCTGTAAGACTACCAAATTGTTTACTAGAATCCCAGTAAAGTAACAGTTATTTGATCATCTGGGTTTTCACGCTGCACAGTCTTCACAGGGTTAAGTTGGAATGTAATGCCGTGGGGATGCTGTTAAATTGCCTCTTTGTTTAGAAGTCACTTTGGTTAATGGCATGAAGAGACTCCATTTGCTTTCTCAGAAAAAAACGGAAAGATAAAAAGACAACAAAAACCTATTTGTCTAACATCTCCCCGAACAGTAGTAAAGATTATTAAATAATAGATGAAAACCAAACATTTTTAAAGTGTACATCATGATGGGTGTAAAAAAGTCACACTAGGCAGCATCTTTTATTACTTTATTTGAGGCTCTTATGAATTGTGGCTTTGAACCCCAAGGACTTCAAGCCGTAAGCTATCTCAAGTTCCAGATTGTCACAGGTATACTCAGAGGTCTTAAACTGAATGACAGCAATTTCATTCATTCGCTTCAAACTAATATTTAAAATTTGCATCCGATTTCATTTATCAGCACTCCCATCAGAAATAATGTGGCAGATTTACAGAGAGGGAGTGTCTTTAGGAGAAGAAAGATAACTGTAGGCGGTGTTATTTATTTGTTAATCATTAATGGCCCAGTTAGCATTTTGTAAAGCACACTGGAAGGAATTTCCTCTGCTTTAAGCTCTAAAAGAAAAAATCAAACACCAGATTAACTGGATAATTCAGAGGATGTTGCATTTTAGAGTATGACTCAGTTTGTTTCTTCATTCCTTTCCCTTTTTTTGACATAGGTGCATGACCCTATGTTTACCTTTATTAGCATTCACAGACAGAACAGGAAGAGCATCCCTTCCCACTGCATAACTGCATAATACTTACCATTGTTTTTCAGGAAGAGCTACTTAAGTACATTGCTTGGGTTGCTTCCAGCCTCCCTTACATATGGAATCAGATTTTTAAATACAAGTACATACCACACAAATAGGAGTTCACCTCCAACCGTTACTTTCATTTGGAACGTATGCTAATACGTAATAGGTCTATAAGTATCTAAGATGTGGGGGGCAGAGTGGTGAGGCTGGACTCTTTTCAGCGGTATGTGGAGACAGGACAAGGGGAAACGGCCGAAAACTGGAGCATAGGAAGTTCCG
>JAOWBP010000001.1:11082502-11096942 GCA_028571105.1 Tragopan temminckii
AGTTGATTCCCCTCCTGTTTGTAGGCTCCCTTTAGGTATTGAAATGCTGCAATGAGGTCACCATGCAGCCTTCTTTTCTCCAGGCTGAACAAGCCCAGTTCCCTCAGCCTATCTTCAAGACCTTCATGTTATACTATACTGTTTAGAAGTTGAAGTCACAATTTAGTATGAAGTCTAGTTTCATGAATTCTAGACCATGAATTCTAAAGTTATTTCCATTAAATGGATTAACAAAAATGCTCCACCAGTGATATGCTGCTGTCCATTGGTTGATAATTTCGACTGGAGGATATATTGAGCTTCTTGGCTGTCTGTAGTACTATGAAGTGGGAGTTGCCATTGAAAAATCTGTCTGTTAACCTGGAATAGCTGGTAGATTACTTGAACCAGCTCATGCAGAATACCATTCAACAGCTGTCTAAAAAGTCCAGTTGTGTGGAAGATCTGAGGCTTTTTAGTAACTGATGTGAGAAGCTATTTCCCTAGGAGCATATGACTCCTACCCTCTGCTTAGCATGATGGCTCAAGAACTGATGAATGTAATATTATTGTGTTGCTACTCTAGTAAAGACTGTGGCAGTCCCTTCTCCTTCCAGAGCTCATTGTTGTTCTCTCCAGGAGAAATAATAATAACTGCATTATTAACTAAGGATTGCCAAGTCTGCATACAATAGTATATCCTGACTAAACTGAGTGAGCACAACAGTGCACATGTTCAAACAGATTAGTGATAAATGTCATGTACCGTACAACATGTGAAGGAGGCTGAGCTGAAATAAATTGCTGGTCTTCCTGTTTTCCATCATAACAGTACAAATGGTAGCAGTAGTTTGTACGACAGCAGTGTAGGGTCACCACCTTTCCCTAGAGAGAATTGGTGCTCAAGTGTCCCAAAGGAGACAATTCTTCTCTACGCATTCTTCAGATAGAAGATGAAAACACTTTATTTCATCTTTTCTTCTGATTCTGCTGGATTTTCATCTTTATATTGAGTGCAGTCTTTCTACTACAGTCATGCTATATATCTGTATATTATTTATCTTTGGATTTAAGTGATGTTAGGCACTTCACTTCTGACTTCTCTGAAATAAAATTTTATTTTTCACTGGTATTAATAAAATTTAAGCCAAAATAAAATACTGTATGTAATTTGTCAGTAATGGGCCAGTATACTTTGGTTTTCATAGAGGTGTATCTTTGATGTATGCTGGTTTGCTTTCATTAAGAACACTGAAATGAGGTTTTCTGCTTCTTTCTCACTGAAAAGAGGAAATGGTCAGTTGCCATGCAAATAATATGCACATATGTGACATTCTTCATGACAAAACTCATGATCTGGTAAATAGAGCACTCTATTGACATGGAACTTGATGATTTTAAGGTCCGACTCAAGCCATTCTATGATTATATGTAGATTTCATTAAGTTTGTATCTGACTATGCTCACATCTCAATGAGTTTCTGTATTTTTGCTGTACGAGTAAGCTCACTTCCATGGCCAGATACAGCTGATGTTTCTTTTTTCTTTTATACTTTTCATATGCTGGTTGCCAACTTAGCAGACGCCCTGCAGTAACTTAACCATGTATCGATGTACAGTACTTGAATTAATCAATGGATATCAAAAAGTGGTACATTTTACCCATGGGCAAACATTCAGTATACAACACTTCATATGGGTTAACTCAAAACGATTTGCCTGCTAAGAGCATTTCAGTTTATTACGTAAATTCTTACCTCAGTTAGAATTTTCTTTGAAAATTTAGAGGCTATTCATGTTCTTGTTGCTTGTTGTTGGCAGTTTGTCTCAATATGCTCTGATTCAGATTCACGTTCTGTTTGTAGACAAAAAAAAAAAAAAAAAATTAGTGAACAGTCTACTTGTTGTCTGGTTTGTCAGCAGTATGTTTTTTAGATGAGAGTAAGGATGCTTGCTCACCTCCTGCAACTCCAAAGATCATTTGTAACAAGCACAATTGATTGAAGTTGTCATCCCTTAGCCAGTGAACTAGTTACAGCAGTGATGTATTTGAACCCAACTCATCCACAGCTAAATTACTCAGAAGTACAAACTGTCCCCTGCTAGTAGCTCCAGCCATATTTTAGATAAGTGCTTTCCAGAAAAGTGATGTTTGGATACTTTGAGAAGTCTCTTAACAGGCTTATTGATTATCTGCTGGGAGGAAACACTGAGGACCTACAGGGCCTTAGCTGGATTTATCTAGTTAAAGCACCTTAGACTTTGCCTGGTGCAAAACCACTTTAGCTTAGATTCATCTCAGCTAACTTTAAGCAGATATAAGGGGCATGTAAGTCAGGAGGCTACCAGTCCTAAATGTCATCGGAAGTTGATGGAGAAGCTAGAAGTGTCAGTCTGGCTTGAAGTCACCTTTCACTGAATACTGTGGGCTGCTTGGTCCCATAGCACAAGCCTACACTGAATTGCAGTAGCAAATTTGTGAAACCATCAGCCTATATTAGCTGTTCCTTTCAAGCTTTAAATTAGGGCAGAGCAGCAAAATAGTACTGTTGGTAAATAGTAGCATAAGGAATGTGTTAAAACTGAACTTATTTCTTTTTTTCCCTTCTTAATTGAACAACAGAAAAAAAAGTAAGGGATCTTATCCAATGTAGCTAGGAGAAAAGATGGAGAATCTTTTCATGAAAAAGGAAAGTTTCCTAATACTGCTGTCAGTAATTTGATGAAAGCATATATAATGTAAGAAACAGAAAAGCTTAAGTAAAAAGCTGTGGGAGCAGTTGACAAGGTTGTAAGAATAAGCACTTCTCCCGAATTCTCCACATATCTGTGCTTCTGAATGTGAACTCTCACATGTAAACTCTGTGCACTTTTAAGATGTTATCATTGAAAATTAGGTGTGTTTGCTGCTTTTAGGTATTTTTAAGCACGAAAATCAGTGTTTATTCTGGCATCATTTGAATCAATAGCATATGAGTTCAGTCATACCTATTTTGATTTAACAGAGCTTTTTTCACAAACTGTAGATAACAATATCCCCTGAAAGCCCATGGCAGTATACTAGAAAATAACAGCAGAGTTTGAATCTTATCACCAGAGTTTCAGTTATCTCATGAGCGGTGATGGGGACATATGGCTTTGTTAACCAATGCACCTGATTTGCCTTGATTTTGAGAAATTGAGGACTGCCTTCAATAGTTGTCAGAAAGTCTGCTTCACCAGAAGTGAATATAAACACCTACAATTAGTATCTCAGGAATAAGTCGTTCTAATAACTGAGCAGCTGTTAAATATCACAAGGGTTCACAAGAAAAGAGACTAAAAGATTCATACCCTGGAAGTCTGCTATGGCTACTAGACATAATGGAGATAAGAATACACAGGAAAAACGTGAAGACTATGCTGAAATTGTCTCATGAAGATGTGTTTTTTTTTTCAAGAGATGATTAGTGTGAGAAAGCAATAACAATACTGTATGTAGTTTTACAGAGCTCCCGAACAGAACTTTGAAGTAGCAGAAATTATAAGATGCTTGAAAGGAATAACAAAATACAAATAATCATATAAGGAATATTCATATTCTCTCCTAGCTGGAGAGCTAGAATCATTGACCTACCCTCTTCAGGGTTTTCAGTTTTCTGATATGAATTATTAGAGCTACAAATTCTTAAGTAGTAATTACATCTACAAAAATAAAAGTAGCATAATTAGATATGTTTCAATGTACTTTCAGTTTTCTCTGTTATCATCAGTAGCAACAGATGCCAATTCTTGCTGTCTGTTTGGAGCTCAAATAAATGGAATTGTCACCTCAACTGAATGTTCTAAGACTGACTGTTACAACTCTTCGTATCAGAAAATGAAGCCTTCCTATACGTGAAAGGCAGAAATTTTAGTTAGCAAACTAGAAAAACACCAACAACTTTTCTTTTAGCATAACTGAATGTAAGAAAAATGATAAGGTCAAATTCTTTTGATTGTCCAAAGTTCTTCTCTTTTCACACATAACTGTGATGTGGAAGGTTATGTTTCACTGAAACAAGGAAATTATCTACTTGCTGGAGCATGCAGTCTTCATCAGATGGTATTCATCAGGGCTGTAGTCTCTTATTCTTCATAGTCAATGATGTCTAAGTCTGTAACAGGCACTTGAATATTTGTGAATATGCTATCAATTGACTTCTGTGTAATGTATTCAAATTGTTATTGAAATTACACTTCTTATTAATGTGAGTTGAGAATTGTTTTCTTCCTAAAAACAAATAGGAAGAGGTCTGTTTCAAATAGTTTTTTATTTCTTTATATGAGGAACCGTGTGGTTTTTCCTGTGTTTCAAAATAATGCACTTCTATTCTGAATAACATAACAAAGTCTTCCATGACACATCTGTTTAACTGAGAGGAGGAGAACACATTTTCTATGCCACTGTTTAAAACTGGATTTTTGAGAATGTAAATCATAGTGTTTCCCTGAAATTTACTACGTATGTTCATAGTTCAGTCCAAACTTTATTGCCTTAGAGGAACAGTGGATGAGGAGTAATTTTTTTTACTAAAGAGTCCACAGGGTTAGTGTGAATATCCTACTTCATTTGTTTGAAGTGAGACACTATGAGAGGAAAAAGGGAACAAGATGCTTTCTATTACTTTAGGAGGCGAGAAAATGTGCTTGCTATGCCAACATGCAGAAGAGGTACATTATTTGATAGTCCATAACCTCCACATGAGAAATGTGCTTCTACATGGACAGGGCAGCGCTGCCTTGAGAAGCAGCCTCACAGCACAAATCCTCCTTTTGCTTAAAGCGTTCCTTCAGCATGTTGTAGCATCCTCCAATAAAACGTGATGCCTAGCCCCAATGGGATCCCTGCTGAGGGAATACCATTGCTTGTGCCTCAGTTCAGCTTTTTCTCTGATGTCTGGATAGCAGTTGGCCACCAGGGATTTCAGCTGTGAAGCTGCCAGTGCTGTTGCACGCAGTATTGTACAGTCAATCATTCATTTCTTTGAACTCTGTTCATTCAAAGTGAGTGCAGCAGTACCTGCTATTACATATGAGGGGGATTTTGTCACCAGACCAAGGTCTGGGCCAGCTGTCTAGTGAATGGTGCACAGATTAGGCTGCATATATCAACTCTGGGTGTGAAAGCTAAGGATTAGAACTGTCAAAACAATCTATGTGTTGGAAGAAAGATAACTGTAATGGAAGTCTGTTCCACCAGAATCATCTATTGTAGTTTTCCAAAGTGCTTTTTGATTCAGAAGAAGAGATGAGCTGTGGATTGGCTTATGCTCCCATGCCATGTTGGATAGATACCGTATAACAGGACACAGCTATGGAAACTATGAGGAGAGACAATTTTAGACTTGTATTGAAGACAGCCCTGATCTAAGTACTATTTTTTTTCATTAACATACATTAAGTAGGTTCTCCATTTTGCAAATAAACCCCCCATATATTTCTGTATATTATCTGCCATGATCAGAAAATAACCTTTAAAGTTCTATTATTGTTTCATACTATTGATGCATTAACTGTCTGTTCAGTACTATTAACACAAAACAATTGAATTGAGTTTGGCTTAGGAACATCTGTGGATGGTTTCTATGGTAGCCTTTTTCAGTCCCTCTTTTACTGCCTCTCAAAGTAAGACTGATCTATAAAATCCATTTACAAATATTTTGAGAGATTTAGCAGCAACAGCTAAACACTTCACAAATCCTTTTCAAATATACTATTAAATAGACATTATACAGGATGACTGCCTTTGTAAGTTTGAATAAAACATTTAGAGTTGTTATCTGTATTTTTCTTGTTCAGAAGTTGCTATTTCTGGCTTGGAAGAATCTTTCAGGGTACACTTATGGTCTATGTATGACTTCAGCAGGTTTCAATTCTCTGTAGCAACATGTATGAGTTGTTTAGAAAAGTCATCCATAACGGCTTACCCATGAAGTTAAAAAAATCAAGTGGTATACAGATGTGTTACAGATCTGTTGTTAGTAGTGGAAATGCTGACCCTTATTCCAGATATGGAATAGTCAATATCTTCCAGGATTTCCGCAAGTCCTGAGAGTGTAGAATATGAAGTATGAGCAGATGTTTTGCTGTTGAAGTTTAACAGTTCAAATCTCAATGATAGTTCCATTGGATACTCCAATCACTTAGATTTTTTCATAGGAAAAACCTAATTGCTAATCCTGAGTAAAGATTTACCTGTAATAGCTGACTGTATAGCAGACCCACTCATATCTACTGACTACTGTGCAGGTAGTTCTTTAACTATGTCATCTCATGTTCTGAAAAGTTATAAAAAAGACATTTTCCCAGGAAAAATACTGTTCTACTGAACACCTCAAGAAAGCATGTTCTAATTAAGCTTTCCAGTAGTACAAAGCATTTTGCTTGTGATTTGGTGTATCTTTATATGTAACATCAAAAGCTAGATCTCAGTATCTGATGACTTTTATGTATCTAAAGAAATATATGGAAACACATACACATGAATCAAAATGCCATAATCCATGAGTTGATTCTTCAGGTAGTTCTTTTGTGCACTTCCATGTAATATCCATTTCTTTGTAGATGCACAAAAGGTAGATGTGGGTGTAAACAACTAAGCCATGAAAGTCAAAGTCTAAAATTCCAAAACTGGTGATCTCTTTCATTATGCTTTAGTTTATATTTTTACCTGCAAGAGTGGAAATCCATGAAAGAGCAACACAAAATATGCAAAATGTACTAAAATTGTACTTCATTGATTATTTATTAGATCTACAAGTTCAAAATTAATTAAAAAAAAAACCAACTTCCTACCATCCACTTATCAACAGATGTTCAAATTTTCATTGTTAGATATTTCTTTAAAGTATTAATTGCTTTCTTCCTTTCTTCCTCGTCTGTTTAGAAAGCTGATACGGTATTTTTATGACAAGAATGAAAGAGCAACTGATATTGGGAAATACTGCAGGGGTGTCTGCAAAGATGTTTTATGAAGAAAATTCCTGTATCTTATAGATTTTCATGGCTAGGTACTGATTCTTTCAAAAAATAAAAAATTTAAAAAAAAAGCCTGAAACTTGCCAGTTTGATATTTTCAAGGAATCTTGTAGAAAATACTTAAGTAGTTATGAAATCTTCAGTAGCAACATATTTTCTGATCGATTTTACTAGTATCTTCTGCTGTATTCCATGCCTAATTTGACAAGAGTATCTTACAATATAGTTTGGCCAGTAGTATGAAGAAATAAAGATTTCTTTTTATTTGCACAAAGGCTGTGCTGTCAATGTAACTTGTATAGCTGGGCATAATGCTTGGTCAGAGTAGTTCTTAAAAGAAAGGACTCTGCAGACTTAATGAATTCACAAATGAAAGCGTCTGAGTTCATACCATGATGAGGCAATGAATTACGTTGCTTTGTAGAATAACCACTCAGTATGTCAGTGTCTCTCAGGATAACAGTATGAAAAGTGCAATGGTCAGATCTGCAAATAGTGTAATACATAGCTCTGTCTATATCACAGTTGTCAGCTTCTCTCTTGCATTATTTCTCCTCTGACTGTCTTGTTGGTTCCAGTGGTCCTCTCATAACTATTTATTAGTTCTATAGAGTCATAATTAATCATAGAGCCATGGAATATCCCAAGGTGGAAGGGACCCATAAGGATCGCTGAGTCCAATTCCCAGATTCACACAGGACCACCCAATTAACCAAATGAATAAACTTCCTACAGCCAACTTTGTTTAATCAGAAGCTAATGAATACATATTGAATCTGGGGGGAGGGGTGGTATCTGAAAGAGTATATGCATCTGGAATGTAATACTCCTGCTAACCACCAATCTGGAGCTTCTCTAGTTCACCTAATGACCATGTCTCAAGTTAGAATTGGTGAAGATGTAGAGAAGCATGGGTTGAATGCATATTCGTTCTATAAATGGCATGCTTACCTTTTACTCTGTGCACTGTAGGTCTCAAATCCAGAAGGTCAGTGCCTGTTTTATGCTATAAAATACTAAATATGTCTGTTACAAACTGGGATACAGTCACTTAAGACTGCTTTTCACAATTGTACATTTTACTACTTTAGGAAAAATCAAAGCAAATAATGGTATTAATCCCAAGTATGCCTAGAAACTGTCAGTGATACGTTGGCAGGAAATGGAAAAGGTCCTTTATAAAGCACATGAATTGAACAACTAGTAATGAAACTATTAGTTCTATGATGATGTCTGGCTAATTGCTTTTTCCCTTTCTCCTAAAGGTTGGGTCAAAAAGTACTTAAGATAATATAAAAATATTTTCTTCCAAACAGTGTCTGACTTCTCTTCATGTACAGGTAAAATTAAAAATAATGCTGCAGTCCCACAACTCACCAATAGCTAAATACCTGGCTTTGCTTCACTCTAGCACTCTTAATCCATTTGCTAGTGGAGTTTGGATTGATTAACCTGAAGATATTTTTCAGGATAAAATCTGTCATTATCTTCTTTATTAGTGCTGTTTGAAACTACTAGCCCTCAAAAATATTTTCAGGAATGTGGAGTTTAGTCCCTTTTCTGTGTAATTATTCTTGTAGAGATGCATTACAAATTGCTGGTATTGAACACCCAGAAATATGAAAAACCTTTTCTCTTTATGACCCATACCAAAAGGGGCCTATGGTCTTTTGTTTTATTGTGTTATGACTGGTATCGTAAAAACTTGGAGCTTCCTGCCTGCCTGGTAGTACCTCTAAAATCACTTGACTTGAAAATGATGCTACTGTTCTCTTCAGCTGGGAATTTAGTAGATCAAGACAAATGTGGTGTTTCTTTGCCTAATGCAGTTGGTAATGTTACAAGATAAGTTTAATTTCCCATACATTTCAGTTCCTCACAGTAATAGCATCCCTGAGTACTTTGGCAAATGAACAAAAGAGTTAATTAAACATTGTTGAAATTTTCTAAGGCAAAGTGTATACAAGGTCATAACAAGGGCTCAGCTGAAGTTTATTAAAGATTAGCAGTCTGTTTCTACGGGAGAGATGCCTCCAGCTATTGTAATGTATGACAGCCTGGCATACTGCTTTCTGTGGAAACAACAAGCTGTTGTACAACAGAATTACAGAACAACTTATCAGTAGAATGACTTAGAAGGGCTTAATACATTGAAGATATTATTATATTTTGTTGTGTTTGTAGCAAATAAGAACAATAAGGTCCCATTTTCCTCCATATGTTTGGAAAATGAATCTAGAAGAAGGTCATTGAGCAGGAAGCTAGATTGTTACTTCTCATTTACACTATAAATGCTTGTGGCAAAGACACTCCTGCTTCTGTACTTATCTCCTGCAGTAGGAAACATACAGCTCAATAACAGTGAAGGTGTCTGGATAGGAAAGAGGTGTGCCGTGTTTGCCCTTAACTTGCAATAGAAATGTGTATTAATATATTAATATGCCTAGGAGCCCACTGAAAATTATGCATAACATTTGTGAGTAGATATTGGACCTTTCAGAGACCAAGACCTTTATTTCTGCTCTCATGACCATCACAGAGACTGCAAGGGAGTATGAGATCACTGTAATGTTGTCGATGACCATAAGATATAGATTCATTACTGTGCAATGATGAATTCTTCTTGAAGATATGTCTTCTGTATTAAGCAAAGGATGCCTCATGTTTACTGTCGTAGTTCTGGGGCATTAATTAGTCATATTCCTCTGCTGGCATGCAAATTTTCTTGTCTTATCACACGTTAAGTACATGGAGTTAGCAATAAAAGGAATACTGAGAGTACCTTTCCCACTTCTGAAAGTAGTGGAGTTGGAGACTGTGAAGACTCAGTGATGCTAAGGAGAAGTATTTGAAGAAATCAATCCGAGCATCTATTCATATGTCATATGTTCTGACATAAACATTAAAAAGTGATGTGAAAACTGGTGTGAAGAACTAAGTTCTTCCAGAGCTAATAATCCTATAATTTTTTTAACTAACAAGAGAAAATTTGGATTAAGTACCACATGAATTCACTATTTTTTCCAATCTGCATTAGTAGTCAACATTAAAAATCCACATTAAAATGTTATTTATTATTCCCAAAGCTTGTATAAGCAGTATTTCAGTTGCTACTGAACTAACACACTCTTTTTTTTTATTCATTGTAAAGATTTCTTAGCTATCTAAATGTATATCCTTGGGTGCCTAACATTTTGTTAAAAGAAAAATACACTTCCAGAGAGTATTCATGTAAATATCACCTTATTCCTCTCCAGAAGCACAGCACCATCATATAGCATAACACTGAACATGGAAAGCCTTCACTGAAATATGATAAACTACAATTTTTCTTGTGTAACACAGAATAAATAGGCAGCAAAGGGAAAGGTTATTTTTATTATTATTTTTTAACATCAACTGTGTAGGTTAAATACCTCTAGAATGTACAAAGTATCCATCTTGAAGTTATAATAAATCCAGACAAAATAGTGACTCGATGAATGACCCTAATACTGTTTTGGAGAGCAAATCAATGAGCTATGCAAGTGATGCTGATACATCCTGATTGCGGTCAAGAATAGCCTCTGGTTAAAAGTAATGAAATACCTTAACATAGTCCAGTACTTTTTCATTAGGAGAAATAGAATTTGAGACTATGAGAATATTAATAATTGTTCATCACCCTTTCTATTTTTGCTTGTAGGTTTCCTCACATTTTATGCTTGTTCATATTTATAATTCTAAATGTACCACTACTTGGAAAACTTCAGGCTTTTTGCTCTTCTGTACCTCATGATTCCAGTTGCTGTGGTTTGCTTTAGATCCTGGTTAATAATTCAGAGTAATTTTTCTGAGTGAGAGCAGAACCCTTTGTCATTGCATAACTATTGCTTACCATGAATTAGAAGACAAAGAACTTTAATAGTGACTGAATAAATGATATCCAGTTGTGGCTACTGGTAAAATAGTTTAAAGAATAAAGTAAGTTTAAAGCTGCTCTTAATTGATTATTTCACTATGGTCTGTCCTAGGCTGTTCAGGCTGACCTTACTCAGTCTTCTCTCACAACCAGATATAAGCAGGACACCAGTTACTGAAATTAATAGTTGTGAGAAGTCAGTATTAATGAGTTCAGTAGCCTTTTCAGGTTTGCAGATAAACAAGCTTGTTAAAGCCTCTGCTCTGAAATGCTGTGAGCACTCATCCTCATGAAGTCGGCCAGTCAGTATCATTTCAGACTGTGTAGACCAAAGCTCCTATAGCTCCTAAGGGAGCTCCACACTGACATCATGTTTGTATGGGCCAGTAAGGGTCACTTGCAAGTTATTCCTTGTGTGTCTTCTGTTCAACAGCAACAATAGACTGCATTTGTCATAAATATAAATAGTGCAAATGTGCCATACTGCTTTTGATCCTACAAGATCTGTAGTATCGTGTTCTTTTGCTATAGAATTCAAAGATTATTTTTTCATACGTTACCATGGTAACAAAATGGTAACTAGGTCCCTATGTTCATTTTACATTAATAAAAGGCTAAACATAAGCAGTAGGAACTATGTCCTGTTGAGCCTTGATTCTGTATAATAGAAGATGATGTGTTTCTGTTTAAAAGAAAGGCTTGAAATTAATCTTTTGTTTTAATTCTTGGATCACTGTAGCTTTTATGCCTGCCTATCTGTCTATGAGTGTAGCTAAAGGCAAAATCTATTAAGAACAGTTACTCTACATTAGTTTAAAAGCAAGGAAAAGTAAAGATTGCCTGTGATCTACAAGATTCCTATATATAGACATCAGTGTTCAGATTTTGATGGGTATTTAGGATTCTCCAGTACCTGCCTCTAAATCTGTTAAGCTGCACATTGCATAACTTATGGTGCTTACAGAAAGGTATAAAGAAGGCAGAAGTATTAATAGCAGCAACTCTGTTCCTCCAGGGTAAAGGAGTAAAAGAGGTGATAACTATTGATTACTCCATTAGCCAGGGAATTGCTTTAACCATTTGAAAGATCTCAGGTCCTCCTGGCTGAGGGAATGAGAACAGATGCAGGAGGAAAATGGGACTCAGTAAGATTTAATCAAGGGCAATAAAGTTCTGGCTGGGATGGAAATGCTATACCTGAGGTAAGAGTCACCCTGAATATGTGCAGGGTGTTTTCAGTAGATCATGGTTTGCTCTGATTGCCATTTTTTGGAGGAAGGGAGCAGTTCCTATCACACAGGAGTAGCATACTATAAAATACAGAGCTCCTGGATCAGGGTGCCTAAAGATTCTTAAAGAGTAGAACCTTTCATGTTACTGAGTGACAGTAATATCTCTTGACATTGTAGGAGAGATATTGCAAATAAAGATAACTGGCAAGAAATTACTCATTTTTCCTTGAAAATATTAATTTGTGTAATTTACCTATTTCCATTCAGTCTTCATGAGAAATGATTCTTCATGCTGGGGTTTCTAGTGCAACCACGGGGCACAAGAGGGACAGGGAAAGCATCAGATTCACCATTAGCTCTTTAGTCACTTAGAGAATTTAGCGGGAAAACTTAGGAAGACTAAATCAAGAAACTGCTGTGTACAGTGACACCAGTGACAGTAAAGTGCAGTTCTGGTTCTTTCTGTTTTGCAACAGAAATCTTAGTTTGATCCCGAAGTAGAATGGGAGCTGTTTGAAATTTCACAGTGTTACAGAGCAAGATAATGATTGCATCAGCTGCTCTAAATACAAGGCATCTCATGGCTATTTTGCATGTGGGAGTCAGTGTGTAATTTAAATGGAGAAGTGTTAAGCAGTGGTTAAGGATAAAGAGTCTGTATATAGTTTGTAACTAGAACATGAATTTCATTTGAAAGTCAGACAGCAGCTTAGACAGAATACTCAATTCATAGTGCAGGGCACATGCAAACATTTTTTTATGTATTTCTCATACGTATGCCATATATGAAAGAATGCAGCTTGGTCACAGGAGGATGGAAGATTCCAAATGAAGAGAGATTCAGAACCTAAAAGATAGTCCATTACACTTCTCTGGAATAACAGACATGTTGACAGTAATGTGAAAGTTAATTCTAGGCAAATTGTCCAAAAGTAGATTTCCAAAGCAGAAAAATAAAAACCAGATAACTGCATCTGGTTTTGGACCTGCTATGAGACTTCATAGTCATCCTTGCTGGATAAGACTGTAGAATATCCATACATTTAAAATAAACTGCAGTGTATTAACAATACTTAGAATCACTGAGAAGGAGCTCAGTAGGTAATCTGGTTCAACTTTCCACTCAAAACAGGGATTACCACTGTATTTTTGTAACTTGTATTTTTTTTTCTGATTCATCAATGATTGTTAAACTCCCAGTAATCTTAGTTTGACCACAAAAAATTATTGAAGAAACAGTAAATTAGTGGTATTCATCTAATATGCAAGGTTCTTCCCAGCTCCTTGTCTAGGAATATAATAGCTGTTATTTGCTGGTTTTCTTTTCCCTGGTGTTCTGTGAGAAAGATACTGTTCCTGTCAATAGACAGTGGGAGTGAAACATTCCTCAGGAGAGAGCATGCAGATCAAACATCTGATGCCTGAGCTGTTAGTAATGCTCCCAGGAGCTCATGGGCTTGCTGGGATTCCTGTGCTTCTGCAAAGTTATCAGAAGGGACTGGAGATCTTTGAGGATGCTGCTGCATCTCCAGGGGTCAGATATTCCGTATGGAGTCCATTCAGCATATATAAGGATGCAGCAAGTGTTTCAGTGCTTTAGTTGTGCCCTCCCTGAAATGCAACAGTAATTATTCTAGTGAACTCACTTCTGCAAATATGAATGTCTCAGAAATGAAGTGCCAACTAAGAAGGATTTTACTTTTAAATTTTGAGATGAAAAGAGAATTGAAAATAGACAAATGAAGGAATGAGTGTCTTATCTATCACAACATATTCCTGATGTAGACTTCTGGAAATTGTAGGTTCTCAGGTCTTTCCCATAGACCCTCAGGGTGCTTGTGAGGAGAGAGAGGGGTGCCTATGATGAGCAGTCCAGGTGGTAAACTAATGCACCATTAGGTGTGTGCTGACAAGGGGTTTGGGTAACTCTAAAGGCTATCCAGTGCTTGGCTGGTGCAAAGCACAAGCCAGCAGGAATCACTAGCAGAAAAAATAGCACATCTAATGCTGTTCATGGCACAGAAATCTCCATTAGAATTAGCTGAAGAGTGGAATTTGGTTTGAAATCGACAGCTACATTTTAGGGCTTAATTCCATTGCTTAAGCACAGGAAACTAGCAGTAAGTGAAGTACCCAAGGGTATTGTCCTTTTCTCCTTGCTGCAGTTCCAAAAGGATGTGGGTTTCCATATGTCCTTCATATTTTTTTGCAACTTTCCTTTTCATACAGAATCACAGAATGGCCAGGGTTGAAAGGGACCTCAAGGATCATGAATCTCCAACCTCCCTGCCACATGCAGGGCCACCAACCTCCCCATTTAATACTAGAC
>JAOWBP010000001.1:11113145-11132030 GCA_028571105.1 Tragopan temminckii
AGGAAGGAAGGAAGGAAGGAAGGAAGGAAGGAAGGAAGGAAGGAAGGAAGGAAGGAAGGAAAGGAGGAAGAAGAACAAAAGAGCCAATGGAGATCAAATATTATTTATTAGCAACAGGCTGTAGCAGATTTGACTTCCATGTGGCGTACTGTCAGTGCCTATAGAGTGAGTAGCATTATTTGATCTCTGAAGGCATGAAATATTAGAAATAGCAATTGCATAATAAAGAGCAACTGGCATAGTACTAGTTTTGGTTTGCCTTCCTCTTTCTATGTGTATGGAAATAGGACCTATTTTTTTCAGCCACTCTGAAATCTCCCCAGGAAAGAGATTCTTCCATAGCTCAGCATACTTTGTGGCCTCACATTCAACTCCAACCTATAAACTTTTACTGCAGAGAATAACTTGAGCCAGGACTATTCTTCATCCACAGTTGCCATGTTATTTAGTCACCTATACATTAATCCATGATGCAGCTTAAGACTACAATGTGTTGCTAGTGTTTGGAAATGTTGAATATTTGGTGTCCTCTGGTGTCTACGGGATGTATGTCATTTTTGTGAGAGTATGTGGGCTTTACCCTATTTTATAATGCTTGATTTTCCTACCACGTACTGAGAAATGCTGTGACTGGAAGGAGATTTCTGGCAGAAGGTGCCTTGGAGACAATATAAGCAGTTCTCACAACATTTCAACAGTTTGACTGTGTTTTCATTTAAGGCCAAATGTTTTTGGTTTTTTTTCTGTCTGAATTTTCTAAAGCACATTACATGGGTGTTTTGTTTGTTGTGAAGAGAGAAAGAAAGGCTGCCTCTGATTCCTAGGGAGGCCATTGCTGAAGATGCACCCAGAAATCCATATATCGCATAAACCTACAAAAGCCACAGAGTTAAAAGAGAGATGTGAAATATACTTACAGAACTCCACCACCTTTTTAAAAAGAAAGAATGCTTGCATGCTGTCAAATCCACAAAATTGCTCTCCTACAAATCTGGTAGTTGATCTCAAGAATGAACCTTTTACTCAACCTTTCTTATTTGCCTTCCTCATTTGTGTCTTCTGTCAATTGCTTATAATTTATTTTTTAATTGGCTTTCATCTTCAGACTTCGCGGGGGAGACAGAAGGATGTACAGATAAATACAGATGTAGAAATCATATCCATATCTTCCTTACTTACTTTCCTTACTTACGTTCCTTACTTACTTTCCTCTCGTAATGTCATCACAAAACCTTATTTTCCATAAGAAACCAACCAAAAAATTGCTGTGAGTTACACCAGTGAATCTCTACTGACTTTTGGGAATCATTCTTGATTTATATCAGTCTGAGAGTTAATTAAACTCTGAGCCTTAATGAGATAATTTAGGTACAGATCCTGCAAGGGCATAGCATGTGGCTTTTTACAGGTGAACAATTCCATGGAACGGGCTCAGATTTTTCACCTTGTAAGTATTTGCATCTTCAGGTATTTAGTTACAATTTCAAGCTCTGACTAGTCTCTTTGAGCTTTAAAGAGAATGTGTATCATTCAAAAGTGTTTAATACTTGAAAGAAGATTAGTAATTGCAACTATTATGACTATAGTGAAAATTTATATGTCTGCAATCATGATAATTTCTGATTCAGAGTTACTATAAAGTAAGTTTTGTAACAGTACACAGTGTACAAGAATGCCATATCTCTGACTCAGAAATATTTTAGAACAACAAAATTAGAATACAGGATACAATACTTCTACTGCATATTCCATGGTGGTTTCACTCTGATGTCTAGATAGACTCCACTACATTGCTTTCTCACTCTTGCTTCTCAAAGGAAGAAGGGAAGAAGGTACAATAGAAAAGATCTTAAGGGTTGAGATGAAGACAGGGAGATTGCTCATGAATTACTGTCATGGGTGAAAAAGACTTGATGTAATGAGATTAATATAATTTATTGCCTATTATTATCAGGCTAGGGCAGTGAGAAACTAAAAGCCAACTTAAAATACTGTCCCTCCACATACAGCCTCTTCTACATTCTCTTTCCCCTGCATCCCCCCAAGTGGTGCAAGGGAACAGGGAATGAGAGCTGCAGTCATCCATAATGCTTCATCTCCACTGCTCCTTTATGGTCACTCTACCCCTGCTTTAGTGTGTCTTCCCTCTCAATGATGAGATTGTTCCTAAACTGATCCAAAGTGGGCTTCTCACAAACCGCTACTTCTCAAACACTGTTCCAGCATTGGTCCATAGCTCTGGACTCATCCTTCAGACACTGCTCCAGCACTGTCCCCACTGACAGCAGCTCCCCCAGCCTGCCTGCCACACCACAATCTCCTCTCCACAGGTTGCAGCTTGGGCCCAGAACTGCTTCTGTGGGTGTATCCATGAGCTGTGCCTCCTTCAGGCCACATCCACTGCTGCAGTATGGGCTCCTCCATAGCTGCACATGTAGTGTCCATGAGCTACAGGGAACTTCTCCACATCTAGAGCACCTCATGCTTTCCCAGAACACAACCGATGTCCCTTATGGCTCATCTCTGACCAGCAGCGGGTGCCTTTTGGAGCCTCTTGGAGCTGGTTCTCATCTGACATGTTGCAGTTTCTGAGCTCTTCTCACAGAAGACAGCCTCTCAAAATAAATAAATAAATAAATAAATAAATACAAGTCGTGCAGTGCGTTTGAAGAAGGGAAGCGAGAACATTCTGTTCCTGAGAAATGAAAAAGTTGCTGCAAAAGCAAATGTGACTTCAAAAGAAAAAAACAATTTGAAGACTAGGAAAGGAAAGATGGAGCAGTAATAATAAATGCCTAATAATAAATTGCGTAATAATAACATACATACAGGACAGCAGAGGAAGATAATCCATGTAAAATGAAAGTGCAAAATGCTTTTTCTATCTGTGGTCTACTGGGCTGCTCGCGGCGGAAGAGAGTGGCTGCGGCAGGGACTGCCGCTCTCCAAGGTGCTGAACAGAGATGAACCCTAGGAATAAACGGAGAGGAGCAGGTTGAGGAGTAGGAGGAGTCGTTTAAACCGGAAACGAATTAATACAAAAATGCCCTAAAAAAAAAAAAAAAAAAAAAAAAAGGATTAAAATGTTTACAGGAAGCTAAATCATACAAATATTACATTTTTTGTACGCTTCATTTATTTAATTAATTATTGGGTTTGAGATTGTACATCTTGTGCCATTACACTAAGGTTCTTATTGGTAATGTGTATCTGTGTGTTTTTGCATACTCATGTGCAATATTTACTAAAGGTCTGTTCTACTAATACAAGCTTCCACTGTAGCATTCCTTGTGAATTAGATCTAATCAGTGATATACTTCCATTCTGCTGCTCATACTGAGTTAATTCCTTCTTCCAGTGGGCAAGCACACTGCAGAGTGTTTCATTTACTTGTCATGGTGAGATCAAGAAATCTATTGTTAATTATTATGGTTTCAATTCCCCACTCAGCTGCCTGTGTCAGATGTGCCATTGTGTGTGTATTTGACTATTAAAGAGTAAATGGAATATTACTACATGCTTTATGAATGTGAGGCTTCTTTTAGGCATACTTTTCCAGAAGGAAACATTAATAATGGTACCAAAAAAAATCTGACCATTTTTTACACAGCTATCCAATAACTGATTTAAACACAAATCTGAAATTATCACTTATGTGTGCTCACAAAGGAATTAACATATGTAATTCTTCATACTTTTAAAATGTATTTAGTATACAAAAAAAATATTTTAAAACAATATATGAATAAAAAGATTGATTAAATACTACTAGTAATAACATTTAAATATTTCTATTAACTGGAAAAATGTTACTACATATATGTAAAATTATGAAAATATAGCAAAAAATAACATAATTAAAAGAGTATCTAATTCATGAAGTGCCCATTATACTTCATATTTACAAAGAGATGCATATGTATTTATGCTTTTGTTAAGAGCTATTGATTTAAACAAACAATCAAACAAAAAATCATAAGAATTTAAGTTTAAAATTCTAACCTGTGGAGCTCCCAGTAAGTCCCACACATTGAAAGTTTCAGAATGTAAGTGTAGTAGTATGGAAAAATGTATATATTCTCTTTTCATATGACATGGAAAAAAAAAAAAATCAGAAAACAAGTAACAATTTTCAATTCTTATGTTTCTCCAGAACAATCATGTTCAAAAGTTAAAATCAGCCATTTCATGGTAAAATTCTTGTTGGCTAAAGAGAAATAAAACTTACAGTCCCTTATAAGTAACTATAAGATTTAAATAACAAATGTGGTACCATTCTGTGAGCAGTGACCTACGGAGTTGGAAGGAAATTATCAACAAATGAGCTTAGTCACAGATACAGAAGGACATTCCAGAACTAGTTTTGAATAAAATAGTTCCCATGCTGTAAACTCAGAGCAGGTAGAGCTTTGATTTTTGTAGGCAGTGCCACAAGAGTTGCATAATTATGCTGCTGTTTAATAAAGACTTTGGCATCTCCATACAATACTTATTCTCTGGGAAGAAGGGAAAGAGGTCCTGTAATAAAAGAAGTGTGCAGAGTGAGTCAATCAAGTGCCACTGGAAGAAGAGGTCCACACTGTGAATATACCAGTAATTGACATCTTGTGGATACCCCCACTGTAATCCAATTAAACTTTATTGAATTCCAACAGGGGGAAGCAGTAGAGTTGCAAATCCTCACTACTGTGCTACCATAGGCCATCCTCTTTACAGGCACAGGAAACCAATTAAAAACTTACTTATCCAAAATAGCACACTTAATGAAAACACTGTCTGGAGAGGACTGTAATTATGTTCTTCTTCTCATCATGGGCCTGTACATCCATTATACAGTCTTAGAGGAAGAGAAATGGTAGAGCTATCCAAAGAAAGTTGGGTAAATTGATATCCTCCAAAAAACACATAAAACATTTTTAAGCTTTTTCCTTTTCTATCCATCTGTTTCTATTAAAGTTATTGACATTGTGGTGCTTATCAGTTAGATTATGGTGTTTGGTCTTCTCTGAAACATGTGTCTCACAATTGGTTGGTAAATGAACAGGTAAGAATTTTTGTAAATGTCAGAGTTAACATTCCATCCCCTGAGCCTCTACAAATTGATGAGGCCTGTATGCAAAATTTATGTAATGGAATGACTGCCTTTTCATGAATGGAATGTGGCGCACATGCATGAATTGACACTACAGCACTGCAGACATCTTAGATGCAGAAATAAATTGTGTACAAGTCTTTCTTCTTGTTGTTGTTAAACAGTATTAAACTGTAGTCCTATTTTTGGTTGTTTTTTTGTTGTTGTTGTTACTGTTTTATATGGATAGGAATTATTCAGACTAATGATCATTAGCATACATACACACACTTGTACACATGTATATATATGCCAAAGTCAAGGGTAATGATTCTATGATTCTATGATTCTGTGATAAAGCCTTTGTATCTTGAGTATGCCTTCAGTGTGTACCAGAGTTCTAGGTTCTAGCCTATCAGGATATTAGCTCTGAGACTTTTAAGTGGCTATACATAGTCCAAACTCTTGTTCTTGTATTCTTGAAAGCTTCCCTTTAGCACTGACTTCTGAAGCAACAAGAACAGTCTACTGTTGACATCAGTGTTGAATAGTGTCCATCTCCTTGGTTTCCATTTTGCTCATGCAGTTTCTTTAGAAGTGGTGTGACTCTTTTATTGATTCCGTAAGTTAAAAACAGCATGAATGTCCTACCAAGATGGCTGATGTACTACCAACTCAAGTTAAAGAATTATGTTTATTCTTATTCTTCAATTCTTTTTTTTTTTTTTTTTTGTGTCAATAATTTTTCATCTGATCTTTGAAGAAGGAAAAGTACCCATGCTCTCATACTGTGCCTTCCCATGATTTGACAATGCAGGAGATCGAAAGGATACTGGTATTAACCTTGCTCATCATGTCTTGCTTGTTTACGTCGTTTTTAAAAGTCAGAGATAATGACGAATTCATTCCACAGAGAGGTCTGCATTAACTGCTATCTCTAGCATAGGTCACAGCCTACACATGTCAAATGGCCTATTTATGTCACTGGAATAGGACAATGTCTGTACCTCAGCCTTCTTTGTTTCTCTTTCCTCTTGGCAGTGTTTCTCCTCCAAACACAAAGGACTGTAGGTACACCCAAAAAAACAAACTTAATTGATTCCAAAATTGTTAACTGTCATGATTGTTGTTTCTAGTATTTCTGATGGGATAAGTTACTTAAAACACTGTCAGTGCTAATTTTGTAGTAGCTTCCTCAATTGTATAAATTATGTGCATAACATGTATGCATTTAGATATTTTTACTCATCAATAATATTGATATAAAGTCTCAGAAGTTGAGTTTTGGCTGCTTTTACAATACTTTTGAAACATGGACTTGTAAATTCTACTTCTGAAGAATAAAAGAAAGGCAAAGCATTCATGCTTGCTTGCTGCACGAAGTTCAAACTCTTCATAGACTTACATGCTGCATCCCTTTTCCTACTGACTGGATACAGTTTTGTTTTAAGCGTGCACCTCTTTTACTTGCATATAAATGAACTGTGAAACAGCACAGCCTAGTTCTATGGCTTTTTTTAGGAATAAATCTGGCCTTAAGGCTGATTAATATTACAAACAAAATGGAATTTGTTTTTTTTTTTTTTTTTTAATGTTGATATATGCATTTATTTACTGTTTTAAAATCAACATTGCAAATATTGAGAGTATTTCTATAATAAAGTAGACCATTAATTTATTTTTGTCATGCCTCAATAATTTGATTAGTATTTGTTGTTGTTCAAATTAAAGCTCTAATTTTTAAAACAATATAATTTAAAAACACTGATTTTGTCAGAAAACTTTCAAATTCCTCTCAGGGGGTCACCAGAGATAGACTTAATGATAAAAAAATATAGTAGTTTCTTCCTGAGGAGTAAAATATCAGTTTGTACGGGTTTTTTTTGTGAGAAGTATTTCTGCACGCTATTTCCAAAACATAATTATTGTCTCCATGGTTGAGATAGATTTTCATCCATATTTATTATACGATTTTGGTTAATGATATTTACTTGTATATATACATATATATATATATGTGTGTGTGTGTATGTATACATATACCTCTTAGATAGAAGATAATCTTCCCATCTCTTCCAGCGGATTCGTCTTGTACTTATTACTGCATCAACACATAAACTCAGAAATTCTTGTTCTTTTCATGTTGTATATCAGCCTAGAGATTACAAGAGGGTTAATGGGAACTCTAAAATCATTATTTTATTTTTTAGAAATTAAATGACTCTCTTTGTATTTTCATAAACTAAATTGAGCATTAGACCAACGATTATAGCATTTCATTGTTGAAAACATATAGTATGTTCTGCTTTGCTAAACTGAATGCTTTTGGATGTCATCACATGCATACATGAGATGCTATCCTCCTGCTCTTCAAGAAGCTCACTTGTTTCAACAGGAGCCCTGGGCACATTGCGACTCAAACGCATGCTAGTTTTTGTTCACTTTAGGCTGGAAATATTGTCTTGCAGCCCCATGGTTTACATGGTATTGTGACTACTGTGAGTGAGCATTTGTCCTTTCAGCAGTGACACTTGAAGCCTGTTTATTTCCTCAATATATGTATTACTTTGACTTTATATCCAATAAGAGATTGCTGCTAATTTCTGAGATAGAGAACACTAACTTGCATGCAATTCTGTGTTACGAGTTTCAAAGAAATTTGAGTAAGAAATACTCTGTATGAGCCTTATCAGATGATTTTCTCAATTGAGTATATTCTATTTGATCCATTCTAGCAAATACGTTATTACACTTATTTCACTATTGCTGTTTCAGGAGGGTGAAGTGAAAAATCTTCTCTGCGGAGTCCCCAAAACTCACAGAATACTATTTACAACTAGAAAATGAGATGTTTGAGTTGGAATTGTCTAGTTGTTTTGTCTTCACATGATACCTATGGCCTTATTTCTGTGTTTGTTGAAAAGGTGTTTGAGTGTTAGGGAGGAAGGCACTAGGTGTTCTTCTACAAGGACATGCTTACCTTAGCAGGATAACTTCTAAATTTTTTTTCAGCATTTAATCAAACAAAATCTAGCACAAGCTAAACTCCTGAGCTTTTAATATATATATATATATATATATATATATATATATATATAACAATGGTAAAAAGTTTCCCATTTGTGTACCTTATATCATAAAAAATGATTACATGGAAAGCAAAGTGTGGAAATTTGAGTTCTGTGTATTGTGTCGTAGAAACTGAATTGTGGTCTGTGAGCGGACGTGCAGTTAATATGAGAAGGGTAAATGGTCATTTATGATATTATTGGAAACATTGGGAAGTATTGGAAGAGCCTGTGCTGGATGATGGATGGATGAGTGGGTTTTCTGGCTTTAACTTGAGGCTCTAAGAATCTTAGAAGGCTGGACTTAAATTTGCTCTGGAATAGTGATACATCTGTACATTTCAAGTCTTTCAGACTGATTAAATATGAATACCTACTTTACCCTTTCTGTCTAGTTTTGCAAATATTTCCTGTTTCCTAACATTTTACAATAAATGCAAAGGAGGTGTGTGGGTTGCTCTGAAAGTAATGCCTCCTATTTATTTCCATGGAAACTACAATAAAAAGTACTCTTTGATAGAGAAAATATTCTCAGCTACAAAACACTATTTTTCAACATAGTCACTACCATTTGTTATGCATTTTTGCCTGCATGTCACGCTCAAAAATCTGCACCAGCAGAGATGTCTCACTGTCACTGTCACGACTGCTGAGACTCACCACCCACCACCTCACCGTGCTCAGATCCACTGGTTGGTGGATCTGGGTGACATTCTAGTCTCATTAAACCTTTATTCTTAGTGATAATTGGAGGTAAAAATCAATTATTCTATCAAGACTTATAGTCTTTGTTTCTTACAAGATTTGCTCAAAACTTATTATTTGCGATTAAACTTCTCAATTTTTAACTTTTGCGAAAATAATTGCTGTTTTAGAAAACTTGGCAATAACTGGGACTCGCACAGAATCTGGGACTGCAGTTTCATTCATGCTCTCTTTTAGAGTTTGAGCTCCAAAGCCACGCGCAGTATGGTAGCTTTAATCATGGAAAGCCGGGGAATGGTGTCATTAGATTAGGCACTCTCCATAAAGTCAGGTTTACATATAATGGGCCTTATGTCAAAGATATTTGAAATTACAGCGTAATAATACTGGGATAATTCAGTCTGGAGAAGAGGAGACTCAGAGGAGACCTCATCACTTTCTACAACTGTCTGAAAGGCTGTTGTGGTGAGGTGGGGGTTGGCCTCTTCTCAGAGGTAGCAGTGATGGCGCGAGAGATGGCCTTACACTGTGCCAGAGGACGTGCAGCTTGGGTATTAGGAAATGTTTTTTTTTTTTTTCTGAGAAAGAGTGGTATGACATTGGAATAGGCTGTCCAGGAGGTGATGAAGTCACCGTCCTTGGAGGTGTTCAAGAAAGAGTGGTTGTCACACTGACAGATGTGGTCTAGAGCAGTCACAGGCGTGGGTTGGTGGTTGGACTAGATTATTTTATTGGTCTTTCCAACCTTAATGATTTTATGATTCTATGAATATGACTAGAGATAATAATTGTTTTCAGTTGTGTATGGATCGTTTGCTGTTCAGATGTTAAATATGGCTTCAGCATAAATATTTAAATATTGCTTTGAAAGAAAAATACAGTTGGGAGGAAGCTGAAAGGGACTTACAGAAGCAGCATAGCATCTGTTTTCCAATATGAAATACAATTGGGTATAAGGTATCTTAGGGATAACCCCTTACTTAAGGGTAACCCCTTACTTTTAACTATTTCCAGTGAGAAGTTTAATTACGTATCTTTCCACCGTGCCTGCTTTTGTGTACTGCTGGAGGAGAACTGGAAAGCAGAAGAATGCCTAGCGATCTCTCAGAGCTGTATTTTTCTCCCTGCTTTGTAATGTAAATGGCCAGTTTGAAAACCACCACGGATCCCTGCGCACCATCCCCGAGCATCCTTTCTGTTTTTAACGGCGAGATCACCTGACCGCCACCTAAAATGCCCCCTGCGCTGGGAAGCAGCGGGGAGCGATGGGGCTGGGCTCGGCGGGGGCTGTAGGGCTGTAGGGCTGTAAGGCTTTAAGGTTGGGGTCCGCGCGGAGCCGGGCGGCCGCCGGGGGTGGGGACAGGAGAGGCAGCGCCGGGAGAGCCGCTGCCTCAGCCCTGGAGAGGCAAAACAAAAGAGCTCAGCTGCAGTTTGGTGTGTGTCTGGCTTAAGCAGAAGATTCGAGACATTCGTGCCGAAAAATCAAAGCACAGCTGAGACTACATCTTACCGGGAAGGTATTTTCTGCTCGCGGAATGGGCTGGATCGGTACAGGTGGTTTGCAGATCATGCGAAGACAGACGGGCTGAGAGCCATGGAAAGGTGGGAAAACGCTCTGCCTCTCTTCCTTGCTTTTTCTTTTTTTTTTTTCTCTCTCTCTCTCTCGATTTATAAAGCAGTGTAGCTGGGACCTGAGACAGGGTCGGTTAAAGTGATTAGATGGGTTTTAATCCCACAAAACAAAATCAGAATCAGAGGCGGTGCCGTGCCCAGCCAGATGTTCAGTGCAAACTTGGGCTGAGTCGGACTTGCCTTGCATGGTTCTTGGGTTGCTTTTGATGTTGTCTTTGTTTAGAATAGTTCCTGTACGAAACACCATGCCTTCAGAGGGATTGCACGTTTCTTTCACAAATTGTCAGAGGACTGTTTGGTTGCTGTTCGGTTTTTGCCAAGGAAACGGCAAACGAAGGCTTTGATGATGTTTATGGGAACAGAAAGAGACAGTGACTTTGGATTTCCAGTGATGCTGGCGTGGTTAGAAGTTGAGCTGTGATTGTTGTTGTACATTGTCTGTATTGTAACAATGGGCAGTTCAAGTGGAGCAAGTTTGAATGGTCTTTCTTCAGCAATTCCAAATGCATTTCACTCTTGTGCTCTTCCGCTTCTCACCGAAAGCAAGAAATGTGATTTTTTTTTTCATTTGAAAAAAAAGTCAACAGAATTTTTGAAAAGGGGGAAAGACACGAATATTTCAGTGTCATACATACGTTTGCAGGGTTGCTGTTATACCAACATGCCTTAATAGCTAAAAGAAAGCCCAGCAATGTATCATTTCTTTTGCTGGGCAGATGCATTTCTTTTGTTCTTGAACATTTTTTCCTGCCTTTTTAGAACAAAAGGCATTTCTTTTTTTTTTCTTTCATCTTTGTTTTTTTTTTAATGGCAGGAAGGGAGTTATGTACAAATTAGCAATTTTGCACAGGTTAATGCTCTGCTTCATTCTGAAGTAAACTGCCTGAAGGTATTAGGAAGAAAAGGGGTGGGCAAACAGGGGGAGGCTTGACCGATGTCCAAGAAATATTGAATTCAGATGGATTTAAGTCATACAGAGAAGCGTACATTTATCTGTAGCTGAATTTCAGCTCCATGTCATGCAAAATCTGCAGACCGTAGCAGGGAGATTCTTAGCAACCAATAAATCAGATTTGTAATGGGCCTTTAAAATTTGTCTGTGAGGGGTGACTGCCTGGGTCCCCTTTGGCCAAATTAAGATGCAATCTGACAGTACAGTAGCATCTGTGTGCTGACATTTTCTGGTGAACCTAGTGAAAAATGGCTCCATATCTCTTCTTCGGTTCCCAAAAGACGGTTTCTGAGTAGCCATGCATTTTTCCCCTGTATTGTTGTTTGTTCTAATCACTGTTCTCCCTGATAATGTCTGACTGCCTTGTTTTGCTTTGCTTGCTTTAAAGTCTCTGTTTGAAGAGCCGAGGGACTGTGGTTGTTGTACCTAAAATCAGAGCCTTGTGCCAGTAATACTGCTCACAAAAAAAAAACAAAAAACAAAAAAAAACCCCATGTTTGTTGCAGATGAGTTGTATACATACCACTAATAAAGCAGTTTCTGCCTGTATTGCTGGAATTAGGTAAATGGGTTGGAAAATGTGTCTTAGATAACGTGCCACCCATGATATAGGTAGAAAAAAGCACCAAGTAGTGAGGGCAACTGAGAGGTAAAACTGAAAATCCTTAAAAAAGGTATGAGAATAGATTCCTTAACAGGCAGCAGTGCACCTGTCAGCACAGTGCCTGTTTATCCAGGGAAGAAGTTCATGTTCAGATACTACAAGACGGAGCGGGGGAGGGAGGGGGAGAGGCACCACTTTAATTGTACTACTACAAGTGTGCTTCTGGGGAGTGCCTCGCATTGAGCAGCGCAGCTCTGCCTCTGTGGCCTCAGCAGAACTTCCAGCTGAGGAGAGCAGGGGGTAGGAGATGCCTCCATCTGTGCACGGTGAGCCGAAGGCAGGGGAGCGAGGAGGAGATCCGTGCCCTGTGATTCATGGGGTGGTGGTGGAGGCAGCTCTGCTGAGAGCCGCTTCTTTAACGTGAGGTGAGGTGGCTCCAAAGAGCAAAAGTAGGGCAGGCACGAGACAGAAGGATGGCTGTGAGAAGTTGTGAGTAGTGTGGATCCTCTCCAGAAAACCTGGCCAGTGCTATTTTTGTGACTTCCAACAATGCCTAGGGACGCTTTTGAAAAAGCAGTGAATCTGTGCTTCCTCTCTCATTTAAGGAAATAGTTTCTCTTTTCAGCAAAAGAAGAATTTTAAAAGCTTCCCTTCTAGAAATCAAATGCTATAAATATCGTGCCATTTACTCATTGCAAGAAGTATTACATTTTTAGTTGGTACTTACAGAGCATACTGTGTGGAATACTCATAAAACCCCAAAATGTTACTTTCCAGACTTGTTCTAATCTTTTTAGATAATTTTTGTAGCCATAAATGCTTGGAGTTACAGTAGAAAATTCCAGTGCTGCTGGAGAGGAGCGAAAATGGAACTTTAACACTGCATGCAGATCCCATTATTACATTTGTAAAGGTAGATAATTTGACAGTAGTAAACTGTTTGCTTCATGGAAAGTGACACAGTTGCACTGTGGGAATGCGGAAAAGAAAACAAACGTCTTGCAAACCATCAGACAAGCGAAAATGTCAATGAGAGATATTCCAGATAAATGGAGATGAAATGGTTTGAGTGACTGGAAGATTCCAGATGCCTAATTCACAGTGACCATATTTATAAAACAAGAGAATGCAGAAGCTAAACCAAGTTAGGCTGATTTCCAGATGTGTATATACATAATCAGACACCGTGGAAATCTGATGCTGAATAGAAGCAGGTTCAATTTCAGAACTTGCTGCACACTTTAGAGAAGCTGGATTGAAGGTTCGCCAAAGGCAAAAAAGTTTCTAAATGACAGGAGACAACCAAATGTAATCCAAATGAAACACACTCAACTAGTAGCACTGTCTGTTGATTATATGATTATTACTTAAAACATTGTCTAAAGTGGACTTTAATAGTGAATATCTGATTTAAAGAAAGAAGCAAGGCTTTGTACGTTTATTCTCATTACAAAACGAAAACTGCCCCAGGACCTTGCTTACAAATTTGTGTATTCTCTGGATGAAGCACTGACAGATTGAGCCTCAGTAAAGGGGGAAAGGAAAAGAAAGGCAGAAATAAAATGGTGATGCTTTTGAAATTTCCCACCATCACTTTCTACAAGCTGTGCAGAGATATCCTCTGTTTTTTCTTCCTGTTGTTGTGTAACTTGAAAATAACATGAAGTAGATTAATGTGTGGTATCATGAAAGGAGAATCAGCCCCAGAGTATTGAAGTTTGAGAAAATTGTATTTACATTGAAGCAGTCCAAGTAGCGATTGTCAGTGTTCCAGCTGACAGACTCAGCAAGCAGCCCACCTATTTCCCATTTCAGCAGCAAGTGCCTGTACAGAAACTGTCATGCTCTCACTGCAAAATAAGCCTAAGAACATTAGAAGCCATATAGTGTTCCCAGTTGCCCTAATGTGACCAGTTTAAATAAAGTTTGTTGTAAATAGCATCGCTATAACACAGCTGATGATAGCCTGTAGACTCAATAAAACAGTATGGTCAACAGAATTTCCAATATCTTTTCTTTTCTTCTTCTTTTAATAAGGATTTCTCAACTACTCGTCTGTCATTGTTTCCACATTTATAGAGCGTGTTCCAGACCCATGCATCTTCACTACTTCTGGCACCAGATAAATATTTCAGAGACAGATCTATCTCTTGTCACTGTTGTGGACTGATATTTTTAAAATTCTTCTCGTGGCTATATTATCCGTAAAGATGATTTTTGTGGTAGCCTTTGGTGTTGATATTATAGAGCGTCTGCAAGTATTAGTGACTGTCTGTTGTCTTGTGGAAAATGAAGCACAGCAGTAGTGTTCACTTAAAACTGGTCTGGGTGGGTTTGCTCTTTCTTTGAGCACAGAAGGTCAGGTTGACTTATTCAGCTGAAGACAGAAAATCACTCTAATCTGGAAGGATGCAGGATATTTTTAACCTGCTCTCTCCATCTTTTCCCTATCACCATCCTGATCTCTTTGTTTCCTCCTACTATTTGCCTTACCACTCACAAACTTATTTATTTGTGTAAATCTGTTTTGATTTGACCTTGTCAACCATCTGTGACTCTCCTCTCCAGCCCCAGCTCCATGCTCCAGGACAGTGAGATACCTTCTGCTCCATGCCCTTTTTCCGGTTTGAGTGAACTCAGAGATTAATGCATGGAAGGAGATTGTCCTGAAAAGCTTACCCAGATGCCTGCGAAACTCAATATTCTACATCTCACCAGTCTCCCTACTACAAAAAGGAAATGATTGTTCACCCCAGTATTAGTGATATCTGCGGTAAAGAACTTCGTCAATATTCCTATGGTTAAAACTGCCAATGGCAGCAATGAGAGCTGGTGGCTTCCTCAGGATATTGTGATCATCTGAATCTGTATCCTGAATGCACGTATCATCACATGAATGGTCCTCAAGCAGAGCGTGATTGTTAGGGTTTAGAGCTTAGTTCTGCCTTGGATGAATCCAGTGCCAAGTTTCACTTTACAGTAGAGACCACTAGTAGAGAAGAGAAAGCTCATCCTGCAGAGGATCTCAGTTTAAATATATTTTTGAGCCTTCCAAATAACGAAAACAAGCAAATAGAATTGACAGTGGATGGCCACTGATCCTCTATACTCCTCAGAGTGTTGGGCCTTATAAAAATATGAACCACCTTCAAATAATAATAATAAAAAAAAATATCCTAGGAAATATTTTTTAATCTGAAGGCATTAGGAATTAAGTCTTTACATCCATGACAACTCCCGTTGACAGACATGCTCATAACCCAGAGGTGATAGAATACAAGTGAGCATGGGTGTGGGAAGCATTTCTGTAGAAAGCACATCACAGTAAAAGCTCTCCTTCTCTGTTATCCTTTTCTTTCCAGTAAAACAAATGAATTGCCATGATGTAAAGTGTGAAACATTATTGCAGCTGGAACACTTTTTTGATGACAGAGACAACATAAGTTGTAAAAGCCCATCCTGGATAATAGAAAGTAAAGATTGCTGGAAATTAGTAAAGATTTAGGAATTGTTGGGGTCTGGATTGATTGGAGCATAGTAATTGGGTATGTATAACTTCACTCTGGCCTTGGTCATACAGCTGGCCATCTTCTGAGAAACCTGCACCAATGGGAGTGCACATCCTGTGTGCACCTGCTCACCCTCTGACGCTGCACCCAAGGTCCTGGCTTCAGTCATCAGTAGCAATAATGAGGCTGGCCAAAATTGTTGGTGTGATTGCACCCACCTTTGTGAGGTGTGCTGGCAGAAGTGGTGATCAGTTCTGAAGATGATAGTGGTCACAGTGAAATGCAGACAAGCTGAGCCTGCAGGTACAAGACCTCTAGGGCAGAGTTCACTTTCTTCCAAGGATTTTTTATAGCCAGCTCCAGCATGATAGAAACTACAAAGGGTAACTTGGTAGCACTCCATCATACTATCCAGTCTGACACATTCCATCATTTTTTACTTCAAGAGTGCTTTAATCTAGCAGTTAGCCTAAGGAGGCGTGAGGAACAGTGCTTTTCTCACTAATTAAGGTTCCCTATCATGGGGTTGGGACCAAGTGTGTCTAATAGCAAAGATAAAATATGGCACTGGCTTTCTGAAGTACTTGGAAAATCTGGGACGTCTGGGGAGGTATACAGAAGGGTGAATAAAGAAAGCTGATCAGTTCATAATCATTCAGTGACTGTGACTGGGCCAACTGGAGGTGCACGTGCCTCCATCTTCAAAGCCTTCCCACACCACCTGAAAGTCAAGGACATGTGTCTTCTTGAATTTTCTTGTTCAGAATGTATGATAGAAAGAGCTGATGAGGAATAGAAGTTAGGAGTTTGCACTAGTGTGGGCATCATTGCATCATTTGCTTTCGAGTTCCTGCACCCAGAAGCACCTTATTGGGTGGCTGGAATCTATCCTAGCAGTAGAAGGACTATGATGCACAAAAGAACGGGGTATAGCACAACTTTTCTAGCTTTCCTTTGCATTGCTGGATTTTAGAACGTGGAATAACTGAGGAAAGAGTCCATTCCCATCACCTCCCTTGTGTTGTCACAACCACTGAATGCCGGTCTCAAACCAGCTGCAGTTTGTCATCATCCCAGAACACCTGCATCCTGGAAAGTCCTTCTGAAAAAGGGAGAGAGTGGCCATAGAGTGCTCTGTACTGTGTTTTTTTTTCTTCTGCAGATTCAGCAGGTGCAGTATATTATCCTTTACAACCTTGAGCCATGGGGAGTTTGTGCACTCTGTAATTATGCTTCCTGTTCCTGGAAGTTACTGCCTGTTACTTTGTGAAATAGACTCTCTGATGAGGATTCAAAACTAAACCAGAGAAGTGCGTTTTCTGCCACTTTTGCACCAACAAAATAACGGTAGTGTTAATTTACAGTAGTAAGCCCCTTATATGGAAGAACCTATGTAAAAATATGTTGCGGCTGATACATAAAGGAGTCACATTCCCAGTGCTGGCAGTTCACTTCCATAAATAATATTTTGTATCTGGGTAGTTCTTTTCACTAAAAGCTCATCAAGATTTATAGTGGTTCATGAATGCTTCACAACTTGTGAGCCTGAGACAGAGGAAGTCCATGATCATTTTTACACAGAGATGACCAGGTCCCTTCTGTAGAGATAGTCAGAATCTCACAGTCCTTCCTAACAAGTTTCCTTAATTACTCGTTACTCTTGAATTTGTATGTGAATTTGTTTTTAAGCACGTGGACCCAGTTCCCAGAATGACTCAGTAGCAAAAAAGGAAACAAAAGCTGGGTGTTCTAGCTGATGTAGTGCCTGCTTTTGTGCCCTCCCTGACTTGAGCATTGCCTTCTATGAGATTCACCACTTTCTGCCTAGAAAAATGTAGTCAGCCTTATCTCACTCTGTCCTCTCCTGGAATTACTCAGAGGAAGTGAGATACAGTGGACACTTCATGCACTGTCTGTTAGGATAAAGAATATATGCTGTCTTGTTGTGTTTAGAAGAATGGTCCAGAGAAAATTCTGTATGGCATAGCTGTGATAACACACAGGCAAGAAATAAATAAAAGAAGAAAGAGCACCAGAAAATTTAGCTGTTTTGGTATAATCTGCTAGTTCAGCATTACAGTACTTGATGCTACTGTTCTTCCTTTGTCAAGACTCTTGGCAATAGCTGCAGCAGTCCAAAGCATAACAGTGTTTCTACCAAAGGTGCTCTAAAAGCCAAGAGAAATTCTTGTTGCTGTGTATTTCCAGAAGATAAGTGCAGACCATCCTTGGCAGAGGCACAGTGCAGAGCGACCAACTCCTGAACATATTCTTCTCCCAGTCATTTCATTTTCCCACTTCCATTTGAGTAGGAAGGTCTCATGTGCCCCCACACTCCCATGGGACTGACCATGCTTTTAGGAAGGTTCTCAGTTTGTCACTGCTCACACCAAGGGAGCGTGAGTGGGAGTGAGTGCAACTATCAGCATCAGTCCACCAAAACAACCAGTTCAGGCATGGCAGCTCATGAAGGTGGAAGATGCATTCCTACCATACAGTATTTGTGTGTTTGTTAAATCAATTCTGCATGTAAAGCTTAGTAATGTAAGTTATCCACTGTGATAATATGTAATCAACCAGCCCAGATTGCAGCTGAACAACAAATAGAAGAATTGTTGTCAAAGTATCTTAAATACTTGATAGGAAATTTACTTCCTCAGCTTGAGGAAGGCAGAGGAACAACTGGAGGAACAACCAAGTATTTTACCCAACACTGCCAGTAGTGGATGCTTTGGGAAAAGTAGGAGATCCAAGGTGGTAGAGAGTAATACTTTCCTTTTATCTTCCAGTTTTTACCATAAGTTGCCAAGATACTGTGATGTGTTCCGAGTGATGTGACATTTTTTATTTAAAGCACGATAGTTATGTGGCTACATAATACAGAAGAAGTGTCACTTTTCCACCATTGGTTTTATGGGTATATACTCACTGACGTGTATGTAACCAGACCTCTGCATCTCAGTACACAGTGAGCCAGACATAGGGTAAAATTGGTTTTCTGTGCCTTCACCTGAACTTACTGCTGCCTTGCTGATGAGCATTGTATATTCAAGCACACCAGGTTTGCCTGTCATCACTACAAATACTTTAAAACTTTCTAATTTTGGCTACTTCAGCATAGAAATCTGAAAATTTGCTTCATTTATGATAAACACAATTTTGCACATGTGAGTCATGCCCAGCAAATGCAAAATACTGTAATCCAAGAAAAAAAAAAAGAAGGAAAAAAAAGGTATCAAAAGAAACCCTTTTAGGGAACTTATTATTAAAAAAATATACTGACATGTTTGATACAGGGTGTGCATCCTTTGCTGGAATTATAGAAGGGCTCCTGCAAGTCATCT
>JAOWBP010000001.1:11136068-11151914 GCA_028571105.1 Tragopan temminckii
GTTGGATGTCAGGGGGAAATTCTTTACTTTGAGAGTGGTGAGGTGCTGGAACAGGCTGCCCAGAGAGGTTGTGGATGTCCCGTCCCTGGAGGTGTTCAAGGCCTGGTTGGATGGGGCCCTGGGCAGCCTGGTCTAGTATTGAATGTGAAGGTTTGTGACCCTGCCTGTGGCAGGGGGGTTGGAGATCCATGATCCTTGAGGTCCCTTCCAACCCTGGCCATTCTGTGATTCTGTGATTCTGTGATTCATTAGCTGTGCATTTTTGTGTGGCTCTCACCAAACCCTCAGTTTTGTGAAAGCACATTAGTACAAAGTACTAATACTGCCTCAATCTGGCTGACCTGGCATTTGGTGGGTGGCTCTCATTTGACCATACCTGAAGCTGTATGTAATGCAGAAAACATATGAGATCTTCAGCATGGGAGATCACAGAAGATAAATTTAGAGGCAGGAGCAAACTGTTATGTTGCCTTGTTTGATGGTTGGACTAGATGATCTTGGCGGTCTTTTCCAACCTTAATGATTCTGTGATTCTAAGCCTGCATGCCTGCTCGTAAAAATTGCACCAGTGGGGATGCCCCACTGTTGCTGTCACCACTGCAGAAACGCACCACCCACCACTTCACTGTGCTCACATCCACTGGTTGGTCTCCATAAATATTCAGCAAGCATCAATGAATGTCCGTAGGTGCTATTTTTTCCACATGGAGGAATTCAGTTCCACCCCTTTGCTTCATCTACTCTTCCATGTCAGACACCATTCTGTCAGACTGCCCCTCTGCTGCCATCTGTCACGCAGCAACAAAAAGTAGCTGAATATTGGCAGGAAGGTTCAACCTCTGCTGCTATGCCAGCAAAAACCACCTTGCCTAACTTCTAATAAAATAGAAGGCATTACTTTTGGATCAGCTTTCATATTTGATATCTGTCCTGCTGACCAGTTTCCTATTTGATGGTTAATTTTTTCTGAATTCAGAAGCAAGAGGATATGATAATTCTATTTTTCAGTTAGATTGAATTACCCTATCTGTAATATAACTCCACTAAAGATAACAGAAATATGCCAAGAGAGAGTTTGACCCTACTACATACGAAATTTAGCATTTAAATAGCTTCTGGGTTGTGTACAGAGACCTTAGTCAATTTAGTCCCATGCCAAAGCCATATAGGATGAAAAAAATACATATAAAGAATTGGAAATTGAAATCAGAATGCATAGGCAAAATAAATGCAAAGTTTATTAAAATCTCTTTTTCAGGCTGAAGAAATTGTTTTGAGTTTTACTTTCCCAGCTGACCTCCACCCATAAATACTAGTCTGAGTAAAATAGTCCTGTCATTGAATTTCGAGTGGACAAGCATGAATAATGGATATTTTTACGGAAGTTGTCAGCAGAAAGAGCAGAACATATTCTCACTTTAAGTGGCTATAACAGTCACAAACTGGCACTGTAATGTGGTAACCACAGTTGTAGTCAACATCTACTGCAGTCTGTCCTCCACAAACACCTCTCTTTATTTTTGATTATTTTACAGCTTGAGGCACCATCAGGCAAGTTGCTTTCCTTCTCTGCAGGAGCTGCCACAGTCTGTTTTGCCAGTGCTGTGAAGTGTAGTGTGGCTGAGAATCACTGTGAAATTGAGAGCTGGGCAAAGAGTAAAAATAAAAGGACAGTCAGGAGGGCAGAAGGGAAAATGGAACAAAATTGCATACATATCAGAGAGGATTTTGTCGGTACACTGATAAAATATCCCTGTGGCTGTGCTCATGTAGATATTGAAATGAGCAGGGCTCACTAGCAAGGGCAGAGTTTCTGGTCCACAACAGAGACTCAATGGCTTTTGCAAAAAACTACCTCAAAAATCCTTAAGACTTTGTTTTGAAAACTCAAAAAAAAAAAAAAAAAAAAAAAAAAAAAAAAAAAAAAAAAAAGAGAATTTATTTTATTTATCCTTAATCCTTATTTTTGTTATCCTTCTTTAAATGCATGAATTTCTAATGTCAGTTATTCAGATCTGTTGGTGAAGGTGCCAACACTCCTTGGATTTCATGGCCTGTCTGTTTTGCCAGTGCTCATACTGAGGTTTGTTCCCTTCTCATGCCCCTTCTATCAAAATTTCGCCTTACCTATTTGTGTAACACTTTATGAGCTCGCTAGAGCTGAGACTACAATCGTGATACACCTACAGGCCCCAGGTATGACAATTAGATATAAGACTCAGTGGATACTGTGAAGTTTTTCAGTACAGCTCGATGGCTGTCCATCACTTTCATATCAGTTACTCTCAAATAATTCTACTCTGGGGACTTTTGTGGCCACATATTACCTGTTACGTCTGTTTGAAAAGGACACAGAATGATACTCTGTGGATCACTAGTGATTGATTTTAGTGCTCAGGCTAAGAAATGCTGAGAAAGGCTTTGTTCGTGTAAGACCTGTGGGTGGAAGATTTTCCACTGTCTTAATGAGTAGAGGAGCAGACTGCGTTGTTATGATACTGTGTACCTCAGAGAGAGCTTTTAGTATCTGAAAATGTCCTATGCAGGGAAGCTGAGCAAGGGTGCTATTCATGTGCTTAGTTACACGGAAGCTGCAATGAAGTCCTCTTCAAAGGTACACCCACAAGACTCGTTCTGGCAGAGGATTTAGGTCCCCTTATATCAACCCCTTCTATATTCATTTGAACTTGGCCTTACTTGTCTTTGGTTTTTATGGGTAAGCACAGTATTTCTGCAGATGTAAGAGGGCAAATAATAATAATGTCATTTAAACTACCTTTAAACCTGGAAGAGTCTTTATTGACTTAGAATATGAAAAGACTGAAAAATATTTTTACCCAATAGGATATACTTAGAGAGAGAGAGAGAGAGAGAGAGACCCGTGTGTTTGCTTTTCTTTGCCTTCTGGTGAATTTCTTCTTTGGCAATTGGTTGCATTAACATAACTGCTACAGACAAGGGTAAATAATGCCATTATTTTAGAGTCCCAGAACAGACCAGTTCATTTTTGCTTTTGCATTTTGATTTGTTTTCCCTGACGTGAGCCTGGAGCTCTACTATTTTCTGCTGTAACTTTTACCTGTAGAGTGCAAAGAAAGGTGAAAAGGCCTGTACCAGATGTCTGCTACATGCTCATTGTTTTTCACTGTTTTTGTCAATTAGAGCATTAGATTGAATGGTTCAAAGACTCTGCAGACTTGGCAGAGCTTTTTCTTTGTAGCATTATTTTTGTAGGAGGCAAGGATCACAGACCCACACTTCCTGTGAATGTCTGTGCCTTCATATTCCCTCAAAAAACTTTTGAATGTGTCGATGTATTTGAACTCAGTGTGACTGACAGAAGTAAAGGGCTCTAATTAATTAAATAATTAGATTTCCACAGATTTATGAATGTTTCAGTTGGACATCAAGGTCAATCAGTCACAAGACACTTCAATAGGAAATCATGTTTTATTAGTTTCAGTGATGTCAGAACTTTCTGCTGACTTTCATAAATCATTCAGCTACACTGGTGCTAGGGAATATAGAAGCACACAAAACAGATTTACGTGGCTGTGCATTATGTGGTTTTTTAACAGTCCAGATCTCAAAAGTCTTTATAAGAAATTTTGATGGTAGATTAGCACCCAGTAAAATATACATACCTAACAATTTCATGACTGAAAACCTTGGATGTTAAGTGGCTAAACATTTCTTAGAAGTCTGTGTATTTCTGTCTTTACCAACACATATAATTTTGATAACACTGTGCTTCCGAGCAGAGGAGAAAGCATTAGCATCTACTGTATCTCTTCAGTCTTACTCTTAAGTTGATTTTGAGGATAAACTGAAGCTGTGAGTTCCAAGTTCCTCTCTGATTCTCTGAAAATAAAGATTTGGACATATAAATAAAAAAATAAATAAATAATGCTTCAGGTTTCTCCATCAACTTTCTGGAAACATTTTTTTCCTGTGGTGCATTAGAAATATTTCACAAATATGGTGCAGTAATCAATTACAGCTATAAAAATGAGATAGTTGCCTGGCTTTCCTCATGTTTAGCAGAAAGGTGCTTCAGGAGAGTAACACATCTATCCTAAGATAAGTATTAAAGGTAAGTGGAATACATCGCCCTGTGGAAGTTCCTGTCTCTTTGTAAGGCAGTCTGGGTGATCAGCTTAGACTTGACAGCTAGCATTCCTGTAGCTAAAATTAGATGAAATGAATCGCTCACCTACTCTGCAAATTGACGTATCAATTTCTATTGGACTTAGGTGAAGTAAAGCATTCCTTCATGTAAAACAGGCAAAATCTAGTCGTTAATATTCCTTTAAATTGTCTGTTGTATCTTGTCTCGTTTGTTTTTTTTTTAATATGTATTTCATCATTACAGGTTTGTCCTCATATTTCAAACCATAAAATGAAGGTCAGTATTCAAAGATGAGTATTTAAGTATAGTCACTAAACCTATATGTTTTCAGTGCCTAAAGCAATGTAATATCTTCCTTAATCTAGTTGGGAACCCAGAGACTGATCTTGGTTTTGTGTTTTCCCTGAAGATTTTCCATTGCTTACACTAGAATTATCAATAATTGAGAACTATTTGCCTTGGCCAGTCTATGTCATATTCCTGCATCTCAGAGTCTCTGAAATATTTATCCTTATTTTTGATAGATAATTGGTGTCAACTCTATGTAAAAGTTGAGCTCAAAAATCTACAGTGTGCTAGTTAAGGAATATTAAAGACTGAAATTTTTCTACGCTATCTTCTCTACATTTATTCAGAAATTCTGCTGGGCAGTATTTGGTTCTATGTCTAATCAATCAGTTTTATTGTACCTGAAGAGTTTGTATTATTCCCCTAATTCATGATAAATCAATGTGCCCTCTGCTAGGTACTGAGTGGTTCCTTTTCTCTGGTCATCAAATGCAGTCAGTCTTGAGAATTTGGAAATAACTTATTCAAAATAAAATATATCAACTTTTATCACCTATCAGTACAAAAGATCCCAGTAGCAATAAGCCCACAAGCAGCATCTATGCTGCTTCTAAGTAAAACTCTTCCAGACTTTTTTCTCACCTTTCACGCACAGGCACACAAAAGACTCTTGGCACTTTCTGCTATTTCATCTCTAAAACTGGACAATAGTCTGTTGTCTTCACTGTAGACTTCCAAAACCTACAGAGACATTGCAGCTGTGAGAAGGTGAGATGGATTCTGCTCCCTTGTTGTGGTGAACCTAGACTAAGTGCCTGTGATGCCTTGGTCATTGCAGCAAAGGATTGGACACTGCGTGGGTTCAGTCACTGTCAGCTGTTGAAGTGGGAAATTCTGAGCACATTTCCTCTGAACACATGGAAAAACACTGTAGATTTTGGTACCTAAGGTAACACACCAGACAGAGAGATGCTGTAGTGCACTGCAGAATTGCTGCTCTTCAGGCTGCAGGAGCTGCTGACATTTATCAGTCCCCAACATTTTACGTGCTCCTAATAGCATGCTTCACATTCTAAAATGTGCTTAACGAGGACTACCAGTGGTGCCTAGAAATATAGCTTGCAGATGTTTGAAGACAAGATAATGAAGTTCCATACATCAGAAGAGTGGCAATACTCAGTCCACCAACTCCACATTCAGAGTTACCATTTCATTTCTTCATAAGACTATGATGCAGTATTGTTAATAAGTCAGCTACAAATCAACATTACTTTTGAAAATATGGAGAAGGGGACATTATCACATTTATTTAAATAAAATTTTAAAAAAAACAAACATGCAGAACTGAGAAGGTTATTTTTTTTCTTCACTCCTTGATGTGGTGTTATAAATCATCCTTGATGTTTTCTTCATTTTATTATCAGTATCTTTGAACAAGCTTGAAGTAAGTTGATTCCCTATGAGCTACGACATTTGTCTCAAAAACAAGACTAAAAATTCAATCTCCAGAGAAAAAAATTAAAATCATTAGGGAAATATGGAACGGAATGTCTAATCAAATGACTATATTGGATGAAGGAAAACCATGATTTAGCAATGAGACATTTTGCTTTGTAGTTAGAATTAACTTGGTAATTATAAAGAGTTATGAATTTTGAACTATTGTTTCTTTAGAAATATGTAGCTGATTGAGAGAGAGGGTTTAAAAACAAGTGTTTTTAACATCAGGAAAAAATTGTTTTGAACTCTAAACTACTAATATAGAATTAAAGTATACATACACTTACAAAGTGTATCTGTAACTGTGTAAGAAAGCTTAATACGCTTCAAAAGCATAGCATTTACTAGTGAAGGTAGGAACAGATGAGGGAAATATAGGCAGTCAAGAAAGCAAATGTTGCTCCTGCCTTCGAGAAAGGTAAAAAAAGAGAAACGGAGGAACTTCAGGTTAATCAGCCTTATCTCACTGAAGGTGATGGAGCAAATAATCCTAGAAGTTATTACTAAACATTTTAAGGACAAGAAGGTGTATGGGGATAGTCACCATGGATTTGTGAAGTGAAAATCACACCCAGTCAACCTGGTAGCCTTTCTACACTTAAGTGATTAGCTTGGTAAACCAGAGGAGAGCAGGAGATGACATTTATCTTGACTCAAGTGTGGCTTTCACAACCTCCTCTTCCACTAACTTAGCTGATGAAGTGCAGGATAGAAAAATGGAAAGTGAGGTGGACTGAAAACTGCCTGAATGGGGCTCACACAGTCATGGTAAACTGCACAAAGTCTAACCTTAGATGTAAATCTGTAATGTGCAGAGTAATAATTAAGCAACAAAAACAACTCACTTAGCAGAATGCTGTGAAATTTATACACACTTTTATAGACATGCTGGTACAATAGAAACTGATTTATTTTTCAGGTAGGTGGAACAGCTAAGTTTAAGTTTAGAGTAAGTCGTATCTTAAGGAATGCCTTCTTTGTGCTGCTGTGGGGGCTTCTGTGACTGAGCAGTGAGCAGATTTGGGAAACAGATCTGTCCCAGGATTTGTCATTTGGAAGTACCTTCCTCACCTTTGGGCCACATCAGCGTATCGAACTGACATATTTAAGGAAAGAACAGAGAGAATGAAGCCATATGTACACATAAACTTTCTGCATCTCTCTCAGTGTGAGACTATAGGTGTAAATCAAAGGACAAGAATTCAGGAACAAGCCAGATAGCTTGGAACAGCTGCAAATTATAAGATTTTTTTCCTACTTCAAATATATCTTCAATTACCTTTCATTTATTTCACTGTAAAAATTACCTAACACTATATAATGTTGAAAAGAATAGTGGTTTAGGTAAAGTTATACTTTTCACATTGAAACAGGACTACTTTGACAGGTTCCTGTGAGACTGACTTTAAGCATATGTTTAAATATTACAGAAATGAGAAATATTCTTTTTGAAAATGAGTAACTAGATCTGTATGCACAATCTCACAATGTCTATTGGCCTGTAGGGAACAGCATGGAGCTGTGTCAGGGGAGGGCCAGGGGGTTCAGGGAAAGGGTCTGCACCAAAGGGCAGTGGGCACGGAACAGGCTGCCGGAGTTCAAGGAGTGTATGGACAGTGCTCTCAAACATAGGATTTGAATTTTGGATGGTGCTGTGTGGAGCCAGGAACTGGACTTTAGTGCATATGGATCCCTTCCAACTTGGGATATTCTATCATTCTGTGATTCTATATTGTGTTACAAATGAGGATGGAAATATTTCATTACTGATTGTGTGATGATCTTTAATGTCCCTTAAAATCCAAGCCATTTTGTGATTCTGTGATTGTCACGTAGTAAATTCTGGAAGAAAGCTAAGATTGGAGTGTGGTCATTTCTATCCTTCCTAAGTAGCAAAATTGTATTATTATCCACTCAGTTATAATCTGGAAATTGGCCTTTCTTTAAGTTATGTGGCTGGAATTTGTTAAATAGCGAATAGGTCCCTTGAAAAATTGGAAGCCTACCATGAATAGATTCGTCATATTTTAATGTATTATTATTATTACTGTAATGCTTTTTCAGAGGAGAATGTTAACGTATGTAAACATTTCTATTTCTACAATTTCCACAGTTGTTAACGAAGTTGTTAATTAAAGCAAAAATTAAATTTTAATTCTTCAGTCTCAGTTGTTACTCTTAAAATTATGCAAGATAATTCAGTTGTTGTCACCCATACTTATTGCTGTTATGAAGAGAGGAGGAATTTCAGTGAATTGGCATGGAATATGAGGTGTCTTTCTGCTATGTCAAGCAGTCATTTGAGGTAACTTGGTGAGGAATCATGCAAATTTGTTCTGTTTTACTCATTAGTGTGGTTATATGAACTGAGGGGTACATCTGCAAAACGCAGTACTTTGTGAGAGTTCCTACTTCATTTCTTGGGACCTCAGTCGCAAAACAGGAAGTCTATATTTTCAAGCCAAACTGAGCATCTCATGTTCCTGCTGAGGCCAGTGGAAAGTATCATAGCTCAGCACTTCAAAAATCAGAAAAAAAGATGTTAATCAGGAAGTAGGTGAGAAAGCTTTATCAGTAGAACTTCTGATCAAATGAACCCTAGTCCTGAAACCAAAACAGCTGCCTCCTTCCCCCCTCCCACAAATTCAAAGGAGAAAAGTAAGAGTCTTCTACAGACTATAATATGAACTATGTTTTAATTATATACATATTAAAAAAAAAAAAACCTACAAAAAACTAGACCGTTTTTTAAACACTTTATTAGCTACCTATCTAATTGTGCATAGTGATGACAACTGCCAACAAGGTCAGAGGAAATGCTAATCTGGAAACGTTAAAGAATTTCGGTTTCTGTATTTGAGTATATAGCTATATTAAACTACTTCCATTAACTAGATGAAGAAGAAAATGAATTCTCAAATGTCCACATCATGAAACAGGAATGTTTTGCAAATTTAAGCTTAATATTACTGCTTCTAACAGGTTTTTCCAATAACATTCAGTACCTGGGACTGGCTACTTTCCATAAAAGCTAGGAAATGCCAAAAGGTATAAGAAGTAAATTTTCTATTCTGAACAAGAAATGTGTTTCAAATATTGAGGCTAAATTCATGTCATATTTTCTGCATGCCAAATGTATGTATCTAGTCCCTCTCAGCTCTCTCTTGATGCTAACTCATAACAATAGCAAATCTTTTATACAGAGGATGAGAAAGCAGGTACTGAATGTTCAGACTGAATAAAACAGCTGAAGAGAATGATGCTGAAAATGGCAAGCATTGGGTATGAATGTTAATTTTATTATATATGTAACTTTATCGGAATTTAAACAGAGAAATGAACTGCTTCTGGAGATATTTGAAAAGCAAAAAGTTAAAGCATTTCTCTTACTCAGAAATAACACTGTTCTTTATACTACACTAGTTCATTTTATTAAAGAAATAATGTTTATCCCCAGTACATGCTGCTGTTTTCACTCTCATTTTTGATATCAATTTCAGATCAATGTTAATTCAAATAGATTCTGGTATTTTATTTTATCTGTTCATCAATGTGGTCAATAAATTTTGTTTGCAGACTGTGGCATTCTAAATGGAATTTGGCTTAAATTAAGTTTATCTCAAAATCTCTAAAACACCTTTGTGTGGGGGAATCATGCTGATTCCCAACTGATGTTCTTTGCCCATCAAGTGAGATTTAGGCATTTTTTGCCTCTGCCTCTTACTGTCCTTCAGGCATAGTGACTGCTTCAGCAGGAGGTGAAGAACATCTTTAAAATTACGTGACTATCAACATTTTCTCAACTAGCAATTGGAGTAGAGTGATTTATTAATTTTCCACAACTTTAGCATCTTCTTGAACGTAAGCTGCTAAATTCAACTTTATGTCAGCACTTCTACCAATTGTAATGAATTCAGAAGGCAGCTAATTTAAAAAGGTATCTCATATATGTAAGTGCTTTAATAGGTAATTGATTGTTGTCTATTTGTTAAAGTGGGTACCTCGAGTCTTGGCTTCTCATGGCATTTTGCTTCCCAGATGGGCAGCTGCTTGTGAAAGTCCCATTGCAAGTGTTGATGGCATTGTCTTTTCCTTCTTCATGGGTGCTGAAAATTTAATGATAAATTTGATAGTGTGATACATAATATTGCCTTCAAAATCTTCCTTTCTATTAGATAAACTATTAAATGGAGGAGTTTATGATAATTTTAGTAATGCCTGTCACTGAATTCTCATCAGTCAGCAATACCATACTGATGCTGTAAGTGAAGTGGTGGTTCATCTGTCTTCCAAAATACGAGTATCTGTTAACATACTCCACATAACCTATGCAGCTCTGTTTACAGAGCCTATGTTAACGGAATGAAACATAATAATTTCCACATCTCATTTAGTCTCCTGCTTTGGAACAAAAATGAAATACCTTTCTGTCCTTTCTGACCTTTTCTCAGGTTGGGCAGAAGTAATTTTTTCTTATGAGTAAGCAAACTTAAATAGATTTCTTCCAATCTAAATGTCTTGTTTTACTCTTCAGGAAGCTGATGTGTTTGCATCAAGTTTTACAAGGCAGTGCGTCAGCACTTGAAATAAGGAGTACAAATCGTCCATACTGGAGTAATGCAGTTATAGTGCAATCAATGCTTCTTTCAGGGCTCTCCTGCCTTCATTAGTGCACAGGAATACTTTCCATTCATAATTCTCTCCATGACAACTCATAAAATGAACAGTTTGTGCTCATTTTGTGCTAGTACTCATTTTGTTTCTCAGTCATCCAAGACCATCTGCACATTCTTTTTTTTCTGAAGATATATATTTCCGTTTAAAATCAGCTTACAGTTTTTTGAATATAGTAACCAAATACTGTGCTTGAAGACCTCTTTAGATAAACTCAAATACTTTAATTTCTTCTAAAGTTCCTTAGATACTTCTTCTAACAGTAAGCACATCTTTTGAGTATGTATAGTTTTACTTGTATCTGTTTATAATGCAAGAAGCCTACAGTAATTTGTAGTTTGCTTTTTAAGCGGAATGTGGTTTAAAGCCTAAATAGTGCATTTCAATTTGCAGAATTTTATTTATTCTAAATCCTTCCCAAAAATACAGCAGAAATCAGAGGAGAAATGAGCTCAAAGCTGTCTTTCTGAAAGATTAACTTTTGGCAAGTTGTTATTATGACAAAACCAATTTTCAAAATTGTCTTTTTCTTAGAAAAACTGTCTCCTTCTGAGTTCATCTGATAGCAGAAAGCGATAATAGTGAGAAAACATACATCTTTTGCTCTGTTACCCCAACACATTTTTCAGTAGTTTTTCTCTCTCCTTTCAAGACTATGTTACTTCTGTACTGTCCTTCTTTAAGAAAACTTACAGGGTGGAGCACTTTTAGATAGCTTCCCTAAAATGAGAATTGTCTACTACTTAAATGCTATACATTACACTGAATTATTCTAAATTTCAACCAGATTTCCTAATGCAAACCTTTTCTATATTGCGTCCAATGAATTATAATTAGTATTTTTATTTTTATTTTTGGCTACAATTAAAATGTAGCTGTAATGACTTTGGGGTGGATGCAGAAGGGAAAGAGGTGAAGAGACATAGAAAATGCCCTAAAGTGAAGCAATGCATTTCAGTCATAAGCACTGGGAAAAGAACATCAAGTAGCATTTATGTACTGTGCTGCTCTGAAACATCCAGGTCAGATTGCAGTTTAGTTCAGCTCCTCCATTTTCAGGAACTAACCACATTCTTTCACTAAGAAACAACAGCTCAGCACACTCCTTCATCAGACAGTCCCTCTGCTGATTGCTAAACCCCCGCAAAGAGCCTGAGGTTGGGAAACATTAGTCCTGCACGTATTCTTCCAAAAGTAAAGAAATTTGTAGCATATGCCTTTTCTTTTTTTTGTGCTTAGAAGTAGTGTAACCCACACAGACAGAAGCTATTTATGTTTGAGGAAAAACTATCAATAAAACATCTCAGTCTCTTAGTAACTACAGCATCCAACGATTGTAGTTATTATTATTATTCTTTCATCCTGTTAATATGATCAGAAATGGGGAAAAAAAAAAGTTTCCTTTTGCCCCACTTCAGTGGCATCTCAGCATTCAACTTTCTGGCCACAGCCAGAGCCACCTAAATCAAGTCCTGTGTAAAAATATATATGTTTTGATGTTTTAGCACCCAGAAAATTCAGTGTCTTTGAAATAGTTGAAGCCACAACTAGAAAACCTGCAAAATTCAACAGAAGTGAAATTCCAGTTTTTGGAAATTAGCCCAACAAATGAATTGAAATGTATACAATTTGGCTACAGAAATTTCCCTCTTTAGCCTATTTCATAAACTAACCACTGGTATCTTCACCTGTCAAAATCAAATTGTGGGAAATAAGGAAATACATAATTAATCTTTGCTCTTCTCTTTCATAGCAGTGGCCTGCCATAACTTCTTGCCATTCTGTTTTTGCAGACAACATAAGAGAATATTGGAAAAGTACTTCACTTATTCCAAAGAAACACAGTATTTTTTGGCTTTTAACTCAGTATATCGTCTTACCACTCTGCCATGTCATGCTCTGCTTTTGGAGATGGGCTGTCACAGATATTCCCAGTGGCTTTTGCAAGCTTCAGAGGTAGAACTGAAGTGAGTTAGACTGGGCTGTCATGTACTGTAATTCTTTATTTTATACTCTTCAGAAGGTTTAATTTTTCTGAATTGATGCTCTGTAAACCCTGTGCAGGTCCTACATGTGTATTAACAAAGGTTTTACTCATTAATTTATTTTGTCAAATAATGTGATTTCTAAATGCAGGAGATTTATCTTATTTCTTTCAGAGATGTTGACTGTAAGAATGAATAGCTAAACTCAATAACCCACTCATGCCACTCTCCCAACAAAACAAACAAAAAGAAAAGAAAAAAAAAAAAACTTCTTAGACTTAATTAGGAGTCAGAGGCACAACGATTACATGCATAAAAAAATGTTTATAGCAGAGTGAGGATGGGCATTTTAATGAAATGCTGAGGATGCCCCTACCTCAGTGTGAGTATTTCCAGAAAAGTATATATGATTGTTTGTAATACATAAAAGGTTTTGTGCTAAAAGGCAAAATAATTTGCTTACCTATTTTGTCCTGATAATAATGCTATAATAATTAATGCATAATTAATGTTATAATTAGAGGAGTCAATCTTGGTTTGTATCTGTGCCGTACAGGGATAATCAATGTAATCTTGAACAAAGTATGAACAAAGGACTTTTAGATTTTCGTGCAAGACCTTGACTACTTTCCAGACAAATGCAGAAAAACATATCCTACACCTACAGATTATTGTATTTGGGATACAATGTTGGATTCACAGCAAAATTACAAAGTTGTCACATACTGTGATTTTTCTTATGATGTGTAATTTACTATTCAGTGAGGGAAAAATGTCTTTTTCTTTACACCTGCAAGCCTGAAGATTTCACATCTTTTCTTATTATTCAAAGAACTGATGATATAGATGTTATGCTCATAGAAATTCACATGCATATAATGTTTCCTACAATGGTCCCATGTACTTTGTGAGCATAATTAAGCCCTGCAGCACTGCTAAGTTGCACTCCTGTTTCATAAATAGGGAAACTGAGGCACTGCTGTCCTGAGTTTCTCATACCCATTTAACAGGAAGCCAGGGACTCCGACTGCCAGCTGGTTGATGTGAACGATAACAATGCATGGCCTCCATTAACCTGATCTGACTTCAAGTACTGCCATTTCCTTACAATTTTGTACAACAAATGTTTCATTTGCATTAAGCTGTAATGTTTGTTGACATTTATATTTCATCAGCTACCTCAGTTCCACATAGCTCTTTCAGAAAGTTCGACTTTCCTAAGCTGCATCATAAATCCGTTTTTATACACTCACATTTTTCCCTTTTTTTTTTTCCCATTGAGTTTCTACCCTTCTCTGCAAAACCTCATCACTATGACCATGCAGCGCACTAAGCACACTTTAAAATTCTTTTTCCTTTCCTGATGATTTGTTTCATTAGTGACATTCTTCAAATCAAAAGTACCTAATCCATGGTTCAGTCTACTAACGGGAAATCGGTTCAGTGAACAGGGATTTATATAACAAAAGAAGTGCTCACTTAGGGAGTACTTTTAATACTTCATTCATTGAAAAAAAATGCTAACCTTCAGATTTTTCTGACTTTAATGCTCTGGTGTTTCAGTTTGGACTTAACTGTAAATGAAAGCCTTCGAAAGCCATATAATCCAGCACTCTCATATTTGCTGAAGCACAGGTTTCATGGTACATGAACATTTTTTGTTTCTTTCATTATTTTTTTTCTTCTGTAATTATATCAGCTATGTTACTTCCAGGCATGCTTAATTCTGTTGTCTGTTCTGCTCTGCAATTCTTAACAAAGGCCCAAATGTCTATTGTGTTTTATATTCATATATATTTTTTGTTAGAGACTGTAATCCCTGCATCTGATTATTATTTTTGGGGGGAGGGGTGGAAGGTGGAGTTGGGAAATGTTCCTCTTTCTATGTTAGCTGTAATTCAGCTACTAGGGTCCTGAGGCTCAATTGGTGTTCTATTTTGAGTTGTGGTTATGTAGAGAAACGCTCTTCTAACTAAATAGGTCTTGGTTTTGTATGCACAGATCTTTAACTGTTTCCTGAGATGGAATTTCCTGTATTTCTGTGATGGGAATAAGTATATATTTCTCTTAGATTTCCGAGGAGGTACTAATTCAGGAAACTAAACTTGACTGCAGGTTATTGGATTATCTTATCACCTCACCAATTAGTTTAATGTACTGAACAATTCAGTGTTCTAGGGAAAGACCAAAATCTGCTGTCATCACCACGAGTGTTAGCTTGGCTAGTTTACAAAATTGTTAATCAATTCGGTTAATCTAGAAAGCTGGACTTCAGTGTCAGGGAATGAAAGCAAACAAAAACCACACAAATATTTCAAGATAACTTTTTCAGGAAAATGGGACTGAGCTCAATGAAAGATTGTGCCAAATTTTCCTCTGTGGTGTTTTTTATTATAGTATATAGGTCATAAAATAGCAAGCCCTTTCTACTGAGTTATGTCATGTTTCTTTTATTCTTTCATTTCTAAATCTAGTAAAATAACCTCTATCCCTGAATGCAAATGACATTGCACAGTTCAACTGGGATTAAATTATTAATATCGGTCCATTTTACAATAGAGGTAGGAAGCCATATAAATGATGATCAGATTTGGATGAAAATAGGGTTCTGAAGAAAGGAGACAAAAAGAGCTCATCCATAGTCATAGAATCACCGAGGTTCATCGTTGGTGGTTCACAAGATCATCCAGTCCAACTGTCCACCTATCACCAGTAGTTTTCATTAAACTGTGTTCCTCAACACAGTGTCTAAGTGTTCCTTCCAGGAATCCTTCCAGGATCACTGACTTCACCACCTTCCTGGGCAGCCCGTTCTAACACCTGACCACTCTTTTGGAAAAGTATTTCCTAACATCCAGCCTGAATCTCTCCTTGAGTCCATTTCCTGTAGTCCTATCACACAGAGAGAAAGCCAACCCCCACCTCACTACAACTTCCCTTCAGGTAGTTATAGAGAGCGATAAGGTCTCCCTTGAGCCTCCTCTTCTCCAGACTAAACAATCCCAGCTTCCGCAGCCGCTCCTCATAAGGCCTGTGCTCCAGACCTGTCACCAGCATAGCTGTCCTTCTCTGGACATGTTCCAGGGCCTCTATGTCTTTCTTCCAGTGAGGAGACCAAAACTGAACACAGTACTTGAGGTGTGGCCTCACCAGTGCTGAGTGCAGAGAATTACTTCCCTGCTTCTGCTAGCAGCACTATTTCTGATACAAGCCAGGATGCCATTGGCCTTCTTGGCCACCTGGGCACACTGCTGGCTCATGTTCAGCCGA
>JAOWBP010000001.1:11152014-11169817 GCA_028571105.1 Tragopan temminckii
TGTGGCAGGGGGGTTGGAGATTTATGATCCTTGTGGTCCCTTCCAACCCTGGCCATTCTGTGATTCTGTGAAAATAAAAAAAAGAATAAAATAAGAAAGTCCAGGTAATTATAATAAATGATTAGATTTTTTTATGTATCAATCAAAGTCAAATTGCTTTCTATCACTTCAGTTTCTATCATTTATACTATTCTGCCTGACTTTCCCATAACCTGATGGGAACTGAAGAAAAAAAAAAGTAATAACATTCTGTCAGTTTTGCAAACATTTAGTAAACATATATTTTAATGACAGAAAAATGTCCTATTTACACAAGGGCAATATGAATTAAAACTTTGAAGAATCAGTGTTGGAAGTTTTGTGTGAATGAAAATCTGCCTCACTAACACTAGTACTGAAAATGTCTGTCTAGAGAATCAGAGATTGGCATAATATTTGAAAGTCTTGTTCCGGATAGAATATTGTTTAGACACTGAAAGTGCCTAGAAAACTCATCTCCAGTGTATGATTTTTCCTGCAGTCGTGGTTGTCCTTCAGAGTGGCTTTGAAGACTCGTAAACCCATCCTACTTTAACCAAACTTCACAAGATAGCCTGATTTGAAAACAACTATCTTTCATGCTATTTAACTTTCTTATGCTGCACCCAGTGTAGTCTTGCAGGCTAGATTTTACACTAATAAAACCCAATGGAAGGCATGACTGGGGACCATTAACCTTTAGAATATAAAAAGCTTAAACTCAAGGAGTATTTCTGAGCCGTCTCACAGAGCTTTGAAGCCACTGCCTTCATCCTTCATCTAAATTGCTTGAATTCATTTTCAGGGCTGATAAACTGTCAAGTGAATTATGAGACATAGGCCTTGGGTTAATTTATAAAAATACTCCTTCACCAATGCTGAGCAAATCCACCTTTCTTTGTGGAACATACTTTCTTCAGCTTCCAGAACAGTCTTATTTTGCCCCTTGCCAAGCATTGCATTTCAAACTTTTCTTTCTCAATTCATAAACAAACAAAACCACTGCTAATTTAGGAAGCATTATTATGAGGAAAATTTTTCTATCACGTGTTTATACTTCTCAAGGTGCATTAGTAGCAATACAGTACGTAAAAAGATGAAGGTTGTTTATTAATTTTTTTAATAAGATGAGAAAGTCTGCCTTACAATACTGTCAGTACTTCACCTGTCAAAGATGAGTTCAAAGGAATAATTCATCTTTTATCTTCCCTTATTCACTGGCTAGACAGATTGCAATTTATGCTTATCTGGCTAGCTGAGTTCAGAGAGAATTAACAGGAAAATCAGTATGATTCAGTTACCTTTCACTATTACGTTCTGGCTCTTTATTTCCATACACATTTGCTATATGTAGTATGGAACTAGAAATAGCTTGACTATTTCTTTTTAATTAATTATATTGCTTATTTTATAAACAAGAGGGAGACAGTATCTCAGGCTATAATGTTCAGACTGTATTCCTATGCAAATTGCTAGCATAAAACCAATCAGTCACCACCACGTTATGTTTACCTTTGCATAGATATCAAACTGACATTACTGTTAATATTAAATTATTTTTGTGTGGACATAAAAATGTATGATGATAGAAATGTATAAATTATAGTATAGATTGTCTCAGTAAAAAAATGTGGAAAAATGGAAAAGAATAAAAATTGTATACTAGTCTTTATTTTTCATACATCACTGTAGTCTCTTTAACTTGGGTAAAATCTACTTACTCTTCAATCTTTGTAGTATATGCTGATTGGTTCTCAAATCCTGTATGAACAAGATCGTTTTCATGGTAATGCTTGTAAAGACCTCACATGTATAGCAATTACAGCTTAATGTGCCCCCAGACTATGTTTAGATTTCTTAGTACTATGTAAGCATCTGAAAATCTAAAAGTCCTTGGGGATGAACAGAGCTTACAAGGCCATCATGGTCTGTAAAAAAGACTGATAGAGAGTACTTCTTTTTCAGAGCTGTTGTACTATAACTATCACCATGTAACTAATTGTTAAAAACTCTATTTTGGTCACTTTACCAAGAAGTTTCCATTATTTATGACCCCATTTCAATTGCTTTTAGGAGTGAAATAAGACTTAGTAAATGTTCATCTTGTTTCCTTCACCATATTTTACTGAAAAAAACACCATCTAAGTATGGCATATTAAAAACACTTCCTATTTGAAAACAAAATACATAAGATGATAATGTAAACTCAACAGGTAAGTCTTCAGAGGTCTTTAAACTTGACTGTATATTTTACATGGTAATGTAAACTCAACAGATAAGTCTTCAGAGGTCTTTAAACTTGACTGTATATTTTACACAAAGTACTGTAAAGTTTTGCAAAGAGAACTAATATTTTTCAATTGGAATACTTTGGAAAAAGTTACTTTTTTGTTCTGAATTTTTTTCTTGGCCTGCATGATTAGGATGGTAATGCTCTCAGACTTCAGAAGTATATTCTGAAACTTAATTCACTCAGCACCATAGACATTTAGAATTGAAATGCTAAATGTTATGTACCTAGGTCCTAATCGTACAGAGAGGATCACGAGAAAAACTTGGAAAGAACAAACGCAGTGCATGTAGAGGAAGGATGTGGAAGAAAAGTGGTGAAAAGTGGTTTTGGTTGCATGGCACTGCTTACAGCCCTCACTCTTATCACAATTCTCACCCCTAATCTTCTGCACAGAAGAGCTGATGGCAGTCCTGCAGTTCTTCCTAAGTGTCATCAAAACTCCATTGTGTCCAAATGCAAATGCCTTCAGACCTCATCGCTGGACACTGACAACTCAGCCCCACAGTAGAAATGTTCTCCACAGTCATAATACAAAGTTCTTATCAATTAAATTACCCAAGTAAGCCACACAGCTGCACATCTGTGCAGCAGATCCATTCAGCTCAAACCATTCTTGCTTTGCATAGTCATGGTCTCAGCCTCAGTGAAAGGACCATTTCTTCTCTAAGATTTATGTTGCTCACACTATATTTCACAAGCTCAAATAGAATATAGTAAGAAAAATGACCAAATATAAAAGAGCTAGGTCTGATCAAACATGCTTATTATAACAATGCATTTATTTTCAATTAGTCACCAATGGAAGGTAATAAATTGATTGTGTTTACTAATTAAGAAGAAAATGAGGAAAGAGGCTGAATATTTATTCCAGATTTGCAGTTTAGAGTATTTAAAATGCATGACAAGCTACAGTCTTGCTTCCTAATTACTTAGTCCCTGTCACTTCTCATTAACATGTAAAACACGTTATAAACATAGTAAAGGTGGAGTAAAATATATCCTAAGGGGAGGGGGAAGACTGGAAAATTGCTTTGGGCAGTGTGGTGATGAGAGTGTTTCATTTGCAGCTCATCTGTATTCCACTCCCATGGGAAGCTGCATGTATGAGATTTAAAGCAATCATATTTTCTTTGTCCTATGCTGGAGTGGTTGTTGCACTTAAACAAATTGATCTGTAGGTTTTAAATTACCTAGAAGGAAATTATCATGCAAAATCTAAGTCTCTCAAAAAGACTGAAATATATTTAGACTAATAATATTCTTATTAAAAAAGAAATAAAAACTGTTTGTAATCTTACGTGATTATCCTGAAAATAATAACTTTGTTATTAAGACGAGTTGATTCATAGCAATCCGTTAGCAAAAGTCTTTGGGCACCTAAGTGTGTAAAAATGCATTATGTGAAAGTATGACAACATTCAGAATATGGAGAATAAATTGTTAATTAGTGAAGTTCTTTGAAAAATGGAGATAATGAATTCTATCAACTCGCTTAACCTTGCAGTATTTATTCTTCAATTTTTGTCTTAGAATTTTTAGAGTTGGAAGGGACCCTTAAAGGTCATCTAGTCCAACTTTCCTGCAATGAACAGGGACATCTATAGCTAGATGAGGTACTCAGAGCCCTGTCCAGTCTGGCCTTGAATGTCTTCTGTGATGGTGCTTCCACCACCTCCCTGGGCAACCTGTTCCAGAGCCTCACCACCCTTGTTATAAAAAGCTTTTTCTTATGTCCAATATATATCTATCCTCTTTTATTTTGAAACTATTTGTCCTTTTCCTACCACAACAGACCCTGCTAAAGTCTGTCCCTTCTTACTGCTCCTCTTTAGATACTGAAAGGCTGCTCTCAGGTCTCTCAAGTGCCTTGTCTTCTCCAGGCTGAACAGCCCCATCTCTATCCACCTGTCCTCGTAGGAGAGGTGTTGCACTCCTTGGATCATTTTTGTGACCCTCTTCTGGACACACTCTGACATGTCCACATCTCTCCTGTACTGGGGAGTCACATCTGAACTCAAGACCCCACACGAGGTCTCACCTGCGCAGGGTAGGAGGGTAGGGTCACCTCCCTTACCTTGCTGGCCATGCTTCTTTTGATCCAGTAAGCTGTGCCCTATCCTTTCATCCCACGGGTTTACTGATAGGGAGATTGTCATGAACCAGGTGCAAGACTTTGGCACTTGGATTTGTTGAACCTCATGATCTCCTGGACCCACTGCTAGAACCTATCTAGGTCTTTCTGAATGGCATTCTGTCCCTCGAGTGTGTTGGCTGCACCACACAGTTTGGTGTCATCCGCAAACTTACTGAGAGTATGCTTGATCCCAATGTTGATGTCACTGACGAAGATATATAAAGATATATATATATATATATATATATAAAGAGCACTGTTCCCTGTACTGAACCCTAAGGGACACCACTTGTCACTGATCTCCATCCAGACTCCGAGCCATTGACCACCACTCTCTGGGAATGATCTTGCAACCAGTGCATTGTCCATCGAACGGTTCACCCATCAAATCCATAACTTTTCAATTTGGAGAGAAGAATGTTACAGGAGACTGTGTCAAAGGCATTACAAAAGGGCAGGCAGATGACATCAGTGACTCTTCCCTTGTCTACTGATCTAGCTACGCCATCATAAAAAGCAACAAGGTTGGGTCCTGGTGAAGCTATGCTGGTTATCCCATATCACCTTTCTCTCTTCCACATGCCTTAGCACAGCTTCCAGGAAGATCTGCTCCATGATCTTCCCCAGCACTGAGGTGAGGCTAACAGGTTGGTAGTTGCCTCAGTCATCCTTTCTACCCTTCTTAAAAATGGGTGTGATAGTGCCTTTTTTCCAGTCAGTGGGGACTTCACCTGACTGCCATGACTTTTCAAGTATCTTTGAGTTTGTCTTGATGACTACATCAGCCAGTTCCTTCAGGACTCTGGGATGCATTTCATCAGGACTCATAGATCTATTGGCTTTCAAGATCCTCAAGTGGTTATGAACCTGATCCTTGCTTACAGCTGGAGAGGCAGTGTCCCTCTGTTAGCACTTTCCAAACCATCCACTCAAGGGCTGTGTGTAGAGCAGTCGCTAGTGAAGACTGAGGCAAAAAAGTACCTTAGCCTTCTCCTTGTCCATTGTTAATAGCTTGCCTGTGTTGCTCACTAGAGTAGGTACCCTTCCAGACTTTCCTGTTTTGGTTGATGTACCTATAGAAGCCTTTCTTATCCTTCTTTGCAAGCCTATCCAATTCCAGTTCAAGTTCGGCCTTGGCCTTCCTGTGACCCCATCCCTGCACAGCCTAGCAGCATCCCAATGCTCCCCCCAGGCTACCTGTCCCTTCTTCCACTGCCTGTGCATTTTCTTCTTGCTCTCCAGTTTGACCAGCAGGTCTCAGTTCAGCCACTTCTGGTGGAGACCACGGCTAGATTTGTTGGTGCTGCTGCACCACAGCTGTCTACCTGCAAAGAAAAACTCTTTATATATAACTTTATATATAACTATAAAAATATTGTTTCAAATCTGATTCATTCTAAACATTAGCACATTTTACTTACTCCAAGGACTCATGCACTGCAAAAGCATCAAAGGCTATAAAACTTTATTGTGAATCAACTCACAATAAAGTTTTTCTTTTAATTTGCTTACCTGCCACTGACTGATGAGTAGGGCAGAACTAGAAAACGCTGTCAGATACTGTACTCAAGGCTGAGGGGAAGTGCATATTAAAAAAAAAAAAAAAAAAAGCAAAACAATGCTGTGGTGCTTTTTTCTCTGTTGTGAACTACTTTTGAGTCCCTTATCTAAACTGGAAAACTGAATCAAAAGTCTTTACCCTCTTCTTGCAGTCAAATTTCATGATGCTTCATGAATAAAATATTTTAGATGAAAAAATTGTTTAGAGACGACTGACCTATATGTATTTCACTTAAAATTTAACACAGCTATTTATTTCACTCCAAAAAAGAAAAAAGGAGAGGTGAGCCCTTAGCTTGTTTGTAGCACAGCTGTTATAATTAGCCTACAGTACATAATTGGATATATGATGTATATGACATATTGTGCTGTACTTTTTAGCAATTTCCGTATGATGGTGTATTTAAAAAAAGAGATATCAGCAAGTGATAGCAGACAGCTGGGGCTTTTGGCAGGAAGGATGGGTATTTCACACATCTAGAGTTTACTGAAGCATTTAATATTGAGGAAAGGGTGACTTTTCTGTCCCATCTTGAAAGAGATGGGATAGAAACAGAGATTTTTTTGCTCTGGGGCAAATGATTATCTCATTCCCCAGCTTCTGAGGATTTTGACAGCACCTAGTTTTCCTAGGTCATGCCCCATTATCTGCCATTATATATACTTACAAGGGAATAGATGATCAGTTGCATTGTGCTGCTAAAATGATGTAAGTGCTGTAGTTGGCAATTGTGGAAGTGAAGGTATCAGTTTTGAGCTGGTTTCACTGAAAAGAGTAGGATAGTTTGCTTTCTTCTGAGCCTTTTTTTTTTCTTTTTTTTTTTTTCCCATGTCAGTATTTTTAGGAAGAAATTGTGTGCACATGTTGCAGTCAAAGGTCTGGAGATACATATTTTCACAAATTGAAATTGCAATTTTAGAGCTCACTTGTGTAGCGTATTTTTAAAGTAGATGACTATTGCACTGCACTAACCACACCATCAGCACACCATGTGGTTTACTGAGCATAATGGTCTAACAAACAAAAATGCAGCTCATGGTCACAGTGAGCATCAAGTGAACTTTAAACTTACTAAGTAAAGACAGAATGAATAGATTTGAATATATGAGAATGATGAGAACTGGGATGAGAGAGGATTTTCAGCAAGTGCAGACAAGAATGACATGATTCTCAGGACAGCTGTATGCAGGGCTGTGTGTGGAAATCAAGTCAGTTTTCATCATGCCTTTTGGAGGAAGTCAGTGTTAAAAATCCATCAGTTATTTCAGAAATGAGTTAAGCTGATTGTAAGAAATGTATGTTATCTTTAGGTGAAATGTTCGCACACCAAATTGCCTTAGCATAGCAGGAGATGTGAATTAAAGTAGGGTCAGTCATGATACAGTCATGGTTTTCCCAAAAGGGAGTGAAACATAGTCAATAGCAGGACTTTGGCTGAGGGGTTGGAGTCTGTAATTTAGTAACAAGCTGATGATAAGTTGGTATGGGCTTGTATTTGAAATGAGAGTATTTAGAGACACTGGTAGATGCATGCGCTCAAGTCATGCAAGGGGAAACATCTTTGCTGGCAGTGATAGGCAGCGGGAGGAGATAGGAAATGACAAGTTCATTTTTCTCAATGGTTTTGTAAAGCATTGTGAGGCAGGAGGAGAGATAAGATTGCTGGGTGTCAGCATGCTGGCTGGAAGGCAGCTCAGGGCTACTTAGCCCAGGTAGATCAGCAACCACTGTGAGGCTGAAAGGAAGGGGATAACTGCTCTTCCCGTCTGCTTGGGTGGCAAACACTGAAGGAGCTGCAAAAGCTAATCCCTTTCTGAGCCTCCTGGGAGATCAGAGTAATGAGGGACAAAAGCACATATAGAAAAAGACACGCTTTAGCAAAAGCACGCTAGTGGGGAAGGGGTGTCAAAGAAGCTCATGTTTTGCACTCTCACATTGCCATGCATAGGTCCCCTAGCTGCACTCTAGCCGAGAGGTTATTCCCAGGTAGATCAAGCTGAGAGACTAGATGATCGCCTATTTTCTTATCAAGGTATTTATCTAGCTACTATCCTATCAGCATTTCTCCTTACTCTGTTTGTTGGGTCTTAAAAGAGCCTGGCTCTAGGAATAAGGACTTCCAACTTTCTCCTGACTCTCCCTACCAAGTTGCCTGAGAAAAAAAGATGAGCACCAAAAGTAATCTTCAGGAAAAAAAAAATTTTGTGGGAAAAGACATGATCACAGGGTGTGGGTACATGTTACAGTGAATAGATCTTCACTGGCATTCTCCAAACATTAATTATTTCTGCTTCTGTACCTGTCTTCTGCTGTCTTCTGTGGGTATTTTTACAGATTAAAAAAAAAAAAAAAAAGGACTAAATTGTATAAGAAATGTCAACAAAAACTCTTAGTTTTGGTTAACAAGAACAAGAAAGAAAGATTTAAGGAAAGAAGAAAAGGGGCAGTTAAGAATAGTTTCCTGGTAGCCAAGGATTATGTGAAGCACAAAGCAGAAAACGAAAATTCAAATAGAAATTGGGGAGGAGTTAAGTACTTCGGATAAAATTTTGCATTTGAAATCTGGCCTGTTATTAAAATTTTCTGAGCCAGACGAAAAATAGAAGGCGGCCTGGGAACAGTGCTCAGTGACAGTGACATTTCCTGACAGAGCAATTCTTTGCATATCAGTTGTACTAATTGCATTCAAACTGACAGCAACAGTTTAACCCATTCACAAGAGGAATCATCTTTCCGCAAGACCAGTGATCTCTGTTTTCATTTTGATGTCAATCTAGCCTTGTACTGTACATTTTAAAGGTACTATTAGCTTTAAATGATTAGTGCTAGTACGATAAACTTAGCCCCCTTAGAAATATTTTACAGCAGAATCATAAAAAAAACCAGCAAGCGTTCTCCTGCAGAAAAACTTAGAAAACTGAGAGGTTTTGTCCTTTTCAAAGCCAGGTTGAATGAAATCAGTTCCTGCCCAGGGCTGTTTTCTTTGTTTGACCATAAATGAAACTAATTTTGAGCATCAAAAAGTGTTTTGTCTCCACAAATACCCAGAGCTTTTCATGCAGTTCGAACAACTGAAATCCAACTGCCAGTGCCATTTTCTTCCAGTTTGAATTGGGTTATATTTTTTATATTAGAGGCAGGAGATCCTATCAGACTGGAAGACAGGAACATCAGATGAAAATCAGTTAAATACATCCATTCATTATAGAAATTATTCTGCCAGTATAAAGCTTAATCGTGGGTGGAAATGGAGAGAGATGAAAATCCTGTATGACTGGCCAAGCTCAGAGGTTTGGAAGCTGCTTTAGATGCATATTCAGTTGTCCTTTGGAAACTGCCAAGCCTTATAAATGCTTTCCAGGCCTATTTCTCTACTCTTACAACACTGCTAACTGCTGCAGAAAATATCACCAGAATAAATCTGCAGAAATCACACCCCGCCATTGTGCTGGGTTGTACTGAAGATGATGGGTGCATGAATAGACCTTAAATACAAAGCTTAATTAGTCACTGAATGAAGTTATGGTATGAAGAACTCTCAGGTATGGGAGTTTTAGTTTACTGATGCAAGATCTGGGCTAAATTATGAAAGGAGGCAAGAAAAGAAGAGGGAAGGGCACTGTAGGTAACCTCCAAGACGTGGAAGCCTGTGGATTTTAACATATGGCTGTTTTCTGCCTAGCACTATTGGCCTGGATTGTGAATAGGTGATATACTGTGTTAAGAATTTGAGGAATGACTCTTGGAAAATGACTCTAGGCAAAGAGAACAAAGAAGAGAATTCTCTGAAGAGAATTCCACAAATAAATAAATAAGTACATACATACATAAATGATTAAATGAAAGCTAAAGAGGAAACTAAATAGAGCAATTACGGGAAGAAGGAAAAGATAGTCGAAGAAAAATAATGAACACAGTTGGAGTATTACAGAAGATCAATACAGAAATGTTAGCTTTAAAAAAGTCAAACAAATTGTTCAACATAACGCTGAAAACTATGGTACCCGACAGCTGTCAATGTATTGAGGTTTTATGACCACTTTTGAGAGTCATTCTATGAGGGTAGTATTTACCTGGTAGCCCACATAACATTAGTTGCAATAGATTTTTCTTCAGGAGTCTGATCTCTCTTCCCATGTGCCCTTGAGAAATAAAAGCTGCAGAGCACTCTCAGAGCATTTAGTGGAGGGAATTCAAAATTTTACGTGCTGAGAGATGAGGGAAAACTTTAGCTAGGTGAATAACCAGCATGATGGAGAATCAAAGTGTAACTGAAAGTAATGGACTTTGATCCAATGAAAGTTCTTTTAATAGGCCTTGCTTGCTGGTTCAACACTGACTTGATCAGTGTACTTAATCCAAGTAAGGAAACTGCACAACTAGTTGAAGTGTAACTACAGGTGTAAAAACAAATATACCATTAAATGCATGTGTCCTGGTTTCAGCAGGGACAGAGCTGATTTTCTTCATGTCTGATATGATGCTGTGTTTTGACTTAAGGAGAAAGACGGTGTTGGTAACACACCAATGTTTTAGTTGTTGCTGAGCAGTGCTGCACTGAGCCAAGGACACATCAGTTCCTCATGCTGTCCTGCCAGTGAGGAGCTGGGGGGGCACAAGGAGCTGGGGGCAGACAGAACAGGACAGCTGGCCCAAACTGACCAAAGAGATATTCTGTACCACATGGCATCATGTGAAAAGACAATAGAGCTGAGGGAGGCAGGGGCGGGAGCCACTGCTTGGGCAATGGCTGCAAATCAGTTGGTGGGTAGCAAGCAGTTGCGTTGTGCATCACTTGCTTTGTAAATATACGTATGTATTATTACGATTAATATATTTTTGACTTCCTTTTCTGTTTTTATCTCAACCCATGAGTTCTACAACGCATTGGGTTTTTTTGATTCTTCCCTCCATCTCCCTGGAAGAAGCGGAGATCGCCCTGTGGTGTTGCACTGCTGCCAGGCTGAACTCCAACAGCATGTATTCCCAACCCAGTCCTGTAATGAAAGACAGATCATCTGAGCAGGTTTAATTTTATGTAACTTCAGTGCTCTTAAAGCAAGTTGTCTAATTTCATGCTAGTCACACAGGCTTCCTTTCCAGTAAATGGAATAAATAGGCATATCTGAAAGATAAATAATCTGGCCTAGTTTAGAAGCTATTTTGGGATGAAATGTATTATCTTTAGAGGTGCTGGTTTCTCTTTGACAACAATGAGGCGACCTTTCAGTGACTGTCTCAGAGTAATAGATTTAACTTCTAGACCCCTACATTATGGCAAATCAATTTCACCCTTTGTTACATGAAAGGGGTTCAAAGTGTAAAACACCGTTCTGCCAAAAAATAGTGTTTTAGGTTTTTTTTCAGAAAATATGAATTATTGCCTGTTAGTAATCCAAACCTGGAGTAATTCAAGAATCATCTGCTTTGTTCTGGCACTTTGTTCTGTTTTCGTGAGTCTGTAATGCAAAGGATAATTAGTAGAAGTTCATGAAGAATTTTCATATGAAGACTCTTCATATGATATATTATTTTTTAAAGTAAGGAAATATTTTTTTGGAAACTTTATATTTCCATATTTCATATGCTCCACTGAACAGCATAGTAAAGCTAAAAATATCTTCCAGTATGAATTTTTTAACAAACAAAAGTCCTCAGATGTTTTTGAAAAATCTATAAAAATAGAACAAAAAAATCAAATGTAGAACAGCACATGGGAATGTAGCTTAGTTTGATAGGTGACTACAGATTTCTTGTTCTTTTTTTTTTTTTACTTGATAATTACTTTTTAATAGGCTGTGGTGCATCCTTAGCTGGCAGTTTCTCAGGAGATGTCCTGAGGTTTTATATCTGTGTCTGAGTTGTGTACTTCTCAGAGTACCAAACTACACATGATATGCCCATCTTCTGGGCATTTTCCTTTTCTGTGTGGAAGAGTTTTACAATCTGTATCAAAATATGCTACTTCCATAAAAATATGCACAACGCTCTATTTTCATTTGAATGCTTGGATCATACTGTTCTACAATGCTTATTGTTGTTGGCCCAGTTGTTGTAAATATTTGGGTTTACAGGCGTGCATATCTCTTCCGTGGCAAACAGCCTTTGTACAAATTGCTAATATGATGTAATGAATGGCGGATACAGTTGTGGTACCATTTTGGTGTATACACATGACTGTGTAATTGAAGACCTGCTTTTATTATTAGCACGATAATCATCACTTTTTAATATAATACTAATTTCATTTTGTACCATTTTGAAATTAAGCACTCCTGCTAAATAATCTTTTTACCTCTTTTTTCTTCATAATTTTGTTTTACTGTTTACTCTATAGGCTTTAAAAATAGGGGCCACTTTTAGCAGAGTTTCTGTAGTGTCACTGTGATGTTGAAGTTATAAAGGACACAGAATAGCATAACATTTTGACTGAGAACAAGAGTCTGTGCTGTAGCTTTAAAATTGTGGTTTGCAAGCCAAGTGTAAGAACAAGCAACTAATTAGCTACATGGCTTTCAGTAAAAAGACCACATTGTGGATTGTCAATCACATAATGTTTAGCTGTATCCTCACAAGTGCTGTTTTCTGAAGAACACAGCTACTCAGAAGATTTGGTTCTAGGTAAGTAGCCATGCTTATTTTGGGTCCCTAGACTCCAATCTCTTTCTTATTAAAACAAGAGAATAACAATCTTACCTTTTTCAAAGTAGGTTAAGCTTTCTCAAAGTAGGCTAGGCAATGAGATGAACCAACTTCTTGGAGAAGTCTTCATGGTAAGTAACCTGAGGCTTGCTGTTCTCTTGCATGAGAGTTGATGTAAGAAGTTATCAGATTTTAAAAAGAAATCTTTGAGGACCAGAGGAACAGGTGAAAATACTCTGCCATTTATGCTGGAATCTGCAAAAAGTAAATGAGGAATCATGAGTGGTGTGGCAGTTTGTGGAGGTTTGCAAATGTTCTGGTACAATCTAAATAGCAAGTTGGGGAGGTGAAAGTAACACATAGGAAAGTCTGAGGGCCTGTTTGCAAAAGATGGTGTGTGCTTGTGAATTTATCCAAACCCGATTTCTCATTTGTTTTTTAGATGACGAGATGATGAACTGCTCTGATGGTTAAAAATATATATATATTAAAAAGGAAATAACTATTGATTAATTCTCTGTTAATTATTAGAAAGCACTACAACAGTAATATTGAGCATTTAACTCCGAAAGTAGAGAGCTGTTAATAAGGAACACATGAAGAACTTCAGTTTCCTGCAGGAGAGCAGTGACTAAGCAGTGATTAAGCGTGCATCTTCTCAGCCTCTTAATGGACAATGCATGTCAGTCACTTTGGGAAAAGTCAATGGGGGCAAAAGAGGGGGCATATACGGAGAGAAATTTTGATGGCTAAAAAGTTGATCATTTTCTGTAAATCAACATCAATTTTATATAATATATCTTCTAGCTTCTGTACTCAACACCGAAAGTGTTTCATTCTAAGTCTGTATCAGATAATTTGATGATATTTTAATGAAGTGAAGTGAAAATATGATACTGTTGTTTATGAAGTGAACTAATCTTGTTTGAACCAGCGCAGGCTTCCTCTAGATTTGAGAAGAGTTTGAGTAAACTTAGAGACTTCTTAAAGTGAATGCAGAAAAAATTGTGAACAGAAAAAAAACTCCAGGAAAAAGTGATCTTCTGTGTACTGTGTGATGTAGATGTGTAAATATCATGAGATATTTGAAGGGAGAGAAGCAATTGCAATCATATCTCAACCATAAAGGAATGAAGAAAGGGCTGATGATTCTTTTTTCTGAATTAAATCTGTCTTCTAAGGAGGAGATTGTAGCAATTTTGTAAGAGCTGTACCTATTTATATCAGTTCAAATCAAATAATAGTTTGTCACAGCATATTCACTTTTAAAAATATTCTTAAGAAATAAATCAGTTTGAAAAATTAAAATACAAAAATGATAATATGTTTCCTTATTTATTCAAACTCTGATTTATTTCTCTTAAAGAGATCTTGAAAAATATTACTCCTAAATACAACAGCTACACTGCAGAAGTCTCATTAAATCTTGTCATGATGATGATGGTATGATGGATGTTATGTATCTGAAATCTTAGCACAAAACATGAAATGAGTGAAGGATGAAATGCAACAAACGTGAAAAGATGTGCCTCTGTAGGCCACCCTCCATACTGGTCTGCTAAGGGTGTGAGATCATGGGAGAAAGAACTTCCTCAAGCTTTTTTTTTTTTCTTTTTTTTTTTTCCCTCCATCACCATCACCAATAGCTTCAAACATGGATGTTAAAGAAATACTGCTAATTTGTGTAAGAAGATTTGTCATTCATAGTCAGGAAGAATCTAGTCATCTTCAAAGCATAGTCTGTCAGTTCAATTTAGGTAGTGCTGAGTTTGTGATTGAGTGTATTAAAGACACTGTCATTAACTGGCCATGAAAAAGTTATCCTGTCTATCTGTAGAAGATGATAAAATGCCTTTGCAGTGTTTTGATTAACATATATAGTGTTGCACCTAGAGATATCTCACATCCGACTCTCATATCTGATTTTGTACTGAGAAATTATTTTTGGACATTTTGGTATAATTGTGGTACTGAATACAAGAGGAAGGATACCATTCTTGAAAGAGGTGCAATGCACTAAAAAGATGAAGGTATTTGCAGTGTATTCTTTTAATTGGTATTCATAAATTTTGTGTGATGTCTCTTATTACTGGAATGTCAATGATAATATATTGTCAATATATTACAATAGACCGTACAAGGAAGTAGGTGCAATGAGATGTCAACAGTATATCAAAAGTAATTACAACTCTAGCGAACAGTTTTGACAAATTTGAGTTTTTTTTTGTTAGCTGTTTGTTGTTGTTTTCTGGTTAATTTAAGAAGCCCTAGAAACATCTATGGCAAATGTTTAGCTCTGTGGGAGAAACAAGAGGAAAAAACTGTTTCCAAGGTGCTTTAAAGTACAGTGTATCTAAATCAAATTAAATATTAATGGTTCAGACATCTACTGGTATAACACATTCACAGAAACATGCATCAAAGGGTTTCCTAAGTTATAAAACACTTATCCATGGGATTGCAGAGAATGAAAGTGCACCTGAAAGAAATGACATCCTGAATTGTTTCACAAAATACGAAATTCTCTGTGAGTACACTGATAGGAGAGCTTTAAACAAGTAACTGTAAAATCAGCAAGGATGTAAAATAGATTCTGTATTTAAAATAATTCATAAAATTACTGTGTGAGCTAATTAAAGAAGACTAGAGGGAGTTTAATTGCTTGGGGCGTTAAAATTCAGAGTGCACGAGACACCAGGGGGTCTATTCAAAAACCTTTGAAACCTTTTCAAGTCATCAGAAGGCTGTCCCCTGAATTTCAGCAGTTTTTTGAGTCACCTATAGATTGTTGTACTAAAGAAATTATTCTCCATTGTTTTGATATGCAAGTTCATCATTTAAAAATGTTTTCCGTTTTCTGGCTTAAGCATTTCTAAAGATAGGAGAGGATGAGGAGAAATTGTATTTTTTTTTATCCTTCATTCTAGAATTAGATGTCATATGAGTAGTAATGAAAGCATATTTCCCATATGTAACTTAAGGTTATATATTTCCATTTTCCTCTGTATTAATAAAATACATGAATCTTGTTTTTGCTAAAATTTCAAGGTCTTTCATTAATTTAAAAAAAAAAAAAAAAAAAGCAATAAATTTTCCAAGCTGAAAATTACTGTTGGAAAATATATACATATATAAGTAACAGAATTTGGAGTCAATGAATGCAATTTTTCATTATCATTCATAATTCATCATGTTGTGAAGATGTGTGGACTCTAATACAGAATCTAACAGGAAAGAATCGTCCATTTCCTTTAAGTTTTTCATTAGATATTTCAACACTTTAGAATTAATTTTTTAAAGCACTTTAAAATGGATGAGTACATTCCATTAGACTTGCATATTCATAACTCAGTTCTTTCAATAAAGACCAGAAAAGTCTTTGTGAACTATAAGTTCTGTTCCTGTAAGTCTTGCAAAATTCTTGTACATAAGAATAGGTATATAAGAATACATGTACATAGAATATGACCCAGTATAGACCCAGAAGTCCCTTCCATCCTCAAGCATTTGATGATTTGATGAACCAACAAAAGTTAAAACATATTACTAAGGACATTTTCCAGATGTTTCTTGAACAGTGATGGATCTGTGTATCAACCACCTCCCTAGGAAGCCTGTTCCAGTGTTTGAACTCTCTCCCAGTAAATATTTTTTTTCCTGATCTTCATTCAGAATATCCCATGATGCAGCTTTTTGCCAGTGTTTCACATCCTAAAATTGATTTACAGGGAGCAGAGCATGGCACCTCCTTCTGTGCTTCCCCTCCTTGTGGAGTTGCAGCGAGCAATGAGGTCACCTCTCAGCCTCCTCTTCTCCAGCCTTTAAACCCAAGTGTCCTCACCCTCTCCTCACAGGACATGCCTTCCAGCCTGTTACCAGCTTTGTTACATACCTCTGGATGTTCTCAATTATCTTAATATCCTTGCACATTTTATTCAAGGTGAGGCTGCACTAGTGCTAAATATTGTGGAAGAATCACCTCTTTTGACTTGCTAGCTGTGCTGTGTTTAATGCACCCCAAAATGCAATTTGCCCTCCTTGCTGCAGATGCTATTGGGCACTGCATGTTCTTTAATTAAAGTGAATATTCATGAGCACACAGTGAGCAAATATAGAATCACAGAATCATGGAATTACCAAGATTGGAAAAGACCTCAAAGATAATCTAATCCAACTGTCCACCTGCCACCAATATCTCTCCACTGAGCCACGTCCCTTGATTTAACATCTAAGAGTTTCTTGAACACCTCCAGGGATGGTGACTCAGCCCCCTCCCTGAGCAGCCCATTTCAGAACCTGACCACTCTTCTGGAGAATATTTTTTTTTCTAATATCCAACCTGAACCTCTCCTGGGGCAACCTGAAGCAGAGGCAGTAGAGGCCAACCCCCACTTTGCTACAAGGTCCTTCCAGGCACTTATAGAGAGCTATAACGTTTTCCCTGAGCCTCCTCTTCTCCAGATGAACAATCCCAGTTCCCTCAGCCACTCTTCGTGAGACTTGTGTTCCAACCCGTCAACAGCTTTGTTGCACTTCTCCAGGGCCTCAATATCTTTCTTGTAGTGAAGGGCCCAAAAATATACGGCAGTCATTTATAAAATCAAGTACACTCACCCATATGTATAAGGAGTCATTTTGTATGATAGACACAAGCTTTAAAAAGAGCAAGTTTGCGGATGACATCAACCCGTGTGGTGCAGTTGACACACCTGAGGGATGAGATGCCATTCAGAGAGACCTAGATAGGCTCAAGCAGTGGGCCCAGGTGAACTTCATAAGGTTCAACAAACCCAAGAGCAGTGTCCAGCATCTGGGTCAAGGCAACCCCCATTATCAGTACAAGCTGGGGGATGTAAGGATGGAGGATAGCCCTGCCAATAAGGACTTGGGGTACTGCTGGATGGGAAGCTGGACGTGAGCCAGCAATGTGCCCACAGCCCAGAAAGTCAACTGTATCCTGGGCTGCATCAAAATCAGAGTGGCTGGTAGGTAGAGAAGGATGTGATCCTGCTCCCCTACTCTGCACTGGTGAGACTTCACCTGGAGTACTGAGTCCAGGTGTGGAGTCCTCAGTACAGGAGAGACATGGACCTGTTTGGGCACTTCCAAAGGAGGGTCATGAAAATGATCAAAGGGATGGAACAGCTCTCCCATG
>JAOWBP010000001.1:11169917-11184580 GCA_028571105.1 Tragopan temminckii
TTCAACATCTTAATTACTGATTACATCATTACTGTCCTCAGAAGTGCAACAGAGATAGTATTCTACTTTCTGCTCTGAATCTTAGGTGAAGTGGAACAGAACTCCGGGTGCTGTTAAATGTATGTTCAGTAAAAGCAATTAGATGATAGGTCAGTGCTGAAGAGAAAAAAAGCAAACAGAAAACAACCAACCAACCAACAACAACAAAAAGAAAAACCCAACCACCAAGCATGCAAATGTAGGTTTATCTGTTTGAGAGAAGACAATTTATAAATATGATTAAGGCTTTATCTGAGATAACTGTATGCCAAGCAGTTCTCCCAGTCCTTGTGGTACAATGGCACATCTAGAGTTTCAATCCATGTATTAGCTAGACTTGAAACAAAGCTGGTGGGCGACATTCGATGGCTATGGAAGATTATGTTGAAATGAGCATTCCTGCAATGGATGTAGGAAGCAAGTTAAGTCTGTGACTTAACTACGAAGTGAATAGCTAGGACAACTTACATTGTAAAAGTGTAATACTAAGCTAAGAGCCTCTTTGATTTAAAAAAAAAATAAATCAATTCTTAGTGCAGATGCCTATGGAACCATGCCAATATGTATAGAAATCCCAGGTCTGATGGATATATACTCCTTAGTACCCCATCATCATCCTCGTCAAAAAAATGGAACTGTGTGTGCATGTTTTAGGTGAGCAAAGAGAAGATTGAGTTGAGTCAAGTGGTTTCTGTTGTCCATGTCAGAGAAGTTCTAAGGTAAAGAAGCAATTCTGTCATGCCATAGGTGACTTAGTCTGATTTCTAGTTTAATATTGACTTAGTGAAAAATAAAGAAATAAATGCAGGCCTTGGTCCACTGCATAACAGTAATTGAGTGTGAGGAACTGATCTGAAATAATAAATATATATTTTTATTTTTTTTAATAATGAATCATAAGGTGTATTTCCTGTCTGTCACCTCATTTTTTGAAATAGGGATGTCAAGGTAATGGCGAAAGAACTAAAAATGATGCTAAAAATGAGAACTCGGTATGAACTTCAGTTAATCATAGTGATAGAAATGTCACAAGTGAGCACCTAAACTAATGGACAGGAAGGCAAGAACAGAAACACATCCCTGAAGAAAGGAGACAGTTTTGTGTGAGGACACTACTTATGTTCTCCTAATTCGGGAAAGCTTTAAAAAGCATCAAGAATATCATCTATACTGAGTCATTTATCATTTTGAATGGCTGCCCTTGGATAACTGTTGAATGAATTGGTTAAAAGATTTAAGATATCTGGCTACCTGGAATGCTGGCATCATTTTTGTTGTTGCATTTCTGCAATACCATATCCTACTTGAACAAAAACTTGTCATGAAGTCTTTTGTTTGTACATGGACACATTTCCACTTCTAAGGCTTTCTGGTTGTTTTTGCCAAAATGTACACTGGTTGGAAAAGTAGATGTTCATATTCACCAGTAATAGCATGAAGCTGCAGTTAAGGGTCACAGAAGCAGTGATATTATCAGCAGAGAAGACAATAGAAAACAGTGGATACAGGCACTCCATTGTGTTTGCTGATTAAGGCAGAATTTTTTGCAAAAATACACAGACCCACTCTTCAGTCTGTTCTCAGTGTCTGCAGCCTCTCCACATGTAGTCATGCAATTTTAGATGCTTTTTCTCCACAGAAAGACATGGTATCCCCCAGAGAACAGAGCCTTTTTTCTTTTTCGTGTGTGCCTATGACATTTCTATACAGCTTTTAACAGCTCATGTTCTCCTTTTGGCCCTTCTCAAAGGTTCAATTACAGGAGCAGCAAGTCTGCCTCTTCCTTTCCTCAGTAATTCTTAAATAGCCCATATAACAAAATCTAAAACTGATGTATACAAGCAGCTTTTGATCCAACACTATTCTAGGGAAGTTGTGTTTAAAGCCACTGTTTTCTTAAATTTTTTGGCATACAGTGTTGTATGTACATTTTACTCTGAAAGTAATGCCTCCTATTTATTTCTATGGAAACTACAACAGGTACGAAGATCACAATAACACTAGCTGGTAGAAAAAAATTTCAACTACAAAACACTGTTTTTCAACAGTCACCTCCATCATCTATGTGTTTCTGCCAGCAATGAACAAGAGCCTATGTGCTGCGCTCATAAAGATCTGCTGTTTCACAGTTATGATGATGTTGTTGCTGGGAAAATGTTGCCCACACAATCCATCTTTCATTGTCTGGAACAGATGGAAGTCTGAAGGTGCCTGGTTCTTCAAGAAGAAGGTTGTCTTTTTCTCTGACCTACTTCTGGATGTTCAAGCCTTCAGCTTAGTCAGCATCATGATGTAGTAGTCAGAATTTAAGGTTTGTCCAGGTTCCAGGAAATCCAGAAGGACTGCTCTTTTCCTATCCCAAAACAGAGGGCACATCACTTTACCTGCTGAATGGTGTGTTTTGAACTTCTCTTTCAGTGGGGAATTCACATATTGCCTCTGCATGGACTTCCATTTTGACTCCTGACACATTTGCATACAGTGTTCTTTCTTTCCTGTGTGAGCATTCATGGAACCCACCTGGCACAAACTTTGCAATATTCCAGTGTTGCCATCATTGTTTCCAGTGCATTGAAGCTGATACTGAGCTCTACACACAGTTTCCTGGTCGTAATCTGCTGATTTGCATGAATGAGATGCTCTTCATTTCATGATGATAGCTGTGCATGCTCATCCAGAATGTAGCTTGTCTTTCATGTCGCTGACTCCACTGCTGAAATGTATCACCCACCCCCTGCCTGTACTCACATCCACTGGTTGGTCTCCATAAACATTTAGCAAGCATCAATGAATGTCAGTGGGTCCAGTGTTTTCCACATGGAGAATTCAGTGACACAACTTTGCTTCCTACACACTTCCATGTCAGACGCCATTCTGTCAGACTGCCCCTCTACTACCAGCTGTCACACAAAACATATCTGAATATTAGCAGGAAGATTCAACTCTACTGTCATACCAACATCCGCCTTTGATGTTGTAGGCCAGTATCATAAAATGAGAGGCATTACTTTTGGAGAAAAACTCTTAATTTGTATTGCTTTTTATCTTTTCCATTTAAAATCTCTTTTAAGCTAAAACGTTTGAACTTAAAAATGTGTTCCAATTAACCCAATCAGACTTAGCTAGAGAAATGTGAGTTGAACAGCTCCCCCAGAGTTACACTGAATTGCAGAGCCTTGCCTTTTTCTTTATAGAATCGCAGAATCATAGAATGGATTGGGCTGGAAGGGACCTCAAAGGTCATCTAGTTCCAACTTTCCTGCCATGGACATGGTTGCCAACTGCTACATCAAGCACTAGGTCAGGTTGCCCAGGGTAAGGAAATGTGGAAATTTTAGCAAATATTAATGGGTAGGATATGGTAGCTAGGAGCAAGATAAAGAAGCCTTAAAAGCAAGCTGATCTCAAGCTGATGCCTCTGCTTTAGGAACTCTGTCTTTCGGATAATATTTCAGTTACATTTTACTATAGATTTAAAAAAAAAAAAAAAAAAAAAAAAACGAATTTGAAACATTCATTCCAAATCTAATTTAAAAATCATCTTCAATAGAAATCCTGCTTTTAGATGTGGAATGTAATTTAATTCTATAATGTATTTGACCGATGTTAAAACCTACCAGAACACTGATTCCAGCAGACAGTTTGCATGTCCCAGGCTTTTTGTATCCATACAGTAAAGTAAATGATGCAGGCTGGTCATACCATTCTTAAGAAAACACCAGATCCAATACTATCTTAACAATTAGGCATAAAGTAATGCAGAAAATAAAATAAAATAATATGAAATAAAATAAAAGCTGTAAAGGGAAAATAAATGTTGTGAGAAACGGGGAATAAAAACAACAAAGAAAGAAACAAACAAAAAAACCAACAGTTTTCTACCAACAATACCTTTGTTTGTTTTCAAACTGAATTTTTTAATAATGCTTCTCTAGAAGAGGAAATGAATTGTTTCATTAAATGTGTTCTTTTATTAAATGTTCATTTGGGGACTTACACTGCAGTCTGTTAAAAAGAGCAACGCTTCCAAATCTGTCAGAGTAGATCATGTAGGAACTTGAAATATGCAAAATATTTACTTAAGAGGAAATGGCCTACGGAATTATTGCTAATTTTAATTAATTTTTTTTACATGCCAAATTGTTGTGCTCTATCTGGAAAACCTTAAAACCATTTGTTTCTTGCGGAATTGTTGTGTCACAACTACTGCAGCAGTCTGGTAGTTAATTCACAAAGATTGCTTGATGTTTGATCTTCATCAATACTTAAAAGTCAAGGACAATGCTATTTTGAGAACTGTTAAAAAATCTATTTGGTGAAAAATAATTATGGATGATAAAGTGTCTTTGCAGTATCTATTGCAGTCATCATTTCTGTCCTTTTTCCCTTTTTGTGATGAATGAAATACCCTTAAAATTTGTCAGTGATGTCTACATGCTTTCCGTTTCCTGTACGAGGTAACATTTTGACCATTTGAGAGGTCTGATGAGACTACAGAATCACTGGAATTGTAGTTGAAAGATACCTGAATAGCCCAAGCTGCACTCAAAGCCATGCATTTGCTTCTCGACCCGTAAGTTTCAGAGGACATGAACTTTCTTAACCTGTCATCTCATAGCCATTAATGGTCTAATCAGGGTAGCTAAGGCCATCTGCTCTTCTCCATCACTCTTCTTGCATCTGTAATGAGAAGAAAATGTGGAAAATTCCTAAAACCTAAAATTTCTACACAGTTCAGTATTCCTGTTAAAAAAGACACTTGGAAAAAACATCTAATATAAAAACAATAAAAAACTCAGCTAAACTGTACTTCAGTCAATTAATGACATACTAGGAGAACTTTATTTTTTTTAAATGAAGCAAAACCATCCTTAGTTGTTGGAATGCTTGAAAATGGCTTTAAAAGGCTCGAGTTTCTTTCTAACGTTCCTGTCGTCACAGGCATCCTGTTGGTCTAAAACATGCACACAACATTTATTCTAGTATTGATACTTGGAAAAAAATGGGCATAAAGATCAAAGTAAGAAATTCTTAGGAGAGATGAAACTGTATCCTATTTAGTTATTCTGATATGCATCCTGTTTCTGGTATTATTGAAGACTGATGCTGTGCAATTTTAGCTATAAACTTCATTCATAACAGCTTTGTAATCATGATTTGTTAAGTCTCAAGCAATCTGAGACCATGCCAAGGAGACTATGCAGGTATCCGCTGGTAGATATGAAAGACAACTGGAAGCTGTTTGTAACCTGGGCATCAACACATAGGGAGCACAGCATTGCACCATCCTCAGCTCTGTTCAGGGCTGGAAATGGCCCTTGAACTCTTTAATTGTTAACTTTTAACCCTGTATCCTCCCTTTGGACCGGAGCTGAAAGTCTTCCTCAGCTCTGTATTGCTGCCTGGGCGCACACGTGCTCAGATCAGTGCACGTAGGTTCAGGTGAAAGCATGATCTGAAGTCATGGTTTGATTCAGTAACATCAGAATAGGCCCTGAAGTTATTATTTATGAAGTATCATGAAAAAAGGAAAAAAAAAAAGCCAACTTAAAGTAGGTCCAAACTGTTTGTTGTTGCTGTTGTCATCTTTTCTGTGCATGTGCATAATCTGTTCAGTAAAAATCCCTAATCCAAAGAGCCGTGAAACCGAAGCTGCAAAGGTTTAATGAGAAGTCCCCGAGTAATTACCTGAGGCTTTGTCTTTCCCTTTTTTTTTTTTTTTTTTTTTTAAATTTTTATTGCCTCCATTTCATTGGTTATAACTAGACAGTTTTTTTCACAGGAAGCTTTTTAATGGGATTCCCAGTCCATCTCACAAGGCAGGTACCTAGTTTATCTCAATAGATTTCAAATTACCTCCTCTGAATTGAAAGGAACTGACTCCCTGAAACAACCACCTTCCTTGGTCCAGAGAACCACTTTAACACAACAAAGATTTAACGATAAAGATCCTTATAAGAGTCTTAAAATTCAGCAGCTGCAAGTGACTCTTCCTGCTCCTGGAAGCCAGGAAGTCACTGTTTATCTTGTAGTTTCTCACAGATTGATTGTAAGGAGTTTATTGTCTTGACAACCACCAATCCTTTTTGCCATGTGAGTTGTTCCTTTGTTACAGTCAAGTATCAGCAGGCAGTATGAAACAAAAGGAGAGCTTCTTACATAGATCTTTGGACATAATATCTTTGATAGAATGTCTTTACTCAGATCTTTCTCTTCCCTCATCTTCACCACCTTAAATGGGAAAACTTATTTCCAAGCAATAGTTTTATTTATGTTTTCAGACCTTCCAATGTGCTATTCTTATTTAGAAAGCTTTTCTGTTTGATTGATAAGGGATAACAACACAATGGGGAGGCTTTACATCAGAGCAATCAGTACATTTTGTTTTGAATAGTAAGTTGATTCCACGGCTACATTTGTTGTGAAGCGTTGGCTTTCTCTGTGTCAGTGACAAAGTCTAGCTTCTTGTTTTTCTGTTTTTATAGAGATATGCCTGAAAGATTTTTAAAAAGCCTGTCTCTGCTTGACTGAATAACTGGACCTACAAATGCTCGTCTTCCACAGAAGGTGGCTTGGGTGAAACAGCAGTGGATTTTGGCAAGCAGAAACATGAGTCCACTCCAAATGAAACAGAATAATCATAGGTGTCAGCTTCAACGAAGCTGATGTACCAGCATTCCACCTGAAGAAAATTTCATTCCTAGAGTAATAACAACTCAATAAAAGTTCCTGTCCATAGAAGTATTATGTTATTGAGTCTCAGAGCCATCCTGAACCCTGCAGGAATGTTGCTGTGGGCTCTTATTTCTGATCAAACAGCTCAGCACTAGGGCTGAGAGTTTCATTGTTGATGTCAGAAAGTGCTTTTGTGGATAGAGCAGCCTTTTCAGCAGCTTCTCTGCCTGTAAGAAAACTGAACACAGCAGGATACCTCTATAGGGGGCATTTTCATTTGGAGAAACAGCAGCTTCAGTAACAAACTTTTGTTATCCTGATGCAAAGCGAGGTGACGTTGGTAGTGACCTAGTAACACTGAAATGCAACCTAACCTTTTAAAGCAGAAGCAATTGAACAACAAATACAAAGAGAAGGTGGATCTCTCCATAGGTAATTTCCTCCCATCTGTCCCATGGGTGATAGTTTGCTTAAAAATGTGCTAATATATGTACTGCCCGCATACTGCGTATGCCTTTGATGATTCCTTAACCACTTGAAACATATTTTACAATTTCAGTGAGTAGAAATGCCTGGAAGCAAGTAGTTTAAAGATCCAGCTCTCTCCCTTCTTCCTCTCATCTGTCTCTTTTCCCACTACTACCCTACCTAACACATGCTGTTCATCCAAGCATAACTTCAATCAGCATAACATGCAAAGATCATTAAAAATGAATAGGGCAACTTTGTCCACAAATCTTGTTTTTACTTAGAGCACTTGTCAGACGTTTTCCTTAAGAATGAATCCTGATCCATTCTTGTATGGTAATAAGAAATCACAGAATCAGTTATGAGGTTAATTCCAGACGAGGCTGGGAACAACTCTTCCTGTCACCATAGTGAAATTTCCTGAGGACAGTTTGGATAATGTCTCTTCTTTGTCCCTTTTGTCTGGTTACACACACACAAACACGCACACACTCATTCCAGCATCCTGGCCACCACTGCAAAAAAGGTGAAACAGAGAATTCTCGTAGATCAGTGACAATTCCTAAGATTTAGATAGACACCTGGTCTTGTCAAAATACCAAAACAAGGTAAGGCCCAAGCAAGAAGATGTTTCACTCCCAACATGTTTGTTTTGTTTGTTTGGGCTGGGGATGGATGGAGGAGGCCCAAGAACAAAAACTAGAAGAGAACTGGACCAATCTCCAGTCTGTATCAGTGAGACATCAGGAGCTCACCATCGTGTCATCAGGTGCAAGTGTAAGCAGAGGCAATCTGTGGATCTCAGGCTGCCCCTACCTCCATGAGATGTTTTAGATGGCAAGCCTGCCTCCATTGCACCCTCAATTTTGTGAGGGCTTCTTTCATCATCTTGTAATGAGGGATTCAAAGTCTTTGATTAAAATATAAAGTCAGCTGAAGGGTCCTTTTTATGAGTGTGCTTCTGGGTCATACAGAACCTTAAATCAAGCATCTGACTGCCATGAGAGCTTAATGGCACTAAAATTAACATCTGAGAAATGTATTAATGCTTCCAAAGCACTTTAGAATGAAATTGTAATTTCTTTCTTCTTATATCTAGGTAGAAAATGTCAGTACTTATCAACGAGGTGCAGCCAGTAAAAGAAAAAGAAAACAAAACAAAACAAAAGTTATGGAGTGTGTGAACACTTTCCAACAAGACTATCATCATCAGTCTTAAGCAGGAAAGAGGTGTTCCCATCCATTATATTCAGCATATGAGCACATCACAGAAGGGTGTTAACAAAAATCAGTAGAGAGAAAATGCAGAGATAAATGTTACCATCCAGACAGACTCTGAAATTTAATATTTCATCCTTTTTTTTTTTTTCTTTCCTGAGTGGAATCAGTACAAATTCTTCATTCCAGACAGTGGAATAAAAACAGCTTTTAGCCTAAGGTAATTACTAATTATCATAATCTTCACAAGAACCTCCTCAGACGGACATGAGTGTACCTGGGGATCCTCAATCAGATCGAATGGATATTTTCGTCTTGCTAATTAAAGCTAGGAAGTTTGGTGTGAAACAAATTAGCAAAATGTGGTTGTTCTATGAAATGATAATACAGTTCTTTATTAACACATCTCTATCTAATTGAAACACAATATATCTTGCATTATAATAGTTCTCTAGAAATGCATCCTGAAAAAAAAGGAGTAGCTTTTTGAGGACTCTAAAGCATTTAATTTAGGAGATGGAAAGTCACAGTGTAGAAAGCCATAAATTCCCACCTGTTTAAATAGATCTACAAAATATTCACATTTCTGACAACACTAAAAGTACAAAACTAAAAAAAAATTACATATTTTTGTTCTGTGCAGTGATATTCAACATAGATTTGCTGATAAGGAGAAGAATTTCAAAGCAGTTGTAATTCCTATTCCCATGGCCATTGGCATCAGCGGCAAGGTGCATATGGAATGCCAAATGTTTTGGGACTGATTGCTTTGCAGGTCAGGAGCAACTGCAATGAAATTAGATGTTTGATGCAGCTATTTAATGTAATTAAAAATCTCTACTACTTAAATGTTCAGACTAATATGTCTAACTGTGAAAACTCAGCTTACATATGCCTCTCTGCTCTTTCTCTGCTCCTTCACCGTTACGAAATAAAGCAAATATTAGCTTTAGGCTAATTTTATCTGAGAAACCTAAGCATCAAAATGAATTAGGCATAATATATTTTTGTTTTATTGTTAAAATGAGTGTTTCCTTAGAGAATTGTGTGCATTTATGTCCACCTGTGAGGATAGTCACATCTGAACAAAATTAATTCAGCATAGAAGATTAACATTGGCTTGTTTAATTCATATCATGCTATACTAATGTTAAGGCCAATCAAAATCAGATTTCTCGTATTTTGTCAGACTACTATAAAATCTTTTATGCCCTTCAACGTGCATGCTTTGGTATCAGGAATTTATTGCCATTATCTCTAATGCTTCAAATCATACAGCACCTTTATATGTTTGTTACTGTCATGTTGTTGGAGGCCCAGGTCAGCAATTTCACAGCAAAAACAGCTTTTTGATGCTGTCATCTGGCTGTTTTCTTTTTCTGTTTGTTTAGCTAACAGTTGCATTTCTTATATTTGCAGTCATCACTAGCAAGAATCAAAGGGTAGAGAATTCTATTGTACAAAATTATACTGACCTCCTAACTATCCAAAATATTCTGTTATATTTTCAACCAGTTTCATGGACTTTATGAATACAATTTTATCTATGAGGGACAAAAAGGTTACTCTTTATCTTTTCTTTTTTTTTTTAATTTATAGAAAATTTCAATAACTTCCATATTCTGGTCAAAAAGAAGAAATTTAGCTGGTGCCAGGCATTCCATTCTTCTATGGTGTTCATTTTCCCTACAAATAAGCTGGATCATCTAGTGTCATCTTCTCAATAGCAGACAGCTTATATGCAGAATGAGTGATTTATAGATGGATTTGCTAAAGTTAGCTCTCTCTCCAAATTTTACCCTTCCACCCTTGTATTTTCTTTTTGCTTTGCCCTTTGTTACTTTTATTCCGCAATCTGTTTTGATCCTGCAGCTATCTCTGTGTTTTGTCACCTAAACTCATGAAGGACTGAATTCCCATAGTCAGTCAGCCAGTCAGCCAGTCAGCCAGTCAGCTTTATTTTAATGCGTGCGATGTCACCAAGTAGTCTGTCTTAGCATGTATTTAAAATAGTTAATACATAAAACTCCCTAATTACTTTTAAGTATTATTTGATCTTATGCGAGTTTACTGAACTGACATCATCAAAATGCATCAATTCTTAAAAAGACAGTTAAGGGCCTGATGTAGCAGAAGCAGTTGAATGGAGATTTAGATTGAAATCCGAGTTGTTATATTAGCATTAATGAAATCATGTACAGATATATGGAAAGTATTTGTAAGGGGTTTTCTAGGATTAAGGCTTAGGAGGGCAATGCAATACAAAATGTTTGATCATGACTAAGGGATAAAGCCACCAATTGAACGTAAAGACTGAACTTAAAAATACAAAGCCTTATGTAACATCTACATAATATATTCTGAAGATTCAGACTCTTCACCTATGGTATAACTAACTAGTCAGGAAAGATTCATTCAGTTGCAGGTACCACAAGTACCAGTGGGGTGCATTCTATTGGCACTGCTTGAACATTCAGCTCAGATGGACATGAAGATCTGCAGCAGAGTGTAATTTACCCCTAAAAGAATCTGGTTAACTTTTTATCCTCACTAAGACGCTAAAGATGAAGTATTTCTTTTAAAAACAAATTCAATCTAAGGCATAATCTAAATATGTGCAACTCTATTGATCCCTCAGTCCTTCATTAGGACCCTGGGGAGTACAAACATACATTGATGTTTTGTGACTGTTTCCTAGCTGATTTGTAATTTGTATACCCTTTCTTCTCACCTCAGTTCCTCCGTATAGATACTCGATATTGAAACTCTGTCCTTCTGTCAATACTCTGGACATGAAAGCTGATAAAGACCAGAAATTAAATAATCTTATTCGAGATTCCAGAGAACATGCAGTAGATCTCAACTAGTCTATGAAACAAAAGTTGGGCCTAGCTTAGACTTCACTGTGGATTTTAGTGTTGTATGCTAAATTTGCATGAGAATGAAATGTGAAAAGACCTTATGGCTGTTTGTCCTTTTACAATTTTCTGATAATTAATTTTCAAAGCAGGGTATTTCTTTTGTCACAGTTTAGTAAAGGAATTTTTCCTGCTGGTGTGACAGTTCTTGCCACCTGACTAGTGTTCATGTATTTCTGTTCTGTGGACATTTGAATGCCAGGTGAACTCTTAGGAACTCATCCACCATCTTCAGGCATAATGAACAAATAATACAGCAAATTTTTTTGAATGGCATCTGGCTCACTCTTTTCTGAGGTCCAAAAACTATTGTTACAATATGTTCTGAAAGTGTCAAACTAATACTAAAGATCAGAAAGATGTGTGATAACAAAAGATCTGAAACTTTTAACAGTAGCTGCAAAGTTCCATGGCCAAGAATTTACCCTTGGCCCTGAGAAAGACTGATTAAACTTGTAGACTTCTTTTAGGAAGCCTGTTTGGAATCCTTTTTTTTATGCAGTGATGGAAAATATACCTTTCTAAATGGTTGGCTAAGCAACCTTTGCATATGGAACCTGCATGTTTTAGACAGTAAAGATGCTATTTCCCTGAGATTTTCAGATTATAGGATCTTCCTGAGTATCTGTTGTGGAAAAGAATGAGAGTTATTCATTTGCTTGTATGGAGTAGTGTGTTGTTAGCAAACTTAACAATATGTTCTAAGACAATTGACTGGGGAAATGTCTTGGTTTATGTATATGGGTTGGTCTTCCAGTTCAGTATGTCACTAAGAGAAGGCTTTCATTTTTCAGCATAAGAACTTCAACTTCTTAAACCGAGTGACTACAAGTTAAGCAAAAAGTTTACATTTCTTTAGAACATGAACTCCTAGGAACAGCTTCAGTAACTCAGCCAGTAGAGGGAACTCTAATACAGTACATTGCAAGTGACCCAGGATGGTAGAGTAGACTAGCATCAGAAATACAGGACAATACAAAGTAAAAATACATTGCTATCATATGCTGTGTGTAAAGCAAAGGAATTTCTATATAAGTGCGATTAATTATTTTGTGAGTTTTTAACTCTTGGTTTTCTTCCACTTCTGTTCTCTTTGTTATACCCTGTGGCATCAATTCACATCCGCCTTATTTAAAGGATGGATTGCCAATAACAGTGTCAAAGTTCTAATAGTCTGTATATATTACAGATCATATACCATTGTCCCTTTATGAAAAAAGTGGGTAAAAAATTAGGATTTTGTATTTTTTGTGATTCTTGTAAAATATCACAATTAAATGTCATAATAACAGATAGCACTCTCTCTTTGAATGACTGGCACATTTCCTTTGGAGAACGGAGAACAGATTACAACCCTAAGGCATTCTGGTCACTAAAGTAAAAGTTGAATGAGATTTCCTTTCTATGTGAGGTCCTTAAAAAGGAGAAAATCACTTTTTTTTTCCTTCTTTTTTCTCTTTAAGTTTCTGGTCTCTTGAATGTACTTTCAGATGAGGTACCAGCATTCCTAAGGCTCAGTCATCATTCTACAGTTTACTGCTTTCTTTTTTGTTGTTGTTGTCCTTACAGATAAAATGTCACCATGTAGGTTGATCACTAAATAGGTTTCTTAGAGTAATCATTTCTTGTCTCTTCTGAACTGTTATAAGTCAGCAAATGCATGAAATAGATGTAGCATGCAGTTTGAACTCAAAATCCTTCCCAGGTCTTTATCAGATAGCCTTAGTTCTGCTCCTACATTGCATTGTGACATTCTGTTGTTTCTACACATCAGTGATGTATTCTGTAAGAAATATTAAAAAATGAAAAACCTGAAGATTTTTTAAAGCTTTTCCAAGATATATGTGCATAGTTTGGAGTATTCGGAATGACAATCTCACATGAAATTGAATAGGACAATGTGATTTTAAAGAGTTGGGTTTTTTTTCCTTGTAGAAAGAAGCATCCTTGCACATGTTATGTGCTAGTATTTCCAGTGGCGGCATTTCAGACCCATGCACAGCTGTGAAACAGAGCAAATGTCTAACCCAGCATCTGTTAGAGACTTGGCAACTGCCTTGGCCATTACTGCTGAAGCACACTAGTTGTTTTTGTTCTACTTATATTCATTTCTAGACTTAAAATTGCAGAAGGACTGGCATATTAACAAGCTAATCCTTTTTCATGGAGTGCCATACAGTACTTTCTTTTTCAGATTGAACTCAGCTTTCCAATATGAACTTTTTCTTTTCTTTTAAGGTCATTAATGGTCATTCAGAACTGGTTGTAAAAAAAGAGTTTTCGTGGAACTGGGTTTATTTTGGTTACATACAATTCTTCAGCAAATGTATACAATGATAGTTGTTGCTAGAGGTAAAAAGTACTACATACTGATCTGGAGGACAGGGAGAAAACAGTAATTATTATGAAGTGTTCATAAATAGATTATTCTTTGTAGGAGGAGTGCTGTATGATGCATTGTGTGGCCCTTGCATTTTCTGGGGAACTTTTTCCTTTTTTTGGCATTTCCACCAACTGCATAAGCTTTTACTTTTTTTTTTTTTTTAAACACTTTACCATCTATATAGTGCATGGTGTGTCTGTGCAGAGAGATTGCTGGTCTACAGTACCTTGTGCCATTGCTGACATCTAAAATATTTCTCATTTTGCACATTAGCAATGTTAGCAATTGATTTGAATTGCTACTGTGTTACTCTAAATGATGGAATGGATAATAATTTCCTAAAGTAAATGCAAGGTACATCATACAGTATTAAAGGAAATGTGTAAAGGGCCACATGTAAAAGATAGGAGGGTAATTTGATCTCTGTTCAATTATTTAGATCACATTTCCATTTGAGTAGGAATTAGTGATGTGTTGTGTATTTGATTTATGGAGTTACATATACAATCATAGAATCATAGAATCACCAAGGTTGGAAAACACCTCCAAGATTATCCCATTCAACCATCCAGCTACCACCAATATTCCCCCACTAAACCATCTCCCTTAGAGCCACGTCTGAATGTTTGTTGAACATCTCCAAGGACAGTGACTCAACCACACTTCTGGGCATCTGACCACTCTTTCTGAAAGGAAATTTTTCCTAATATCCAACCTGAAGTGGATTTGTATGAATTGGTATTACTGATTGTACAGATCAATGATTGTATGGATTGTCTGGATTTGTATTAATGATTTCATGTGGCTGATTGCAGTTCAGCAAGCTTCTGGGTTCTTTCTTCTATATTTTTATTATTTATGTTCTAATATTCTTATTATTTATGTTGAATTGAGATTTGATGCTTATGGTGCCAGTGCAAAGTTATGCGATAGGACAGGCATAAAAGAACAAGGACAGAGAT
>JAOWBP010000001.1:11191509-11206318 GCA_028571105.1 Tragopan temminckii
GCTGTCACACAGAGCAGAGCTCAGCGCTGCCCTCCGCTCCCTGGGAGGAGATGCAGCCGCCATCAGGCCTCCCCTCAGCTCCTCTGCTCCGGGCTGAGCATCAAGGAAGGGAAAGGAAAGGAAATTTGACAGAAATATATTAAAATACTATATAAAGGTGCGCTTTTCTCATTAAGTTTGTGAGTAAAACATGCAGACACAGCATTTTTTTAGTTCAATTTTAAGGTCTTTTCTGTCAAATATAGTTGTGGTTATGAGTTTGCCATGACTGGTAGCTAAAACAAACACATAAGAAGGAGGTCATCACTGGGAATGTTTATTTCCCAGCTAACAAAGTAATGGGATTCGTTGGAGTGAAATGAAACTGAAGCCTCTAATGAAGAAAGTGAAGAAAAAAAAAACAAACAACCTAAATGGCTGAAAGCTTGTGAATGTTCCGTCATGGAGTTGTCAGCTTCCTCCTGTGACAGTGCCCAAAGAACATTTTTAATTATGGTCTCTGGGTTGGATTTTGAAAACTTGTGCTGTGTAACACCCTTGACGTGCAACGGGACTCTTCCTTTCACTGACATGTACAGTGATCAGGATGTGGCCTTTGTGAGCTCCTTGTTTCTGAGCTCCTTGTGAGCTCTGTTGAGCTGCCTTGGGGCTGGTGGTGCAGTGCTACAGGCACTGGCAGCCTCTGAGCCTTTTGAGGTGCTCTGCTGTGGTCTTCAGGGAATATGAGGAAGCTATAGGCTTAGGTGCGTGTCAGGAATATTGAACATCTTAATGATTTTAAATAGACTACGAAAAGGGAAAGTAGTGGAAGGTCCAATTTTCCAGAAATCAAGTCAGTCCTGGGCACCAGACACTTGTCTAACTGAATTACATTGTACCACTAAGTATAGGTGTGCTGTTACTTTCTGTAAAAAACTGCTGCTTCCCTTTCTATGAACTTATTGACAATGTTGTTAAATTTCCTTTTTTTTCCTGTGAAAGTAAGCTAACTGATAACATTTTCAGTCTTTTTTTCAACATTTTCAAATACGTGGTCCTGTTATTCCTCCTCTTCTCATGTTATTCTTGATTTCTAAGCTAATTTGAGATCTATTTCACTGCTGTTAAATCATGGCTATTTTGCATTTTTGTGAATCAGTGCAGCTGCTTAGGGCCCCAAACTACAGTTGTTAGACTTTCTTCAACTTGTATTTTAAAAGGATCAGGCTGCTCAAATGCTCCTGTCGAGCATTAAAAATATCTGGAAAGCGCATCTGGAGTCAAATCAAGTATGCTTCTGACAAGCATCTGGTAAAGCACAGAGGTTTTTAGGGGGGAAAATCAAAAAAGTGACAACTGAGAAATGAATTAAAAATATTGCATCTGCTGCTCAGGACTCTGGAATGGTTTTATATTTTAACACTTTCCAGGATATAAAATTCACTGTTTTTCCAGATACCACAAAAAGGTAGCTTATGCCCAAAGAACTGAAAAATGCTAGTAAGGTCAGAAAACAGAATGACTTTTAAAGAAGGAAATTTGTTGACAGTACAGATACTGTCTATATTTCGTCTGACTGCTCTTCAAAATAGACTTTGCTCACATTACAGTATATTTTCAGGTATTAAGAAAAAATGTATGTTTCACTTATTTTCGAAAGCTGATAATTTCATTTTTTTCTCCTACACAATCTGCAAATCTTCAGAGGGCTGGAGCACCTGCCCTATGAGGAGGGGCTGAGAAAGCTGGGGCTCTTTGGCTCAGAGAAGAGAAGGCTCCAAGGAGACCTTAGAGTGGCCTTCCAATACCTGAAGGGGACCTACAGAAAAGCTGGGGAGGGACTTTTTATAAGGACATGTTGCAACAGGATGAGGGAACCCTCAGAATGAGGGTTTGAAACTGAAAGAGGGTGGATTTAGATCAGATATTAGGAAAAAATTCTTTACTGTGAGGGTGGTGAGACACTGGAACAAGTTACCCAGTGAGGTTGTGGATGCCTCCAGCCTGGAAGCATTGAAGGCCAGACTGGATGGGGCTGTGAGCAACCTGGTCTAGTGGGAGGTGTCCCTGCCTGTAGCAGGGGGGTGGGAACTAGATGATCTTAAAGGTCCCTTCCAATCCAAAACATTCTATAATTCAATGGATCTTACTTTTGTTAAAAACTTTTCTAAATTTGTTTGTAGCAAGTAGAAGGCTGTACATACCTCCTCTTGTAAATACTCTTGTAAATATACCTTATTATATATTCCAGTTTGGAATGACATGGTCAAGTAAATGACTGTGTTTGAAACAAAACAAAAAACTCACTTTGAGGGTCATATATCTGTGTAGGCTTCTAAACTTACTTATGTATAAGTTGAATGATTCAGGTTTATGTCAGTGGGCAGACTGCAGCTGTTGTTCTTGAGCTGGCATTTTTTCAGGCTGCCAGAAAGCATGTGCATCACTGGGTATGTTCTGTATATTAGAGCAAGAAGAGCAAGAGCTACAGGACCTTTACTCTCTGCAGCTGATCAGAAAGGACAGCAAAATCCAATCAGGAACAGAACATGTTTGTGCAGCCTCCTCTAGCATTCACCTCCACTGAAATCTTGTAAAAAAACAACAAAAAACACAGCAGAAGTAAGGATGGTCTAGTCTGCAAACAGAGACCGTTACTAGAGAAAAGGTTAGTGGTACCGAAGTAGTGCACTAAGTGGCTTAGTCTGGATCCCGGAAAAACAGATCTGTATGAAGGTTCTCAGCACCTGGGAACTGGGCACAGGTATTACTTCATGTTTGTTATGAGTGTGGACTTTTTTCTTTCTCCTTTTTTTTTTTTCATTTTTAATTAAAGTCTGCTGCTTTTGCCTTGAGCTAAAGATGACACAAATTATTTATAAGCTTTTTCATAAACCTGGCGCAAAAGGTTTTGAAGTTATTGACAAAGGAGCAGCAATAATGAGATTACGGATTTGTAATTGAGAGATAAGTAGTAATAGCTATAAGGAGAAATATATTTTAATTTATTAGCCTTTGTACTCTGCAGCGACTTTCAAATAATTAGCTGGGAATGTTTTTTGTTTCTGTTTATGGGAAAATCTTTAGAGAGACCAAGTCGATAAGACTTTTGGCAGGTGTTTCAATAGCAAATGCCATTTCCAAAAGATATTTTAAGGTTAAATTTATGAAGCAACAAGTTAGAGATCAATCTGATTGCAGTTTCTCATCTTGGCAATATGTGTCAGAACGCAGTGTTGTAAAGATTTTCTATACTTTTCTTATGTCTGTATTGCAGAGGGGAAAGAAATGCAGTTATTTGTAGACTTTTCCCCTGTAATTATAAACATGATCCATACTCCACCTTAAAGGAAATGGAGAGGAATTCTATCAGGAAATGTTTATTAATCATGGTGGATTAAACACTTGTATGTCTTTGATAGTGAAACAAGTTACACTAGTCATTAGCTAAACAATACTTTAAGTTGTTTTGTTCTAGACTTATGCTAAGAGTGGTAAATACAGGTTTCTTTATTTCAATTTTGTTTTCCACATTTATTTGCAGTATGGTGTTAAAATATTGTATTAGTAATAACTCTTTTTGGTGATGAAATTAAAATATGTACTATTGTTTGCTGTAGTCTCTTTTTCAGATGTAAGCACTGTTGGAAATAAATAACACAAAGGATTTTATCATGTTGTATGGTCATTAATTACAGCTAACAATTAGTTTAGCTGCATTTTATTCTGGCTACACTTGGACAAAAAAACACTGAACATTGCCGAGACATTCTGAATGAAGTATTTTATGTATAATAAATGGGTAGGAAATGGTCACAAGAAACATAATACCTGATAATATAGTATGTAGATATATATGCATGTACTTACATAATAATAATAATGTTACCAGTTTGTGCAGGAAAGAAAAAAACACATCTGACTGTATGTTCTGAACAGATTTAGCCAGTTGTCATTAACTGTTTTTAACCTTTACACCGTCATCAATACTAAATAGTATTATATCAACTGCATGTCTGAACTGGAAAGCTTTGTGCTTCTGTCATCTGTCTTGACAGAAACATGAAGGAAAATGAGCTACCGAGACTTTAAAAGTGATTCATTGCTTCCATTAAAGCAATATGTTTTTAAATCATGCTTTCATTTTTCTCTTCCTTGACAGGAGGCATTGTTGATAAGGACCTTCGTCACTACCTCAATTTACGGTTCCAGAAAGGTTCGGTAGACCATGAGCTCCAGCAGATCATAAGAGACAATCTCTACCTCCGCACAGTGCCATGTGAGTAGGGTGGAGATGCATAGATCTGTTTTCTTAGTGGCAACAGACTATCTGAGTTAATGTTGCTGAGGCTATTTGCAAAGTGTTAAGAGGTGAACTGCAGTTGAAGCAGTCTTCCTGTAAATAGATTAGTGGGTTGGTTTATGTCTTCCACATTACTGGAGAAGAAATGAACTGTCTAATTCTGAATTAATATCTGAAACTGCTTGATGTTTTCATAGTTGTAGCTCTCATAAACTGGCTGTAGAATAATAATCTTTTTCTTCAGTGATTGTGGAAGGCACAAATTAAAGAAAAAAAAAGCAGTTTTCTGGACTGGTTAAATTGATGTCCAACAGAGAGAGTTTGATTTCACAGTATTATACTTTACAGAATAATACTTCGGAGTTCAAAATGCATCGGGTCAATAGAGGAAACATATAAACTGGGAAATGTTAGTGCAACAGGCATGGCAATGAAAGTTCCTAATGCATATACATGTTAGTTCTCTTATTGTTCTGTGAGTCAACTATATCTGTATCGAAGGTATTTTGAAACCTCTAAAATCATTTTTATAGCTGCTGAAATTGTCTGTTTCTGCAGGAGACATGAAATTAAGGAGAGTAACATAAGGCATGTCAGACTGCCACAGCCATACCTTTCAGAACAGATCTACTTGGCTGACAGGCAACATATCAATTGCAATGGAACAAAGTTCCAGTATTGTTCCCTCAAAATAATTGCTTGGTAGACATAAAAAAAGTTCTTCTGGTTTTTGGCGAAAAAAAAAAAGTGCATCTTTGAACTTATATGCTTGACACTGGAATGATAGGAAGTTGTCCTAAATAAGTGACTGTGCTATTTATATGGCAGTGGTTGGGTGGTCTTTGAAAGCCGTTCTGTTATGAATGCTACTGTACAATTTCTTCTTTCATTACATTGAAGAATGGAGCTTTGAAGTGCCAAAAAAGAGGCTCAATTATTTTGCTTGTGTTTTGGAAGCTGAAAATAGATAAATATAATGTCTTAATTTCAGGAGTTCTATACATCGTTGATTAAAAAGGAGAGCAGACAAAAATTAAAGACTATTTACCTGCAGGATACTGGTACACGTAAAACAGAACACATTGTATCTTTATAATGTTTGTGATGAATTAGCTTTTCTGAAAGTACTGAGAACCAGAGCTGAAGTGCAAAGGCAAGTACAAAGAGGTTCTGAGGTTAAATCCACTTCTTAGGATGCCTGGATGATTATTGCCGTAGGAGTATACTTAGTATAGTCCTACCACACACTTCTTGATGCTGAAGATCCAGATTTAAGATAAGGACAATCTAACAATATTGCAAGTATTGCACACAGGTAAAAGGTACTGCATATGGGCAGTAAGGACGTGATGACTCAGTTGATTTGCTTATTTATTTATTTTTAATCAAGGCAATAAGAAAACACTCTCATTGATCAAGAGAAATACATTAGCAACAGGAGCAAATTTATCATTCAAAAAGGAGCAATGACAAAGACCAAAATTTGAAACCTGTTACACAAAATTACATTTTCTTTCTGCTGCAATTAATCCAACTTCTCTGTCATTGTATATGGATAGATTCTTGATTATTGCATTATCATCTGAACAGTTTTAACTAAATAAGAACCTTAAAAATAATAGAGTGACAGGGATGAAAGCAGCTGAATCTTGAGGTAAGTGGTTATGTTCTTGGGTGGAATGGAAGATGGTTTTCAATGGTGGTGTGTGGAAAAAATAGTATCCAAGCCTGAGTAGCCTGTTTAATTGGAAATTCTCTTGAAAGTTCTATGAAAACGTCTGTAATCTAAAAAAAAAAAAAAGACATTTAAAAATGTAGGCAGGGTAATATGTGGTTTGCTAAGTAAGTTTTCATAATCAAGTAGATGAAAAGTACACCCTCACCTAGATTGCAACCCAGAATTGCCCTCGATCATAATTGAGAAGAATCTTTTTAAATCCAGTTTTATTCTGTCTCCGGTGTTTGTGTTTAGGAGAAAAAATGATGAAAACTATTTTCTTTTTTCTTCGTATATAAATTGTTATTTTTTGAATTGTGAGCTTACTTTTCATGGGTGATGATGTACAAAATTTTCTCCTTAGAGCAGTCAATTTTTGAAACTCTGTAGGCTGATATTAATGGTTCCAAACGCTGTAACAGGTAGGGAGATGACTTCTGCAGCATGTAGCAGTAGCGTTTAACTGGCTACAACATTGCCCACAAGTTCACTGAATAATGAGCACAAACTAACACGCACATTGCAAATTTTGCATCGGACGCTGACACAGCAACAGCAGCATTCAGTTGGTCAAATTCTTGTGCAGAAAAATTATAATATAGTGAAAGCCAACTGCAGATGATACAGCCTTTATTTCTAATGGCAAAACTGTAATATAAAGAGGAAAAAAATGACAAATAGACAAATAGGTGGCAACCTTTCCCTTTAAAAACACACCTATAATCTTTTCTCAGTTATAGAGGAATAATTGCCAGTGAAACCAGAAGGACGTTTATAAGACAGTCTTTGACCTTAAGTTTTTACTGTTCGTTGCTTTTGTTCAGGTTGACAGCACTGTCCCTAGCAGGGCAGTGGGCATGACTGCTGGCTTCTCAGCCATTGGCTTCCCAGGCCCAACTCATACATCTTTCACTTATGTGAAATGAGTGGGGTGCTTTCTCTGAAGCGAGGAATCAGAAAAACAAATATATACCTGCTTTAAATCAGGATAAACCAAATGTATTGAAAATGGGTAAGATGGTATTTACCAGATACCATTGAATTGTACATTGTATTTTATTCCATGTTGACCAAAGGATGGATAAATAGAAACACAGTGGGTCACTTCTGCCCTCTGAAACTGTCCGCTATGAATGGGATGAATTGCTTGGTTTTGCGTTCCTTGGGTTTCTCTGTTTTTATTCTTGCAGTGCTGCTTTCTACCAAATTGGAAATGACTATGTGATCCTAAGAATCAAATGTTGCCTTCTGTAAGCCATTGCCATTCTTAGTGCCATATGAAAGTGACACTTAGTGCATTTTCAACAGGAATTACATACTTGTATTCTAGGGGAGAATGTAGAACAATTGTATTTGCAGCATTGGAGATACAGCCGTTAACTAGCTCTGTCCCCATAGCTGTGTGACAGCAGTAATGAAACTGATACACAAACAAGAAAATGAAGAAAAAATTCTGTTAATTTGAAGGTTAGTTAGAAAAGCAATAGAGCTTTCAATAAAGAAGGTCAGGAAACTGAAAGTAAAGATATAGTATTGTAAACAACACAAAAGAAAATTACCATTTGAAAGAAAGACAGTAGTTTTCTTTCAAGACACAGCTCTTGTTTCAAGGCAAGCAGGAGGACTGGACTTCAAATGCTGAGAAACCTGAAGTAATATAGGTGAGAAATACGCTGAGGATCTTAGAGGAAATCAAAGAATGATAAAAGACAGTTCTGGAGGAAAGAAAAGCTTACAGGTCTCTATATTCAAAAGATTTCACTAAATGGTGTCTCATGCATTTTCTTCTCCCCCTTCTGTTGCATGGGTTTTAAGCACAACTTTCATAACCTAAACTTATTCAGAACTTGTTTAGGGGCACTGACTACTGAGGTGTGTTGCAATATCAAAAAATAGCCGTGGCTACACATGTTAAACATAGATAAGTGATCCTTGATTTTCTGTCTAAGTCTGGCCAAGAGAGAGGCCATGAAATGTATCTAAGACTGTGAATGCTATGGACAGACAACATTTAGTTGTGCTGCACTTTGTGCTTTGTATGCTGTAAGTAAACCGCAGTTGCCGCATGTGTGTGTACCTTTCTAGTCTTACTGTAAGTAGAGATGGCTCTAACTTCATGTCATCACAAGAATGAAACTTTGAGGTTAATATGCGGCAGGAAAACAGTTTTGGTAGTGACCATCATGGTCAGACCTGCTTCATTTGGTATTTCTTTCCATAAATTGCAAATTTCACTTCCATAAGAATTTGCAAAATAGTGGAGCTGTGATTGAAAATAGTCTGTATGCTTCTCTCCCAGGCAGGGAATATGAAATGATAGTGGAAGACAGTCTGATTAAATAACACTGTGAGAAGTCAAACAGTGACAAGCTGATGCATAGAAGTAAAAAAATCATCTATTAATTTGAAGAGATTACCACTGATATCCTCTGGGATATAACCTCAGATTGACAGTAGTAATTGGGCTTGCTGAAATGAATGGCTCTATCCCACCGCACTGATATACACGAGTGGAATTGCAGCCCAGACACCTGGACATGTGTTAGAAGTGATCATGTGAAATAATAAGAAAAGTGATAGAGAAGTTTGCTTCCTAGTGTGTGCACTTGGAAAAACAGCAGTGATGGAAAATGGAGTGGTATGCAGTCCTGGCTTATTGCACTAGATAATGCTGTATCACTGTTAATGCAGAAGTCTTGTAGAAAGAATGGTTTATTTAAGACATTTGTCAGATACATAGGAAGAAAGGTTCAGTCTGTGACAGCCAAATTCTGTATGTGTGCAAACAGGGGCAAGAAATACAGTCATTATGTGCTAGAGTTCTCCACATGTGAAATAGTGGTAATAATTCCTTCCTTTGCTTAGTCTGCTTTATGATTGTTCTGTGTTAGGAGAGTATAGAACCTGTGACCACAATATCTTTCCTTTCTGCATTTATTTCTTACTTTTATTCATCCTCTGTATATAATTAGACTGTTGGGTCATTGTTATATTGCATTGTGAATGACTTTAAATAAGAACCACACATTCAGAAATTATTTTGTTCAGTTCTAGTATAATCCAGTCTGTTGGCAAATAGATTTAACCTCCATTCTGCAGTATCGTCTGTGTGCTGTTAAAATGTTACACATTGCAAAGTGCTTCTGTTTGTTGTCTAGTCTCCTTTCCAGAAGACAAAGCATGTGTAGTGTAATATTTTGTTTTGACTGGACTTCCTTTTTTTTTTTTTTTCCCCCTCATGTATGAGAAAGTTACTACCATTAGTTTATTTTCTTTTAAGATAGTGAAGCTAAAAAGATGTGTTTTCTACTTGGAGCAGAAGGTGCTGCAGGGTAGTAAGGACACAGCTTTGGGGCAATTCACTCCATACGTTCAACCCTGGAGAAAGCTCCATCTCCACAGCTATCACGGATTTTCCCTTTAGCAGAGAGGATCAATATTTTAGGAGGTTGAAGTCATTCGCAGTTTTCTTCATGAGTACCGATCAGAAAAATGAAGGAACCTCTGGTTTTCCAAGTATGGCAGTGTGACGAGGCTTTCCTCCCCTCCTCCCTGGCATTGGATGTGAGAGGTGTAATCATGGAACATAAATTTTTATTGGTTCCAGTACTTTTTGCTACCGTATACTAATTACTATTAAAAGGGACTAACCTTTTAGTCATGGTAAATGCTGAAGGAAATTCCAATTACAAACTAGTGTTTTCACCTGAAGTTTCTGGTTTGAGGGCCGAGGAAAGAGTGGGAGAGTCAAGTGGGTGGTAAGTATATATTTGGTGAGAGTACACAAAATTCAGGAGCTCTTTGTGTATTCCTGCTGTTCTGAATAAGGATGTGAGGATATATTTGTGTGATTTATATTTGAACAAATATGAATCCTTTCAAATTTCTGTCATAAATACTTTGTTCCTCTTCTAAAAAGTAATAGCAAGAGCAAAGGGGAGTGTGTGAAACAGACTTGCCAGCGGTTTTATGTATTTTCCTTAAAAGTTAGTTCAGTGTCAAAAGTATCCTTCAAGAGTGGAAATTCAGTGCACAGCTTTGTTCTTAAAATAAACAAATTAAGAAGTCCAGATATTGCTGGTTGAAGTTCTGCTAGTTTGACGTCATGCGGATCTATTCTTAGGATAAAATAACCTGTGCTTAGCACACCATACTGCCAAGAAATGCTCACATCTCTGCAAATAACAGTACCTAACTTTAATGACTACTCTATTCTTTCAGACAAGTGTTAGTTATTGCTAAGCCTCGACTTTGATGGCTCAGAATAGAGCAGTGCAGAGCTCCAGGGAAACCTTGTTGTTGTGTATCTACCGGAGCACACCTCCAAGACATATTTAAAGCAGAATCATCGGCAAGCCTGTTCAGCCTTCTTTGTACGTCAAGCAAAATTAAGCCAAATCCGATAATTACGTGAGGTGAGGGCTCCGCTATGCTATATGCAGTGCAGCCACATGTACCTGATGATTATGAGGAGGTCACTGCTTCAAATAACTGACAGCCTAAGTAGAGGAGGCAAAAAACAGTGAGTGAATAAACCTAAAGCATAGTCAGTGCTGGAATTAACTGATATTAGATGGAACAATGTTTAAACCCTGTGGACCTTCCTTTCTTTTCCACTGCATGTAACATATTTTCCACTTACCACCTGGAAATGCACACAGTAACACTGACATGTTTCTCTGAAGGCACTGGGACTGTCTGGTTCAAAGAGATTGGCTTATGCATCGTTGTATTGACTTTTCCATGTGAATTTATGGGTGTTTTCGTCTGTTTCAGAGCAGATGTTATTCAATAACTGCACTGCGCTGCCGTGCAGTCAGCAGGTACGCAGTATTGCTCAGGCTCACAGTGTGTTCGGGCTGCAGGCACTGCCTTGCTATCAGTGTGAAGCATTGTTAGAATAGAAAACCAAGCATAAAAACAATGTTATTTTATTTATCACAGTGAATTATGATTTCATCTTAATTAAGATCTAGGGTAAACAGATGCCCAAACCATATCTACAAATTGCATGGTTGATGGAAAACATTGCATTGTTTGTCATGAGAAATAAAACACATTTCTGTCAGCTTTGCTCAGAAATTTCTCAATTCTACATAATGAAGACATCAACTCTCAGCTGTTCAGTGACACATCCATCTGTTTTAAATACTCACCTTAAAATAATAGGAAACCAAATAAAATAAATACTGGTCAAGATGAGGAACATATAGAATGTGTCAGATGTAATGTAACTGTAGCATGAAGAACAGATGTAATAAAATAAAGAGCAGAAATTGTGTACCAACATGATCTGTGTGCAGTAAGCCAAGGTCAGTGTAGTAGTGCCTTCAGTAGCCCCATGTCTTAGATTCAAATGGGCCCTTTTTGTCCCATGATGGTTTCTAACAATTTCATCTTTCTCCTGTATCTCCAGCATTTGATCACATCCTGTACACTTTTCTTTTTCCAGACTATTACTGCTATTAACACATCAACCTCTTGACTAGCTATCAGTCTAATATAGAATATTCAAATCATTCTGTCAAATATATTTCAGTGTTACTGAATGGGAAAATGTTCTTACTGTGGAGATAGCAGAAGCACATTTTGGTAAAAAGAAATAAAATGCAGAGATTCCAGATTGTATTTCAAAAGAATCACTGAAAATAGTGGTCTGGATTTAAATGCAAAATGGTCGTATAATTTCACCTTTAAAATTCTTGAAATTTTATAAGTTTATTTATAATAAAATATTGTATAAAACAATTTATAAATCATTATAAATTTTATAAAAATAAACACTTCTAGAAAGCAGTATTTTTTTCTAATTATAGGTCACAGATCCTTAGTATTTTCATAACGTTAATAAAATAACAACACATAATTTAATATATTTCCTTTGTATTTCATGGAATATAATCAGTAATGCATATAACATGTTCATAAGATATTTTCAAATTGTTCTCAAAAATAGTTGATCATTTTATAATTAGGAAAGACTGAAATTCACTCTGGGTGGCCAATGGCATAGTCTTTACTTGCATTCTAGTGGCTTTTGCTAATGACAAAACACACACCACTCATTTCATGTCATCTGTATTTTATGATTCCCATGTTTGGTTTTGACTGACAGGCAAGCTTTCTTCTTCAACTCAAATTAGTGCTGGCATGTGTTCTTCAGCTCGTATTAGTAATGGCTTCACTGGATGCTTGACCTGACTTTTGGCATTTGTTAATCACATAGAAACAGAGGAATATAATTTTATTCAAAGTTTTAAATATGCACCCTTATAATTTTGCAAAAATAGAATTCATTTTTTCTCTGCAGAAGAAATCGTGGAGTACTTCCTGGAAAATTTGATCACAAGTGTATCAGTAATCATACAGTAGAACTCTGTCCTGTTGTGTTTTACGTGCTTTACAGACTACTGCCCATCATTAATGACCTTTAGTTCTTTGGAAAATTTAAACTATGATATAAACTTTGGCAAAGTTTCCTTTGAGAATGTGTTTTTACAGAAGATTTCCTAGTAGCTGTAGCAGCATCAGTAAAATGCTTTTGCCCTGCCACTATAGGTATGTACAGTGCTCTCATTTAGTTTTTCACATTCTCAGTTAACGGTTGCAACCTATACAACCTGATACTGAGCCCCTCACTCTGCCATCATCATGCAGCTTCTCTTGGTTGTGCTGTGCTTTCCTCAGTTGCAGCTGATGAGACCCATCTGGCTGCATACATTTTTCCTGACCAAATAGAAACAATTTATTTGCAAAAGATGGCAAAATCATTCCATTTGTACAAGTAGAGGGAATTTAAATCATTATGGGCAGACTGAGGCTCTTCCAGTTATTTTAACAGCTTTTGGCAACGAATTAATCTTGTACTAATTTACTTGGTTATACCGGGTCTGTGGGGTATACATCTTTTATCATTCCTCATTGAACTCATGTACTTACAGATCATACTTTGTATGCTAATTTCCTCTTGCATTGTCATGTAATAAAAAATAGCCACAGAATAACTTAGAATAATATGGCTTACGATTTTTGAGGATGAAAATAAATGGTTATCCAAAAAATATTTTTGAACTAGATTAACCAAGAAAATCTTCAATTGAAGAAGATTATATGAATACATTACTGATGTTCAGGAGGTACAGGAATAAATTAAAAGCAGGTTAAGAGCATTCAAGTTCTTCAGTGGTGATTAGTTGGCACATCAAATTCCCTTTAGCAGCCAACACTAGCAGAATATCACTGAGAAATTGCTAATATAGTTGCAGCTAAAGCAACTTCTTCATGGTATTTACAGCTTGTGGGTTTGCATGTGGCTGAATAGAATGAAATATGATGCAGTCACTTATATGTCTAAAACTACCATAGGTACCTAACCCATCATTCATATTCCAGTTACTTTACATTTCTTAGCAATGTAAAGGACCTAAAGCTTAGATTCACAGGGGGACATAGGCAGACTTAGGTAGACTTTTGGTGCTTGTCTAGATCTGTGATTGTCAAATCTATGCTCTTTTGCCGTCTAGCTCTAGGGAGAGATAAATGCTTACATTTCTGTTGGTGTAAGTTCTTGTGCAGCTGAAACATGGGTATGGATAATCGCATCTCATGTTGGGATTGATTCCATGAAGGAAAGTGGTCGAGTGCCCCCAGATATTCATATAAAATGAACCAGGTACTGTACAAAGCACAGAAGTCATCGGTTTTGTTTGGAAGCATACCTGGAGTGGAGGAGAGAACGCCCCATGTTGACTCTAAGCTTTAGCTGGCCTGCTGCTCACCAAGCTGGCAGTTTGGTGTACAATTTCAAGCCTCCGTCCACTGGGCAAGGGAAAGGATGAAAGGCTTGTGGCGTGTCTCTATGTCTTACACAGATTGGAGAAGATGGCTCACACCAAGGCTATTGTTTAGACATTAGAACATTGTAGGTTTAGTCTATATTATAGACAAGGCTCCTTCCAAATATATCTCCCATTATATTACTTCTAGATAACCTTTTCAATCATGGCATAATAGACCAGTTTTATATTTTTCTTCCTCTTCTTTCTTTCCAAGTCTTGTGAGAAGAAATGTACACTTGAGTGAGTCATTCTGCTCTTAAGTTTTCATTCAAGGAGTATTTGAAATAATATAGGGTTTCCCATTGACTACCAAGGGCTATGGGGCAAGTTTTTTTCCTGTGCTTCAAGCAGAATGGGTTTGGCTATGATATGAAACAAAATAGTCTTATAGATTAAATCTCTGTTTTTCTCTATACTTCAGAAACAATTATAATTTCCTGCAGTGCTTGAAAACTTACCCTGAGATAATCAGTTCCTTTCATCTACAATGCAAGTACATCTGCTCTTGTTTTGTGATTGGGGCACAAACTTGCCACTGTCTAAATACTCAATTAAAATTGTACTGACTCAGAAATGTGGCAATTAGTGCTAGAGACAATTTTGTAATCTGGGTGTTAAAGCTATCACAGACTAGTTGTGATTCTGGTTTTGTACGTTGTAATGCCATGTCCTGAAAAAGAGTGATGAATTTCAGAGAAAATTTTTGCTTTCATCATCTTCACAAAAAGAGAGTTTTTAATTACTCCTATTCTTTCCTGTCATTATCCTCAATTTGCATCTCCCAACTCTGAAGTGTCTGGTAGGATTTTGTAGAGATTATTACCTTTCAGAATCTTTATAATCACATACAAGATTATTTCTGGCCTGTAGCAGTGCTGTTCTTTCCAAACCGGAGAAAAGGAAAGGAAAAGAAAAAAAGAAAAGAAAAGAAAAGAAAAGAAAAGAAAAGAAAAGAAAAGAAAAGAAAAGAAA
>JAOWBP010000001.1:11206418-11216615 GCA_028571105.1 Tragopan temminckii
GTGGTGAGGTGCTGGAACAGGCTGCCCAGAGAGGCTGTGGATGCCCCGTCCCTGGAGGTGTTCAAGGCCAGGTTGGACGGGGCCCTGGGCAGCCTGGTCTAGTATTAACTGGGAAGGCTGGTGACCCTGCGTGTGGCAGGGAGGTTGGAGATTCATGATCCTTGTGGTCCCTTCCAACCCTGGCCATTCTGTAAAGCAACATTTACTGCTTTGCTTCTTGAGACCCTAAATAAAACAACTGGAAACTAAATTAGGTACTTCCTTTCTTAATACTGGAATAGACAAAAATATCCTGGTTCAGAAAAAGGCCTCAAAACTCAGAAAGCCTGTTTCTAGGGGAGTGATACTTCTTGGAGAAATAGCCATCCAAAGTACATTTCTGTAAAATGTACAAAATCATTTTCAGAAAAGAACATTTTTTGCAGTATCCAGTTTGGAAAGAGGAAATGAAAATTAGCACACCAACAAGAAAGGATTGTACTTGCTTATGCAGACCAAACCAAAATCAATTTATTTTGAAAGCAGTAGGACTTCTGGATGCTGAAGGAATGTATCGGAAGGCCCTGAGTAATGAAAACTTTTAACTGTAGTACTAAGAATTAGAATAAAAATGTAGGAAAAATCTGTATCATTAATTTTACGCGTCCTGTAACATGTAAGATTGCCGAGGAGCAATTAAAAAAAGTGGCAGTTTAGTTAATCAGCTTTGCAGTGTTTCAGGTGTGGGGCAACACCGCAGTTCCCACTGTTGCTAGAAAAGAAGTCTTGATTATAGAAGACGTTCAAGTGATGTACCATTCTTATAGGCACAGATAAGAAAATTAAATTATGCTTTTATTTAGGTAAATTGTAGGTAAGTCAAATTTCTAATTTAATCTTGTTAACCAGAATGACTTTCTGTCTTCTGAGATGTGCAAAATGAGTTTGGAAATTTCAACAAGTATCTTCGATGTATTAGAATAATTTTCTCATTGTTTTGTTCTACTCATCAACAGTACACATTCTCTTCTATAAGCTTAGGAGCATTTGAATTATGTATAGATAATGCTGTAGGGGAAAAAAGAAAAAAAAAAAAAAAAAAGCAAGAATCTATCTTCAATAACATTTGCCTTAGCAGAAAGAGTTGTATAAAGTATATCCCTGGAGTGTAAAAAGAATGTTAATGTTAGACAATTAAGCCTTCCGAAGCAGTGAAATGCTGGTTAAGGCTGAATGAATAGCATTAACTCTGTCCCTTGTGCACATATATATTCTGGTATTATCTAATGATGTGATTGCTTACAGTTTATCACTTAATATTGTATAATGCCACGTATTTGTCTTCTACAGCTTTAGCTTTGTCTCTGTTACTAGGTATGGCTAATAATTACAGAACTCTTAAAAATGAAAAAGAGCTGGTTTTCTGCTGGTCTTCCCTCTATCTATCCAATTTGAAGTGAATATGAAGTAGACTTTAAGTGCTTTTACATTCTTAGTTTTATACTTTTGAATTCCTGTAAGTGCCTACTAGAAAAGAAACTGAGTGGTAGGGAACCTCTATGCTTAACATATCCCCAAAATATTTCCTCATCTTTTCCTACATTTAAAAGGCTTAAGAATATATTTTTTTCAGTTACAGTGAGAATTTCTGTGTTGTAAAACACAGAACCTGCTTTGCATCAGATTTATAAAAAACTATTTCAAGATTTCGGTACATATAAACTTTAATAATGTAGCTGAAAAATCTGGAAATATATAAGTAAATCGGAAGTAAAAATTTCAGAGCTTTTTGTGCAGTATGACTGCAGGTGGGAGACCAGTTTTCATTAAATAGGAAATAATGCATTTGTCTCAACCTGCTCAACAGATTTCAAGGTAGGTGAAGCATTTTGGTTATCCTGAGGGCATATCCAAGGCACATTCCTACTGAGTACCGGCAACCTTCATTAGATTTAAATGAGAATGAGCAGATGCATCACACTGAACTTTTATTAGCTGGAATATTTAAAAGGTTATCTTTTTCTGATGATTTTAGAGCAAAGTGATTTGGCAAGTGGAGTGAGGAGTGAAGCAGGTTAAAAGGAGAGAGGGCAGGACAGAAAGAAAGATGGTGAAAAGAAGGTAACATCCCCACCTGGAGTATTGCATGTGGAGTCCTCAGTACAGAAGAGACATGGACCTGCTGGAGTGTGTCCAGAGGGGGGCCACGAAAATGATCCAAGGGGTGGAACACCTCTCCTACCAGGACAGGCTGAGAGAGCTGGGGCTGTTCAGCCTGGAGAAGAGAAGGCTCTGTTCATTATCTAAAGGGGAGCTACAGGAAAGAGGGGGACAGTCTTTTTAACAGGGTGTGTGGTGACAGAACAAGGGGAAATGGCTTCAAGCTTAAAGAGGGGTGATTTAGGTTGGATATAAGGAAAAAGTCTTCTTCAGTGAGGGTGGTGGGGCTCTGGAACAGGTTGTGTGGAGATGTGGTTGATGCCCTATCCCTGGAGACTTTCAAGGCGAGGCTGAATAAGGCTCTGGGCAACCTGATCTAGCTGTGCATGTCCCTGTACGTTGCAGGGCAGTTGGACTAGCTCACCTTTGAAGATCCTCTCAAATTCCAAAGACACTATGATTCTGTGACTCTGTGATCCAGTGAAAATCCTGGCTTATTTCTGATCTATAGGAGACCGGTGGACAAAATCAGTTGCCTGTGCAGCTTCTTAAATAACGTCAATATTTAGCGTCAGCCCACTAGGTGGGTTTCACCGTGAGCCTGTGCTACAGCTGGCTCAGGAGAGTTCTAGAAGTGGTCTGGAGGCTGCCTAAATGAGCTGGTGCAAGGCTGATAGACTGTGTGTCCTGTGACCATGGCTGGCGTTCATCCTCTCAGCTGATACACACTCAGTCAGCGTCTGCCAACTTCAGAAGAAGAAAGGGTTGGCTTTTCCATCTCCACAGAGCCTGACCCCACTTTCATCTGAAATGGGCTGTGTGGGCTTTCCAGGGAAGCTGTTTGAGGTACACAGGATCAACTATATAAGTACACAGGCTTAGACAGCAGTAGACATACTTCTTAACTTTTTTTTTCTTAGTTTTATTCTATTTTATCTTTTTTTTCTCTTTTTTTTCTTGTGATACCAAAATTTCCTAGGCTCAGATCAATCATAGTATTTAGACATCCAGATCCAGATCCTACTTTAGTGCTTGACTTTGAAGTCACAGTGAACACCTTTCCTTTTTCAAATTGCTCCTGAGAGCATAATTTGTACTGGTCATCCCTGCGCCTGAACATTGTGACTAATGATGTTAATAAATTATTTCGTACTTTACCTTCTAATCATTCATTATTTTTCTTTCCCTAAATAGTTGTCTTGCATCTTGTCTCTTTCTGTATGCTGCCAGTTGGAAAAGCATTATTATTGAAAGCCTGATGCTCTTCTGATGCTGAAATACTCTTAAATACACAATATTCTATAGGCAGCATGATATAAGAGGAGGCTATTCAGAAGAGCTAAGAGTTGGTTTCAGATGGTCCCTGTAAAGAGACATTAAAATCCCCTTGGTATCAGCGGTGATGCAGTGGTGGGGAAGGTGAGCGGAGAGTCTGTGTGCGGCTTTGTTCTTTAAGTGTGATGTAGACAAATTAGAAATGAGCCACAGGGAAAAACATCCAGGAGATGTACTAACAGAGAAATTCAGTCTCTTGAGTTGTTCAGCTCAACAATACCAGGCAAAAAAAAAAAAAAAAGAAGAAAAGAAGTCATTTCATTGACAACATAAACATTGTTTTTCATGTGGCTCTTCCAGGTATTTCATCGCTGTAGAGAAATTTTCTAGCCAAATGACTAGAATCTTGAGTTAGAGACATTCAAATTAAAATGAAGCTATTAAGTTTTAAGAGCAAGGCCAACGGAACTGCCAGAAAAGGAAGGGGGCTTCCATCTTTTCTCATCTTCAAGCCTATAGAATTTTCTGGAAAGTGCTGTAGCAAATATAAATTAATAGGCTTATTGCAGGGGTCACTGGCTGAAATGGCATGTCCTGTAGCATGTCGAAGTTCAGACTACATGATTTAGTATTTTCTTCTGACCTTGAATCTTAATACATCTAGTTTCAAAATATAACTCCATGCATTTGGCCAACTTTGTAGAGATGTTTAGTCTTTCGGTCTTTCCAACCTCCAGCCGTCAAATTAAAAATCTAACATCTCTTTGTGTTATTTTTAATTCCCCACATTTGTGATGCAGAAATTCAGGCGATGTAATTTGCCTTAGAACATGAAATTAAAAAAAAAAAAAACAACAACTACTACTAAATTTGTCTCATGTGCTTGGTTCCATGTTTACAGACATGCAGATTGCTCAGTGACATTTTTCTAACCCAGTCATTGTTTCAGTAGCTCTTGGCAGCCTGGCTACTTCGAATCTGAAACTCTGAATAAATTATTTATTATATCCAGTATTTTTCACTTAAGTTTTTCTTTTTCACAGTGTAGCAATTGGCTGCTAAACCAAAATACATCCTTTTTTTTTTCTTTCTTTTTTTTTTCTTTTTTTTTTTCCCCCTTGTGGTATTCTATTTTGGGCACAAATTAGCCCATGGATGAATAACAATAAAACTGAAAGTAGCAGTAGTATCGATTATCTCTTCAGGTACTGGTTAGGGCGTTAGATAACCTTTATGTATTGCTAATAGAAGAAGAGAAAAGAAAAAAAAACAATATGCAGGAGGCATAGCTTACATTACTAAAGCATGAAAAGAAAGAGTTGATAACAACAGAAGAAACCTGCTTATGATGATGAATTCATTCTAAATTATAGCCAGAACACTTTATTAATGGATAGTGATTTATTCCCAGCACAAATTAATAAAATTTGTATAATCATAGTAAGCTAAATTCCTCTGAACTTTTACTGAAAAAGTTATGAATGAAATCAAAACATGCTTTAGTCATCAAAATACTCAGCGAAAGATGTCTACATATGTTATACATTGCATATCCACAGCTATTGGATGGGGAGATGAAATCTGTGGTCTCTGCAGTTTGTTCTTTACAGTTTACTTTATTGGTGATAATAAACAGGAAAGCAAACCAGGAATGTGCTTTTGAAGTATTTATCCAGAGGGTGCCCGCTTTGCCACGTTGTGGTTCACCCTGTGAAACAGTCTCACTGGGTCTAGACTGAATTTTTTGGATGAAGATAAACCAAACAGTGACCAAATATGAGCGAACGCTGAGACCATGGGACTGTACAAGTACCACAAAACCCATCTAAAGCATGTACAGTATGGATGTTAGGTCCTCAGTTGCTTTGCTCTACCAGTCTGCTGCCATTGCATGGTACTATTTGGTAGGTAGCCATTCCCAAAAGTATGCAGTATTACCTGAAAATTTTAAGAGGTGCTAAGGTAGTATCCTCCGATGTTATCCTCAACCAAAAATTGAGTTATTTCACACATTGACTATTCCCTTTCTGAATTAGGGCATCTCACAGTACTTCCTTCACTACTTATGAATGAACATGTCTTTTATGTGTTCCTTAAGAATGGAGATTAATCCTTTTTGTCGTGGTATCTTTTTATTTGTTGTTGTTGATTAGGAAGATATCTGTACACTGCAGTACAGTACAGACTGCTCAGTCAATTTTCTTTGAAAATTCTCTCCTACATTTGTTTAATAAAACATTTAAAATCAGAGACCTGTGCTGTACCTCTGAATTCACCTCATGAATAAGATCATAGCTTCAGCTGAAGTCTGTGTTTCTGATGATTGCTCCAAGCTTCAATCAGCCTTACACTTCAGAAACATCTTGAATTTATTCATTCATTTACTTATTTATTTTTGGTGGAACAAGTGTGATTTGCGCTTCTCTCACCTTCTGTGTTAAGACTTCCTTGGCCCTACACGCTCTCTCTCAGGAGCACACTGTTTTCGTATAGAAAGCTAGTACTGAATCTGAATGGTCTGTTATACTGACATGCATAAACTATTGCAGTTTGTTTTAGGTAATTCTGCAAAATAACAAATCATTAAAAGGGGCTCTGACATGATATTTTATTTATTTTTTTCTTTAACTGCAAGCAAAAGCAGTTTTTTCTAAATGTTACAGAGTCTGAAAGTCTGGTCATCGTATCCTGCACTGATACAGATAAATACAGATTTTTCCTTTTTTATGAGGTATTCCCTTAGCACTGAAAACAATTGCGTGAAACAGGTATAAGGACATAGATACATAGAGGCAAACTCCTGGCTTTTATTAAATGATGTAAAGCTTATTGTAAGTATATTGAATTTGTAGCACTAGAAGGAAATGAAATTGCAAAAGTACAGACTTACTACTTTATGAGGTGTGCAGCAAAATCTCGACAAAGATGTGTGTGTGGAATTACAGGTACATCCTCTGACAGCATTCACATCTGAAGCACCTTTATGGCTTTGTACCATACGTACATTGATATTGACCTTAATATGCACAGATTAAGATGGAGATGTGTAGCTATTATTATTCCACACCTCGGTGGCTTGCCACATTCTGTATGGCCCCATGATTGTAGCCCACTAGGTTTCTGTTTTAATTAACAACAACTGTGAAAATGTAATAAATTTTGTTTGAAATAACTAAGTATACTAAGTCTGAACTCCAGACTGTATGGATTTCAGTCCAGTAGATTATAGCCATGGGGGCTGTGTGCCTGGAGGGTAAAAAAAGTAAACCTAGAATTCTGTCATCTCATTTTTGTTCTCTATTGTGACACTCTCCTGCTCCTGGGGATGCAGAGTGAGCAATTTTAGTCCAGCTGTAATGCTGCGTTTTGCTCTATGGCTCAGCAGACTGGGGTATCACAGAAGAGCAGCAGCAGTCTCTTCCCTAGAGGTTGAGGGCATCGCTTCTCTACAGGCAAAGTGCATGATCCTGCTGGAGTACCACCATCTGCCTGCCTGCAGCTCCTGGGAACCAGAGCATTTTATTTTTTGTTGAAACATATTATGTAAGCCCACATGTTTTGCACAAAGTAATTTCGCATAATGCACAGTATCTCTTTTGGTCTTGTACATTTCTGAGGAGTACTAATTAGATCAAGGCAAGGGGACTCAGCTAACTAACTAAGACTGTCCCAGAATGTAGGAGCTTCTTCATGCACTGTGCACCTGGTTCAGTGCTCTAAAAGCAAGCTTAGTCCTTTCATGCTGAAGTACTGTACACAAAAGGTAGCCTTGATTGCCTAAATGCTTCTGTTTTCTGGGCTTAGCAACAGATGGCAATTTGAAAGAGCTTATTGTCACTACATAGGCTTTTTTTTTTTTTTTTTTTAATTTTAAAAATCAAACCTATTTTTGTAGCTGTCTGAAAACAAGGTAATTTGAAACTACCTTGTCTTTGCTTGCTGGGACTCTGCTTGTGTTGACTAATACAGTGACAGGAATCCATGTGGTCCATGTCCATGCCTCTAAGTTGAGAATGTTGTTGTCCTGCATAGAAAACAGTAAGCAGGAATTACGTAGAAATAATTGATGATATGGAAATCTCCCTATTGCATTTGGTGTTTATTTGTTTGTTTGCTCGTATTTTATCTTGCTATCTTTTTGTCTGTATGTGCAAACTAGAGGGAATGTAGGAATTGTATCCTAAGTGAGTAATTCAGAGGCAGAGCTAGAGAGGGTGACTGCCCTGCCACACAGGCATCCCCTTATGGCAGGGGACTTGGTTTTTCCTTTATCTTGCCAAAACATTTGCCAGAGTACTGATCGTAATGGCCTAAAGCTGGACCCAGAACAATTCCTCTGATGTGAAATGCTCTGGTATCTAACTGAATGTTACAGCTGGTCCAGAGGAGGCCATGAGGATCATCAGAGGGCAGGAGCACCTTTCCTGAGAAGAGAGGCTGAGAGAGTTGGGGTTGTTTAGCCTGGAGAAGAGAAAGCTCCAGAGACATTACTGAGGTCTTTTGGTATATGAAGAGGGCTTATAAGAGAGATGGAAAAATACTTTTTACCAGGACCTGTAATCACAGGACAAGAGGAAAAACTTTTAAATGGTAAGAGGATAGGTTTAGGTTGGATATGAGGAAGATGTATTTTACACTGAGGGTGTGAAGCACTGGAATAGATTACCAGAGATGTGGATTCCCTATGCTTGGAATTGTTCAAGACCAGCTTGGATGGGACTCTGGGCAACCTGAGCTACTGAGAGATGCCCCTGCCTATGGCAGGGAGTTTGAACTAGTCTATCCTTAAAGATCCCTTCCAGTCAAATCCATTCTGTGATTCTATGAATATTACTGGATTTAAGCAATACAGAAATAGGCCAAAAAAAGTTGTTGTAGTGACATTCTGTAGCAAACTCAATTCATGGTACTACATGGTACTATTAAGTCTCAATAACTTTATTTTACTGGTAATTTTTTGTATTGATTCATATATGAATCAACATTTTTCCAAAACAGATGCTCATTTGATTGTACTTTTACTGCACTTCTTTGAAGCTTGACTAATGTGATGGATTATGCCAAAAAAATAACTTTTTTATATATCAAGGTAAGAAATTGTGTCTGTCATGCTCTTGTGCTACAATAGTTAATAAGTTTGTCACAGTAAAAGATGCTTCACTGATGAATTAATACTCTTTCAGCCTTCCTTCAAAACCAGGCAAAGCCTTAGTTTAGTTGTGTCTTCTGTTTTCTTTCTCGAACTCATTTCGGCAAGGGGAAAAAAAAAAAAAAGCCTTTTGATTAAAAGGCTTTAAATTCACAAGTCAGTGTGAAATTAAAAACCTGAGTAATATATAGCCTTAGAAATATGTATTCTATACTTTCTATGGGATTAACAGTTCTGCCTTTTTGTAAAGCTCTAAATATTATGTCCACTGCTAGTCTAACTATTGCATATTAATACGGCAATATTATTTCCAGAAGTCTTGTCTTAATAATTTCCCATTACTCCCTCCCATCACAGTTTCTAGTGTTTTTCTCTTGCTTTGACTTGAAATGAATGTCATGAAACTTGATTCAAGAAACCAGATTTTTGGGTGAAGGTTTCGTGTCTGATAACATATGTATACAATTCAGTTTCAGAGGTTAGCAATGATTTTTGGAACTCTGCTTTCAAAACTAAGTTTATCCGTTGCAGACTGAATTTGCAGTTCATAAGCATCAGGAGTATAAAGTTTGCAGAATGGTGCTCTGCTATTTACGCATCAAGCTATTAGAAAACCAGGAAATAATACATTATGATAGTGATTTTTCTCAGTACATTATTGTTTCAGACTGAGATGCTATAAAGACTTGAAAACAATGAGCTCGCATGACTCAGATAGTAACCTAAATCACACTTTCTAACTATTATTAGAATTCATACGATGGCAGCCTCTGTTAGCTTGCTTTCCTCATAAATTGTGTGTTACTGGGATTTTTTACCCAGAGTAATCTTTCTCTTTTTACAAAATGTCAGCTCACAATTCACAGCCTATTAATATGGCAATATTATTTCCAGAAGTAAGGAAAATAAGTCTCTATCTCAAGCAATTAAAATTGTGCAGCTATGATTTAAGTAGAATACCTTTCAAATAATTCAAGTCTGATGGAACTATGCAACTATTCCAGTCCAGTCTTTCATATCTTATTCAAGGAACTGTCAAGCCTCAAAGTTTCACCACAGTTGTCTTCCACAAAGAAGATAAAACTAAAAGAGTATTAGAGAAAAAGAATATTAGTGTCCCTAGTGGATGAACAACCATCTTATGACTGTATTCATATAAAACAGGAATATTAAACAGAACAATAACTTTTTCATTAAAGATGAAGAGCTGCCTACTATTAAGAGGAGCTGGTTTTACCAGTCACAAAGCAGAAATGAGAAAATATTTCTAAGATGATTCTAGAACACATTCTTGTTCTAATTTTGCTTAAATAATGAAACTAGTAATATATTCTTCATGGTGTAAGCCTGATGATCTGTCTTTGTAGTTCTCAGCACCTTTTTTTAGGAGCAAGTAGCTCAAGGAGGAGCCCAGAGAGAACTGTAGAGAATCTGGATGTGGAGAACAGAGATGGCTTTGGGAACAGTTATCATGTAGGTGGTTGGTTCCTGAAAAGAAATGTCTGAATATGCTCTTTCTGTGAGCGTTCTTAGCATTAAAGTTGCTTCTGCACCAGATGACATCAGGAGGGGCACTGGGGTTTCTCTGTTAGGTGACTCACCCTTACAGCACAGAGAATTAAGCTGACACAATG
>JAOWBP010000001.1:11216715-11236586 GCA_028571105.1 Tragopan temminckii
TGGTTTCTTGCTTTACTGTACTAAGTATCTCAATTTTTTTCTCATTTTAAAGAATACTCTGGGGGACAGTGCTAGAATCTTACCTGAGGAAAAGATGGTGCTGAACCAAGAGGATCATATCATGTAGACAGCACTCTGCCTTAAAGAAGGAAAAGTGTGCTGATCTTATCAAATCTGAACTTACCTTGAAATAAGCAACATGAGAAAGTTGCGTATCTTCCAGGTGGATCCAGCCCCACGCTCCAGCATTTTGGCCAAAGAAGAATACATAGCTGGAATTTGCCGACGGTCTGTCCTTCCAAAATCACTACTCCCAGCTCAGCCTTCTCAGCAGAGAAATGACACTGAGTACAGCAATCAGGAAGGACAATTGCGTTTCTTCCAATGCTTGGGCAGATGGTTTTTGTGGTTTGTTAGTAGGAATCTTTACTCTTTTCAAGACAAGCTTTTTCATGCATATATATACACTTAGCACTTCTGGTTAATATTGTTTTTTTAGATACTTAATAAAATATCCAGTGAATTTAGAGGCTTCACTGATGTAAATATACAAACATCACATGTCCTGCCTGAGTGAATTATATTTTTTTTCCCTTTCTTCACTTATCTATTCATTTGTGTTACTCAGCATATGTTGCACTTTAGCACAGTGAATTTCAGTAATAGGCAGAGATTGCATTCCATTTATATATTGGTTTTCAGTGTAGTTATGGATGGAGCAGAACTGAAATGCAGTGCAAACACTGGAGGAAAACAAACACACAAAAGAGCAACAGAAGCACTACTCCTATAGGTAACATTAGTGAAATACGTTTTTTCTTGTTTTGATTGAAGTGGTGATTATTCTGTAAAAATATTTTTGTAAATCCCAATGAACAAAGAGACAAGACTGCCTTGCATTTATCAGCATTAGAATGAAAAGGAGAATTTTGTATGGAAAAGATGAAACAAGATGTGAAGGTGTCACAACTTGTATTTTAGACTTCTGTTGGAAGCTGAAGTAAAATAAATTTTTTGGATTACTGAGATTCAGTGGGTGATTCAGTGAAGGCTTTACTGAACAGCTTCTGAAAAGATATCAACAGAAATATGAACAGATTTGGGTAAGCTGGGTTTGTGCTTTTCTTGCTAAGTTAGAGCACTATGGAACTTCCTTCAGATTTCTTCAGAGAGGAAGTTTCCTCTTTTTTAACATTCAGAAGAACTGAAATTCTGCATAGTCTTTGAGGTCCCAGAGGGATCAAATGGTCAGTAATTTATTAAAATTATATTTTTTTCATTACTACAAAAAAGCATATGACATGTAGCATGCAAGTGGAAGAAAAGTACATAGGGAAGAGAAGCAAAGACTAAGCTTGTCTTGTTACATGTAGAACAGTATTTGGGATAGGTGGTGAGTTTGCAAGACACCTGAGGTACTTAGCAATAGAAAACAGTTACAGGGTACAGCATCTGTATTCTAGAGATTTTATTCTATTAAACAACTTAGAGAGGTACTCAGGGATGATAAGACAGTGAGGGGAGCTAACTGACTTTTTTTCAGTCACATTGGCTTGTCCAGGGCTGTTATTCTATAGCTGCTCTTCGTAGAAATAGAGGACTCGCCTCAGGCTGAGGTGAACAAGATAAGAAAGAACATGGTTGCATTGATTTAAAAAAAAAAAAAAAGAATGACAACAGAAACTACTGTTAGAAAACAGCATAGAAATTTTGATTTTTATATGAGAAGGTATTCATTGATAGAGTAAAAAAAAAAAAAATGCTGTTGAACCTGATTATGGTTCATTTGGAAAATGATGTTAAAATTTGCTGATGGTAGCAAATTATTCTGCATAGCAAAAACAAAAGCAAACTGGAAAAGCTGTATGTCATTCATAACACTGAATAACAGAAACCCGATGGCAGAGGATAGGATGTTCAATTTTGGAAATGCAGAGTGATGCAGATGTGCGACAAAAACATTCCCTTCTTTTAGCTAGGCAGTGAGCAGCACATGGATAGAATCATTCTGTTTTTTGTACCTTATGAAACATCCAGGATGCTCTTATTTTTTTCTCTTTTATCCTTAAATACTTTAGGATCCGAAGTTACCAACTGGTGGTTTTCCCTAAAAAATAATTTTGCTGTGAGCATAATATATGTATTTCATTTCAGTGGCTTTGTAAAGGTACCTTAGTAGTGATACAAAATAGCCATAATTCACTCAGGTACTAGAACTACACAAAAGGATGACTGGGCTATATATGTTCTATGTAGATGGTTTTCCCCTTGTTGCTTTGGGCAACCATATGGTTAAGTGCTAATGTTCCTGGAGACTGAGTCTATGAGGCAATAAATGGCTTTTATAGTTGATTAAATGCTGAAGTGCAGCTGTAGCTACAAAAGCCATCTCAAGCAGTAAGTATGTTATTACTATTATGGAAAGATAAAAGGAGAACATCATGGGAATAGGAATGTTTAAAATTTGGAGGCAGGGGGAGAACAGAAAGGATAATATTTTCATGAAAAGTATTTTCAGGATAGTTGTGAGCCAATACTATTAGTCTATGATATTTGCATTTTTTCAACAAATTAAGATGCATAATATATAACTAGAACTGTTAACATAATCTGTGAAACTTTATGCTATGGACGTGATGACACTTAGAGTTTCAGCTAATTTGGATTTGAATTAGGATCCTTGTTTTTTGAAATGAGCTTTAAGAATGAAGACTAGATTATGCAGAAAGAATATTTCTGTACAGTTTTTTTAAATCATTGCTGGTTCCAAATTACATTGGGTTTGGAAGTAGGCTGTTAATCGGTCTTTATAAGTTCTGGCCTCCTAAAACATCTCTCTCTGCCTTGCAAATGTCTTTTACATCTACCAGAGGTCTGGAGGTAAAGGAACTGTGGAAAGAACAGAGTAGGAGTGCTCTGAGGTCTTTCTGACACAAGCAGAGAAAAGTCCTGGAGCATGGGCTGATAGCATCTAGAGGACTTGTTTTATGTCATATTTACACAGCTGTGTCCTGGTCTTAGAGTTCTCCATGGAGGCCAGACATCCATCAGCTACTGTCCAGAGCTCCTGACCTGAAGACGAGCTGATAAACAAGCACTGTGCTGGGCAGAACTACTTGTTCTTGGCTTCTGCATTACCTGAGATGCATGGAGGTCTCCAGGGCTACAGCTCCTGAACCATACATTTAGATCAACAGATGTGTCTCTTTTCCATTTATTTTAAGAAGCATGAAGTCGTAATTCAGTCATGAAGGCCCGATCTGTTCCTGTTAAGCCAATAAAAGTTTTTTCCGGTGATTTAAATGGAAGCAGACTTAAGTCCAATACAAAACCATCCAGACACTGGAAGAGAAAACTGAAAAAGCTCAGTTTAACCAGATTGTCACAAAGTATTTCTGTCATTATACTGGGATGTCTACAAGCGAAAGTTTCTTGTAGGCATCGTATATTGAATTATTCAATGAACATCACTTATATTTATTTTGAATAACATGGGAAAACACTTGATTAGGCCTTGTGTACATATATCTGTAATGCAAACAGTGATGATAGGGACAGAGTTGTTCATGATAGTTCTCTTTCTGTAATGTGATCCTGATGAATAGAAGCTCCAGGGACTGAAAAGTCAATCTTTACTCTGAACTACAGTTTCTGCATTTAATTTCTTGCCTTGTTTCTTTAAAGCATTAAATATGGAGGTTGGTGGCCCTGCCTGTGGCAGGGGGGGTGGAGATTCATAATCCTTGAGGTCCCTTCCAACCGTTGCCATTCTGTGATTCTCTGATTCTCTGATTCTGTAAAGAATTTTGAATGGCGCTGGGGAAAACGAAGTCTTCATATTGTTACTTTTTCATATATAAATGACAATATTCATTTCATTTTATTTTGTTTTCATTAAAAATACAGAAGTAGAACAACACCTGCTTTTTTTCTGAAGTAAGTTTCTTTTAACCAGCCCTTGAACAGGTTACAGTTCCTAACTGGAAACCTTAACTATATCAAGTAATTACAGCAACATAGGTTCAGCCAGGTGGGAAGGATCTCAGGAGGACATCTGCTCAAAGCAGAAACAGCACTGAATTCAGAGCAGGTTGTGGAGGACTTTGTCCAAATGAGTCTTGGAAACCTCCAGGGATGGAGATCCCACATCCTCTCTGGGACACATGTTCCAGGGCTTAATTAGCCTTACAGCAATTTTATTTTGTACTTATATTCAGTAGGATCTTCCTATTTCAAGTTGTGAGCGTCATCTCTCTTTTTTTTCTGCACTTCAGTGGGAGCTTGGATTTTCTTGGTGACCCTTTCATTAGATATTGACAGGCTAGAGTCCCCTGAAGTCTGCTCTCCAGGATAAAAACCCCAGTCCCTCAGGCTGCCCTCAGTGGTGTGTTATGCAGTCTGTTCTCTCGCACCTTCAGCATCTTGAGCTGTTAAGCAGTTAACTAATTGAATATGCTATTGTGTTTTTCCCAGAGTCAGATTATTTCTAGTATTATTTGTTATGAATTTGAATCTCTTTTCAAAGTGGTAACTAAACAAATAGGTATTAAAGATTAGTCATAGAAAATGTCTGTCTGAAATTATGTGAACCCATAATTATATTTTTAGTCAGTGGAATCCATTATGGCTGTGTGTTTATCTCAAAAAATGCTGATGCATACCTTTGTATTTCATGTGCTTTAATCCTTAAATTATCAAATCATTTCTGTCTAGGGAATTATGTTACTTCAGGCTTCTTTCATGTATTAATGTCGGGTACACAGAAATGCATACCTCATGGAGCAAGATGAGAGTGTTGAACATCCACCTTGGGATCTTCTCCTGCTTTGGTTGTGTGTTACCAATCCTACAGTCATCTTCACAGGCAGCAGATCACTTGCAAAGGTAGCCCATGTCAGACATTTTGCTTTCATTACTATATAATTACCTATAGCATCTAAATGAAGCACAAAAGGTCTTGAATTTATTACTACATAATTCACAGAATTCTCAAGAGAAAGCCCTGTGGATTTTAATTTTCCAATAAATTGAGTGTGATGTCAAGTCAGTATTTCAGTGTGCATGAAGAAGATAGATCAGAGGTTTCTCCACAGGCCTAATTCCTTTACCATCTTTGTGAGCTGCTGGGAGCTGATGAAACAATCAAGCTCATTCTGTGGGACCCTTTATGAGACTAAATTATATCTACTTTTTCTCTACTATTCCAGTGTGTGGATGGGTATTCAGAGCTGTTGTATAACTTATCCACAATATCTTCATAACTGATTTGAACAGTTATTTACCTCTTTTATGGCTAGCATTTGAACTTAGGTAATGTTTTCACTTTTCAGCAAATGGCATTGGCATCTGCTGCCAATTTTATGAGCAGCTAAATTTAACAACAACTAAAACACAGAAGAACACTACATGTGATTGTGCTTTTCCTTCACAAAGTTGACATCTGATTAAAGACAAATCTAGGTAGGTAAGAGAAGCTGCTATAGGTGAATGGGGTGTAGCACAAGACAAATGGGATTTCATAAACCCCTGCATCTGAAGGAATGATACCTTTCAGGTTCCTGATCCATGGGAAATGAAGGCAATGGGTAGTCATCTGAATGACGTATCTACAGGTGCAAGAAATACATGTAGATTTTGTACTTTGTGGAGGGCATGGGATTGAAGTAACTCAGGCCCTGTAGAGTTCTCTCATGCAGCTTTGTGTTTCTGGAGAACCATAATTTGCATTCATGTAGGGGAAGGAAAATCGTATGAAGTGCAGATTTGTAGCACTTGGTGACTCTTAGTAATGCATTTGGTACAGTGAATAATTTTCCAACTTAAGCTTGAATCTTTGTTCTCCTTTATTTTTTCCATTGATACTGGCATATTGCTGTCTTGTAAACACAGATGTGTGCTGCAGGGACATTAGTGGCAGTGAGAAAGGAGCAGTATCTCACCCACTTTTGTCAATATTATTGTTATTATTCATTATTTTTACAGCTCCCCAATGTGTGCTAGGTACTTTGGGAAACTGTCAGAACAATTTAATGCTTCTTACAATACTCCAATAACTGGGGACTTTTTTACATATACATGAAACTTCAGGTAGATAATTTTACAAGATATTCTGCAAGCAGTTATCTAACAGCCATGTGTCACCACGTGTCCCTGTGTAGAGCCCTGCTGATTTTTCCTGCTCTTTTGTTCTTTCCATTTCATGAGGGAGGCTGTGATGATGACATATGTTGTCACTTCGCTTTATATCTAAATGCTTTATATCTAAATGTGTTTGCACTAATTATGATGTAATTAGAGACCCTGCTCATCCTTAGTTGTGATTGTGTGTTTGAATTGAATCTAGGCATACCTAGCAACGCTAGCATATGTCCACAGTTGTTCCTGTGAGTCCATGCTCACCTGCTTGAGCTCTCCATGAGGGAGAATTTATTTTAATGGAGAACAAGGGTGCCTAGTGCTTTTTGCTCTAAGTCAGCTCTGGTTCTGTTACAGTCAAATATCTACATGCCTATTCACATTTAGAGCTATTGCCGGTTTATTGCAACGGTTTGCAACCTGAAAGGGTCGGTTACATCATGCCTTAGCACCTCTGGTTCATGTTTATGGCCACTCTGATTTAGACGTGGGCAAGTACTCGCACTTGGTACGTCTCTGTGTACATCCCTGGTAGCAAAAGTTTGGAATATTTCTTACCTGCTAAACAGTGAAGAGCTAGTTGTCATGTACGATACAATTCAATTGCTCTTGGCTTTGCTATTCAGTTAAATTCATTTTATTTTAATTTATATTTTATATATATATTTATATACATAACATTTGTATGTTATATGTAGCAAATATATATTACTTTCTTTGAATGCTTTTATGCTTGGAACATTGTCATTGTCTTTTATTACTAATTTTTGAGGGAGTGTCATCATAATGTTGATGAGCTAAATGAGAACATTTCTACATTCGATATCGAATCATGTATGCTTAAGTCTGCAGCTATCAGGAATGTGCAAAACAAATGGACTGTGACCGTCTGTTGTCATTCTTAAGCAAAGCAAAACTGATTCTCAATTATAATTTAACTTTTTCTTTCATTTGTACTGACGATGAATAAATTGGAATGAAGAGCAAATGCTGCAGGGTTTATTAAGAATAGAAGTTATATTGAATGTGTAAGCAGAATGCTGGAAGCCCAGCTTGTTAATCAGATTGGGAGTATTATAGTTGACATTGTAAGCGGGTGCAGAAGCAAAAGAACATTAAGTGCTATTTGGACTAGACATTTACTATTTCCATTTGTAAATGAGATTTTGGAAGCACATAGGTACTGCGAGCAAACATTTAAATTGTAGAGAATGTGCTTCTGTATTTAAAGGGTAGACAGAATTCAAAAGGTATTGAAACGAGCCTATTAACTGGGAACAGTTCCATTATCTAAGAAAAAGAAGGAGGAGAATACAAGAATTCAGTGGAGCATGACTGATTCCATTTATGTGCTGAAATAAAATCACTGTGATAGAGATTTTTTCAAGCAGCAGCTCGAGGCAGATTGAAAGTTACTCTTAGAAACAAGTTTAAAAAAACCTGTTTTTTTTAATGCAGGTTTTTAATGATAGAGGCGTTTTTATAATATTTTTCATTTCAGTTAAAGGCCGTGTGTGTTTGTAAGGGGCTGCATCCTCTCAGCTTTTAAGAGTATTTCCCTAGAGTGGGTATTACAGCAGTTTCTTTAAAAGATATGTAGGATTTTTTAATACTGTATTTTGTGAATGTCCAGAGAGTACAAAGTTTCAGTATCTATTTCTAGTAATAAAGATATTTTCCCATACCTTTCATCCTGACACATCGCAGAGAGCCCTGCAGGCTGCAGCTCAGATCTGCATACCTGCAGGTGTTTCTTGCAGCCACCTACCAACTTGCAGGTGAGACAGAAACTGCTCATTAATGCTTAGAAACAGCTTGAAGCTGTGTGAGGGAAAGAAAAATTGCTTTTAAAATTATCTGCCTGTCTTAGGTTTGCCGAAGGATCCTCTGTATTTTAATATCTGAGTTCTCCTCAGAACTGTGTAGAGGTGTGAAATGCCCCAGAGCTGCTGGCTGCAGGGATCCAGATGGGCCCCACTGCGGCTCCCTGCCCCACTCTGTCCAGGAAGGGCCTGGAGTAGTAGCAGCTGTGGGAATTTTCTTCTGTCTTTGGACAGCAAAAATTTTGCCATAGCAAAGCATCAGTAGCCTTTAGAGGAAATGCCTAGACTTCTAGCGTTTTGTTTCTGTTAAACAGACAAAAGAATATTGTTGAAATCCATTAAATTAAATCACTGAATGTAAAAGGTCTTGAGATTAATTTGCTTGTTGAAGCTTGCAGAATATCCTTATGCAGGTTTTGCGCCCTACTCAAACTGCCAGGGCATAGGAGCTGTTTGCATTTTCAAGTATAAAGATTGCCCTGAGTGATTTGAAGCTTCAGACATAAAATTTCTACATATTTATTACTATAAAGATAATTTTCTAAACATGAGTCGATGCAGCTCTGACTTTCTAAGGCTTCAGCATTTCTACTGCAGAAAACTTTCCCAATCAACATAAGATGGAAACTGCCAATACTTCAGCAAGAATTGTTACTGCCACCTGAAAGCCTGAAGGACAAAGTTGATGTGCTGTGCAACCATAAGTACGCAGATGTTCATGGGGAGACAAAATAATGTGGATATTTGGTGGCTAGGAGAGGATTCTGAGCCTCAAGCAATGAAAAGTTTGTCTAATGGTTCATTGACCCAATATCTGTACAACTTCAGTAGATTTACTATTTGGAATTTCTCAATGGAGATTTTAATTACACTCATACATTCATTTGTTAACTTGATCAAGTAAAACAAAACAAACGCTAAGGAAGAAATTTGTACTATTTATCTATCAGTTTAGTTACAGTTTTCTTTTGCCTCCCTCCACTTGGAGATTGTTTGTAAATGGAGACAGCAAAAATGGTGTAAAGCTAATTCATTTTCTTGAAAATAATTCCTGCCTTCCTGTTGATCCATCTCCAGACAGCAGCCTAGTTAAGGCTACTATTATATGGAAGATATTTTATAGTTTTCTTGAAACAACAATGGCAATACAGACAAAAAGAAAATGGAGTTTTAGGCAATGTGGATACTGAATAAATTCAAGATGAAGAACTGAAGGACCAGAATCAGAATGTACTCGTCAAGATCGATAGCTCCTTTCACCTTATATATTCTGCAATATGAGGCACGTGAAGGAAGAAGTAGCAGTAATGAATATGTTTGGAAGAAAAATTGAGGAGAACAGAATTAAAGCATGAAGTAGTGATTTTGTGTTAAAAAACAGACCCATTTTACATATTTATTTTCATTTTTAAACAGAAAAATATTGCAGCGTTAGTCTGGAATAAAGCTCCTTAATGTTTTTTGTCGAATACATTATGCTTGAATGAGAAAATTGATGCATTGTTGATGTAATAGACAAGGATTTATGCACATCAAAATTGTTCTTGATGGATTAATTTTTAGAACAAAGGTGCCACTGTTTGAAATAGTATATGACATATTTTTGTAATGATTTCAAATGACTGAAATCGCTGCTTTTGAAAAAAATAGGTATTTCCTGTGAATACTAATGTAGAACATGTTCTTTCCCGTTCTGGAAGTTAACCATTGCCTTTGTTGCCTTCTACTGCAGCATATTCATAGAACTGTGACAAGGCAGTCATGGTTTTTTCATTTGACAAAGCATAAACTATATTTCAAAAGTAATTTTTTGGCTTTTTGAATTGAAATGTTTTGTGAGAAACACAAGGTGCACATCTTTCAAAACTGTGTTACCGTCTATTCAGTGACTGTTAACCCTGAAAAAAAATATTTTCATTCTGTTAAGAATATGGTCCACTGCTACTGAAATGAATGGTGAGAGTCCATTAGATCTTAATGGGCTTAAGGTCATGTTAGCAGTGAGAAAGGATATTCTGGAACCGATAGCCTTACTGCCTCTTGGTCATTTCAATTTAAGCCTTGGAATCGGAAAAGATGAATCACGTAAAACCCATTCATAATCAGAGATTGTATTTCACTGTGGTTATTGAGCACAACAGAACTACACGTCATAATTTCATCTCTTCTGTTAAGGCTTATGAGCTGTTCTAGTACTGAATAACCTATAGAAGTGAGTAAGCTACCAGCTTCTTTTTCTTTCTGAGTCTGTAATGCACTCTAATCCGTATTAAAGATGTGATAGTGCTGGTGTGTGTGCTCAGCAGAGATACTTGGGAGTAATCAACCTTCCTGTTGCTGAAAGGTATCTTATTATCTAATAAGTTGGAAATTAATGTTAATTTTTCATATTTTTTTTGTTAGATTTGGTAGTGTTATTGCATCTAAACGACATATTTTTTCTGTTACTTCACTGTATGTTTGTATGTGTTGTGTGCATGTTTCATACTGTGCAAAATCTTGACAAAAAAGCACGTCAGTGTAGTGCCAGAACAGCTTACTGTCAACATGAGGCTGAAGTAACAGAATTAAAAGCACCAGATGACTTGATTTTACTGAGATTACATCTTTTCAATACTTGTACAGCTTTATCAAAATCTGGTATTACCCAACTGTGAGGATAAAGGAAGCAAAAATCTAGAATTCAGTACAATACATGAGGCATCTATGTTCTCCCCAACTTAAGAATGAATTATTTAATTTGTTTGTTGTTATGATATACACAATAACAAAACATAAGGCTCAAGCTCAAGCTGTAGAAGCCATTTCTGCTTTCCTTTCCGTTTCTCCATCCGTGGAGGAGTTCAAGGTCAGGCTGGACAGGGCTCTGAGCACCTGTCTGTGTTCATTGCAGGGCAGTTGGACTAGATGGCCTTTAAGAGTGCCTTCCAACTCAAATGATTCTGTGATTCTATGAACTTTTTCGGTAAAACCTTCTTCCCAATAGCACTGAACTATGTTCTTCCCCATAAAATAAAAACAATTCCAATGGATTCATTGACTACAAATTGAAGACATTCAGGAAGAGAAGCTCAAAGACTATTTCTATTCTCAGTATTCCTGACCTTTACAGCAAGTGACAAAGTATGGCTTGCATCTCCATTGCTATGTGGTTTCCAGTGACGGTGGCCACTGGAAGCTTAATTAACCCATCCCTCACACTTCATGCGTTTAAAAATTTCTTCAATTCTGAGATGCTTTTCATAAGCTCACTCCTTATAGGCTACCTCCAAATACCTGAGGGGCTACAGCAGTCAGTGAGGTCTTCAAGGTGAGAATGACAAGCTTGAATTTCGTATTATGCTAGAGAACATAATAGGTTTTAGGACTTTGGTATAGTTCCATTATGTAAATCTATTTATAGAGATAGATGAATTCCCTCTTCAAAAGGTGCACGTAACTCATTATCATTAAGCAAATGTATGAGTTAGCAGTAAGGAGAAAAGAGAGATATTAGCTTGTGGTTTTTTGTTGTTGTTGTTGTTTTTAATATTTATTGATATATTTATTTTGGTAGCAATAAAATCCAACCATTATCCTCTGAAGAAAAAATGTACATCAGACTTATTTGCAGGATATCTCTGAGAATCAGAGATTGTTTTGACATGCAGAACAAAACATGATGTCTGTCACTCACAGTTCAAGCTGGAGATGTTCATGTCAAGCTTACATTTTAAAAAAATCCACCAATCACTAATTGATTCATAACTAATCAAATAAAACTAAGAAAATCTAGAGCAGCAGCTATAAGTTTGCCTGTTTTGCAATGGAAGTCCAACAATATTCTCCTTTCTACAGCTTTTTTAAGATACTTTTTTAATTCAAAAATTATAAATTGTTGATCTGTAATTCGTTATATGATCCTGAAGTTATTGGTGAAAATTCAGAAGACTAATATGTGAAGATTCAAATAAGCCTGAGAGATACATACTTGGCAGACTAATGAGGCATTAAAAAGGCGTATTTTATATAAAGGAAAAAGTAGTTAACAGCTGTTGAAGTTTAGAAAATATACATGTTTTAAGTTCTTTAAAAATTAAATGAAAAGCAGCAGTTGTGCTTTGGTTCTGACACAGGGTTCAAATACAGCCTGCTATAGGGCTGCTTTTTGTTAGTGAAATCTTATTGTTTTCAGATTTCAGTCACTTGAGAGCTCAATGTCTGTGGGAAATGATAGTTGGGATTTGATGGGCAGTAGTGAAAGAAGGGGAAGATGTGGCAGAAGACGTAATGATAGAATTTCTGAAAGAAAGGATGAAAGGTTCAGAGAAAAAAAAGGAGCCAAAACAGAGTAAGAGCTGGAGAAGTGAAATTGGAGTAAGGCTGGAAGAATCACAAACCTTGGGGAAAGGATGCAGGGGGCAAGGAAAAGCCCAGAATGACGTGGCAAAATTGTGTGCTGATGATAGGGCAGACAGTGCCAGCTAGAAGCCTGGATCTGTTATTTCTTGTCACTAAGTAATGTAAGCTTGTGATGGAAGTTCATCATAAGCAGCAGCTCATTGCTGCCTTATTCTGCAACTATTGGTGGCAGTAATATCAGCAAGGCCATCTCCTCAAGACTTTTCATTAGGGAGAACTGGCACCTCTTACTAGGACAGTCTGCCATTGTTGATATCTACTTACTTTGCCTCTGCCTGAAACTGACCCTGTGTTCCTCTCCAGGTCGTAAGTCCTTATAGAAAGAATGTACTCTTACTGCCAGTCCCTACTTGTTTTGCACTCTGCATTATGTCCCAGAAAGGTACCCACCATAAGACATTTTACTTTTTTTTTTTTTTTTTTTTTAATATAGTAAATTCCTTACAGTTTGCTAATTTGTTCATTCTTCCTCAGTGTTCCCCAAACCCTTGTTTTTCCCTCCACAATATTATTGTCTCAGAGCACAGGATAAGTGGTGATCACTGAACCAGTAACTACTCAATATTTCTTTTTAACATCAGCCATATGGTAAGTCTGTGATCATTGCCTAACTCGGTCAGGGGCTTAGAGATGTAAAGCTTCTTATGCCTTTGTTAGGCCAGCTGTTTCTATTTGGAGGCTGAAGATCAAGCATCCTGCTGAATTTATCTAAAAATCTTACTACGGATATCTTAAAAAGGTAGCATTTAAAAAAATCTGGCCTCAAATATGCGCTGAGAATTCTTACCTAAATAAGCTATCCCAGTCTAGTCAGAAAATGACTTTTCTTCTTTTCCAGTCCTTCTTGTTGGTTTTATTCAGTTCTTTAATCAGAATACCAACCATCCAATCATTTTAGTGTTTAACCAATTTCAGCAATATGTCACAAAGGAAAACAAGAATATTTCATTTTCACTTTTATATTAAGTACAGATCAAATGGTTCTGTAACAGCTGGTGGAGCTGGTGGTAATGCAAGAAACATTTTCCGTCACACTTGTTAAAAATAAGCTTTCCAGCACTATCATAAAAGCAGAAGCATTACAAATTAAATAACTAACTGTTGGTAACATTAGCATAGCAGTTTTCTAGTAGATTATGACTTTACTGAAGGATTATTATCAGATATGCTTTAAATGCACCTTGTCAAATAACACATGAAAACTCTTCAGGACATGAATAAACTCTCTTGTAAAATAGTTCCTGGCAGTGGGGAGAAAAAAGTTTGAAAAATAAGAAAAGTGTCTAATGGCTGTGCACTCAGGGTGCAACTGGTCACTGCCACAGGAGTCATCTATATGTGTGTACAGTGCATCCTCACCAGATCTCACCTAAGTCTTGTCTTTGGCTTGCCCCAAAGCCAGCCCAGGCACTGATTACTGATTGCATTCCCACAGATGTGCCTCCTGCTCTTCTAAGGTTAAACAATCAGGTAGGCAGGAATTATGCTCATCTTTCAAAGCCTTGTATTGGAGGGTGAAGAGGATCTGAAGACATCTGCTGGAAATAATATGTCATCGAAAAGGTGAAGTACTTCCTCATCTGCAGAATGATGGTTGCTTCTGCCTCTCCTTCCTGGCTGGGGGAGCAGTGGTGGAAATAGAGCTTAATTGCAAATCAAGAAGTCCCACTTTGGAGTTCATGATCACAGTTAGAAGTTCTCAAATGGATTTTTCAGGATTAATGTTGCATAACCTATTCTTGCTGCAGAGCCTCCACAGAAGGAAGGAGAGTTTTGTGAGTCATGGGAAAAAAAGAGTTGCAATTCAATAAACAGAGCTGTAGTATATGGCTGAATGCAGCTACTCCTTATTCTGACGTTCCGCGGTGTCTCACAACACATGTTTCAATAACTGCCTGGCAAGTATTGACTTCAGGAACACTAATCTCACCGTCAACTTGTTCAGAGTACCAGGGAGTTGCTATTATAGTCCATCAATGATTGTAGTTTTGTAGTTGTACGCCGTAGTAGAAAAGCCCATTTTCTTTCTGCCTCTGGGTTAAGAGACAGTTTCCTACACTCTGTAATTACGAGCCAAGCACTGAAGAATTAACACTGTCCATCTGACAGATTCTGTGATACTGTGTGATTGCTCCTCTGGAAGCAATAACCGTTTGCTGACCTATAAGTTCTTGCAGGAGGTTTATTTTATTGTTCCATTCAAACTCATTTAAGGAAACAAGAATTTGAGGAGATGCTCCATAGGATGATATAAGTAAAGCTGAGATAGCATGGCTTACTCGCTGATGTTTTCAGAGCTTTGATTTCAAACAACAAATGTCACTGTCATTGAGGCAATCAATTTAGAATGACAAGGAACATTTAGATAAACACAAAATTGTCTATTGCATAAATCCAGGTACAAGGGAAAAAGAAGAGGTAAGTTCACTAATGGAAGGAAAGACTGCATAAAGAACAAAACCTAAATACAAACGGAGTAGTGATAAGAATTCAAATGTCTGTTTATAATGTGTAGTCATTTCAGCTTAACACCATGAAGACAGAAGAGCGGGAGCCAGGCCTTTTCCACATCGAGGGCTTCTAGACAGATGTAGTCTACTAATTGTCAGCAAATGGTGAAAATGCTGTCAATTAGCAAAAATTAATCCCTGTCCTCTTTCACCAAAACAGCAATAAAATTCCCTTCATTGTCTGGCAGAGCTAGCAGGGAGGGAAGGCAGTCCTTCTAGTTGGGAAAGGTCAGTGTGCAAAGTGGTAATCTCTGGCAAGCTCCAAGGGCAAGAGCGTGAGTCCAGCACTTGGTAAAAGGGGAGACAACTTCATTTTCTTGCTTATTTATACTACTAGGTGATGTTTAGCTAAGTTTTATGCTTAAGGATTGGGGAAATGGAGGCAGGTAGAGCGAGTAATTTTCAGTCTCGAGTCCAGTATTTCAGGGGAAAGTATCCGTGCCTTGGTTTTGGGACATGAAGGAGAGTGGGATATGAAGAAAATTAGATCTAGTATCAAGATGTTGCTGAGAATTATTTAGGAAACAGATAAAAAAGTATATTTTTTGTGTGGGAACACTGCTTCATAGACACTGATGTAAAATCTGATCTTGATTATATTGCTATAAACCACCAACTTCAGCATTAAGCATAGCTGAGAGCAGAAGATGTTCTATAAAACAGTCATAACATTCTAAATTGTGAGAGGTGGTAGGAATTTGTTACAGTGGAAAAGAATGCACACAGCTTGTGTGAGAAGCAAGGCCTGTATCTGGAGATCCAGATGTGCCTCTGCTTGTTGTGAAGCCGAGTTCCTGTAGTAGCAATTGCCTTTCATGAAATTCAACTGTGTAAGTCCAAAGATGAACCAGACTTGAAACCTCTGGTCACCTTTTGCTTAAAGTTGTGGTAAACAGGAAACAATTTTTCACAATCTTGTTCTCTGATGTTTTTGGCTTGTTGAGTTCAACCATAAAAAGTGACATTAAGTTTGAAGTAGTGAATTGATTTCTAAGCGTGGACAGCCAAAGGCCAAGTTCTCAATGACATAAAACTGTTAAGCCACAGGGTTCTGAGTCTGAACGCTACCGCAGATTGTTTCCACTTATCACAATACCTGTAAGACAAATGCAGATCTTAGGTAAATGCCTCGCTTTAAATCCCTGTGGCAAAACTACTCTAAAATCTTTCATAAGTACTTAGAGTGACAGCATCTGAGAAAAGGGTCTGAACAGAAATTTGTTCTTTGTGTCTGTATAGGTCATTGTCATTGAAAATGTCTTTTAAATAAAAGGGAAAGCAATTGCTAACAGATTTTCAGTAGTGACCTATGTTCTTGAATAACACGAGGAAAGAAGACCCAGACTGCTGCCTGTAAATATCAGGAGCAGTACTGTCCTGTGGTCACATCTTGGACTGATGCTGCTTTTAATCTGAAAGTTCTGTGTGGTTCATTTCATTATCTTTGCTACCATTCTTGCAGTTTCATGAAGGCTGCAAGCTTTGCAGAGCTGAGGCTTCTTCTGACAGAGGCATCTTGCACCATATATAATAACATTGCACTGATCTCACTTGCTCATGCTGCAATAGTAGAGAATAATAATGTAGGTTGCAATAGCCTATTTGGTACATTGGAAGTTAATTTAAAAAATTTTTTTTAAATGTTATTTGGAAATGAACAAGGCAATACTTAATTTTATTTAACAGCAAAACCTGAAATCCCTGCTGTTACTAGGAGCTCTGTGGGACCTGCTGTGTGCACTTTGAGTCTGTTATTCCAGTGATAATTTTAGGATGAGCAGTATTTATTAAACTGCTCTTAATACTCCTTCTGCCAATTTGTGTTTGTGATTAGAAAAGCAATCCTTTTGCTTGTTTGTGAATATTTATAGTGTATAAAAGACTTCAGTGGAATAGATGTGACCTTGAACAAGAACTGGTTCATTTCATACCTCTAATTGTGCTCCTCCTTGCTTTAGCTCCAGGATAGGTGCTTCCTGCCATAGCCAAAACACTTGAGATGTGTTGGGAGTTTCTTGAGCTTGTTGATGAAGTTTGCACTTGCTCCACATTTGTACTGAACAGTGAATAATTTATCACAGAATTATAAAATGTCCTTGGTTGGAAGGGACCCACAGGAATCATCAAGTCCAACTCCTGGCTCCACGCTGAACCATCCAAAAATCGAAGCCTGTGTCTGAGAAAGCTGTCCAAATGCTTCTTGAACTCTGGCAGGCTTGGTGCTGTGAGCTTGGACCTCTCCATTTTAAAACGTGGACCCTCCCATTACCAACCTTTCCTGTGTATCTGTGCACAAAGTCTGCAGGTTATGGGGAGTTCATGAGGTTATTGTTAGTTTGGATTTAATGCATCTTTGATAGTTGAAGAGCAAAGCAGCAGAGAAGGTGACCACAGTTCCGTTGACATTTTGGTGGCAAAAGTGTCATAAGGGTTTCCTTTTTACATCATTTATGCATTTGGGGTCAGTGCTAGGAATTTTCATAAAATTGAGCCTCTGCTTCTTATAGGGGTGGGAGAAGTGGCTGTGCTCCTTGTCGCTGTCCTTCAGAGGCTGTCCTATCCTAGTTTTGCTTTTAACCCTGCAGTTTCTTTCACTGTGTAGGCAAACCTACAAGGTCTCACTTGACATAAGAAGGCATTTGAAATCTAGTATAAAAATATTATAGTAAACAAGATAAAGAAATGTTAAGTAGTTGGAGAAAAACAGCACTCACTAAAACTATTTCTGTCAGAGGATCAGAGAAATTAAGGACTTTTCTATTCATGCTTTAATTCCCCATTGAGCAGGTGTAGAGTACAAGTATAATACAAATTATTTCCAGATTAACCTTTTCTCCCTATTTTGATTCTCATTCTCTAACCACAGCCTCTGCACTGCAACATAGATATTTCCATAGGACACTTACTCAGCAGGAAGAAGCATTAGTCTTTAAATATAAGACTGTTCAGTTTGTGTCCTGTTATGGATTATGTAGCACTTTTCATGTACTATAGCACAAAGTGTTTTACTAAGCAGTGAATTATAGTAGAGATGTTGCTATGAATGCAGAACTCACCAGAGCTGCTGATACAAATGCATTAGAGCGTTATTTTTTGAGTCTGAATGTCGTCACCTGCAGCTGTACAGAAGATGGATAGGGATGAGTCTTTCGCTAAATAGATGTTTGCTTTTATAGACTAACCAGTAAAAAAATGAATCCAAGAGTAATATTTGTCAGGAAAGCCATCTTAGAAAAAAGGTTTTTTTTCTGTCCTGTAAAAACATAGCAGAACTTGCATGAAAACTGCAAGTAGGAAAACTATTAATAAACATGAAGCCATATTCTACTATTTTACTATTTATTTATGTATTTATTTTACCAGCAGCTAGATTTACACTAGGAACTCAGATACTGTATTTTCCCAGGAATTGCAGAAGTCCACAACCAGAGACAATTCTTCTCAGAAGAGCTTGCAGTCCGGATAGATCAGTCATGAGCAGATTTGAGTAATTTGCATATTAGATATTTGCATATTTGATATTTGAATCTTCATGTTTCTTGTCCCCTATCCCGTACTTTAAACCCACTTACTTTTCAAGCAAGTCCTGGTTTGATACTATGTCTGCAGCAGAAAAGCATGAGAGCTTTGTCTTTTGGAGCAGGTGGATTATGGTCTAGGTGTTCCACTTCCCAAGTATTCACAGAATGTATACATAGAATTGTCGGGGCAGGAAGGGACCTCTAGAGATCATCGAGTCCAACGCCCCTGCCAAAGCAGGCTCCCCAGACCAGGTTGTGCAGGTAGGCATCCATGTGGGTCCTGAACATCTCCAGAGAAAGAGACTCCACAACCAACTGTTGTGACAATCAATTCTTCAAGTCCCGCTACACTTAATGGTCCAGTGCCTTATGGTTTGGACAGAAATGCTCGGATTAATTTTTTAAAGACAGTGTTTTGTTATATTTGCCTAGCTTTTACATCTGTGCATAAAGGTCATACACTGAGTAAGGTCAGTTTTTTCTCTGATTATTAGACTGTAATTCACAGCCTTTCTACTTACCACTCTTGAATTTGAAGCCTGATGTAAACAGACATTAAACTATTTCAGTTAGTCTTCATGTTTTAAAAACTGGATAATCTGTTTAGTGTCATTGATCTATGAAACACTGGAGTAAACGCACCCAGTGGATCAAATCAGACACATTGCTTTCAAAATCTTTCCAGAGTTGTTCTCTGCCACCAAGGGACGTCAGCTGCAATTACCTACATAATCTTTGTGGAAAGTCATTAAAAACAAACACTGTTTTCTCAGTGGTTTTGTTCTTTTTGTTTTGTGGGTTTATTAGCTCCCCTGTTCTTTGTTTTGGATTGGTTCATTCTTGCCACAAGCACAGTGGTACATTATTATTTTTTAAAAATATTTAAAAATAAATCAATGGCCTGTTAACATGAGGTCTTCCTCCATTGCTACAGGACTATCCTTTTTTTTTGGTCAGGGAAGATTGGCTGTAAGTTAAAATAACAAGCTCTGTGTTCTGCCTCTTGCTCACTAACAGCTTCTTCACTGCTCCTGAGTGATTCACTTAAACTCTAACTTTCCTCTCTGAAAATTGTGGATAATAATGAATTGAATACTTCAGTATCACACAGGGTGCTGAAAAAAAAACCAACAGTAGCAACGTAAAAACAACTTCTGCTAGATAATCCGTAATGGGAAAGCAGTATAGCAAAGAGAGGATGCGTTACTAGTCATATTTTGAAAGAAAATGCTATAACATATAGCATAAAGATTGCATCTGTTTCAGGGAAATGCGCCTTCCAAGTAGCTAATAAAGATTAGCATCTGTTATATGCTGTCAGGAAAGGAGAAGAAAAATTTCAGATGTGCAGTGGTTTGTCACTGTTCTTGATATGTGCTCCAGCTCCCAGATTGTCTTGGTGTATGCAAATGTCTGTCTCATCCTGGGAGGCCCAGGCAGGGCATCCACTAGCCCTGCAGCCACAACCCCGTGGGTGCAAA
>JAOWBP010000001.1:11236686-11251067 GCA_028571105.1 Tragopan temminckii
TGCAAATGTCTGTCTCATCCTGGGAGGCCCAGGCAGGGCATCCACTAGCCCTGCAGCCACAACCCCGTGGGTGCAAACTGGGGTCGGGAGCCTCCTCCCATAAGAAATGTGCAGTGCTGAAGTAGCTAATACCTCCTCCATTTAAGGTCCTACAGAGCTTTACACATTCTCTCTTTAAACCCAGTGAAGTTGTACTAAGGGTCACGTTTTAGTGGGGAAATATTGGTGTTGGATGCATGGCTGGACTGGATGATCCTAAAGGTCTTTTCCAACCTTGGCGATTCTGTGAAGAGGCCTTAGATGCTTTTGGACTGGAGCTGTACTAATTTATCACTTCTTGGCCCTAAAGATCCTGCAGTATGGGCAGGAATCCTTAGAGGGTTCCTTTTGTGCAGGAAACTCAGGAGGTATCTTTGCTGTTAATGGTTATGGACCGTTCTCTCTGAGGAGCAATATTATCCATGTTTCTGTGGTTGGAGCTCAGTGTGCCTGATGTATTAGTCACCAAAGAAATAAAAATGTCTGACATTTCTCTGTTGCGTAACTTTTATTATTGTGAGGAAGATTAGAGAGCTTGCTAGCACAGACAAGGCGGTAGTCTGGTGTGGAGGGGGATGGGATGCTATCCAGCTCCACCTAGCACTTTGATAGGGAAAACAGTTCGGGAGGAGTCGCCTATAAAATAAATGAAATTGCTTGGCACTGATAAATGCTATGGCAATTATGTGGAAGTGATAGTAAATGGGAAACTGTAAAAGTTCATTTACTGAAATGCGTAAATATTCTGAGCGAAGGAGCGATTAAGACCCTGTGTGTCATTACTGCCACATGTCTCAGATAGCAGTACAGAGCGGCAGGGCGATATCCCAGCGTCCGCTTTGCCGAGCGCAGCCCAATGAAATAGTCTGTTTCTTTGCAGCTTGTCAAACAGTTGTGTGAAACGTGAATCTAATCCAACAGGTTATGTTTTCATCAGCCAGCACAGATGATTTTTAAAATTTCACGTTGATTTAGGTAAGGCTTTATTCAACTCAATTGGATGAGGAAGCTGTATGCCTACAATTCTTATTCCTCTGGTTATGCTGTGTTTGGTAAAAAGCTGTTTTTATGGAAGGGGCAGCAATCTATTCTTAAAGTACATAGGCAATCTCTTATACTTGACTAACATTTAAAGCTGTCTTATGGAATCTGTTTCTTGCCTTGCTCTTAGCCATTTGAACTTTCCTGTTGTCAGTAAAATCTATAAAAAATGACAAGGAGATGCTGGTTTTGTACAGAAGTGAACTTTGAGCTCTTCTAAGACAGTGGTCACAAGCAAAACCTGAACTTCTCTGAATTATTATTATTTCTGAAAGCAGAAATGTCTGATCTTTAAGTGCACTTGATGTTTAGCTCGTCCAGCAAGATTCCTAAAATGAATAAGCGTTCCTGCAGTGGTACAAAGTTAGCCTAGAGTAACTGGTGCCTAGTGTGGGAGATGGGGTGCTTCTGAAGTTTCATATTTTGGACAGCAAATTATTGGAATAGATCACTTGTAGCTGCTGTCTGGCAGTGCCTTCTGTACAAGCATATTCAGTGCTTCCTCCATAGTAAGCACCTGCACTGTGGTCTGCAGCTTTAGGGACTGCTAAAATAGCCCAGAAGGAAAAGGCATGGTGAGTCCTGGCTTCATCTTTGAAACACAGAAAAATATTTTTCCTTACTCTACAGAATATGGAAGTGTGAATGTAATGTCACTTGGTTTGTGTCTATCTCTTCGTTCTTCTATGATGCATTCCTGTATCATTTAAATTTTATACACTTTTTTTTTTGAAGATGGCCTAGAATGAATTTTTAAATTTTCATACCATTGATTTTTTTTTATTTCTTAGAATAACTAAGGCATAAGTCCAGGAAGCCTAAATCAACTTACAGTGAGGTTTTAGGTAAAATTATAGACTTTATTGTACATTTGTAAGAAATTGCTTTCAAATTGCATGGCATATCCTTCAATTCTCTGTATATTAGAGGGTGATATGCAGTAGGAAATACAGTCAGAGACTTCAGGAATTGGATTTATAGAAACACAGAATGGTTTGTGTTGGAAGGGACCTTGGTTTTGTTTCAAACCCCTGCCATAGGCAGGGATGTTTCTCACTAGACCAGGCTGCCAAAACTTCTGTAGACTACTTGTTCCACTATCTCACCTCCTCTATAGTGAGTAATTTTCTCCTCATATGTAATGTAAACCTACTCTCTTTCAGTTTGAAATCATTGCCCCTTGTCCTATCACTAAATGCTCCTGTAAAAAAAAAAAAAAAAAAAGTCTCTATGTCTCTATCTCTTTTGTAAGTTCCCTTTAAGTACCACAATGAGGTCTCCTCAGAACTTTCTCTTCTCCAGACTGAACAAGCCCAGCTCTCTCAGCCTGTTTTCATAGGAGAGGAATGATCAATCCTCTGAGCGTTTTAATACTGCTTTCCTGATTCCATGGCATGCTGCATAGAACTTTATTAAAAAGCAGATTTTAGGCTTCCTATTCTTATAGGACTCTTTTTTGGTATTTGTAATTCCTTTTTTCAAACATCTGCAGCAACAACACAACAGTTAATACATGATTCCCTCTTTAGAAACTACATCCTGATTTTACAAATGTAATTAATGATGTTTGGTAGGCGGGCTGGAGGTGACTGAAGGTAGTGTTTAGATGGATAAAATAAAAGCTGTTGCTTAGATATATTGTGTTTTATTTTTAATTTTTCAACTTGTATAAAACATCACCGTTACTTTTAGGACAATTTAAGACTAAAACCATGTATTCATATATATCCATCATGTATCGTAAGTGGCTTTTTTTCCTTTGAATATAAATAAAGAACATCTTAATGTAAAAACCGCATATCCATTCAGCTGGCGTTAAAATCCCTGTTGAGTGCGGAGTGCCAGGATTTCACAGTCAGCCTTGCTGAGGCTCAGAAGCACGTTCCATTCGAGGGGTGTTATCCAAGGATGCGCTGAGCTTTGTGTCACTTTGAGTGCTCCCCGAGTGCCGCTAACAGACCATGGCAGTGTGCTTGCAGAGCGTGGTGCCTTCTGCCTTCGCACTTAGACAAGTGCTGTGAGTGTTTTGTGTGAAATGTGAAAATGTATTATGAAAGAAAACCCTTCAAATAATACATCATTCAGAGTCTTTCCCCCGTGTAATACTGTTTGTCCTTCGGAACGTGCCTACTGCATTTTATGTTGGTGCTTTGATGGGTCTCTTGTTACTCTTCTGTGAGTGGCTTCATAGGTGTAAAAACTGATGGATGATTGATATTTTGGTCTTTTTGATAGCTTCAAAGACCCACATTGGTACTCATGGAAAGTTGTGCAGAACGGATTACTAATACAGTAAGACTGGGAGAGAGAAAATACAAAAAGAAATATTTGTTAGTCCAGAGGTGATGCAGGATTAATGAGGAAAAAAAAAAAAAAAAAAAAAAAGATTTAAGAATATTTTTTTGAGGGGGAAGTCCTTTAAATCTTAAACATTGTGTAGGAAAGAGGAAGGCAAACTGCTTGCTGAGGTATTGTTGTACCTCGTTAATGGTATATATAATTGATATTGTTTCTAGGAATTGCAAGACCTTGTATTTAAAATGGGAGGACAGCTCCAAAAGTAATGCCTCCTAATTTATGATGGTGGCCCATGATGTCGAGGTAGATGTTGGTGGCATGGCAGTAGAGGTTGAACCTTCCAAACAGGATCACGTTACGTGTTGTTGCCGTGTGACAGATGGCAGCAGAGGGTCTGAGAAAATGGCGTCTGACATGGAAGTGCATATGAAGCAAAGGTATGGAATTGAGATCCTCCATGTGGAAAATGCACCCCTTGACATTCATTGACGCTCGCTGAACGTTTGTGGAGACCAGCCAATGGATGTGAACACAGTGAGGCAGTGGGTGGTGCATTTCATCGGAGGTGACAGAGACAGTGGGGCATCTCCACTGGTGTAGGTTTTGATGAGTGCTGCTTGCAGGCTCTCATTCATTGCTGGTGAAAATGCAGAGCTCATGGTGGTGACTATGATGAAAAATAGTGTTTTGTAGCTGAGAATTTGCTCAATCAAATACTGTTACTGTGCTCTTTGTATCTGTTATTTCCATGAAAGTAAATAAGAAGCATTACTCTTGGAGCAACCTACCGATAATACTTCATCACCCAGAGTTTGAGGCAGTGGGTAGGTCATGCTGTGCAGCCTTTTGTTCAGATGTTGTGTATGGTGTATTGGTAGGTCTGAGCAAGAAGTGCAACAACACTGATGTTTCGATATGGAAACATCTTTGAATTTGGCAATGATGTATAATTCTGCCAGTCTTCATTGAAGTACTGTTGCCTGGTGCAAAAAGAGCCTTGGGACAAAAGCAGCAAGAGCTGGTTAAACTACTACACATCTGGAAAGCTTTTCAACCTGAATCGGTGACAGGCTTTAACAGAGGTCAGAAAGGTTCACCACTGGTTTGTAGATCTTCTTTGTTTATAGATGTTGCCTGATAACCCCTGTTATCAGCACCCACTCCAGAGGATGTGCAAGTTGTTGCTGACCAGATTGCCAAAGCACTGAGAAAAGACAAAATACAGTTATCCTGACAAAGCAGATCCAGTCCAGAACACCTCAGACTGAAGCCAGTTTCTGTTATGGGCAAATATTTCATCATATGATGTCCAAGTAGTCTGTTGTACTGTGACCTCTGTGTAGATTTTGCTGTTTTATATCAGCTATGTCAGCTTTCCTTCACAGAGCTGTGTTTCCATACATAGTTGTCATAAGCCCCTGTTTAAATGTATGTGGTCAGTATAAAATATCAAAATAATGAAACAGAGCAGAGCTATTGGGACAGCCAGAATACTCTGTTAAAAAAACAAGCAAACAACACACACACATTGTGAAATCATCTTTCTTTCTTTATTTCATTAATAAAGCAGTTAAAATCCTGCAAACTGTATTATTTGAAGTTTTTATGGCCATGCTGAGACAACTTATAGGGACCTTGGCTGATTAAAAGATTTATTGAGCAAGACAGATATGCAGTATTTCATGTCCTTGCTAATTAAGAAATGTGGCACAAAATATTTCATTTATTTTTCTGCAGTAATAATAAAAAGGCATCAATAAAATCCTCTCCTTTTATCTCTCAAATACTTTATTTTTTTAAGTATCTTTCTTTAAAACAGAATCAAATTGTTAAACAAATTGATAATTATGGATACCACCATCACAGTATCAGAAGTTTGTTTGAAATATTTAAATTGGTAATAAAACAATTATTGGTCCTCTTTAAAAAGGAAAACTAAAATGTGAGAAATGCATCCCTAGAAATGAAATATGAAAATACAAACTAAAGACAGAATCACAGAATCGCCAAGGTTGGAAAAGACCTACAAGGTCATCTAACCCAGATAATACCCAATTCTTCTTTTCTTTCTTATTTCTCAAGCACATTATGAGTATATTTAGGAAACTGATCTTTAACTTTTTTGCACTTCTGAAATACTTAAATTTTAAATTTGCTGCTTCTACCCCCAAAATAACATTGTTCAAATGCGAAGACCTATTAATCACCTGCAACTGGTGGCAGAACAAACAAGACAAAGAAGAGAACATATATTAATATGTAATACACATTAATACTGTGAAGAAGATTGACTCAGTACAGATCACCACTTTTGAAAGAGGGTAACTGAACAAGAGAGGGTTCACCATAGAAATGGAAAGCAGTATAAATGGTCATGGAATTTCAGGAAACAAATCTCACACAAATGAAAAATGCTGAGATTTAATTTTATTGAAAGGATTTAATAAATGTATGTTGGGATTGAAGATCTAATAATATGAAAAATTATTTATTGATCTTCAGAATATTTAATCATAATTAATTTCAACATTTTTCAAAGGCTGTGAAGATGTACAGCTCCAAGCATCTCTACGTTTAGAAATAGATATTGATCAAATGTAGAGAGTCAGTTATCCCATGTGTGTATGATATGGTATTCCTGCACTCCCCCTGGGTATTTTGTTTTTAACTTGCGTTGTAAAATGGATCATTCCTACAAAAGTAGGAAATTATATTAATATATAGTTGTTCTTTAGAACTGAAAAAAAAACCCACAAAACAGACCAACAGTTCAGGTCCATCTGTCTTCTACTGGAGAACACTGACCTCTTCCATGGGCTTCCCACCCTTGGGCAGTTGTGGATCGTGTGTTCCTGCCTCACTACAGGTGTTTCTGAAGTAGTTTACCTCTCCATGTCAGTGAGAACAGAGGAGGGCAGTTGGAGTGGAAACTCATTGCTTTGTCTGCTGAAGTCACCTATTGCTTCCATTGACTGTACAGGCAGTTTGCAGAAATTACAGTGTGATTCAGTTCACCTAATCTTAGATGTATACAGGCATTTGTAGAGTGTGCTTTGTGTGACGCACTCTAAGCAGCTGCTTTAGGATGAATCATGTCTAAAAATGTTCATTTATCCCCATTTAATGTAAGAAATGTGTAAGACTACTTCATAAGTAAATGTCTCCATTTTCTGTGTGGGAGAATAATTAGGTCATCAGCAACTCTGTGATGAAGGATTTGTTCTAAATTGATTTTGTAAGGGCTGCCCCACTTGGCCTAAACAATTAAGGTTCACTACCTAAAAAGAAAGAGCATTAACGAACATTAATATAAAAAAGGACAAAGAATGTAGCTATTGCAGTTAATTATCCATACAGCTAAGGAATACACAACTTCTGGTTTGTTTCTCTAAATGCTGAATGAAAAGGTACAACAAGGACTGGAAGTCAGAATTACTATCACAGCTAAATGTCTGGAAAGTAAGCCTTGTGCTTATCTGGCTTTTGAACAGCAAATATTTGTGCAAGATAGAAAGTACCTGGGATTGGGAGGTACCTGCAGCCCCTTCTAGAATACCCTATGGGCTTGTGCTTGGCGTAAGCTTGGCACAACCTGGGTTTAGTTCAGTCACCTCGTGCGGAGGAGAGGTGTGAACACAGATCTCCTAAGCACATTTCTTAAAATGTGAAACGCCAAAAAGTGAAGGAGAGCATTCGTTTCTGCATGGCTTGTGAATGAAAGGGCTTTGCACATGACTGCAGAGATCGGGTGGGTTGGCTCTGTGCCCAGGGAGCTTAAGGTTTGAGTTTCCTATTCCTTAACCTATGTAGTCTCATGTGCCACCCATCAGTTACAAATATCTTTTTTCTGTGGCATCCAGCTCTTTGCAGCATTGTCCATTCCAACAGCCTAAGTCAGCTCTATGGATTCGAGGTGGGAAATGTTAAATTGCAACAGTCAGTTTGCCATGTGAGTGAGTGCACTTTCGTAAGGACACATTACTGCTGAAATGTTAATGCTATGTTTTATCATAATAAAAATCTGCTTGCTGTTTCCATAGACATACTGCTGTAGATGCTTTTATAGCAATACGGGAACCTAGATAGTATCAGAGGTAGCACTGAAGATGAAGTTAGAACCTCCAGATTCATCCATAACTGAATAATGCAAATTTAAAGCTGTATTTGTATCTCCATTACTGAGATTTATAATGCAACGTAGGTAGATATTGTAGATTGATGGTCAAAGTGCCTTGGTAGAGTTTCTACATAGATTCTATTTAGAATGGTCATATGGGAAATCTGTGTGCCCACCTCTGTGTGCAGGGTTGGGACTTCCATGGCTTTTCGGCCCTTAGCATGGGACTTTCTGAACTCGACACACAGCACACAACACATGTGGGGCATGAAAAAACTGATCTTCATTTGTTGACACTAATTGCAGGCTGCATAGATCTTTGTAGCTGCATGCTTACAGTGAGCCCTCTCTGAGCCATCATATTGTGCTGGGGAGTGTTATGAAACTAACAAAAAAAAAGGACTTTACTTACTGCTTAGGGACCTATTAGGGCAAACATTTCAGTATTCGTAACACAGACCGTATAGTTTACTGAACCATATTGAAAGACACCATTGGAAGTCCAGTGGGTTTTAACTATTTTCAGCTTTATTGCCTCGTGGAGAAGTATTTTGTAAGACTCCCTCTTCTGCACTGCAGGAAAATGAATCTTTTTTGCACTAAACGTGGAAATTTTGAAGCTATAAAGCAGATGAAACTTAACTCAAGCACCTCTAAGTAATAGACCTATACATTATTTGTGTTGATTTGAACATCTTGTGGAGTAGTTTTGTTTTTATTTTTCTGCCTAAAAACAGTGACAAAATGTTGGCCTGAGACTCCAATCAGAGGACACATGAGTCAACAGCATGCCACAAGAATATCCAGTTGTCAGATTGAATTTATCATTTGTGTTAGCAGACTTGTTAAAGTACAAATAATTGCCTCTCCCTGGACTTCAGAGAATTAGGTCAAAACTTTATTTACAAAACAGAGCAAAAACAAGCTGCCATTTTATTGTATTATAACATTGGTTCCTACAGCAGTGTTACAGTCTCACCTGAACTTCCCTCTTAGAGAGAAACTTTATATACACAGCACTGCTTTCTAAATGAACTTATGAGTAAAGAAGAAATTACCAGACCCTTCAGCAAACAGTTAACTTGAGAACACATATTAAGTAGGAAGTATAAATATCCTTATCATGTGATCATGTGAGTTTATTTATGTACCCAAAGAACAAAAACCACAAAAAGTATTGACCTATTACAGGCAGCAATGTGTCTGTAACCACGATCAAGCATTTTAAAGTTAGTGTATTCTTTCCCAAGAGAAGTATGGCTTTCTTGGAACTTCAAAATAGCCTACATATGTTCATTCAGGATTTTGCTTTGTTCTTGGTCTTATACCAAGTCAATAAATAATAACAAAACAAGCAAATAAAATAAATATTTAGGTTGAACTATTAGAATAGATTGAATTTACTGTTTTGCATTGGAATACCTGTAATTGGTTCTTTGTGAAGTAACTGTTATTTCACCATTAAAATGTGACTGCTACAGATCCAGATGGAAATACTGTCCTTTTCAAGGAGGGCAAAAAAAGAGGTGTTCCTGTGGGTGAAACCCCAAATTTTCCCATTCTGTCTGAACCACTGTACCCATGTAGGATGTAGGATGGTCAGTGCCCTACAAAGGGCAGCATGGACCTTGGTGGTGGCTGGTGAAGGAGGAAATGGAATGGTCTTTGTAGCATCTAAACTGATTTCAGTTTATCAGCTCCAATAATATTCAGTTTTTAGAATTGGCTCTTCCATCCACCCTTGAAGTCTTTTGAGTCAGATATGCAGATAAAACTGAAACCATCTCCTGAGAAAAGCTAAAAGACTGCCATCAGAGCTGTGAATAAATTGCTTAACCAATATCAGCTTTTTAAATTTTCCTGAGCAGCTGCTTAGATCTACAGTAATTACATACCTCTACAAAAGACCACAGCTTCAATATGTTGTAAGGGGGGAGTCTAAATTCAGTTCATTTACCATCAATGGCTATTCCACAGCTGAGATACTAAGCTATCCCTTGTCTTTGTGTCTCTGTTTAATGTGTAATTATGGCTTTTTAATTGCATTTTAATGCCACCTGGTTTTTAATTCTACATGTTCTCTTTAGGTATATTTTGTTCATACAAAAGATGAATGAGCATATTAATTCCAATATTTTTGCAAATGCGTCATTTTTTTTCCATTTGAGATACAAAATTTATTTCCAATTAAAAAAAAAATAATGCCTAGATCAATTTTTCATAAGTTTCAGTACTGTCATTAAAAATATCCAGTTATCACAGAATCATAGAATGGCTTGAGTTGGTTGGGAAATTAAAGCCTAACCAGTTCCAACCCTTGCTGTGGGCAAGATTATCACCCATTAGATGGCTGTGTAAAAAGTCAGTCTCCCTTCTCCTTATAAGCTCCCTTTAAGCACTGAACGGTCTCCCCAGAGCCTTCTCCAGGCTGAACAAGCCCAGCTCTCTCAGTCTTTCTTCATAGGAAGGTGCTCCAGCCCTTTGAGTGTTTTTGTGTCTCTCCTCTGGACCCGTTCCAAAAGCTCCACATCTTTCTCATGCTAGGGATCCCGGGCCTGGATGCAGTATTCCAGGTGGCACATCGTGATGGCAGAGTAGAGGGGCACAATCACCTGCCTCACCCCGTTGACCTGTTCTTTTGATGCAGCCCATCTAGCTAGAATTCAAAGACGTTTCCCTGTCTGCACAAGTTTTTGAAAATAAAATATTGTCAGCAGGTGTTCAGCTGAGATGTTCCTCTGAAGGCTGAGGTATCTTCCAGGATTAGAAAAGCTACAAATTTGAGCAACCGACAGGATTGGAAAACTTGCTCCCTTTTACCAGTGATAGGACGGTGGTGAGGAAAGTCTTGTGCTGTGAGGCATTTAGTTGTAGAAACAGAGTACTGGAATAGAATTTGCTTGTTGGTAATGTGTTGAGGATGGGAGGAGGAAGGGGAGTAGCTGATAAGCAGGTGGCTGAAGATGAAGGACTTACAGATGCATGATGATAAATGACTGAAAACTCTGTGTGAGCAAGCTTGATTAGACTTGTTCAGAAACAGTCAGTGAAGTCTTTGAGTACTTGCAGGTTAAGAACAGGAGTCTTGACATTTTAGGTCTCTGTTCCCAAAAGGGAAATCCAAAGACTAGAGCTGAGCAACCAAATTCTCTTTGTGGTGTAAAAGAATAGGGAAATATTTCAAGCAGGCTTCATTTTAATCTCTGAAACATGAAGATGAGGTAATTCACTTGGTACACGTGAAGAACAGATTTTTATTCCCTACCTAATTTCAAGGTCCCAGTGCACCTTGGTTAGGATCTCAGGCTCATCCTGCTCAGCCATAGCCAAAATGGGCATCAAACAAATGCGCATCTGAGACATTTTTGAACCTTGAAGCAAGTGCTTCCAAAACTTAGGGTATTGCTTTCTTTGGAAATCTCAGTTTTAGGGTTTTTTTGTACCTAAAACAAACTACAGTGAACCATATTTCAATGCTTTTTATTGGCCTGAGTTCCAAGCATGTAATATGAAGTTGCAAAGGGAACAAGGACCTGTACATAGTTTGCTACTGTTCCTTCATAGCGTGTATACAGTATGATATATATATATATATGTTCTTCCTGTGGTAGCACTAAATAGAAAAACGGATGCCAGGAGAAAGGCCAAATGATTCTAGCACTAATCACTTTGACATGGAAATGATGTGTTTTAGTTTCATTCACTGGAGTCGGTGTTTTATGTAAAAATATATAATCTTACTTTTTTTGATTGGCTGGCAAATTAAGGAAGGTCTTCATTCATTTGTCAGCGTTCTGTTCTTGAACTTCAGAAATGGAGATTTTTTACAAGGCTTTCAGTTTAAGATGTTTCATAAGGCCAGTATGATATGAAAGACAGGATTATAAAGCAGTTAAACCACTGGGCAGCATTATGCTGTGCGGCCATAAATGGTTTGAATCCAAGGACAGGGCTTTTGTGAGAGTTTGACTATTCATAAAGTAGAAAGCAACAAATCAGCCAAGCATTTTAGTAAGTCTTCAACAAGTTATTTTCTCTGCGCTGATATGTACAGTAATCTTAATAGGTCTTCCTGGTGTAACAGACCATGAACTGAAGTTCATAATATTAACTTGTACTGTGTCATCTAAATCACCACACTCCTGCCAGAAATACACTGCAAAAATAGTTTTGCAGTAAAAAACAAAGAACGATGGTTGAGTCACGCATGGGTCACTACAGAAACATTTTAAGAGATGTTACCAAGTAATGGTTGCTGTGCAGAACACCTCGATTTAAAGTCTTTCTTTCTGCCAGAAATGTCTGTAGAAAAATAACAGGATGTAAGTTTTGCAGAAAGTTAAGGAACTGGAAAGAAGATCTACTAGAATTCATGCATATTTTATTTCTTTTAATATCTCCCTTTCTACCCCTCCAAAACAGCTTTTAGTGGATTCTCAAGTGATCCTTGAGTCTTCACTCTAGAGACAATTTTAATGTTGTTTTTCTGGTGGGATAAAGTGCATCCATATGTCTGCTTTATTCAGTGTCTCTAGTACTCTCAGCAAAATTGCACTTCTGTTGACAGAAACACTTTCTGGGCTTTCAGTTTCTTCAATTAAAACTTTAGGAAAACTGATCCAGACAGATTTTGGATCGAATTCTTATTTTGGTAACACTGCTATATAATGTGATGCAAACAGGTTTAATGTTTCAGTGGATGCCTGAAAAAAATGACATCAAAGATCCCAGTTTCTGTGTCACTTCATCACTGTTGTGTTTTAAGTCCTGCCTGGAATCAAAATGGTTTTCTCAGCACAACACAAGAGAGAAAGAATTCCTGAGCAGAACAGCTTACTCAGTTTCCCTATCTAATTAAAAAAAATACAGAAACAAAACAAAACAAACTCTCTTGGGTCTGAGCATATCAGCCTTGTTGAAAAGCTGGACTGGCAACAGGAGCACAGCTTTGTGCTATTACTGCTGCATCTAGCTTAGGTCTCCTTGTGTGATGCAAGGTGCCAACAGGACTTCTCTCATTTTAAGCATGTGAAAGTTAGGTGTTTATGTCTCAGCCCATCTGTTGGCACTGGAAAAAAATGGGCTGTCCAAGACATGTTCAAATCATTCTCCCTCTCTGACATCTCTTTTAGTACTGGATGATAATACCCATCTCAGTGTATTGACTGCACAGGGAGACCAAGTGACCAGTTCAGTCTGGATGTCTGATTCCCAGTAGCTAAAGATGAGTTAGATTTTGTCTATATTACCATTTTATTTATCCTCAGTAAGCCAGTGAAGCTTCAAAAATCATTAATCCATCAGCTTCAGGGATTTTTTGTTTCAATTTTACTTTTTTCCTTTCCTGTATCTACAGCATTAGTTCCCTGACAATTCAAAATGACATAGAATCACAGAATGGTTTGGGATGGAAGGGACCTTAAAGATCATCCAATGCCAACACCCTGCCATGGGCAGGGTTGCCACCCACTAGATCAGGCATCGGAGTCCGCTGATGTCATCTGCCTCCATGACCTGTTTGGAGTTTGTAACCTCAGATTCCTATTAGCAAATGGAAAGATCAGAAGGAGAGGAAGTGGGTACAAAACCAAACAGATAAAAAGTAGAATAAAAATAACTTCATTCAGTGCTTTTTCTCTATCATTCTCCTGAATTATAAATGTGAATTTTTTATTCGGGATTAGGCAGAGCTACAATGCTGTTTTACTTTGGAAAAAGAGAGTATGAGGAGAAGCAAACTGACTGATGGGAATTGTACTAACAATCTGACATCTCTACTTTTACACAATTGAATATATGAGACTGGAAATTGATTGCCTTAAGTAAAACCAGAGATTGTATGCATATGTGTATTGTAAAGCTCCTATTGTATGGAATCCCCAAGACTTCTCTGAGACTCATCATAACATTTTAAAAAATCTTTCTGTACCAGTACAACAATTTTCTTTTTGTTAAAGTATAGCATGCTGTGGTTGAAACCTAGTAATGTGAAAATGTTACTGCAAAAATATTCATGTGCAAATCAGTTTATGAAGCAGAGTAGCAGATTATCTGTGAAATGTGATTTTTCTCATTTTGTGTAGGTATGTGCAGGATTAGAATATCCAAACAGAGTAAATTTAGCATTTGCAAGGTTCACAATGCAACTTCATAAACATGCTGTTTTTACAAATTGCTTTTAAATGATGGTTTCAAACGCAGAGGCTGGTGAATGATCTACTCAGCACCTCAGTAGGAACTTACTAGACAGCCCAGGAGGTGCATACTTAAACTGATTTCATTATGTGGAGGGAAGGACAGCATTATTCTAATTGACCTTCAGCACATAAAATCTAAGTCGTTTTTTGACCATCTAATATGGTTACAGGGAAAGAGAACAAGATTTTATTTTACAAGTGTATTTACTTTGCTAGATGCTCAGCTTTCTGGTGAGGGAATAGAAGCCTTAATATCAAAATAGAGCTATATCAGTCTTTTGATAGGCTTTTATCACTTTTTAGATGTTCATTCTTGCAGATAAAAGTCATTCATACTACTGAGAGATGAGAGAAGTTCCACTGATTTTCAGCACGTCCCTTCTGCTTCTCACCAGCAGTGGGCACAGCTCTGCTCCAGTGGTCCCTGTTAGGATGACTGTTTTCAAAGCCCAACACCAACCACACCATCACAGTATGTGACATCATGTTCTTAAGAAGCTTGCTACACATTCCACTGATGCTCAGTGTCTTCATATGAAAATAAGTTGTATAATATGAATATTTTGTATCAAGACAGTTATCTTTCACATTTTTGTTTGAAGGAGTACATGGCATTATAATGGATGAAGACAATTTCTGAATAAGGATACCATTTACAGTTCAAACTTAGATTGCTTTTAAGATGAAGA
>JAOWBP010000001.1:11251167-11274816 GCA_028571105.1 Tragopan temminckii
AATCAAGTCAAGAAAAAGGAGCCTGTTCTAAATGGAGAATGTAAAAAAAAACAACAAACAACAAAAAAACAACACCAGTGTGCTTGTGATCTGCCAGATTCAGGGCTAGGACTGGCCATAACTGCACAGTACAGTGCCGTGGAGTACATTTGTGGTCCTATTGTCCAGCTGCTTAGCAGATCACTGACAACCAAAGCTATCTCTCCCCAATCCCTGTTGAAATTCCAGTCAATTATAGACTATACATCAATCTAATTATATTTTAGATTCAGTGCAAATCACTCAGTATTAAAAGAAGTCTTTCTGTTTGTAAGATGGATTTCTGCTAATTTTGCTCTAGCAGCAACATGTCTGCAAGCAACTTTGGTGTGATCTCCTAGCAGTAGGGGCAGGGTGTTGGAGTGGGCAGAAGTATAAGTTTGGAGATTCTCATCAGTGAGATCCAAAGACTTGTTACACACAGGCTATGTGCTCTCCTCACTCTCATTCACAAAAAATAAAAAGTAATAATAAAAGAAAAATGTTGTATTTTCTGCTGCTTTTCTCCTGAAAGATAAGTCAATAGCAAACAGGAACCATCTTCTGTAACCTCTAGTCTATGCAAGCTTTGTAAACCTCATGAGCTTCACTGCTGCGGTTTCCATTTATCTGTCATACCTAATTTTGAGGTATTTCAGTGGCCCTGACTATTCACAAATGTCTCTCTTCTCTCTGGGGATATCACATTCCGCACATGAAGACCTTACCATTCTTGCACCAACCAGAACTTGGAGTCATTAGTTGAGGGTAGGGATGAACTTTAATTTTGTTTGCATATCGGAAGTTGTGGCCTGTAGAGAGAGGAAACTCATTGATCTGAGCTCCGTAAGTGCCTGGTGTACATGTTTTTGAGATGCAGGAAGCCAACTGATTTCTGATCTCAGTAGGTCAGCAATCCATGGGGAGTGTATGTCATGAACAGTGGTCTTTCTTTTTAGATTAGCGGTGCTTTGAGCAATGAACAGATACACTTTCTCATAGTCAATTATGAATTGATGACTCCAGCAAATCAGGTCTATTTAACCTTTTATATTTGCAGTCATTACCTTGGGATCACTAGCAATTTCTGCTGTAATATATGTATGAATGTAGGAATCCAAATTACAATTTAGATCCTGATAAAATGAAAGTATTTGCTAATTTAATTATACACGTCTTCTCAGCAAGATGGAATTAAAGGTGGGATTCATGTGACTGAATGTAGTCAACCTGAATACATCCTAGAATAATTACAAATCCCTACAGAACATGAAAGGAACTTGTAGCGATCAGCAAAATATATGATCATCAGTAACAGTGGGGTTTGTAAAGTAATATAAGGAGAAGGTTTTGAGTTATGTGGTACATATCTTTGTTTCTTTGAAAACAAGAACATTGCTAGCAGAAATCCTAATTGTAATTAATAAAATCATGCAATTTCAGTAGCATAATTAAAAACAAAGTTGCAGTTATCGAATTAATACTATTTCAGGAAAGCAATTAAAGCAGAAAATTACTGTTTTGTTATACCAAACTATAGTTTTAGGAAGCATTATCCCAAGTACTTGCTGGTACTCAAATGAAACACATAGTGGTTAAATTTAGTGACTTTCAGAAAATTCTGACATGATGATATATTAAAGGAACCATTAGAAGCTGTAAGCATGGATGTTGTAAACTACAAAATTCTGTTGTATTATCATGAATATAAAAATTGCTGGTGCCATCTACTGGAGAGAAAATGGAGAGAATGAAGATAGAAGCTGAGCAGTGCCCAACAGTGTTAGAAAAGAGAAGCTGAATAATTCCCATCCTTAGTACAGAACATAGATAAACATGATGAGAAGATCAGGTTGTTTCTGAGTGCTTACCAATGAAATGTCTGAAATAACTGAAAATATCTGGATGCTTTCTAGGCTCTTGTTATTCCTTATGATCTGTGTTTGTTAGGAAGAAGAGCAGGGCTGGATATGCGTAATTCAGTGGTTTTAGGAGTCATAGGATTGCTCAGGTTGGGAAAGACCTTAAAGATCAACAAGTTCAACCTTCAACCGTAACCTAACCATACTACCCTAACTCTAACAACTCACCTCTAAATCATGTTCACCATGATGAGCAATACATCCAAATGGTTTTAAACACATCCAGGGATGGTGACTCAACCAGCTCCCTGGGGAGCCTATTTCAGTGCTTAACAACCCTTTCTGTAAAGAAGGTTTTCCTGATATCCAACCTAAAACTCCCCTGCTGCAACTTGAGGCCATTTCCCCTCATCCTGTTACCAGTGAGAAGAGACCAACCCCGCTCTCGCTGCAATCACCCTTCAGGTATTTGAAGAGAGCAGTAAGGTCTCCCCTTACCCTCCTCTTCCCCAGACTGAACAGCCCCAGTTCCTTCAGTCTCTCCTCATAGGGCATAGTCTCCAAGTCCTTCACAAGCCTTGTTGCCATTCTCTGGACCTGCTCCAGCACCTCAATGTCCTTTCTGTACTGAGGTGCCCAGGACTGAACACAGTACTTGAGGTGAGGTCACACCAATGCCGAATACAGGGGCAGGATGACTTCCCTAGTCCTGCTCACCACACCATTCCTGATACAAGCCAGGATGCCATTGGCCTTCTTGGCCACCTGAGCACACTGCTGGCTCGTATTCAGCCGACTGTCCATCAGTACACCAAGGTCCCTTTTCATCAGGCAGCTTTCCAGCTACTCCTCCCCAAGCCTGTGGAGTTGCCTGGGGCTGGAGTTTGTCTCAACAACTTTATCCTCTTTTTCTTTAGCTTTGAAGTCTTAAATGGATCAGTTTCACAGCTTGAACAAGCAAGTTTTGCTCAATTAATGTTGGGGTTGAAGTCCCCATGCTCACGTTAGACTGGGGAATGCTCTTTTTTTCACTTCCTAGGAAGTGAAAAGCTTCTAAGAAGGCAGGTAAACGTTGGAGTAGTTTGAACCGAGACAACACCACAACACATCAGAATGTCTAGAATAGAAATAAAAATTCCAGTTTTTAAGAAGAAAATCACAAGAACAAAATCTCTCACCTTGAGAAAGCATTGTTGGAATTTAGGAAATTGAACTGCTTGGGTTATTCTAGTGTTCATTATGTTCTGGATTGCGCCTGTTATTGGGTTGGGTTTTTTGGTTTTCTTTGTTTGTTTGTTTGTTTGTTTCTTAGTTGAGTGGTTGAGTTTCTTTTTGTTTAAGACTACACCTTGGTTTCACTGAGGTCAACAGCAAAAATCTTGATTACTTCCGCCTAGGTAGGATTTCACCCACAGGTTACTTGGAAACATGAAACTTGCTCCCAGGCCCATCTCCTGGGAAGAACTGTGCTCCAGTATGTAAGGTTTCATTTCCTTACAGTGCAAGCTTGTAAACTTTCAGATAATTTTATTAATATGACTATGGCTTAATTTAAGGTTCAAGGCTGAGGAGGTGGCCACTTTGTTAGAAGCCAGTTTGAAATAAAAATTCCGAAGTCCTATTTTGTTTCTTTATCCTTCTACTGCTTTGCCTGTGTTCTCTGGATGCCAGGCTTGGGAAGTGTCTGAAATTCTTCTTCTCTCTAAAATGAATGGTGTGAGATCACTGTGGACTACTAAGGCATCCCCTCCTCCCCTGGAATCTCTTCCTGCTTAGAGATTGCCGTCTTCTTTCTCTGCATTGGAGGAGGGAGTGAAATCCTCCACTGTGCTGTGGGTACCAAACCAAGGTCTGGTTCTTGCATGGTCTCCTGGGGAGTGAACAAGAAGTGTCCCAGCATTGAGGTGGAGGCAGAAACACAGGCACAGAAGCCAGGTACATTCAGACACCAATGGACGTAGAACAAAACCTTCCCAATCATCTTCTAATGCATGTAGTGTGGAGTTCATCCCCTCCTTCTGCATGGCCTGAAGTACCAGCCAGATGGGTTTGTCCACGTTTGTTTGCTGTGATACCACCAGATGTATCACTGGAAAGGGATTTAGGCAGGATGGTTCCTGCCTATCAGGAGAGAAGAATGTGGGGAAGGAAAGCAGTTACAGACAGAAAAGTCTTAAATTACTGGAACAACTTTTTTTCCAGAGGGGAAAAGAAAAACATGGAATGTAGGATTTCTGTTAATCACCATGGATGATTTTTTATTTCACTGCTTCATTTACTGCAGAAATTGAAGGTACTCAGTAAATCAGACGTAAAGGTACAAAGAGGAAGGAATGTCTTGCATTTAATGCAGGTCAAATATTATTCTGAATGACTGAACTAGAGTAATGTCTGTGCCATTGAACTCCTCTATTGTGTTAACCAACTAGTTTAAATCTGACTTCTCATGGAAGGGATATCTGGGATCTCAGGGGTGTACTGAGCACTCAGAGTTGGCAGAGCCGAGCCCTTCTAGGTTTTGGGCATACAAAGCCCAAACAATGTGAAGAGATCTCAGCAAGGAGAGCTATTTGATATTTTTAACTGAGCTCTAAAATATGTGAATATGTGCTATTTTAAACTCTTATCTGCCTCATCTGGAAAGTGAGGATAACGTGATTTTCTTCCTATAAGTTGTGTTGTGAAAATAAACTAGTATTTATGATGTTGTTAGAAGCCTTATCAAGGAACATTAGGAACATTCCCTGGGAAAAGTAATCATTCTGTCTGCAGTGCATATTTGAATGGAGTGCACTAAACTAAAGCATATGGTCACATAGTCCACGCACTGAGGAAAAAGCCAGATTTTATCTCTCTGTTCATTGAGCATTGCCAGCTATCTTTTGTATTCAAATGGGCAAAGGTTCTTGCAGAAGAGTTCGTGTTTGGTTGTACAGTGAAGAATGTCATCATAGTGCATACAAGCAGAAGGGGAACAATTATAGCATTCTATAAGTTTTTGAGTATGTATATGAAGATCTAGCTGAATTTTCTGTCAAGTTCAGTTTTAATGGATTCTGCTCTGTTGCTGAGAGAGAGCCAGCCCCACATACTTTAGTTTGCACAAAGTCTGTGTTCCAGTTCTTTTCCGAACATTATTTGTTACACGGATGATGCAAGAGCGAAACAGTAGACATCAATGTATATAGATGGTGAAGCTGTGCCTTAAAAAGACTCAAGGCAAACATAGAACAAAAATTAATTCTTATTTTGAATATGTTTTTGCTATTCAGGTGATTTATGATCAGAGATCATTTGAGTCTGTGCCAGCAGTACAAGTCACTGCAAAGATGACTTGCAACTGTGAAATTCATCAGCCTATCCAAGCTCTATGCTGTTTAAAGTATTGCTAAATATATTCTTACTTGTGTGTAAAACCTGAATAGCAGCATTGTATTATCATCCTGTTACTTTTCAAGGTTTTTGACAGACATTAACTCCCATTTAGGACTTCAGTAGTGCAGATAAAACTAATGAATTTATCTTGCTATTGTTTATGCTTTATTTTTAGTATACACGGCAACAAAAGCTTTTGTGTGCTGTATGTTTTTGTTGTTATTGTTCAGGTTTTTTTAGTATTTGATTAATTCACCATCACTGTTGCAAAGCTGTCATATTGTAAAGGCACAGTGCTACAGCACTCATCTGTGTGTATGTGCAAGAAAGAGCTTCTCATAGAATCGCAGAATGGCCTGGGTTGAAAAGGACATCACCTGCCATGTGCAGGGTCACCAACCACCAGACCAGGCTGCCCAGAGCCACATCCAGCCTGGCCTTGAACACCTCCAGTGATGGGGCATCCACAACCTCCTTGGGCAACCTGTTCCAGGGTGTCACCACCCTTGTGAAAAACTTCCTTCTAATATCTAACCTAAACCTCCCCTGGGATTTCTAAGGAAAGATTTCTTTGATTACTTTTTTTTTTTTCTTCACATTTTTAATTTTTTAGTAGTTTAGAATTTAACCACTCCTTGTCGGTTTGCAGAAAAGCCTCAAACAAACATCAGTGCTTTGTTTTCATAATGATGCCACACAGGTAGAACTTGTTGAAAGTATTTTGCCAACAGGAATACTAATCAAGGATATTGCAGTAATGTAAATGGATTTGTATCACTTTTACATCTAAGATATAACTTCATTTTATTGTAACAACAGTAGAAGTTCTGTATCAGATTCAGCCCGAGTAAATGGCAGTATTGTCAGTTGATCTCCCTTCTCCTGCCAACAGTGTCCATGCTGACTGTGTTTGACTGCCCTTCTCAATAGTAGGCATTTGTCTGAAGCGTGAGAAGTTCCTGGAGACTGATATGTCTATGTTATTATAGTAGTTATTCATATTTAAAAATCAATAACTGAATTAGCAGCAGACAAAGTCAATGCAAGTGCTTTTTAAATGTACCTTTCTCAGATTATTTTTCTTTTGGTCAAATTTGGGTGAACTAATTTAAAAACAAGCCTAGGCTTGATGTTTCAGTTTAGTGTATTCAATATTTATTTTTACTCTGCTTATGAGTTTCAGATCCCATCAGGGGATAAAACTCAAACATTTCTGGATTTCTGATTTTTGGAGTCTTCCGTGTAATAAGGTTGCTAGTTTTTTTTGCTAAGCAATTTTTCTTTCTCAATCAATAGAAATCATTTGTGTTGGTTGGTCAGAGGAGGGAGATCAAACAAAGCTTTAAAATCTTGTCGTGTTTTTGGTTTAGAACAAAGGCATTTTAGACCATACGGTAAGCAAAGCCTTACTAGGTGAGCTGCTCACTGCAAAGATGACTTTGCTGTGCCTTGGCTCCTGTAGTATTTTCTAACAGAAAGGTGACAGTGCCATGAGAAGATTTGTTCTGTTTGGTGGTAATTAGCATCGCTGGGAGAGGTGAAGCAAAAAGCATTTCTTTGAACTGATTGTTTTTTTCCTTTCTTAGGTAGGTGATGGCATTAAATAAGGTCTGAGGCAGCCTCAGGGTTGAATGGGTGATAGATTTGTGTGATTTCCTAGATAATTAGAGACTTTTAGCAACTTTCATCAGCATTGATTCTCACTGGAAAAAAATCTTGGAGGAGGGAGAAAGAAGAGTTTGCATTACACTTGAGTTAAAATCCCAAACAGATCAGAACAGAAAATGTGTTTGGTGGACCTGGTGTTTTCTGTTAAGTTTCCATAGAAGACCAGCCTGCTGCTGGGTGGTTTTGTCAGCATCCAGCATCAGTCTTGTTGATGAAATAGAATTGGCCCTGCCAGCATGGAGATGTTTCCTGGGCGATGTTGTGGGCTTAAATTAAGAAAATAGGTAAAAGATCTCTTTCGGAGGCCTCATTTAAAAAATATTATTTTAAATGCAGAGGCTGAAATTAAGTGAATTAATCTTTCCTAAGACTGGAAATTTTCTCTCTTCTCTGTCTAAAAAGCAAGGGAACTGTTCCCATAGCTGTCTGCATTATGGGAAAGATGAGGAGGTGATGCCTGTTTAGGTCTGGAAAATATTTCATTCAAATTTAATTAAAATACTGTTAGGACTAAAGAGCTGAGCAAGGCTTGTTATTGTGTGATATTCACTACCTTCTCTTTTATGAGTAGCTGTTTCTAGATTCTGCTCAGTAATAAGTCTGGGCAGCTTCCTCTTCACCAGTGAACAACCTATGTTTTGCAAGATTCTTTTTTCATTATTTTTAAAGTATGATTTAAAAATTGGTTACTGAAATTTTATTTTGGTGAAGTACAGTGCTGATAAGTAGTCTTAATTAATTACTTGTGAGCTGCAGGTGGGTGTCAGAATCATACCCACTGAGGAGAGTGGGGCTCAGACCTAGCCCTGGGGATGGGACATTGGCAGTGGTGGGTTCTGTGGCCTTTCTGGGCAGGCACTGATGGCCCTATGAGCTGTACTGGGGGGGGGGGGGGGGTGCCTGGGGATGGGCAGGAGCACTGGGGTCTGTGAGTGCACTCAGGTGCTGACATTGGTAAAGGGACATTGTTTTGGCCAGTGCTTCCAAAAATTGATGGGAAGTAATAATGCTCAGTTATTAGAAACACTGCATTATGTATGCCTGGAAGTCCATTTATTTACAGTTAAAATAGAACCCATTATATTATTCAGTGAGCGCTGGGATGAATGAAAGAAAGTGAACTGGTTGCTTTTTATTTGCAGAAAACACAAAATATACAGGAAAAAGCAAGCCATTAACTGTCCCAGTGCTTACAAACTGTGCGTCACCAAGCTTTTGATGAGTTTTAGATACTGAGACCTACTCTGTTCTGTATCATTTTACCTGTTATGGAAATTACTGACAGTAAACATGCCTGCTAGCTTATGAGTAAGCTGTGCTGTGGCTGGCTCTTTTATCTGAAGTAATTACAGATTCTCATAATGTTATATAGTAATGTGTCAGAGAAGAGAGGCTTTAGATGGTATGTGGATGAGACATCTTGGTAGATCTGTGACTGAAGTCCCTTCAGTAGCTCTGGCAGCAACTGCACTGTAGTTAGACTGGAAGGTTTTTTGCCAACTGAGTAACAGAGAATGCAGCTGTGCTGAATTTAGAGTCTTTCCCAGACCCCAGCACAGAGAGGACTGTGGGGATGGAGAGCACAGCAAATTACCAAAGCATCACGGTCTGCCAGGTCAGACCCTTCACCTGAAGAAGGAGCCCTTAGGGAAATAATAAGTCTTGAGATCTCATCTCACTTGGGATTCAGGCTGTAGCTTGGATTTGGCAGATGTCCTCTTGTTCAGGTGTGAATGTTTAAATACGCAAGGCTTGACTGAAATTTTTTCATAATTCCTGTTAGTCTCTTACACTACATATGTCTCATTGCTATCATTTGAGCTCTTATATTTGAGCATATATGTATATATGTAAAATCCCTGTTGTTTATTTTCCTTAAGATGGATTTGCTTAAGCAGAATATAGTCTTGTCCAGTGTTTATTACACATCACATCCGAGACACTCTACACTCCCTCCTGATGTCGTGATTTGAAGAGTTAATCCTCCTTCCCCATGGGAGAAGAGGGAGCAATTAGGAAAAGCTACTTGATTGAGCTAAGGAAACTTATTTAAGGAAATTTATTTAAAGGAATGTAGGATAATACAGAATAATTAAGAATAATAAATCAAACGAACCAAAATGGGAGGAGAGAGTGAGCCTGAGTCCTTATCATCAGGCACCCATGGCTGGTCTCCTGGAGGAGCAGAGAGCTTTGGCTCTTCACGCAAAAATGGAAATCAGCTGGGGAGTAATAAAGACATCTGGGAGTTGTAGTCTGTCTCTTCTTAGCGTATCTTCCTCTTGGAAAGCCAGAATCCATGTGAGAATAACTGAGACTGCCAGAAGTGCAGCTTCGCAGTACCAAACAACTTGATGCATGATGTCCTGATATGGAATACTGATAAAACCAGGACACCTGAGTAACAGGAAAACAAACTAGTAGCAACTGAAATCATATCTGAGCATAGAGTTGGCTTCCATCACAGGGCTACAAGGTAAAAAGTCAGCCAGAGGAATTTGATCTGTGATATCGAGTTCTGTGCTCTGGGAGCACAGGGGTTCCACTGCACTTAAATGAAAGTCTCCTTTGTGCCTCTCAGATTGTCTAAAAAAAAAACCAAATAACAACACGTCTATAACGCAAAATGTAAAACAAAAGTAGTTAATCATAGAATGACTTAAGTCAGAAGAGATCTTAAAGATCATCCAGTTCCAACTCCCTGCAGGGGGCAGGGCTGCCACTCACCACGATGGGGCCCTGTGCTGCCTGTCCAACCCGACCTTCAACACCTCCAGGGATGGGGCATCCACAGCTTCTCTGTGCAACCTTTTTCAGCACCTCACTGCCCTCTGAGTAAAGAATTTCCTCCTAACATAAATCTCCCCTCTTTTAGTTTAAAGCTAAACCCATTGTCCTAACGCTATTAGGCCATGTCAAAAGTTTGTCTCCCTTCTGTTTATAAAGTCCCCTCAAGTACTGGAGGGCTGCAATGAGGTCTCCCTGGAGCCTTCTTTTCTTAACGTTAAACAAACACCAATCCCAAGATGGACCACTGGGGGACACCACTCATGTCTGGCCTCCACCTGGACGTATGGCTCTGCCATGCCTATACAAATGGACAGCCTTACATGGGACCCCTACCTGCATAGCTGTATGCCCAAATAACCTCTTATTTTGATGCAGTTGCCCCAAACAGCCTCTATTCTCGGAGCTCTCAGAGCTAGGACTCTTATCCTAGGACATTTTTTCTTTACTTTGGAAGGAATCATGTCAGATATTAAAAAGCTGTGATTAGATGCTGGGTTGGGCAGAAGGTTACTTCCATTTGCCTGCTCTGCCTAGTGCCCTCCTTTTTCAAAGGCTTCTGGCCCATACAGAGTCCTTCAAGACAGGGATGTTTTGCAGCAGTGAGACCTCAGTCTCTGTTATTACTTAGAGCAGACCTATGCAAATCTACGTAGCATGGCCATTGTGGGAGCTACAAGCAGTGTTTTTTTCCATAGGAATGTGCATCATAGGTGGGATCACCTGCTTTTACAACTCAAGCCTTTGGTGCTGACAATGCGATGAGTATTTCCAGCATGGTAGTGGATGGATCTTAATTTGTGCACATAAACATCTTCTGTCAGCCTTCATTGTTGTGACATACAGCAATTCTTGGGAAAGAGATACAGAGATACATTATTTGTTACCGGTTGAGGTAATACTATACGTTACTGTGATTTTCTTTTTATAAGCTGGTACATATAGTTGCATCATTCCTCTTGTTTTTTATTTTTTTATTTTTTGGAACGGGAAATGTGATGCATACAGGATGCCTTTAAAAAGTTAACATGTAGCTACATTGCTAAATATTAATGTGATGCTCTTTCATCTTACAAGGTTCTTCTCTTGCAGAGCACACTGACAAAGCATTGGTGGTGCTCCAGAAAACCTTATTTGAATGCTCTGTGGTTTGGCCACCGCATGCACGTGTTAGTGGGTGGCAGGCTTGAATATTTTTTAAGTGTCTGTTCACAAAGTGTGTTTGTTAAGAAATAACACTGTTACCACTGGATGCTATAGGTAGTAATTTACATCAGTTAAAAGGGATGTGAACTGAGGGTCAGGAATCCTCTCAGCTGCAAACTGATTTGAAGTGCAGAATATGCTAGATGAAAATCATGTTACTTTCCCACCCTTATTTCCGTATTCCTTCTTGGCTTCTGTTGGAGACAGCGTCTGGGATGAGGTGGATCTTTGTAAGAATGCCTGCTGTAAGCCAGAGCACTTTTGTATAATTATCTTCACTATTCAGGGTAGAGGTATATGATAAGCAAAATGATGGTCCCAATTCGGAATAAATTAAAGCTTTCAATAAAATTATCTCACAGTGAAGCAAGCATTATTTCCTATGACATTTATATAATATAGCTTTTAGGGAAGCTTAGAAAGTTTCAAGTAGTACAGCAGGAGGAGACCTTTTGGCCTCAGAGCCATTGGAGAGGTAATTACAGCAGTTGAACTGTGGAGGTTCTTTTCACTGCAGCTTGATGCACGTAGTGTATGTTTTGCTTAATAATTGTATAAAAACTATAATCTTAAGTTTCATGCTGCTCTTTGGTTCACTGAGATTTACAGTTTAAAAGGAGTAATTCAATGTGCTTCATGGTTAGAGTGATGTAATGGAGGGAAAGCTAGTGGAGAGGAAGATGCATCAGAACTCAATCACTGCCATTAGGAAAATGTTGATAAAGACTCTCTTCATGCTTTATAAACACTCAATGGATCAGTTCCAAAAGCTTCTCAGTTAATATTTTTGACTAATAATTTAGATTAGTCATCCAAAGCCTAGCTCTTGCTGTTTACAGAACTCAATTCAATGTTGGCAGCGCTGGTTTCAAATGGATTGAGAAGTGGTGGGGGAGCAGATGGAAGAGCAAAGATGTAGATATGTCAAACGTTCTTGTGTGTGTGGCTGAGTAGCCCTATGGGGTTGCTTTTGTCAGGAGAGGAGCTATGCAATATTGGAGCTGTTGGCACAGGGTTGAAAGTTTCTCCACTTGTTTTCCTTAAAGGGATTACTGCCAGATGGGCAATGAGCAGACATTTGTGTCCTTACAGTTGCCTTGGTGGTCACTCTTCCCTTTGAGAAACTTGACTGAAGCTTGAGCATGCAGTCATAGAGTTGGGGCTGCCTTCCTCCTCCACAAAGGCTTCTTGGGAGATCTATCCTGGTATCCCAGCCCTTCAAAAGCAGCACCAATCAGATATGTTGAGTGTCAATTTTGAGCTACTTCCTGACCTCCAGATGCATCAAAACAAATTCAGAGGAGAAAGAAGTTCCATTTGATGTCTGTATCTGTAGACACTAGAAAATGTCTTGAGTTCACTTTTGCTCATCTTTTCACAAGCAGATCTTAGGGACAGATTCCCTGAAGTATATAAAAGGGCATATGGTTTCCTGGCTCTTGATTTTCTTACTTCTGCAATTTAGTGGGGATGGGTAATCTTTTGACTTCGACTTCTGCTACCAGTCAATGACAGAGAATGAAACAGAAGGAACAAAGCACACATCTAAGACCTATTTTCCCAAAAGATGTGTACTCAAAGATATATTTTTTTCTTCTTCAGGGAGGAAAGCCACCTATCTGAATTGAGATATTAGATGACAGCATTAATATACAAGTAGCTTTTCCTCCAGGTGGAATTTGAAGTGCTGTGAATATATACTTAAGAGTCCTACAGCTACAGACTCCCCAGACTGTTTCTCACGTTGCTTGGGAATCTGGAAGTGAGATAAAAGGAATTTCTTGACACTTACGAAAAATTGAAATAACACTTGGCTACTTCCACAAAGTGCCATCACCACTGTGAGCTGCTGTGCCGTCGTGTCTGTACCACTTGCACAGCTGATGCTGTAGAAGACTTCACTTTTGTCATTCCTGCTCCTCTCTTCCCATGACTAGAGGGAGAAGCCCTGAAAACAGGAGAAAAGCCTCTTGGGTTACAACACATTTACTAGCCTATTCTTCTGGCGCTCCACCTCCCATGTACATACAGTCTTCCCTGTATTTTATGAGGCTAAAAGATTTGTCAGCCCTAATTTAGACTTCTATCTGTGCCCATGATATACACGACTGTCTGAAAAGGTTCTTTCCTATTTTCAGTTTGGAAGTATTCATTCTTTTTGTCTCATTAACCAAAAAGGATTATGTTAACCCTTCCCAGGCTGCAAATCAGAGATGACTCTTCGTCTGCCATGTCTATACATTAAGAAAAACCCTCCAACCCAAGGTTTTGGCATCTCTGTAATAGCAGTGAATGTAAAAGTCTGGAACATCATACAACACTGTACCCTTGATTCTGCAAGTGAGCCAACAGTTGTGCTCTCTTTATGATTTTCAATCTTTAAAAACAAGGGGGGGAGGAGGGGAAGGAAAACAAAAACAAACCATTTACCCAACAGTGAGATACAGCTGTGTCAGAATGCTGTGGATACTTTTTCACCTCCCCTCTTGCATTGCAGAGGCGTGTCTTTGAAAAAGTGATATTACAAACACTGTAATCAGATGCTCTGGCAAACCCCAGCTCTAATGCCAGAGCAGGAAATTTTGCAGAAAGCTTGAGGCTAACCAGAATCAACCGTACATGTGTGTGAGCAATTTTTTTAATGCATTTTTCTGTTAGAGTCCACAGAAAGGGATATGTGCTGAATGGCAAGTCTGAAGCGGTTCCCATTGCACACCAAGAGGGAGTATCATTTTGCAAGTGGTTTCTGGAGTGATACCAGACCTCAGAGCAAACCACATGGCTCCTAACCCACCCTTCCTGGAACTGAGCCTTGCAGTTAGCCGTGAGCTTTCAGCCTGGGAACAGAAAGCTGACTACAGCTTCTGACGGAAACTGGGGAAAAGCTGCAAACAAACCTTGATAGCAAAGATGCCAGCAGAGAAGAAGCCATGTGGCGTGGATGATAACAATGCAAGGTCATAGTGTAGGATCTTGGAGTGCCTCTTAGTAAAGGCGTGAAAAACAAACCAGGATTTCATCTATATCTGGAGGAGGTGCTGTTTCTAGAGCATCACTTGCTTTCCACAGTAAATAGTTGATTTTCTTAATTTAGGACGTTAGCTTTTCCCTGCCCAATACAAATTTCATTTGATATAAAAAATATTTATAGCTAGGCAAAGGTCTCTTCTGATAAAAATATTAAAATAAGTGTTAAAAAAAAAATAGGAGATAGAAATGTATTCTGGTGATCATCATACTCTCTACCCAAAGAGAAAATAAAATTATATGCTATTTTACTCAGATCATGATTTCTGATATTTAAAGAAATAATTGTTACACTAAGAAGCCGGGTGGAAGATGTAGCTTACTTTAGTAGGAGCTAATCTTGGAAGAATGTTAACTGAAGATAGGCAGCTCTGACGTGTGTGCGTGTCAGAAACAAACTATAGCTCCTGGGGAAAACTAGCTGGGAATCATAAGCTCATTTGCAAGTATGCTTAGTGAATTGGTGTTCACTTTAATCCTCTCCAGTAGTTTCTCTACTGAATCATATTACCTTACTGGCAGAAATCAAGATCCCAAATTTAATCCATTTTTAAGAGATTCACCTACTTGATTGTCAAATGATCCTTATCTAGACAGTATCCGAAATAACTAAATGAAAGAAGCTGAGAGCCAGGCAGCTCACTGAGAAACTGTAATATCCACTGAATCTCCGAAAATAAAATAACCACAACAAAAACAATTGTCATCTATTATGAAAAACAGTTTTGTTCATGCTTGGTAGCCACTATGGGATTTGTACAGAGAGATCAGAGAGTATTCAAGAGCCTTTTGCAGCTAATAAATATTCATCAGCTTTCTTGGGCTCTGGGTAGTATTTGCAGGGAGAAAACACACCAGAGCCAATAAAGGAACCTGCCCCAGAATGTTCTTATTCACTGTCAGACAGCCTGATGTCCTCTGTGTGTGTGTGTGTGTGTGCTAACATGGTACTAGTGAGACTTGTGGTCTCTTCAAGTTGCAGGACTCATCTGAGCAGATGATAAATGGGATGTCTCCAACTAGAAAGGTTGCTGCTATATATCTTCACGTAGCTCTCCAGAGCCGGATAAAGTATGAGAAGGAAGCAGCAGCAGTAATATTCATACCTTTTGCTGAGAAGGCTGGCTCGAAGCACTGATTAGTATGAGAGCAGGATTTTCAGCATGCTCCTTCCTTTGTTGGGGAGATATAAGTTATCAAATTCATCTCTCAGTTCATAGTGACTCAAGATAGATACCTCCATGAAACAGTGTTGCTTTCACGAACTTTATAGCTAAGACTACAAACCTGACTTACTCTCCTGTTGGTGTGAGAGCAGGAATGGGAATAAGTCTAGTATCTTTGTACGTCTTGGTCCTATTGCTTCATTTAATGCACTTCGTTCTTATGATCATGAAAATGATCACTTTACGCCTATGTTTAGGCTATTTAGAGAAGAGGATCTGATTAAAAGGGTCGTAGATCCCATTGGAAGCCCTGCTGGCAGCGTTACCCACTTGGATTTATAGCTGATGCATACTTTCTGATTGGTCCTAAAGTAAAGGATCGATTATTATAATTATTTCTTGAGCTGGAAGCCTTGGATGAGGCTCAGAACAATACTTACTATTTGGAAAAATCCTAACGGCCATGCCTACACATTTCCTTAGTAAATTTTATAAATATTTATTTTTCCTTTCAAGAGCAGTCATTAAAATTGTAATTGCTCTTACAAATTAGAAGTGTTAAAATCGTATTTCCAGTAATGTGATCTGCTTGTTAGAAAGCCATGGTGTTCTGAAAACAGTAGTATGTGCATTTACCAAAAATTTATAATGGTCACCTGGTCGGTGCCCAGTTTGAGCACGTCTTCTTCAGTGTGCGGAGTAAATAAGAATTCTTAACTTAGAGCAGTCCATGTTTAATTATGTTTCACATACAGAAGTTCGTGATGCCAAGAAAATCCTCTTGTGATAACTCTCCATATATCATTTTACTAAAGAGTTGGAAAATTCTTTTGTGAAATTAACCGTTATTTTTCTTTGATCTAGCGCGGTATGTTTGCTTGGTAAACCTAGAGAATATTTCCTGGTTCATAAATGTAATTTTTTTTTTAACGGAAGACGTCACTGTAATAGATTGGGCACACTGTTCCTGTGATCTATGAGAAGAGATGTTAAGTAAAGAAACACCAATGAGAGATAATTCCTCTGTGATTTAGGAAAGCAAAATGGAGTCCTCATTGTAAAAGTTATATCAGTCAAATAAACTCCAGGGTTGCTTGATACCAGCAGAGGAATAGATAATTATGGCTGTGATTGAAAGCTGCCATTCATTTTAATTGATCTACAAGCACTATTAAAAGGCATAAAATGAAAAACAAACAAAAAACCCAACACAATAACTTTAAAATATATGTAGTTTACAGCTGTGGCAGGGTAGGAATCTTAGCCTGTTATTTTGTGAAGCTACAACTGCTGACAAAGATTTCCAAGCAGAAAGTATGTAATACTGTGGACTTGCCAATATTTTTTACATGAGAAAAACTATGTTTTTCCCCAGGATCTCAAAGGTTTTCTCAAAATTCGGCACTTTTGTGCAAAAATCTTAATGGCATTAGTAGCTCATTTTCATTCATTTTCCCTGGGGAAATGACACTTTTGCAGTCGCTCACTCTCTGAATGCAAGTAGTGAGATGTGAATGATAATTTCAATATCAGTTGTACAACTTCTGCCAGGTTTTACAAAAAAAATGAGTTTCCTATAATTATGGCACTGCAGGGTTTGAGAAAAGGAGGAGTAAAATGCAGAGCTCTGTTTTGAATGCAGTGATATTAGACATTGTGGAACTGATTTGGGAAAGAATTGATGTAAATGTTTTGTGCTCGACTATTGCATTTACTGATCTTTGTCTTGTTCTGGCCTCTCTAAATAAAAGAGTAGCTAATTCAGATAGAAATGTAAAAGAACTCTCTTTAGCTTCTTCACTTTTCATTCTGTATCTTTTCTGGTTCCAGAAAAATTCACACTGTTTTTCTTTCCCCTGGTTACTCCTAATGTCTGTAGATTTTTCTAGGAGAAAAATAAAAGTTTTTTTTTTTTTTTAAATACTTCTTTGACTTACAGCTCAAGAATAAATGAAAACCAAGAAAGACCTTTTTACCTTTAATTTGTCATGAAGAGTTCACAGCATCTGTGGAGTCTTGATCCATTTTATGGGCAGGTTCACTCCACCACATGCACATGACCCCGCACCATGGACTGCTCCAGCCTCCCTGTTCCTTTATCCCTTCTGACAGGGAAAAATTCACAGGCAAATCCCACCCCAGGACCATTTCTGGATTTCTCAGCTCTGATGTATTCTATGAGTGCTGTCCTATGCGTTGACCTTGTTTATCATAAGATCTTTTTTTGTTTTAAATGTCTTTTTTAGTAGTTAATAAATGTATGAGACATTTCTCTCAACTGCTACCATATTCATATCTGCATCCCCCTTAATTGCGATGCATGCAGAAATATCTCTAATAGAATGAGCACCACATTTTTCGGTGTCACTGCAGTCTCATCCATCAAGAACTTTATCCACGATCTAATTGTATTAACCTTGAATGATTTTACTAGTTCAGCAAAATACAAAAGAAAAAGCCTCTACCATGTCTGTCTCTCTTCTTTAAATATAGAAATGGCTCAAATATATAGGCAAATAAACACAAGCAAGCCATTCATATATTGCTACCCTAGATTCATTTTACTGGATTTCAGAAATTGATTTCATTGATTTCTGTTTCATTAGACTGAGATTTACAGTGGGCAACAATTAAAAAAAAAAATAAAAAAATCATGCTGTTCTGGGAGTGCTATTACTTCAGCCCAGAATATATTTTCAGAATCCATCATGTAACTCTTGCTAATCATATTAAAGATATTAAAACTTGTCCTGAGTATGTTTCCTTGGTAATATACAAGGCTGATGAGTCCACATAGAAAGCAGTACAGCATCCACCAGCTTCTGTTTCCCATTGAGTGTGTTTTTCAGGATAGAATCAATGACTCTTCCAGCTCCAGTATCATCTGTCTACTTCAAATCTGCACGAAATTTGAAAAAAGGTCATGAAACCTGCTGGGCATAAGATGAGTCATTGACTCTTCCTTGCATAAAAGACAGAAATATATTATCTAGGGCAGAGTTTTGGAGGAAAGAATCAAAATTTCATAAAAAAAATTCTCAGGAGTGGTGGTAGCATCTGTCTTACGATTGCAGAACTAAGATACTGTGTGACTAAGGTCAGGTAAGTCTGCTTTTGAATTAACTTCCTTTCTAGGAGTATAGGCCTAAAATTATGGCCTATGTTCAAAGACTTGGTTTCTTGATTTTACACATTTGTGATGTAATCATGCCAGCAAAAATGTGAACACAGAAAGTCCCTACCTTTACTGAATGTAAGCAGTAAATATTTTCTTCCCCTGTTCCAACCAAAACAAGTTAGTTCACCTGTGATTTGTAAATCTCTGAAGAACAGCACAATAATTGTACCACGCAAACAGTACAGAAAGTGTCATAGCATGCAGAAAGTAGTAAGTGACAAAATCCCAATGAATGTGTATAGACATACCCACACTTATGTCACAGCTCAGGACCACTGAACTGCTGCATTTTAGCAGGAAAATGTCTTGTGATCTCTGGTGTGCTAAGTGCAGACGACAGAAAAAATCAGGAATGTTTTAAGCGCTCAAATCTTGTACAGAGACGCTTTCAGTCATCTGTAATAGTAGTTTTCTATATTTATTCCAGACACTGTGAGCACTTACAGTGTTTTTCTTTGCAACTTACCCCCTAGGTATGTTCTACTTTTGGTTTTGCTAAAGAAGATGGGTTTTACTCAAAATGTTTTTCATGTATTATTTGCAGCTGGTGTTAACAAAGTAATACCTGGAATTGCCATTTGAATAAGGCTTTGAACTTAATAAATAATTTAATTAAAAATGAAGAGTTATCTAGGCATCACATTTGTTTAGTAATTTGTCTGCATAGTGCCACTGTATATGGATTTCTTTTCTGTGATACAGTTGATTAATCTGTTCTGACAGCTACTTAATTTTACGAGCTAAGATTTAGGGCTGATAATCCATTAGAAAGTGTTTCTTGTGAGGTGCTTGCCTCAGGCTAGTTCCTCACTTAAATAAAGAGTCCTCTAACATGCAGTGCAACATCTACGTACATGTACCTGGGTGTGTTTGAAATACGAGGTCTGTCTTTGATACTGATCTGAGAATGACATAGAATTAACACTGAAAACCAGCATGTCTAAATGCTAATGTGGTATTCTTGTTTTCCTCTTTCTGAAAGAGGAATTTGTTAGTCCTTGTTCTTTCCTGCATTTATCTTTTCTTTTTTTGTCATAAATATGCTATTGTTTTAGTGTATGAGTTAAAAATATGCCAAGTATTTGTAATATGCTGTGATTCTGAAAATGTACTTTGTTTATGCTGTTCTGGCTAGACAAAGAGATGAGTAATCCAGGCAGGGCAGCTGAAAGAAAGAGGACCCAGCAACCTTTATTCTCAGCATCTTTGTCCTGAGTAGGGGAATTACCTCTTGCATCCAGCCAGGGCTCCCCAAGGTTCTCTGTGCAGGTGCAAACTCAGAACTTCTGGGTAGGAAGAATACCTCCATGTGCCAGGGACAGATGAAATTGTTCTTATTATGATGCTGTTCTGATCTTGCTCTGATACATTTTTAATATCATTCTCATGCCAGAAAGAGCTTGAAGTGCGTTCACCTCATTCTAGGAAAGAAAGTCTTAAACGGTAGACTTCTTTGTTTTTCAATATCTCTATTAAGTTGCAAGGAACTTGTGAAATCTGCAAGACTACAAAAGTTTTGGTGGGTGATGAGAGAATGCTGAGTGGGGCTGAAAATTCTGTGACATCTCTGGATGCTTCACTTATTACTGGGACAAATATTTACAGAAAAAAAGAATTACTTGTGAAACATTAATTCTTTTCTATTAAAAAAAAAATCTAATCAAGATAAACATAAAAGGAAAAGATGAAAATGGGTGAAGGGAAATGTCTTCTGTTCATGACTTACCTGCTAGGACTGAAACAATAAACACTCCTTTAAAAGTATCATTGATAGACAACATCTAAGACTATTTTTAGACCCTATTTGTATTCATTTTTATTTTTTGACAGATGACAGAAACGTTTTATTTAAGTTTGCTTTCTGGTGTCTTAAAAATGGCAAAGCTATTCCTAGTTCTGTCCTGGTGACATTTAAACAAAATTGAACAAAATCTGTATATTATCATAACAGAAGTTACAAGGGAGGACAGCCGTGAGGAGAAGTGTGTTTGTGTAAAGCTGTTTGAGCAATGATATTGCTTTCCTCTTCATAGCAAAAAGCAAATATTGCATTTAAAGACACAATGACAGGAGAAAAACTGGGAACTGAAAGGGCAGATGGGGAAAATTTGTGCCAGAGGAGATTTAGATTAGACATAAGGAAAAATTTTTCCTCTCAGAGAGTGGTCAGGCACTGGAACGGCCTGCCCAGGGAGGTGGTGGAGTCACCGACCCTGGCAGTGTTCAAGAGGCGTCTGGATGAGGAGCTACGAGATGTGGTTTAGTGCTTGTGGTAGCAATGGTGATGGGAGGACAGCTGGACTAGATGATCTTGTGATTCTTGTGATCTTGTGATTCTTGTGATCTTGTGATTCATGTGATCTTTCCAACCTTGTGATTCTATGATTCTATGAAAAACAGCAAGCAATCTAAAAGATTCTGGGGGGAGAAAGGTACCAACAAGAATGTAAAAGTATAAAATGAAATAGTATGTGTGAAAGAGGACAGAAAAGGAGAAAAGTGAGTTAGAGATTAAAGGAGCAGTGGAAAAATTAGAAAAACAGATGAGGTGATGTTTAAGAAATGCTGAAATTGTGCGTTTTCTCGAAGAGATAATCTGGTGACACTAATGTCACTGAGGCTTGCAAAAATTGTTGCTTCGAGTGAGGGCGCTTCACAGTGCGAAACTTCTTGGACAACACCAGCAATTTTCATAAACCAGCAGTTTTCATAAATAAAGGCTAAAAGCAATCAGTGGGAATGCTCTGGTAAGTACTGGCTGGTGAAAATTCCTCTCAGAATGCTTTTTCTAGCTTCTGTCCTCTGGAGTTTTTGAAATATCTCCACATTGGTACTGTTCCCACAGCTTCCCTCAAACAATTATTTCACAGTTTAAGAAACTGAAGATATCTTATGAAGCCAGCTTCAGTCTTTTGCATTTACTCTACTTAGTGCACACCCATGTACTAATGTGAGGCAGCTCTTGGTGTTGGCCTTTGTCCCTTAGCCAGCCTTTTCCAAGTCTCTGTGTGAGCTGTTCAGCTGAATTGCGTCTATACACAAAACAATCTTGCCAGCTAATTTCTTTCACTTCTCACGTCACTTTGTGGTACTCTCTCTTCTTTTCTGGCCTGCCTGCAGTTTTTCCTTACTTTCCTCTATGCCATGAAGTTGAAAGGCTTGCATTTTTTGTGAATGCTGTAGTGTGTTACTGCAGAACCCATTATTTTTGCACTTATGTCTGCGTGCTCTCTACCTCCTGATCCTTAGTGGGAACTCATAGTTAAGCATAATGTTCAAGATGCCTGTGAGGACATGTGGGAGCAGAAGGTAGACGAATTAAGAGCCTAATTAGATAAACAAATCAGGGGTTTTATTTTATTTTTTTTTAACTGCAGCCCATATCGTTAATGGGGTGAAATTCCTTCCATGCCCAAAACTAGATGCAGTTTATGATGCTGAACTACGATCAGTGACAGCTGTGTCCAGCACATGCATCCAAAGTTACACATTGAAGCCCTTACTTATGAGAGAGAAGTTGGCAGGTAGTTGAAGTAACCCAGCATAAAAAAAAACAGAGTCCTGAAAAGCAAACCTCATTTGTTGATGGCTATCAAGTATTCTACTAAGAGAACAGTACAGTAACAAAACCTTAGTGTAGCTTTACAATTACTTTTATTCAGTGGGATCTTTATATCTTGTCAAAGTCCTGAACTGTACAGTGCTGCATGGCTTCTCATGGTAATTTTGGATTCAGTGCATATTTCTATCCCTCATTCCAGTTCTAGTTTTTCAGTGCTCCAATTGCAGAAACACTCACTTTTGGTGCACGTTCAGCTCCTGTCTTTCAGTGATCTAAAAAGAGTAAATTATGCCATCTATTGAATGAGGAATGCAAGTAGGTCATTCCTACGTGAGTAACCTAATTTTGGCTGTACTACACACAGACGAAAGATCCATTCCTGTTCTCAGGAGTGACTGCCATACGTGTTTAAGAAGTCATCTGAGGACAGAACAATTAGGTAGTGACAGTTCTCCAGAATACTTCAAGCTGTGGAATGCTGGAACCTGCCATAAATGTCATAAATGGCAGGAGATGGCATGATATTCAATATTGTCAATGGATTTTTCTTTAATAAATTTATCTAGTCATTTTGTGAATGTAGGTAAGCTTGAGAGTTTTTTTTAGAGGGGAAAACAGCTGAACAGCAAGATGTGTGAAGAAATACCCTCTGGACCAATGTGTCATGAAACAGCATCTTTTCATGCTACTTTGTACAGTAGGGCACTGAACTCCCTGGAGTCTTCTCCAGGCTGAACAACCCTGGCTCTCTCAGCCTGTCCTAGTAGGAGAGGTGTTCCATCCCTGGGATCATTTTTGTGGTCCTCCTCTGGATGCACTCCAGCAGGTCCGTCTTTTTCCTGTACTGAAGACTTCACATCTGGATGCAGTACTCTAGGTGTGGTCTCATCAGCGCAGAGTAGAAGGGCAGGATCCCCTCCATTGACCTGCTGGCCACACATCTTTTGATGCAGCTCAGGATATGGCTGACTTTCTGGCCTAATCTGGCTACTGTACAGAATAGTTACCTCATCTTATCCTTCCTGAATTTTTTTTCTTCTTTGGTTGTTAATGTACAGGAGAAAATAAACTGAGATCTCTCTTCAGTTTTGAACAAGCTTCCTAAAGCCTCATGTAAATTTTACAAAAGCCTGTGGCAAAATTTGACAGCTGTAGAGAAAAAAGTTGTACATTCCCCTATCACTTACAGGCTGTTCCACCTCCCTGCAATGGGAAATTCTCCAGCTATGTGATGCACAGCAGAGACAAGAGGAGATCCTGCAAAGGCTGGAGAAGTGTTGACATCAAAAAACACAAAAGAGGCAGATACTTGAAGCATTTGCTCTAACTTTTTTTCTCTGCTTCCAGACTCTAGGTAGAGTTCATTGAACACAATACAACTCCTAAATATTTTAACATTCAACATAAATGTCCCTGATGTGAAACTACTGTATGTACCATGAACAATTTGTTATCTTTGTTAATAAGACAGCCACAAGTATGCTTGTCAAAGAAATATTGTGAGGAGCTCTGCTGTTCATGGGTTGCTCACCAAATGGATATTGTGTTCTGGGAGGAATGGTTTCAGAAAGGAAACCATTCATTTCCCTGGAATCAGAAATTTTCCTATTCATAAAGAGTGACCGAGTAGTTTTAGCACATAGCTTATTTACAGAAATGGACAATGCATAGGAAACTCGAATGGAAAAGTTAATATTTGTGGTAATTAGTTAATTGGCAGCAATTGTGGTACTTTCCCATAATTTCAAGGTCTTGGTTCAGAATGATGCAGGAAGAGCCATGGGAGCCAACGTTAAATTC
>JAOWBP010000001.1:11274916-11302869 GCA_028571105.1 Tragopan temminckii
TTGTGGTACTTTCCCATAATTTCAAGGTCTTGGTTCAGAATGATGCAGGAAGAGCCATGGGAGCCAACGTTAAATTCTGAATTTCATCAAGGCTTTGACATAAGTTCAGGGGCAGTTCAGTGGGACGTGATGCTTCTGAACAGGAGAGTTTCTACCAAAGGGTGCTGTGGGTGTGGATACAGATTGTCATTTAGAAACTCAACAACCAGTTTCTGTTTTCTTGGCCCCTGGAACAAGGTGCTAGATTTAGAAGAGTTATACTAACTGGCCAACTTTGAACTGGCAGCACTTTGAGAACATATGGGCATATTTGCCAATTGAAATGAAGGTAGTTACAGACAGAGGCATTTCTGGAAATCATAAACAGGCCGTCATTTGATTCATTTAATTGATTTATTTTTTATTTCCCTTTTTTTTTCTTCCCTAAGATACTGAAAACCAATGTAATCTATTTTTTTAATTCAAACGAATGCTTTAGTATGTTTAGATGAAAGGAAGCTGCCTGGGTTTCAGTTTGGTGAAGGCATCCATACTCGTTTATCACAAAGTCAGGACTCCTCTTGCTCAAATTATTCTGATAAATCCAGGTTCTTCTGTTTAACATTGTTTCTCTCTTCTGTTAGAATTTGTTCAGTGATAATTCCTAAATTGCTCCACTTGCATTTTTATCATTAGCAATAATCCTAGGCGATGTAAAATATATACATATATATATAGCAACAACATTTATTACAGAGTTTAATTACCTAAAAAATTTTAGCAAATCTAAAATAAAAACCTGTTAAATATACTTATATGCCTGAATATATGTAACGGTATTTTAAATCCTTAGCCAGAGCACTGATTTATCTTCCACAGTAGAGTATTTAACAGCAATTGTTTGATGTAATTGTAGATTTTCCGGTATTTATTCATTTTTCAAAACTGAATTCTAACTTACGCAAAGATACCTGTTAAAATAATAAAATCAATTGTATACTTAGGTATTTTCAGTTTTCAAGAGCCAAAATCCTTCTCTGATCTCAGCACAAAGAGCATAATTACCAGTCCATTTGTTAAGATTTCTTTGGCAGTGATCAAGTGTATTAGCGGGATATATAGGCTTTGCTCTGGGTCACATGCAGCAAATGTACCCAATTCTACAGGTAGCTTTTATCTCCCAGCAGCCAATTCCCAACTCTGCCACTTCATGTGTTGACCATAAAATGAGGTTTATCTTTCTAAAGCTTGACTAAGCAGATTTGGATATTACGAATGCTTCACTGAGAGTTTTAATTTACATTGTTTAGTCTTAATTTCTTAGCCTCAGCATGTTTACAACCTTTTATATGATCATACTTGTGTACACAGTTAAAACATCCTCTCATCTGCCTGATTGTTGCATAAAAATAGTACTCTTAGAAAGCTGAAACACTAATTTAACAATCTCTCCCTGCCTATTGTGTCTTCCATTTGCCCTCAAAGAACCCACTTGTCAACATCCTCATATCCTTTTTCTACTTCATGATTTCAGTGAAATGCTTTGATGGGACAGAGAGAATAGGCAAATTTAAGGATGATGTTTCTGAAACAATATAGTGCCTTAGGTTTGTAAGTTTTTAATAAAACTTGATGGATAAACTTCCAAAAATGACTACTGCCACACATTTTGAGAGCTGAAGAAAATCCTCTTGAAATTGCCTGATTTTTTTCACTTTGTTGGACAAACAGCATTTTTTGTTTATATGTCCATATGTAGGTTTTTCTGGAGATAGAAATCATCTTTGAGTTTAACTTGAGCTCAGCAAATAATTAAAACTTAGAAAAAGCATAGGCCAGCACATGCTACATGCTCCTGGTGCCATCATACACAGTGGTTTCCTTGTACAGTCCTTGTACAGTCAAGTAAACATCATTCCAAGCAGAGAGAGTGAGAACAAGGGCCAAGGGTTTATAATTTCAGACAGGAACGGGCAGAGCTGTCCTTACACTTACTCTAACACAGAACCAACAGCAGTCAACAGGAGACACTTGTTTTGCTCTCCCACATTTTAAACATTGCTGTCATCTCAATGCTTTTTATTAAAGAGGTAAACATAAAGCAAGTTTTTGGATTTCATATGGGCTTACTACATTTGTTTTTCTGCTCTGTCAGCTGTCCTTTTTTACGTGTTTCTAGTGCATTTGACACACTCATGCCTTCTAAATTAAGCCATGGGATCATGGTATCCTGATTTGTTTCAAATCATTGTGTATTTGGAATAGCTAGGTTGCACCATGGAGGAGTTAATGGTAGAACAACAGCATCGTTTCCTCTACTTTTCCCTCACCCTTGTCTTTTTTTTGAGGTTAGAGAGCTGATTTGGAACAAAATGCACATTTAGCACATTATCATCTTTCACTTTGTGCATTTATCACAGTGGGTTTTCATTTTTGTGTCGGGCATCTTGGCAATGCTGAAGTACAAATGCATCCATACATACTCTAGGTAAGTGGGAAAGTGGCATTGTTAAGAATGGTTTCCTGAAAATGTTTTTTAGCAGCCACAGAGATCCTTTCTCTACCCTTAATTCACCTTCATTCAAAATCTGTCACTAGCTCTTGCATGGTATAGTGTCTAATATTATTTATACTTATTCAAAAATGGCATTAAGAAAAATCCAATATAATTTCATATTCACAATATTTAACAGAAAAAACAGCCAAATTTTTTTTCATCATTCCCTCTCTAGTATTGTACAAATCATCTGCTGTAGTCTGGAGAACTAATTTTTTGTTCTTTCTTGTCAGAAAAATAAGCTCAAATTTTAGCTTTGCATTATGAACTGTAGTTTTCATTAATTCCTGTTACCCCTTTTTTATGGAAGTGATGTAGTGGTTTGTGTTTGGAATTGTATTGCTTTTAATTCTGTGGTTTCCCTTGAGTGTGAAGAATTGTGTTGGAATATGATAGAATTTTAAAAAATTGTATTTAAATGGTAAGAGAGAAGCACAGCAGTGCAGGGTGGGCTGTCAGTGCTGCATACAAATTCAGACCAATATTATTAAGATGGTCATAGTTTTAAAAATAAATTTGCTGAAATTTAATCACTTCACAGTCAGTTTCAGTAAGTTCAGTAAACGTTTGTTGTTTTGCCATCGACTAATATCTGTTTAATTAAGGTGAGTAAAGTATTTATCAAAACAGCTTGTCTAGACTTGGAAGTCTTTTTAGTATGCAAATTCATGCAAGTCAACCCATTTAAATTGGATAAATAAGGGTTGCAGAGTCAATCTCTCTATTTTCTGTTTCCCTTTTTTGCTTTAAACTGTGAGGTGTTTTATCACACCGTGAGAGACAAATCAGAAAATCTAAGCCAAAATCTCTTGGGATTGCCTTAAATGGCTTATGTCAATTGTTTTGCATAAACCTGGTGTATTTGATTCTTATTCACCATAAAATATTGCTTAAATTCCTAGAAGAAAACTTAGAGAGAACTGTGGGAGTTGTTGAATGGTGAATGTCTTTTTCCAAGTTACTGGATTTAAATTGAACTACTTTGAAATTTCATTATGCTCCACTCCTTTAACCACCAGCAAAAACACGATAGCCATGGCTGCCATAGCACAGCTATGCTTGTTTTACAAAATATGCCATCAAGCACTCTCAATAATTGCTTTCTTTACATTCATATTGAAAATTAATTTACAGTTGTCAAAAGAAATGATACAATCATCCAAACAAATGACACAACTAGTAAATTAGAGTTTTTTCAGTTGATGATTTGAGAAAGTGATTTCACACTTACACTTCACTCACGCAATTACATGATGGCCTGTCAAACCACCTGCTTTTAAAAATGGCTCATTAAAATGTGGAGTTATGTCAAACACATCTCAGTGAAATACGTTCCCAAATGTTTTCATTTTAGCCTGTTGGTTTCCACAATGTGTGGCAGAGATGTTTGCTATCTTCTGTGTACCTACAGGCAATGACTGATGGGTCTTATTTCTTCAAGAGTATTTTTAATACTTTCAGGCTGAACTTTCAGTTCCTGCCTTCTTGGCTGGCCTTACACAGTGATTGTTAGGACTGGTGTCTTGCATGTGATTTTTGCAGTTTCCCTTTCCTAAATGTAAATTCGCATAAGTGAATCGCACAACCAATTTTCACTTGTTTTTATTTTTTTTAATCATACACTTTAATCTTGACTGTGAATAATTAAGAGCAGGATGTCAGACTAGATTTCCACTTACAAGGTGTGCCCAGTAATTGTGCTGATCTCGATAAAAAAAAAATAAAAAATTACTCACTGTACTCATCCCAGGCTGCTGCTGGATTCTGCTAGAAGGAGCAGCAAAAATGTGCAGTAATTAATTGCTCTGTATATATTCCACTGCTAGCTCTCTTCCTCCTTTTAATACATTTGAGTGCTATTATCTTTTCTGAAGTCTTTATGAACTCTTGTGAATAATAAGCACTTCTGAAAAATTACTTAACAAATATAATCTGTGGCACTTCAATCCATTATAGTCTTTTTCCACCCAGGTTGTCTGCAACGAATAAATCACACAGGAAAGAGACAAGAAGAGAAAAAGAGTATCGGTCTCTTTTCTCCACAGTGGGTATGATATCTTATATGTGGTAGCAGTTGGGTACCAGCTTGCCTGGAAATTTAAATCCATGAGCAAACTTTAATGCTGAAAATGTTCATAGTGCTTTAGCGTGCCATTTTATAGGTGGTAAAACAAGTCTCCCAGCACTGTATTCTTCCCAGGCCCCCCATCCCTGCTTCCACTGCTTATACTTCTCCTTTTTTTCCCTCAGCTGGACCAGCAGGTCCTGGCTAAGCCATGCTGGTTTCTTGCCTTGTCTGCCTGATTTCTTATTCTAGGGGATCAAGAGCTCTTGTGCTCTCAGAAAGGTGTTCTTGAAGAACTGCTAGCTCTGTTCTGTTCCTGTGTCTCTATGGACAGTTTTTCAGGTGATCCCATCCAATAATTCCTTAAATAGCTGAAGTTTGCTATCCTGTAGTACAGATTCCTCTCTTTGCCAGGCCCATGCTCCTTGGGATCACAAACTCGACCAGGGCATGGTTACTACAGCCCAGGGTGCCTCCAATCTTGACCTCTTTAATGATCTTTTCCTCATTGGTAATGGGTGATGAAGAGGCTGTGTGTGTGCAGGCTGCATTGCATTACAAAAGCCTTGGCACTCAGCTGGCAGATAGGGGGAAGAGATACACGTGTCTCAGTGATCTTCTGAGGTTGTCAGGATTTGTGTTGGGTAATTCTCCCTCATCCTTGGGGCGCTGCTCATGCATTTTGCATTTCTTGGTATTGGTGTGCCACTCTTTTAACTCCGTTTTGTTAATAATGCAGTAGAGTCCTTTGGTCTTAGTCCAAATATCTTTGCATATGCATAGAGTACTGTTATTTATTAATTATTATAGTGTGGCAGATAAGTCCTAACCAAAATTACAGCCCCATTATGCTAGGCAGTGATGCATTACAGAAACAGAATGTTGTTCTGCCAAATAGTTTTATAGTTCTTGCTTTTCTGTTTCATAGAAGGGAGTTAAAGGCACAGCATGAAGATATATCTTTTCTAATGTTACACAGGAAGACTGTGGCAGAATCTGGAAGACCTTATTTATCTTAGTCCGCTTCCTTAAATAGAACAGCATTTTCATTCCTTGCAGTAGTTAATAATATTTACTTAAAGTGTAGCTAAGCTTTCTCCCATAGTTGGTGAGAAATGCTATTAAACTGTAGTTCAGTAATGCCATAAATCTAAAGCAATTAACGTATATTCACTAGAGCAAAGACTTTGTGGTTTTAACATTTGAGAGATATAAAGACTACTTGATTTAAAGCAAACATGTGCCTGTGCATGTTGTATGCAAATATTGTATTTGTTTGTATTTTGCTTTTTCCCTAAAGGAATGAACCAATTACTCCTCTCAAACAGAGCATGACATATACTGAAGTAAATGATTAAAAAAAAAAAAAATCAGTTAAATTGTGCAGTTATGGTAAAAACAAAACAGAAATCCTCTGTGAATTCAAGAAATTTGAAATTAGAGTACAGTATCTCAAGAAGAAAAAAGAAGAAAATTATAGTAGATATTTTCTGTGCTATAAATGCTGCAGCAAAGAGTTACACAGATCTTTCTACTCCATTAGGTTTCATTAACCTTCAAGAATGTGGGATTCCCTAAATTCCAAGTGTGGATGCACATACCTTCCTGTAGGTGTCTGAAAAGCATTGCTGTGGCAGTGCAGGGAAAGAATAAATAAATAAACATATAAATAAAGCTGGTTTTATTTTTAAGAGCAGATAAATGCTGTTTCTCAGGCTTTGTATGTGTTATACTCTGTGAGTGTTTTTTTGAAGACCTAAGTTGTGGAAATGCAAATGCTCTTAGCAGTTCCAATCCAGCACCAGGTTCTGTGAAGCAATGGGGTTTTCTCAGATTAACCGCGTAGAGACAGATTCTGTCTGCCAAGGGTGGAAAAGACGTAAAGCCCCTGTCAGCAGATCTCGGGTTCAGAAGTGAAGGCTGATATAGATGTATTTTGTGAAATATTTTATGTCTTTGTGCTTGCATACAGGTATTTGTAGGAAACAAGTATTATTTGGTAGTTTTTAAGTAAACAAAAGTTATGCGTGCTGTGGACTTCATTACAAGAAGCGGCCTTAGTTTAGTACATCTGGGGTTAAGTAACCACTGTTTCTGGAAGTGATTTGCAAGCTCTTCCTTACTTTGACTTCTTTCACCAGGACACTTTCCTTCCCAGTGAGTGTTGTCAGCAGGGAATGTTGGTAGCAGTCCTTTAGCTCTCCTTTGTGATATCCCAAAGCCAGTTGTCCTCCCATTGTAGAGAACTTGCCAATTGTTCTTGTTACTACCAGCTACACAGGAAATGCCGTGCCTCCCTATTGCTTGCCAGGCTCAGGAGGCATCTCTATTTCCAGAGCAAGGCAGAGGTACCTATCAGTATAGGGGTATAGCTGAAAATGGTCTTCTGATTAAGTTATGAATTACTGGAAATAACAGCAGACTTGGAAGCTTGAATCTCAAAGGAATCTATAGAGAGGTTAGGCATAAAGACACCAACATGCCTCACAGCAGAGTCATTTTCTTCTGAAAAGGAATTTAAGTTTACTGAGGAGTGAATGCAAGGATTCAGGTTGTGTAAAAAACCTCACATCTTGTGACTGTGCTCCTTAGAAATCATACACCGCATCCTTCAGTGATTTTTAGGGAGACAGAGACTTCATTTTGTTGATTTCTGTAGTCTGGTAACCATGGTGTTAATTTTGAAGGAAAGTGAAGATTTCTAGGAATTCTAGGGCAATTTCAAGGTAACAGGCAAATAAAATTTCCGGCGTAGCAAGTGAGGTGATTCTTTATAGCAGTGTCCTTGACACACGACCGTTCCCAAGAGACTATAAAATTGTTTCTCTGATAAACTCTGATAAAATTTGACTCATATTAGCTAATATTAATGGATGCTGATAAGGAAACCATGTCTTCCAGATTGCTAAGTTAACTGAACAGTTAACTGCTTAGTGATTAAATAATAGCAACTAAGCAGAAGAGAGGGGAGAAGGCCTTGAACTTAGCAAATTTGTAACTGTGTGTCTAGCAGACGGTGTCTTTGCAATTTATTATATCTAAGCTTACTACTTTTGAGTACATTAACTCAAATTTTCGTGTCAAAAAGATCTGCTACTTAGAGACTCAGATTACTCATTTAAGGGAGAGCCATAAAAGTCTTTAAACGAAGCTCGGCCTGAATTGTGACTGAAGGCAAAATTATCGCATCATCAATAAAATGTGTTCTGGAACCTTTTTGATGTCCTACGTGACTTTACCTGGTTTTTATTTCCAGATTAGCTTTCTTACTTGATTCTTAATTGCTAATGTGCAGTGCCATGTGAAATCCCCAGCAAGAAGGTACTTCTGAGGGAACCAAGAAAATGGAGAAATCTGTCAAAGACTTGCTGCTTGTTGTTGGAAAAGAAAAGGATTTGCAGAGATGTGGCATCAGGCTAGAAAAACTGAATGTGTGAATAGCTGTAGGTGGAGGAGTCTGGGGTGTGAGAAGGGAATGAAAGTCATTCACAAAACTTCCCTGTGGCTCTGAGTATGTGAGAGGGGCCGCACAACAGAGAGAGTGTTTAGGTTCATCTGAGAGACCAACTTACCTAGAGGTAATACATATAAATGCTTTAGGACACACTTTTTCCAACTACCTTCTTAATAAAAGATGTTACCTTTCCCTGAAAACCTGGCTATTGCAGTCAAGATGATCTCAAGATGCCATAGTTAATCCAACTCTATCTGCGTATTGTTGTGTGCAGAAGACCTGACAACTCTTTGGTCATCTTGAGAGCTATATTTCTTTTTGTTTGTGAAGGACTTTTTTGTTGCTTTCTAGGTTTGCTTTTTTTTTTTAATGGTTTCTGATTGTCCAGTATGTTTTTTCATTCTCCTTTTTTTGTATGACTCCTGTTCTCAGTCTCTACTGATATAAGTTCTAATGTAGTTAAGGTGCTTAATACAGACTATTGAAAAATATGAAAGAGTAAGACAGACTTTAAGTTAATCTTCTGTAATTTTGTTGGAAGACATGAGCTCCTGGCAGTATGGAAAGATGCATATATCTGAAGGGTGGGTGTCATGTGGATGGGGCCAGGCTCTTTTCAGCAGTGCCAAGCAACAGAACAAAGGGCGCTGGGCGCAAACAGGAACATAGGAAGTTCCATACAACCCTGAAGAAGAACATATTTTCTATGAGGGCGACAGAGCACTGGAACAAGCTGCCCAAAGTGGTGTTGGAGTCTCTTTCTCTGGAGATATTCAAAATCCACCCACATGCCTTCCTGTGCAGCCTACTGCAGGTAACCTGCTTTAGCAGGGGCTTGGGCTGTGTGATCTCCAGAGATTCCTTCCAACCCCTATGATTCTATGATTGGCTGTACTCTGTGACTAATTCTAATCTGAAGATAGGGTAAATTAGGCATGAGATCAATGAAATCACAGACATTTAAAATACAGGAGTTAGGCCTCTCCTACTTTCTCTGGGCTGGGGAGAATGAACCTGGAAATGATTTTTTTTCTTGTTGTGACAGTACGTTTTATGTAAAATGGAAGAAACGCATTCATGATGAAGGTCTAATTTCACTTTGATATTCATTCATTGTCCACCATCAGGTCTGTAATTTACCTTAGGCCACAAGCTGCGAAACTGAATTAGTGAATTAAATCCTTTGAGATGTAAGGAATGCACACAAAACACGAGGATAATCTTTCCAACTTTTCTTTGCACTCAGAAAGTTAAAGAGAGAAGTGTTTGAATTTCAAAGCCGCCTGGAGCATGTGGAAGGAAAATTAATAGAAGAAATTCCATCAATTCCCTGGGCCACTTTGGAAACACCAGCCATTGTTTCTGTGAAAGCTGGTTTTCATTCAGGAGATCAGTGGGTGTAATGCATGTAATGACATCAGCTGAAAGCTGCGGAATGTCATTATTCTAAAGTTACATTCAGAAAGAGGAAAGAATAAAACAATACATTGTTTTGAAAGGAAAAGAACAACATAGTAAACCTCTTACAGTACCTCTTGGATCCTGCTTTTTAGATAAACATGTTCTCCTTTATTTCCTGAGCATTAATAAGTACAAAGCACATGTATTTAATAAGTTCTGAAGCAGTAAGTTTTCATTTTGCAGTTGCCTCATTGTGTAGTCGTATCCTACCTCAAGTTAAAGTATGCTCTAACTCGAACAGTCAGAATATCTGTCTGCCTCGTTACTGACACAGTCAGAACTTGTTCTGTGACAGCAGGTGGCAAATGAGTTTTTAAAAATGTTACCCACTGTAAAAATAATTCTGTGCATTTTTTTTAAAAGGTTTTGTTTTAGGCCACTGATTTTGTTGCTGCCTTTGTTACTCTTTGAACTTAGCTCTCCTTTACTTAACATTAATGTGTGGCTGCCAGACTGCATGCAACCACTTGTTTGGACAACAAGGATCTAATATTTCCTAAGTAGATATCAATTAAAAGGGATTTCTCAATCCAAATTTTGTTCATTAGAGGACATAAATGGACACTACAGTTGAACTGAAGGTTCATATTGTTGTTCATAACAATATTTTTTTTTTAATTCTGTTTTTCCTTTGAAGTATTTAATATAAGAAAAAGATTTTGGATGTTGTGTAAATCAGAGTTCAGATACGTATGTAGGACCTTACCTGCAGAAGCAGTCATGCTTGGTGGAAACTGAGATGAAGGATACAGATGTTTTCAATTTTAATTAAAAATTAATCTCACTTACTGAAACTATAGATTAATATATATCATTACTGAAGAATTAAAAAAAAAAAAAACAACCATATATTTCTCTGATCAGAGAACATTGCTTGCTAAAGTAAAGGAAATAAAAATCTGCAGGGCCAGAATTACTTCCTATTTATTCCAGTCTAAGCCCTCTTGAAATGAAATTCTTAGGTGTGTAACTAGAAATGTAATCCTTGCACAGCCAACAGTGAAGAGATAACATAGTACAAGAGCTTAGAAAAGTACAGTTAGCAAAATTACAAAGTCTATTACATGTATTGTAAGTAAGATGGTTCCTAAATACAGAAATACTTTTCATTATGAATATATATTGTATGTTTTTGCTGGAGAATTTACACCCCATATTGGCTAAGAATATTTTATGACTATAGGAAAGTGTAGTTGACACTGATAGTATTAAGAAGAATTTTTATGTTATGCACTGCTGACCTCTATTGGCTTATTTCCACTACATACCCATATTTTGGCACTGCTCTTTTCTTTCTCTGAATATCATATATGTATATTTGTTTTAATTTAGGCAGTTTTGTAGCAGAATTTTAAAGACTTTAGTATATGTGTTACTTGTCATGTACGAAGGCACTCGTTAATGAGATTTCCCACTCTCATGTAGTCAATGGAGAAAACATTAAGTTGAGGAAAGGATTTGATAGGAACTCATGTATATGAATTTACAGGTAAGCTTAAATAGTTCTACTGAAGTGGGGCCTTGGAAAAGCTAAGCTACAGATATTAAAATAAATGTCCCAGTTGCAGTTTTTCTTTGCCTCTTTTAGTCAAAAACTACTTTTGTTTTAAAAAGAATAGTTTGGCAAATCATCAAACTGTGATGTGACCTAATTGGATTTGAAACTGCAACATAAAATTTAAATTGGAAAAGATATTTTACTGTGGAAGATTCTCTATTGATTCCTTCTTAGAAGTAAATGCCATAAAGTTATGTTCTGCGTACTCTAATTTTAAGTCCATACTTAATAACTTACAACATCTTTCTGATGTTCTCACGCAGGTGCATCATTTTACTTGAATTTGTAATAACACTGGTGTTTTGGAGCAATTTATACCCTACAGTCACCTCCATTGGCTATTTTAATTAAGGTGTTCTGACCTCCAAAACAAGATTTTTAGTAAGAGCACTCTACTAATGTCATTTGGTCTTCAGAAGTGGATAATATAATGTAGATTTATTTTCCAAGATTGCTGTATCAGAGAAAGGGCCTATGGTTAGATCTGTAACTGTTAATGTATCCTGTGGGTAAAGTGATGCTCAGTGTGCACTTTTTACCTGAAACCATTGTATGGGGTGGTTTTTAAGAGGAATGGTTAATTTTGAAATGAACTTTTCAGTCCATCAGTACAATTTACTAAGTAGAGGATTGCACTGGAATTTCCTCAATGACTCATAGACCTCAATGACTAAACTGGCCTCAGAAAACAATTCAAGGAAAATGTCTAAGAAGTAGATTTTACATCATGACCATCTGTGTTTCAGGTTATAGAGGCATCTCATAAGGTAGTGATGATTTTCGCTGTGAACCTTATAGAATACTTGCACCAATATATGCAGATATGGAAGCAGGCTTTGATGGCTACTTTGGCCTCAAAATTTAAGAGTCAGGTCCAAAATATTCTGGGATCTTCTTTATTTCTCTCCTGGGAAACACAGGAAATAACACTGAGAAGTAAAATAATAAAGGTTGGAAAATGCTTGGGGAGCGCACGATCCCCATGGTAAGTTATATAACAAATGCACAAAAAGGAGATAATTTTTCTTCTTTTTTATCACTGTCAGAAGATAATCGGGAAGTTCCTAAACCTTTGGGATTCCTTCAGATCTAAAGCTACCCAATTATGATGTAGTCATAAAGTGAGTGGGGCCATCTTTTTGGAACAGAGAAAGAAAGTGCTGTTCTGGCTGTTTCTTCCTGAAACTTCTGCTGGTGAAAGAACATTTCAAAGGTCAGTTCCTTCAAAGCCAGCTCTTTTTAGACAAAGTGTGTTTCTTGAGAAATGTTTCATAGTTCTTTGCTCTCCTAGCAATTATAACTTGCTTATTATGTCAAAAATATCCCATTGCATTAAGCTAGATTTAGCTATACCAAAAGTCCTTACTGACTGAGAGATTACTGATGCTCTTGCTATATGCTGAAGAATTTTCCAGCCTCACTCTTAGCCGATGAAGCTGTAATGTTTAGGATATTTTCATCTGAACCTCAGTTTTAGGCTTGGGACGCATACTCAGGATAAGGAAATAGCGGGGATCTTGCTGTAGGTAACGATGGTTGGAAGTAGAACCAAACGTCAAGAGAACATAATGTCCATGCAGTAAGTGATGACTGGAAGGAACAGCAGGGAAAGCTTTAAATAAATAAATAAATAAATAAATAAATAAAGGTAGAAAACAGTGCTGAAAGACAGGCAGAGATTAGATGTAGATTGACAGGAGGCTTGGTAGTAAAAAATTGAGCAAAACTGGCTCTGTATTAGGCTGGCTGCCTGTGCTATCTAAAACCTAACCCACAGCAAAAGGGAGCACCCAAGTCCCCACCAATCCCTGTATGCACTTTGCAGTGTCTGGTTTTCTGGAACTTTCAGGAGATTAGTTTGGAAAAGGTACTGACTCAGATCAAATGAGGTTGTAGTGTAACAATCTCAGTGAGCACAGCCTGATACGGCTCTGTTAGAAGAGCAGTTAGAAGGCTCTGTTAGTGGCAGAGCAGTGCCACTGGGGACGTGAGGTTGACCCTCGTCTTTAATGGGCTGCACCCATGACGAACTGGTGTCTGATGGGTGAAATTTCCACGCATTTCAAGTAATCTGTTAAACTTTGCACTAATGGCTATTGAATCCCTCTTCACCACACCACAATGGATGCAGCTAATCATTTTTTATCATTGCACTAAGAACTGCCCTGTTTAATCTTACCTTATAATGTATTCCATAGCTGTGCTAAGCATATGATAAGCATCTAAACATAATCTTTTCTGAGTTTTTGCAAATGGAACTTTATATTATCACAACTATTATTTTCTGAGAGAAAGTATTTCACACACACACACACACACACACCACCAACAACAAAAAAAAAAAAACAGGAGAAATGGAGTATTTTCCCCTGGAAATATTATAAGATTGAAGCAAGAAAAAAAGCTCTCCTATTTCCTTTCCTTGTTTGAGCAATCAGCCTTGAAAAGCTTGAAATTAATAGAAAATGAGAACCTGAAAGATTGTATTTTCAACTCAGACTGGTTTATCTGATTCCCACAAGAATTTTACAAATTAGATTTCTCTATATGTCTGTGCAAGTATACAGTTTTGTAATGATGATATAAGTACTGTGTTGGTTTCAAAATAAGATCAGACTCTGTACAGCTGCAGCTCAGTGATGAGCATCAGGAACTACTGAGAAACAAAGTGATGCTCATAGAATCACAGAATGGTTTGGGTTGGAAGGGACGTCAAAGATTTTCTAGTTCCAATTCCCTGCCACGTGCAGGGTTGCCAGCCACCAGATCAGGCTGCCCCATCCAACCCAGCCTTGTACACCTCCAGGGACGGAGCATCGCAGCTTCTCTAGTCAGCCTGTTCCAGCACCTCACCATCTTCTCAGTGAAAAACTTCCCCTTGACATCTAATGTAAATCTCTCTTCTTTTAGTTTAAAGCCATTCCCTCTTGACCAAACACTATCTAGCTGTGAAAAAAATTGATTTCTCTTTTGGAAGGCAGCTTTATTAAGCTCTAGTGGTTGTTTTCCTTCAAGCTTACTAAGTCCTCAAGTTCAGCGGTTCCAGAAGTTTAGAAAAAATTGTTGTGCCTCAAGTCTCCGTTAAGTCTTTGGCAGGAGAATTTTATATTCTAATCTCTAGACAGCAGTGAGTGAACTGCGTTAATCAGCATTACAGCTCTCTTGCTTCATTAATAGCACCCAGCAAGAACATTCCTTAAGAAAAATATCTTTTATAAGGTATAAGGTTTTTATACATTTAATGCACACATTTATCTTCTTAAAATATTTATAATAGAAAGACTGTGTAACTACTCTGCTTGAGATTGGTTTGTGAAAAGAGGGGACAGCCCTTCGTGTGTGCAGTGAGTGACGGGCCCAGCAGTGTGAGGGCAGAGAGCTCTCTGTGCGTTCCTGTACATCTGCCAGCAGCAACACATTTCAAAGTAATGGCAGGTTAAGGAAAAGTCTGTGGAACTCTGCAGGATTTTGTCTCATGCACTGGATTAAGTCCGAAGGTCACATACTCTAATGATAGACTCGCACGATGTTAAGAATTCAGAAATTCTGTCTCTTTAGAAACCAAAGAAAAATCAGAATTATAGAATTGTTTGAGTTGGAAGGGACCTGTAAGGGCAACCTAGTCCACCTCCCCTCAATGAACAGGGATGCCTGTATCTAGATCAGGTGCTCAGAGCCCCATCCAGCCTGACTTTGAATGTCTCTGTGAATGGGGCACCACCGTCTCTCTGAGCAACCTGTTCCATTGCCACACCATCATTCTTCTAAAAAAACTTCTTCCTTGTTTCCAATCAAAATCACTCCTCCTTTAGTTTGAAACCATTTCCACTTTTCCATCACAACAGACCCTGCTAAAGAATCTGTCCCCTTCTTTCTTATAGCCCCCTTTTAGATACTGATGCAGTAAGACAGACGCAGCTTCAAACAGACTTGTAACTGGGGCAGTTTGCTGCCAGCATGCCAACTGCACTGAAGGTGCCCACAAATACGGTGTCAGGGCTCTGTGGCCTTTGCTTCATGGCTGTTTTCTTGGTGCTGTGACGAAGGCTGCAGGACTCTGAATTTTTCTTGAAAAAGCTCTGTTGTTCCAGAAATAGATTTAACAGCCATTTGTTCTCAGCACCTTCAGAGCACACATGCCCTGTGTTCACGTATTTCCGTCTCCTTTCTTCTTCACATGGTCATGGGTTATTAAGTAATGACAGGGAACAGTGAGTGACATGTACAGAAAGCAATTAAATGTCATTAAAAGCGCTTCTGTCAGAAGGACACCCAGTGTCAGGGTAAGAGCGTGTCTGAATTCTCTTTGTACCATGGGTGTTTGTTGTTTTATTTATTGGTGCCACCAAACTGCATTTGTGCAAGGGAAGTACTTGATTGATGATACCTAGCCTGGTGGCCTGCCCTGCATGAGTGCAGCTTAACATTTCCTATGGCTGAAATTTTTCTGCATTAGCAGTATGGGGAGCTTTAATTAGACCTTACAGCCACAGGCAGTTTTTTTGCCACGTGAGCCAGATGCCCCAAGCACCTGTTTCAGTCTGTTGGCCTTAGATTGGTAACCTTTCTAATGTATATGGAATTAACCTGTATGAGTAGGAAATTTTCAATGTCCAGAAAGACCAAAGTGTTTTTACCAGTTGTTGGCAAAACAGTCCCTTGTTTGGGGCTTTTGTTTGGCATGCTGTATCAGGAAATGTAGCCAGCTGCATAGCCGAGGGCAAAGAAATGACCATCCTTATACCACTGCTAAATGGGAGCAAGACTGAGATGCTCTCCCTGTCTTATCCTATACTAAAAATAGAAAGACATCAGATACTGGGGAAAAAAATAAATAAATAATAATAATCCTAAATACCTATTGCTGCCCTAATTTTTCCAAAATAGGGATAATATTTTAGGGAATTTTAGAATTTTATTTTGGTAGTTGCTGCCTATTGATACCTCTGATATAAACAGGAAATTCACTGTCTAAACACAGTGGGGAGGCTAGGTAGTGGTTCTGCTGTATAGGCACTTTTTTTAGGCCCCTTAAAGATAAAAGATCTTTGTGTGTCCTAGTGGTGTACTTCATTTTTGTTAAAGCTACAGTAGAATCGCAAAGTGAAGTTCAGCAGCACAGGGAGTTCATGATTACTTGTCCCACTAAGGTTTCTGCTATAGTACCAGGCTGCAGTGTTGAGTTTCAGGTGCTGCCATGATTCAGGTGAGAAGTTAGGAACAGTAATAAAACTATTTCTAGAAATATCAGAACTCCTCTCTTGCCTAATAAATCATGAGAATATTTATTTGAGGACTGTGTACAGACAGCAGAGAGAAACAACATTTGGTGTATCTGGGAGTTCTGACTTGGCAAACTCTAGTAGTGCTATAGGATATTTGCATTTGCATTGTGGAAGTATTCCCATGCATTGAGTCAAGAGTAGCTATTGGGAAAAGTGTTATCTTCATCTACAGGGCAACCAGCTAAAGCTGTTTGCGCATTCTACAATACCAAGCAACCATTCAGCTGGGGAAGAAAATAAGCTATGTATTAAACTGAAAAGAATCTACAAGTAACAACAGTAATAGTTTTAAGCTAAGTACTGCTTTTGTGCTTGAAACCTTTTTGGGTCCCCTACCCCAAATGATGGAAAGAGGTACACAGTGTCATTATATTGAACACTCTGTGTCTTTTGAGATATTTGGCAGATGCTGTTTCATGTTAGCAGCAGGATGTGGAAATGCAGATCCTCAGGTAGTGTGAGCAGAGACAGTTGCGCAGGTGTAGGGAACAGAAACCAGACCACATGCTGTCCAACATACGATACCAGTTATTGCCATACAGAGGATTTAGTCTCCCAAACAGTCCACAGAAAGTTCCTGTAGTCCTTGAACGTCCACGTGGTATTTTTACATTGCTGTTAATTCTGTGTGATGCAGTTAGATATTCAGTAATGCTTGCTATGGTGGGTGGTTCTTAGACATATGACACTTTTTTTCCATCCAGGAACTGTATGTGATTTAGGGTGAAAAATGAACGTATGTTTCACGTCACCATTTGATCACTTCAGTAGTTATTTGCACATAGTTTGAGCTGTAGAAAAGTGTTTTTCACAAAGACAGGAACAGTTGCAATGAAAGGCTGTCTGTAAAGTGCTTATTGCTAGAGGATTTCAGAATTTTATGTTAAGTTTGAAGATAAGAGTAGTTTTGCATATTTTCTTCAACAGGCCTTTCATCTGAAATAATAATACTTAGCACTTTCCTGCTTCAAAGTGCCTTACAGATGATAATTCCACTACATCCCAATGATACAGTGAGCATTTCACTTGCCCAAGGCAATGAATGGAGTTGCTGTCAACTACAGGATTAAAGGAAAAAGGAGAAGGATGTGTATGGAGAGGAGTATTTTCAGGAAAACTTTACAACTGTCCTTTACTCATGGAAACTCCTCTTTTTCCTTTGTCTTTTTCAAAGTCCACATTTTAGTAACAAATGCTGAGAGCATTAGGAAAAACAAGTGAGAGGCGAACATCTCAGGTTTGGATTTGTTCATGGACATCTCTTTTTGCAGCTCGTTACACCTAGAGATCTGGTGCTCTGTTGTCCAACTTCATGTCAGGTCTTAAACAAAGAGATGTAGGTAATGTCTGTTGGGGAGGGGAGCATGGGATCTAGTCCTTGAGATTATCTAATATAGTAGAAGCAGGGTAATATTGCGTGCCCTTTAATGAATAAATCGGGGTGTGAAAGTTAAAACGCAGCTTAACTGTTGCCATGCTGAATTTTCAGTTTCTGTTTGTATCTACAGAGGGCAGCAAAGAGCTTTAGTTTAAAACTGCAGCAGTTAACCTGCAATGTCTGCTTTGTCTTTGATAATAGCTTTAAAATAATCACAGGAAAATATTTTCAGAGCATTCTGTAGTTTTCTGAATCCAAGTATAATGTCAGTTCTGCTTGGGGTGGCTTCCAGTTGCGAGGTAGCATGGTCAGAATTAACAATCTGACCACAGGCAAAGGATGTTGCCAAATCTAGACAGTCTCATAGTCACAGGTAAGCTCAGTTCATCAGTCTCAGTGTCTCCAGGTGATGTAGAATATTAGAAACAGGATTTTTAATTTTTGGAAACCTATTCATGTCAAATCCACAGCCTTGAGAAAGCTGGCTGGATGCATGCCCCAGACAGATTTAGCCAACACTGAACTGAAATTCACCACTTCGTTACTCTTTGAAAGGAAATCTTGCTTCCTCATACACAGATATGGCAGGAGGCAAATACACTGGCAGGAGTGAGGAACTGTTTATGAAGTGAAGGAAGGAAGATGGACCACAGGGTGTTTGGAGGGAAAAATCCGTAAACATCCTGACATAAAGAAAGAGGAGAAAGACTTTCCAGTGTGCTCAGTGCAGCTGATTCCTTTTAAGCAGAGATTCAAGTACACCAGGATGTTAGCATAAAGTCCATACTCTTGCATCTGAACTTTTCCTCGTATTCTCCATTATTCTCAACTACCTGACTTAAGTCCAAATTTGGAGCCAGTGAAATTAATGGGAATTTTGCCAATAATTGCACTAAAATGAGCAGGAGTGCCCTTAATGAATTCCTTTTGATCTTGTGTGTTCATCTGCAGTGCTATTGCAGTGTTCTGTGTTCATGCTACCTCTGATTACCTGCATGTATGCTTTGTGATGTGTAAGTATGCCTGCCAGCAGTGTGCCTGTGTGGCCAAGAAGGCCAATGGTATCCTGGGGTGCATTAAAAAGAGCACGGCCAGCAGGTCAAGGGAGGTGATCCTGCCCCTCTACTCTGCTCTCGTGAGGCCACATCTGGAGTACTTTGTCCAGTTCTGATCTCCCCAGTTCAGAAAAGACAGGGAACTGCTGGAGAGAGCCCAGAGGAAGGCTACAGAGATCACTGGGAGCCTGGAGCATCTCCCGTATGAGAAAAGGCTGAGAGACCTGGGACTTCTCAGCCTGGAAAAAAAATGAGGGAGGATCTTGTAAAGGTGTGTACATATCTAAAGGGTGGGTGTTGAATGGGTGGGGCCAGGCTCTTTTCAGTGGTGCCCAAAGACAGAACAAAGAGCAATGAACACAAACTGGAACATAAGAAGTACCATCTTAAATGAGGAAGAACTTAACTTTGAGGGTGACAGAGCACTGGAATGGACTGCCTGGAGAAGTTGTAGAGCTTCCTTCTCTGTAGATATCTGAACCCCTATGGACACTTTCCTGGGTAACCTACTATAGGAAACCTACTTTAGCAGGAGTTGGACTAGATGTCCTCCAGGATTCTCCTCCAACCCCTATGATTCTGTGATTCTGTGACTTAAAAATATCTTTATTTTTACTATGAAATGTCACTTGTATATTTTGATTCTTTGAAATAGATGGAATAGACCGAGTGCTGGCCCTGACCTCATCCATTGACTAGAATTAATTGACTAGAATTGACTAGAATTGACTAGAATTAATCTCCACAACATCCCTTTTGAAAGGCACAAATTAAGACGGAAAATTCATTTCCATTGGAGTGCTGAAACACTTGGCACAGATTGCTCAGAGAGGTTACAGAGTCTTCATTCTTGGAGATACCAAAAGCTGGACAAGACCCTTAATTGCCTGCTGTAGGTGACCCTGCTTGAGGCAGCTGGGGCTGGACAGAGAGGATCTCCAGAGGTCCCTGTACATTTGCAATTATTATGTGATTTCTCACCCCTGCTCAGCATAACTGGCTTGACAACAATCAACAGTTCTGTAAATCCAGTAAAAACTGCGTTAAATGTTTATTTAGATATAAAAGTTAACACTTGTTTTAAATTAATTAGATTATTTTCCCTAATAGCCTCAACAAAGTAAAATGCCTTATAAAAATGTAGAATGTAGTATTGTTTAAAAGGTGATCTCCTTCTCTTGCTGTCTGATTTGCATTGTGCAGATTTTTTGCCAATGTTATAATTTCCTTTGCATCATAAATGTTCTGGACTTCTGGACTTCTGATGTCATTTAGAAGTCCTGAGCACAAATAAAATGTTAACCTTGGTAGAAATCTCTCAAAGATGTAGAGAAAATGGGCATACTTTTTCTTACTTTCCTTATTTTATAAATCTTGAAATATTTACACCAAGAAATAAAATAGAGCTGTTACCAAACTGTGAAAAATTAATGGCTGGACATTCCTGAAAGTCAACACATGAAGTTGTTACTTTGCTTTTACAACCTCAGTGTTTTTGTGTGAGAGCTTTTTCTTGGCCATGAGACAGTATAAAAAACAATATATGTTTTTAAAAAACAACATAAAAAAGATTAAAACAAAACCTGAAGCTCCTGTGATCATTCAAAGAAAGCCTGACAGAGAGGACCAGAATGAATTCAGCAAATACTATTCTGTTTGGCTTGCATTGGAGAAAATTTTCTTTTTTTATTTTCTAATTTCATGTCACATTAATCATTCTCAGAGGTTAGTTCCATCATTTACTAATAATCTCCAGCAAATATTGCTTTCGTATTCTTGGCAACAGCATTTTGAGTACTTGAATACTCTTTTCATGTTTAATGTACTCATTACTTACTGTAGTTTTAGATTCTACTATCCTGATATGACATGTTTGTTTTCCTCTGTCCTTCTCTGTCCACAGCTGACAACTTCCCTTGGTGGACATCCACTAGTCATGCTTTCTGCTAGCCAGCAGAGAGTCTGCTACAAGAATGTAAAGTAGCATTTTTAAGGAGATAGAAAATTTTTGAGAAAGGACTTATCCTAAGGGCTACTTCCTATCTAAGCCTTTGTAACTTGGAAGTCTTCCAAATCTCTGAGCTGGAAATCAGACCTCAGCCCTTGAGGTGCACGTATTTATTTGGTTGGGAAGAAAAGCTATCTTTTAAAATCCCTAAGGAGACAATGTATGTAGGCTGCTCTAGAAGTAATGCCTCCTATTTATTTCCATGTAAATTACAAGAGATACAAAGAACACAATAATATTTGATAAAGAAAAGTCTCAGCTACAAAATGCTACTTCTCAACATAGTCACCATCATTAGCTATGTATTTTCACATGTAAAAATCTGCTCCTTTGATGGGAAATTCACATCTCACCACTCCATGGATCGCTGTCTTTACCTGACACCGTGTCTCATCACTGGTAATGATGCAATCCCAGAAACTGTCACCTTCAGCCTTTTATTAGTTCCGTAAGTCCTGACAAACTTACATATGGTGTTCTTCCTGTTCTGGTGTGGGCACTCATGGGGCTCACCTGGCACAAACTTTGTGATATTCCAATGTTGCCACCATCATTTCCAATGTTGCCACCATCATTTCCAATGTATTGAAAGCATACACAGTTTCCTGGTTGTAATCTGCTGATTCGTGCTAATGAGTTGATTGAGGTACTCCTCAGCAAGCATCAATGAATGGCAGTGGGGAGGTACAGCCTCTACTGCCATACCACCAACATCTGCCTCTGACACAGTGAGACAACATACTAAAATAAAAGGGATCACTTTCAGAGCAACCCTCATCCTTTATCAGGTAACAACTGCAATTCAAGTGCATTGATTTACTTTGGCTGAATGGACTCAAAAGAGGTTTGTCTGATCTTTTCTTCCTCCTTCATCCACATTTCTTTCTGAAATACCTGAATAGTATTGCCATGGACCTTCTGTTTATAATAAAATCTACTACAGAATGCAGAGAATTCTCATTTGAAAGACGGGAAGTAGATCCACAGTCATATAATAATATATTTTTCACGTGTTGTCTTATTATATGCAGCTGTGATGTTGGTTACTGAGAGAAGGCAGGAGAGAATTACTAGAGAGGAATCCTCTATGGTGCCTGCAATGATTTGTGCAGGAAAAGGTGTAAGGGGGAAATCTGCTTCCTCGTGAGCAGCCAGGTCAGCTGGTACTTACTGACTCCAGTCCTGACATAGCAGAGTAAAGAAATGAGTAGAGAGAGAAAGAAGTAGGTGAAGGATAAGGAGTCTTAAAAAGAAATATTCTTTTAACACTAATCTGGGAGCAAGACTCAGAATATGCATTGTTGTGTTGTTATTTTGAAAAAAGTAGGAAATTAGAAATTATGCAAGTGTTTCTGTTTGTGTTGAAATGTAAGATTTTAGCTATTCATGGTTCCCTATGTTTTGATTTATTTGCAAATAGCTCAAATTTAATGAATCTGAACACCTGAAATATCCTTAAAATAAATAATTACAGAGTGAAACAATGTTTTAAGTAAACTAGCCCAAACCTTGCTGTGTGCTCATTCTCACCATGGAGAAGAAAAATGCATTAAAGATGCAGTGCCCCAGAAGAAAGGGGCTCAGAGGCCCTCGGGAAATACAACCTTATATGCAACACTGCATGAGCACTCTGAATGAGTGCTATTTTTCATATGATCTCTAGGCTGTCTTCAAAATCTTGCTTTGACCTTTATGGTGAGCAGAATGAAGGAGTATGGCCAAACAATGGCTAAGGAACCACAAGAAAACAGACATTAGTGAAATAAGCATGGTCTCAATACCAGATTCTGTTTTTTATCTTTTTTAACTCCCTTGTTTAATGCTCCATGAAGTACCATTAGCTCTCTCTCTGGGTTTTAAGAGTCCTGCTTTGTAGGTGATGGATCTCAGGCATCAGTAGGTCATCAGGGACTGGTGAAAATGTTGCAGGAAGTTTGAGGGGAAAGAATATGCCCTGAGGACTCCATAAGAAAAATCTAGTCCCTGGCTCTGTGTTTAGTACCTACAGATTTGAAGTGAACTGTTTCCTTGCTCTTCTGCTATACCAGTAGTACCACTGGTTTGCCAGCCCTGTATTTGGGAGGTGGGTGCTTCCTGCAATGTCTTGGCTATTTCCCCTCTAAAAGGATTCCACAGATGCTGCAAGCCTAAATATTGAAGTGTAATATGAAAAGAAGACAGTCACCATAGATTTTCCAGTGACTAATGCTGTGTAAATAGTGTCATGGTACTGTTGGATTTATTTTTAATTATTGGAGCAGCCTAGGGAAGTGCTGTCAGAGAGCAGTGATGGCCTGTCCATTGCTCGTTTGGGCGTAACACAGGGCTTGGCTTGAAGCAAGTTGCAGTGCAGATAAGTGCACTCAGTGCCTGAGTTTTTTCTGCCTTTCTCACTCTCATGCAGCAGAAATGTAATCTAGAGCTGCAACGGAATTTAATACTAGGGCAGATCCCTGTGGAGTAGTAACTCTGCTATACATTTTTCAGATTAGCCATAATCGTTCACTTACCTCCTCCTTTTATTGTTTTGGTATGTTTTTGAACAGCTAGGAAATTGTAACACTGCTCTGTCAGAGGTATCATTGATCTATTCCCTCCTTTACTTAGTATTTTCTTCTGAGAAGTTTATCGCATTAGATTCAGATTAGCATTGGACCCAATAAAATCTTAGGAGGTTTTCCTTTATGGATTTGTTCATGTTTTGTTATGCTAGGTGTTCAGGGGTTTATACATATGGAAATACTCTCAAAACAGAATTTGAATAAGCTGAGGGGGAATAAATAACATACTGATGGTTGGACTAGGTGACAGTTGGACTGGATCTTAGAGGTCTTTTCCAACTTCAATGATTCTGTATACAAAGCATATCTTAATATATTGTCTTGCATACAGATGTTGTCTTTTCTTACTCCATATTGCAGTAGTTCTGTTTTTATAAAATCACTACTGTTCAGTCTTCCTCAATATTCCTCCTTTTCAGAATTAGACATGCACTAGGATGCTGATTATTTTTGCTGTTGCAGAGTTGAGACAGCTCACTGCAATTATAAAAACAGTTTATTCTATTTGTTTGAAAGAAATGATGATACAGGAGTAAGGTTATGCTGAGCCTGGTTCTTATTTGAGGAGAGGAGTTCAAAGAAGAAAACCTGAGTAATGTTGCAAGCTAGGAGATCAGTTAAGTAGCCTGGACATGAGACATGAAGCAGGACTGCAGTGTCTGAATATGGACAGCCAGGGTCATTTTAGATTTCCTCGTGTATTTGAGACATCTGCAGAGAATATGCAGAGAATATATACACATATATGCATATATATATGTATATACATTTGGTAGGCAATAGAAATCTGCCCAGTGCTCTAAATTAACATTACTGTCTTGCAGTAGGAGGTGGAGGTAGATCTCAGATTCTTAGCTGTTTTCATTCCATCTCCTGCTTCCTGTATCTCTGCCTTTTTTTTTTTCTTCTAAAAGTCCTGAGCCTCTGGAAGTCATTAGGAGGGAAATGCTTTCAGAACTGCGTATCTGTAGGTGTTTGTGCCTAGATTATCATACATTCTAGGAGCTTGAAGCCACACCTTCAATCTTGCGTCCTCTGCTCCCTGCAGAGGTTTTGCCATGTTTTTCAGGAGAGTGCCTATAGCAATGCACTGCAGCAGCTGTGGGTGCAGAGATTTCAGGAGAGCCAAACTTGTCTCCAGCTCATTGAATTCAGAGGATTACTGCAGCATAAGCTGTACTTAGTGTCTAAAGGAGTATTTCTTTCAAATCACTGTCAGATGAAATCTTCTCAACCAGTCTTAAGCACATATATTTCAAATGCTTTGGAACATCAATAATCATAACAATTCAAAACTTGGTATCTAGATGAGGAATGAAGGTCATGAAACCACACTGCAGGATGTCTCTTTTCTGCCTTTTGTACTTTACAGAAGACATTCAAAAGCTTGTGACTTGTTCTTGTGATGGCAAGTAATGCGTAATGGTGGTAGAACCATTTTGAGTGGGCAGGGAAGGGTTACAAACGTGGAGGAGAGTGATGTGCAGAAATAAATTTTAACTATTCCTTTCGAATCATGATGTTAGCATCAATTCAGATGCTCCTGGAAATTCTGGATGGAAACACAGCAAATACTAGCATTCACTCCTTGCAGAGCACCAGGATTTTCTCACAGTATGAAGGAGATCCCCATGAAGCTGTTAAAATATTAGAATTTACAGTGTTGATGTGTTTAATTGTAGGCAGTTCAAAAGTAGAAATGACATGTACAACTGATTTTTCATTATTAATGTGCAGAGCCATCCAGTTCCTCATTGCAGCTGTTGTAGTGTGTGTCAGCTCTAACCCCCCTGAGAGAAGACAGAAAAGAAATGGCAGAAAGGCTAAAATATTATTGTTGAGAGGGTCAGGTGGGAAGAAGGATCTGTTGTTTGAGGCTCTGTGTACATATAATAAGGGTATGTTCACAAAATGACAAGTGGTCAAGATAGCTTCTGCCTCATCTGAGAACCCATCATCTGAAAAGCAGTTACCACACATCCTGTCATCTGGAAAGAAGTAGCAAGACACATTAGCTAATCTGCTTTCATGGCTAAAGGAAGATAGAGTATGTTGGTTTAAACCTTTGTGAAACCTTCTGTTACATCTCTATAGGACCAAGTGTGCAGTGGCTGAAGCTGACAAACAATAGCTCAGTTATCTCAGCCACCAGACTACATGCTGCTGGCCTTGGGAGAAAATAGGGTTAGGGAGGGATGCTGTCCTCCTGCTGGGCCTGGTGAGCTGAGGGAGCCTGAGTGAGAGCCTGAAGTGCAACCCCAGCCAAATTTCCCAACTACCAAAGATCTCCCATGGCCTTCAAGATATAAGAAATTCCCAAAAGCTTCAGTAAAGATGTGAATGTTCAGCATTAGCAATGGAAATGACATGATTTGTTTTTGATGATATCTAGAATGCAAATATTTTGCAACTAAACTTGGACAAATGTAATGGAAATCGAAATACATTCTCTAATAAAATTAAAAATCCATGTATGTCATTCTTTAAATTTCTTCCCTTTTAGTCTCATATGTAAGGTGATTAAATTTATGTGCATGTGCTATCTGATTCTGCTTACTCCAGTTGACTCAGAACTGAGAATTATACAAGTAAATATTTTCATATCTGTGAGTAATATTAAAGTGTTTCTGTTATGTGGTTCTTTTTTCTGTGAAGATGTTGTCACAGCCTTTCATAGAATCATAGAATGGCTTGAGTTGGAAGGGACCTTAAAGCCCACCCAGCTTCAATCCCTGCCATGGGCTGGCTGCTCCCCCACCAGCTCAGGCTGCCCAGGGCCCCATCCAACCTGGCCCTGAGCTCCCCCAGGAGTGGGGCACCCACAGCTTATGGGCAGCTGTGCCAGGGCCTCACCTGTGCCCTCTGAATGAAAAAAAATCCTCCTGATATCTAATCTAAATCTCCCCTCTTTTAGTTTAAAACAATTCCTCCTTGTCATATCACCGTAAGACCATGTAAAAAATCAGTCTTGTTCCTATTTATAAGCTCCCTTCAAGTACTGGATGAGAAAATACTGTTACTCATTTCCAGTAGCTAGCATATTTTTTTACTACAGGCTGCAGTTGTAGTAGTAGAAACTCGGCATCTTTCCACAGGTTTTTGTCTACAGCTATCTGCAAGTTTGCTTCTATTTATAAAAGAGCAGGGATAAATGCAAAAAAAAAGAAAAGAAAAAAAAAGAAAAATCACAGAAATTTCTAAAGCGTGTATTTCAATCTCAACTTTTATTGTGATAACACCACATCACTACTCAAATGCAAAATTTAAACAGAGTTAAACATGGAGATGTGCCTTCATTCAAGTTCTGGTCTTTAAACTTACTTATTCTCAGAAAAATAAAAGGACCTACCCTGGCTTCTGATTGCTCATTACATTACCTAATCTAATGCAAGAGAGATGTTCACTAGTTAACCTGCGTTACATGCCTGTGATGCATGTAATGTTACATGTGAAATTCATGAAGTTAGGAGTGTGTTTTCAGCATAAAACAGAGACCTCTGCAACTCCTCTTGTTTCCTCTGAATTTTGGAGGACATGAAAACCATGGGCAGAGCTTGTATAGATTTCAGATGGGCAATAAGAATGCTGCCTTCTCTTGCTCCTGATGAAGATTTTGCTGCTTTCTGAATTTTTAGCAAAGTTCTTTAAGATTCTGCAAACGTGTTATTGGAACCCATCACTGTCTTTAAATGTCAAAAAAATGAGCTGATATATTTTGTAAATTTAAAGAAAATATTTGCTATTTCTCATAAAATAGTCCAGTATCAGTACTGGCTGTGGATAAAGGGCTGCAGAAAAGTGAGCAAAATTCTTGCCTTTAAATTAATTACAAATCAGTTACTTGCACAAATAAGTGCACAAAGTTGCTGTTTCTCCCTTCCTTTTTCTTGTCATTATTTTTACATGATATTGCACTTCCCTTCATTCTGTAATCCCCTGAAGCATTTCACATTCCTGATTTTCACATTCCACCTCTACAATTTTCCTGTGCCCAGTCAACTCTGCGTTGTTCATATCTTTCCTGTTTTCACGCACATCTTTATCTCTCCACATCCCCTTATCTATTCCCTTTAAAATCTTCTTACCCTAGATCCAGAATATACCCTATCCTTACCCATGCTGCAATCTCCATCCCCTGGCTTCGATGACGTGCATGTTTCAGTTGCCCAGTTCAACTCGCAGGTCAGATGTTTATCCCTTCTGATTGCTTTTTCTGTGAGTCAACTGTTTCTGCCCCACTTTGGTGTAACACAGTCAGAACAGCTAGTGAGTGTCTATTAGTATCAATGCAAAAAAAACCACCTTTTTGAATCTTCCTAGTTGTTCATCAAATTAATGTGCTGTAAATCACTGCAGAAAGCTGAAGAAAGACTTGATGTAACATTTGCTTCAGAAATCTGTATTTGTCCTAATCCTAACCCGGCTGCATAAAACCTATGAAAAAAATCTCATTGTCTTTAGAGTAGCAGTGGGAGCACGTTCATTATTATTACAGAGTCATAGGATAATTTGGGTTGGAAGGGACCTTTAAGATCATGTAGTTCCAACCCCCTGCTATAGGCAGGGACACCTCCCTCTAGACCAGGTTGCTC
>JAOWBP010000001.1:11302969-11323747 GCA_028571105.1 Tragopan temminckii
CCAGAGAGGTTGTGGATGCCCCGTCCCTGGAGGTGTTCAAGGCCAGGTTGGATGGGGCTCTGGGCAGCCTGGTCTAGGATTAAATGGCGAGGCTGGTGGCCCTGCCTGTGGCAGGGAAGTTGGAGATTCTTGATCCTTGAGGTCCCTTCCAATACTGGCCATTCTGTGATTTTAACCCTCTTCCCATCCCGTTTTCTTACCATAGATGTCTTTTTAATAAAATCATCTTCTGTGCTTTAAAACCATTGCATTTATCTGATTCAAACTGCAGTAGTGTGAGTGCCTGAACATGAAAGCATTCATTTCTTTTCACTGCAGCTGCTTTACATATGTAGGTTTACTCAGTGGACACAATTTTTGTCTCTTGTTTGTTAACATAGTATTTAAATGAGATTCTAACAGGTGAGATATACTGTTAAGATGTTGTGTTCATGCTACAACAGCTCAATGCCAGCTGCTATATTTCATTGTCACAATCAGCTAAAACATGAGGGGATTTCTCTCTTTTTAAGTGTTGCATGCTTTTGATAATTAGATGGAAAGAGAAAGCACTGCTTACGACATGGAAAAGGGAGGGTGAAGTTCTTTATTAATGACCATTTGAAATAATTTACTAGTCAGTCTTGAAGAGAGAAAACAACCATGTTCTCATCAAGAAGCCCACCATAGAGAACTGACACTACTGAGTATTTCCCCTGCCTTACTCATCTGTACTTGAAAACCTGTTGGATTTAATTTTATAGTCACTTAATCCTTGCATGTAATATTTGCAGAGACTGCTGTGTCACAATTCTCGTTCCTACCCTCTGTCAAATCAAAACACAGTGCCGACAATCTGCTGTACAACCTGTCAGCTGTCCAGGGTTGTCTCTGCTCATGCTGCTCGAACAGATTTCTTGAGCCTCTGTTTTGGCTTTATTTTTTGTTCTTTTTATTTTTGGTGTAGTATTCCCCTTGGCTTCTGCTGTTGCTTTCACTTCTTGATTATTTTTTTTTTTAGCAACCCAATGGTAATGTACAAATCTGAAGTCTGTGAGTCAGAATCCTTATTATTCTGAACTTCTGGAAAGTCTGAGAGAGTTTGCAGTCACTCGGCATTTCATGGAGAATTGGGCTGAATCTGTTTTTCATCTTATAAATGTTATGTTATGAAGGGAATTTTCATGATCAGAAATACGATTTTGGGGGGGGGGATGTCACTGAGGTGTTGGAAATGTTTTTTATTTCTTGGTTGTTTTTTTTTTTATTATTCATTTATTGTTGTGGAGGAATTTAACAGAAACCTATTAACTGAAATTATCTACCTCTTATTATCTACCTTTTACGATCGTAGCTGTTGAATGGACCTGATGTTTAGTTTTCTGTCCTTTTGGCATTAGTCAGTCATGATACAGATCTTCTCAAAAGACTTGTGGCAGCCTGTACACGGGTGGCTTTTGTTAATTCCAAACAAGTTGTGGTGGACAAACTCCATGGTTTTTTTTTTGTTTGTTTGTTTTTGTTTTCTGTGTTCCCTGCCACAGAGTATATGGGTGCAGAACTAAGCAGTTGAGTGAAGGGTGGGAAGTCCTCAATTAAGTGACAGTTTACTTTTACTGGACTTGGAAAGCTTCTGTACAAATTTCTTGGCAGGCTTTCTTCCTAAGAAAGCTCTCTGTATTTGAATCACTCTAGATCACTATTTCAGTGATTCCTCTTTAAAACTGAAATGAAACCTGTATGTATTCATGTAAGGGTGCAACTAGCAGTTGTTGAAATTTTACAGATAAAACCATTCCAGGTAAAGTTATTTATGTAGAAATGTGACTGTTGCAGAAATGAAACTACAAAGGTCTCATTCCTCATCACCTTTTTTTCTTTGCTGTTTCCATGCTCTTCTCATGCTGTTGACTACCTGTGTCTCCACTTTACATTAGGACTGGTCATTGAAGTTCTGAGCAGTTCATTGTTCAAAGTCCATCAGAATCCAAATAGCACTGATAGATTAAGTATAACTTTTCCCTCTTGTCTGAGACCCCTTGTTCATTATAGGCTTTTGGAGATCTCTGTTGGATTGGTTTCCACTGAAGGGTACTGGAAATTATTCTAAAACAGAGCTGACACAGAGTAGGTGATCCTTTTCTCTCTGCTTTTCTCAAAGTCATTCAGGGTACACTTCTTCAGTACTCAAATTGCAGAAGGAGGTTCAAATGCCTACGGCTGTGACATAGAGAGTGAGTTAAGTAGGGGGAGAGGTTGAAAGACACTCCAATGTGTCTTGTTTGACGAGATTGGTTTGTCATAGACTAGTGGAAAAAATCAAAGTGAGTCAGAAAGTGAACAAGTAAGATGGCACATGGGTTGTCCACATCAGATGTTGTCTGTATCCAGGAAGTTTTCGAGTCCGGTTATAATTCCAGTTCCACTTGTGATTTTTTTTATTTATTTTTTCCTAAAGAATAGCGTAGACCTGACCTTTTCATTTTCACCTGTGACCTATGCAGATAACCACAGATCCAAGCTCAGGCTTTTCTGCCTGGCCAACAAGATACATAATTTGGAGCAAAACACCCACCCTGGAGGAGTGCTTACATCTGAGGAGTTCTAATCTGGGCTTCGCTGTACTGCAGAATTTAAGAAATGCATGTTAAAGAAAGAATTTTGTTCCCTCCAAATGAGGGAAGTTAGCTGCAATACTTGCAAAGGTAATGCTCTGAGAAGTTGCTGGATAAAAGTGGGGCAACTATTTATAACTTGAATATTAGATGACCCTTGGACTTCCTTGAAAGTAGCTTTGAGTATCTTGTTTTAGAGCAGGTGCTGATGTATGAAACCTGGGTAAAGAAGAGAATGCTGAGGATTTGCAGATGAATATTCAATTTGCACCTCTGTCCTCTCCATGTTTGTCCTAACTGAATTAGATATCTTCCTGTTCAACTTGTTCTTTCTTTAATCCACCTCAGTCTCTGAACGTGCTAATGGAATTAGTTAAGGCAGATCTGAAAGATAGACTCGTAGAAGTCCCTGATACTCTCCATGGTGACTAGTTGAACTCAGAATGGCCATCTTTGATTTATATATCCAAATTTTAGCTTTTTAGACTTGAAAAAGATGAATCTTATCTTTCCATGCTAAAAGGAAATGTAAGAACAGAGCCAGGTTGCTTAAATGTTTCACAGTAAGTGAATGACCATTTCTGTATTTAGCAATATTACTAATGTTTTTTTTCTTTTTTTAACCCTTCTTAAGGTCTTGTGTGAGCATTATACTACACTAGTTTAAAACACCTTAAGCTAACGATTAACTTTTTCTGGGACCCACTTGTCCAGAATTATCAACTGCTATAGAATGGTAATGCTAGATCTCATAGCTGTGAATATACTTTTTGGCTCTTTTTCCTTTTTTCTTTTTCTTAGTTTTACCTGATCTGAATAGTCATTGTACATCTTATTCTAAGCAGCGTAACTAGATAATAGGGATAAGGAATTGGCTGAACGGTTTCTTTCTGATAGATGACCCCATACAGTATAGCAAATAGTGACGAGTGGCTCTCTTGGAAGGGTTTGATCAATAAAATTCCCCTGGATTTATGATCCCATTGTCTTTTGTCTCCTTACAGACTAGCAGTTGCTGTTCTTCTAGGCTTGACTGGCATTTGATTTATAAGATGAAACTTTCTGCTTTGTCCAGTTAAGGCTGTCATTATAATACACTGGCACTTTTAAGAAACCAAATAGTAAGATGCAGGTCCTCTTGTTGATGGTTAACTAGTTTGATGCTGAAGTTCTTACCCTGTGCGGTCCATGTACAGTTATTCTGTGGAAGTTGGAGGAGTTCAACATGTATTAGTACAAATGTATTGGAAAGCAGCCAGGCATCCTCTGTTACAGGCTGTACTCAGTATGGGTGAACGTAAGATCAGCAGGTGGACTGGTTGACTGGCAAAGACAGAACTCTGGATGTCTGTATTAAAACTACTGTTATACAACACAATGTACAGAAGGCATCAGTTGTGAGAGCATTTCCCTGGGTTTACTCCAACTTAACTTCTGCTCACTAACAAGCTGCTACATTTTAGGTTATAAACCTTGGCGTAAACCCTCCAGTTTTCAGTCATAATAAATATTTTATCATCAAAGCTCAGCTGAACCTTTTCACTAATTTGCTAACTCTCACTGGTCTCTGCTTAAACGGCATATATTTGACTTAAAATCAATCTGCTAAGATGCTAGTGTCCAGATTATCTCCATAAATCTAAAATATATATATTTTTTCCTAGAAATATGTTGAATTTCTACTGATTTTACATGGGCAATACTGGAGGGTCAGGTAAATCCACTTCCTAAATTTGAAATAAACTGGTTGTTTAGTTTTGTTGTTTTAAAGAAAAAGATATTTCAACCCAGAAGGGCCTTCAAGGAGTACAGTGATGGCTGAGATAGCATCTATATTATCAATAGGTAGGAATAAAAAAGGTGAGGAATGGCCTATAGGCTTACTTAATAGGCATAGGAACTGCACGTATGAGAAATTGAGTGATCTGGATGTTGGTTTATTTATAGGAAGGAGCAGCTTCGATCAAAGAGTAATGTTCAGTTCCTGCTTATTGCTCACCAAGTTACAGGCTTGCTTTGCATCTCTGCACACATTTTCCTCAGTAAAAATATACTGAAATTAATAGGAATGTGTAATCATTGGGATTACACAGAAACAAGATAATCAGTCAGTCTTATTTACATACTGGGGCTATTTGACCTTAACCATATTCTGTCTACAATATTGCAACTCTTACATTAATGCTCTTGAGTTCATTTTTTGGATCTAGAGATTGTGCTGCACAGCACCATTTATCTAGGGAGATAGGTTTCATACTATTGTTGATGGTAGAATTCTTCATGGTAGAGATTTTTTTATTAATGAGAACAACAAAGACTTTGCTGATTTGTCACTTGCTGGTAACTTGATTCTTTAAAGTATTCCACCCCTCTTTTATTTTTTATTCCAAACAATGACCTCCAGTAGGATTCGTTAATAAGAAGCGGGACATTTTCAAGAAGGACAACTTACAGTAATACTAGCGTGACATTTTTATATGGGGTTATCCAGCCGAGGAGGGCACACAACCCTTGGGTGACTCATGCTGCCCAAGAAGGAGCTTGGAGGATTTGTGGAAAACACAGCTGTGCTCACTGTGGGACCTTTGGCTGCTTTCAAGTCTGAAAGGCTGAAGTTATACCTCAGTGTAGCTGCATCACCAGCTTCAGCAAGTTTCTGTGACGCGTATTTCTTCCTGTTCGGCTTTGCCCCTGCATTTTGCTATATCTAATTGTTGCCACCGCACTTACATTGCACTGTGCGCTGTCTTAAATATCCTTGTTCCTCTGAACTAGTGTTCCCCATATAACCCACAGTACAGGTAACTATAAAGAACTTTTCCTCAGTGTTTAGCAAGGGACTCTAAAACAGTAAGTAGTATATCCTGAACAACACCTTATTACTATGTGGTCAGTTTCCTTCTTGAACTTTATTTCCTCTATGATTTTCACCGTGACCAAATGTTAGCATTCCCTATGGAGTAAATAAGTGTGTTTAAGACGTATACTTTTGGGTCCGCTGGAACATTCTCATAAGATAGTATGAATGCAAACGCTTTTTTTTTTCCCCATTTGTTTGTTTCAGATATCATGAGTAATTGTTTCTTAAAGCTCGCGCTCTATGAAGTTGTACTGAGAAAACTTCAGGTGCAAAAAGTGGCAAGATGTTAGTCCCCATGTTTTTGGGAAAAAATGATAATGTGACAATAAAGTGCATTAGCAGTGGAAAGTAGAAGATAAAACCCCAAACCTTTCTTAAGCCAAGCATGCAATTCTCAGGGTACCAGATGGTGTGGCAGAGTTGGTGAGGTTTGTGTTCGTACAAACCATGTGGTACGAAGCTCATTATCATTGTTCACAGGAAATATATGACAGTCCTGAAAACGTTCACTGGTAAGCATTCTACTCCTCCAGTTTTTCATAGCATTTGAGCAATAATGATCAGTTACTTTTGACAAGGTTAATTTTATACCACATTTAGGGCATATATTTTACTGACGAAGAGCCAGTGTTTTTCAAGCATATAAAGTGATCAATAAACTTGATTAAAAAAATTCTGATAACTTCAGGAAAATCTAAAATGTAGTCCTTTTTCTTCATAAACAATGCAACTTTTCAAATAGCATTGTCAAAATAGTATGATGTTTGTTTCCAATACTATACTACTACATCTGTACTGCTAAAAATACTGTGATATGTTTTGTATCATGATAAGAAGCGATTTAAGGTCAAAACTTTTATTAATTAAAAAGTGTCACGCTGAAATAAGCTGCTGTTAATTTCACTTGACTTTCAAATAGAAATCTAGTATAGTATTTTGTTGTTTTGTTTTAATTCTAACAACTTTTTCCAAAGAAATAACAATTCCCTGGAGAACTTATAAATTTGGACCATTCAGTTGATTGGAAGTGCTGAAGTCTGTAAAGTACTGAAAAATGTTCAAATAATACTTTTTCTGCTTTTAACCTTCATGTTAATATCGAGGAGGCACTTAAACACTTCAGGTCCTACTTAATGTTAAGGTTTGTGGCTGAAGATTGTAGAAGTTTCTTATTCCTTTTCTATTTTTTATTAGTACTTTAAGCTATATCAGTTTACTGTTTCGATGGAACTGGCAAACTTTCAGTGAACGTCTTTGCAATGTTGGCTTGATTCACTGACAATAAAAGACTGAGTACAATTTCTCTGTGAACATCTCGGTTTCTGTGTAGTGGAGGGATTTGCAGTTTATAGCATGGATATGCTTTTTTACTGCGCCTCTGAAAATCCACCCACATTTGGCAAAGCTGTAAACATTTGAAAAATTGTATTTCACACATTCTTGGTAAAGTCTTGTTAGATTTTCTTAGCTGGTGCATTTCCAAAAGATTACATATGCCTTGGATGTCCGCCTCCCTCAGGTGCATCAAACTTTCTTTGAAATCACCGCTCTGAATTGGGCAAGTCAAACCAGTCCAACCAGGAGAACAGAAATCAATGAATTTGCCTTTCTTGTCTATTAGTGAGCATCCTGCTGAGATCAGTTAGCACATCAGGATAGATTAAACATTAAAAATTAAACCTCAGAGGGGATACATATTGGGCATATGAATGAGAATGTTTTGTGGTTACGAAATGGTGAGACTGAGGATACTGTTTGCTTGTGCTTGTGTGGATGGCCAGCTGTGCATGGGAGCAGCACTGCGTTTAGATGAGCATCATAGAAAGGAGTTACAGCTGGGGAAAAAAAGACCAAAAAACCCACAAAAACCAGAAATACTGCGTGTCTGCTTTAGGTACAATTCTATTTGGACTTTGTTGCTCAGTGCTTTCAATGCCTGTCAGTATCTCCTGTAAAATAAAACAAAAAATACTTTCACATGTTTTTTAGCATTCCTTTCCTAGGTAGCCAAAAAGGACAGGTAGTTCTCTTTTTTTTATCCTCTCTCTCTAAAAATATGAATTGTTCTTGTGATATTCCACCTCTTCCCCATTTCCCAGATCCATGAGTTTTCCCTCCCCCAGTAGTGATGGAACTGGACCCATAACCATTGACAACAGTAAAGCGCAGGTACTTAACAAATAGCTCCTCAGTTGCTAGCCTGTTAGCTTAGGAAAGAAAGCCATGTTGAGACTTCAGGAAATATGTGTTTCCCATTACGCATCTATGTCATTGTTCTTTTGGCCCATGCTCAGTTTAGTAGGTCACTGGCTGTAGGTGGAATCTCTTAACGCAGAAATTTTCCTTTTGTTGCTGTTCAGAACATAATATGGCATATACTCTTTGCACAGGGGTTCAAAGTCTGAAGCAGGAATGTCTAGTTTTTGACACGTTGTCTTCTGAACATCAATTGAACAGTACCTTTTTAGAACGCAGAATAACCAAAGTATCATGATACTCAATTTCTTCACTAAGCATTGACTTAACTATTGGCAGCAAATTCCTAAAGATAGGTAAGATGATGCTGAAATGCTCTAGTGAAAACTTTTTTCCCCCTTTTCTAATATCATTTCTTTGTTTAAAGTAAAGGAAAAAGATGAAGACATAAATTGCTGAACATGGGTGCAGATTTTGATTTATTTTACTTGATTTATTTGGATAAAGCCAGGATAAAGGCTTAAAACTATATAGCTTCTTACAGCTGTTTATTCTTCTGATTATAGAATCATTATAGTACCACTAAGGTTAGAAGAGACCTCCAAGATCATGTAGTCCAACAGTTCACCTACCATCAATATTTCCCCACTAAACCATGTCCGTTAGTATGATATCTAAATATTTCTTGAACACAATTACCAAGTGTTCTTTATTTTTCTTAAGAAACATGGTTACTTACACAACTGGATTTTTCTGAGATGAATTAGCTGTAAAATCAGAAGATGCCCCACGGAAGAGAGACTCGGGTTAGAATGACTAGGCTTTGCCTTGTTTGCTACTGGGAGCAGAGAATGAGGATTTGGCTTTGTGATTCAAAAGGGATAGTTTAGACCCAATCCAGACTTCATTGAATTGAGTGGAAAGCGTCACTATACTTTTAATAGTAAAAGAGTTGGACCCTTTATTAGTCACTTTAATATAGTACTGTCTCAAGTGGTTGCATTCTGCTGCATTTTATGTTTTAATATGACTGCCTTGCTGCAAATGATCCGGTTATTGTCATTTCAGCAGCAGCAGGCAATTTCTTGAACAGATTACTATTACGAGGAATGGTGTGTAGGGAGGAAGGAAAGTTTAAACTGCCCACTTGAATTTTTTTCAAGGGTGAAGAGCTAGAAACACAGACGTTCAAAGAGGAGCTGCATTTCTTATTTCTAATGCATAGTGCTGTGTTCCAGAAAAGATGAGAGAGGGAAAAGTATGTATGGAAAACATGACATGGAATCACTGTTTCACTTGCACTTGATGGAGCAGAGCTGCTTCAGTAGGTCACAAGAAGGTAGTTATGAAACTTTCGTGTTGAATATTGTGTGGAGGAGGTGGATAACAACTCTTCTGTTCTCTAAGTAGGTAAAGTGGTGTCCTCTCTTTTATTTTGCTTCAAATAATGCATCTAAATGCCTTAGCACAAAGACAGTAGCTCCAAAACTGGAGACAAGAAAGTGGTGCTAGTGCTTAGCAGTGGCAGGCTGTGGTGATCTGAGTTCTGGGTTTGGTTAGTTTTGATTGTGAAATCTCATACCATAGCTAATAAGTTGTCTGTAAACTATTGTTTTCTTTTTTGTTCTGCCTCTCCCCTTCAGTCCCTCACCCCTTCCAGCAGAAGAGAAAGAGAACATTGGTAGAGTATGCCATCCTAGCATGCTGTGATCTGCTCACGCCCTTGAAAATTGTCTGAGCAGTGGCCATTTTGCTTACCTAGAAGTGCTGCAATTACTTCCAGACTTGGTTGGTTTCTAAAGTGTAACACTTCAGTGAATTCATCATCAAACCCGAAGTGCTGGAAGCGGATCGCATAAGGGAAAACCTTTTTCTCCTTTCCCCAGTCTCTACTGGGTCACGCCATAGCTTGCTTACTTCAGTGCTGTTTTATGTTGACAAATATAACTGTATACATGAAACTGAAGAAAAACCTGCCTTTGTCTTACAATTTTTCCCAGTGCTTGTAGGTTGGCGTTTTTGTTTGTTTGCTTTTTACTGTGACCAGATCTATTGCTACTTTTCTGCTTTTAGCCAGATTTAATGCTGCTGGAGCTCAGTCAGCTCTCTCCAAGATCTCTGTGGCACATGAATATCTTGTTTGATTCCACAAAGAGCTTGGTGCTTAAGCACTGAAGAATAAGAAACACAGACTGTAAAATTGCTAATTTAGTATCAGTCCAAACCAGCAGAGGATCTGCCAGGGTGTTGGGAGCTAGAGGAGACAGCTTTTTTTTTTTTTTTTTTTTTTCTTTTTTTTTTTGTGGTGAGCATTTAGTGATGCATCTGTTGGCAGGGTGAAAGAAAGGATTTTCTGGCCCCACCACCACATTTTGCTCCTCCACTATTCGTGGTAGTTTGCACAGGTTTGAATAGTTGCATATCTATATTTATGAATTAGTCACTTGAGGGTTGTGTAATTCCAAATTTTACTTCAGAGATGTATAATTTCTGATTTCATTTGCATTCTCTAACGATGTGCATTAGTTATAAACCTTGCAAGTTTTCTTCCAGTGCAATGCCAATGATCCTCCTTATCACCACCAGCTAGTCTAATGTTTCATTTCAGATCTGTTTATTATTTCAAGCCAAAATCTGTTATGTTAGCTTCCAGGTAATCACAAACTAGAGACTAGCCTGAATTTACCCCTTTGTATGGGTTTCTAGAGTAAAGAACTGACATTTGCATGCATTGTCTTCCCAGCTGTGTGTAGTGTAAGAGGGAATAGAATAGTTTAGAGTTGGTCTTTCATTAACGCAAAATATGAAAATTCCCATAGGAGACAAAACGAAATTAGTACAGTTGCATATCACCCAAATCACAGCAAACAACGTTACTGATAAGAGTACATTTGGTAATTGTTACAGACGTAAAGTAGTTTAAAAAAAAAAAAAAAAAAAGTGAACATATGCACACAATACACCCTTGTTTATTCTTACTTTTTATTTCCTTTCATTTTTACTCTGAAGTGTACTAATAACCAGGTTGTCAGTATCAGCACAAGGCTTCCAGGTAAGAGATTTTTCCTATGGTGCTTTTTCATTCCAATGGCTGAAGACTTGTTTTATTCCAGCCCCAAGTGGAGTTGTAGGAACACAGATTTTTTTTTTTTTTTAATTTTTATTTTTTGCTTGTTTATTTTTCACTGTAACTCAACCAAGGCTCATTAGAACACCCTTGTAGTTCTGTGACAAAACAAGGTGCCTAAGAAACCAGGTGGAGATAACCACACTATCTTTCATCATTTTGTTAGCTTCATCTGTTCAAGTTGGCAAGTTCTGTGGTAATATATGCCAAATGTTTGGGATTGCTTGTTTGGCTCAGCAGCAGTGCTGTATGGATTTAGAACAGTTTGGTTGGTCACCTTTAGTGCACTTCATTTGATCGCCTTTCCTGACTCAGTTCTTTGTCTTGCTTAATGGCTTTCTTTTACATTACATGCAGCCAAAAAAGAAATCTCATTTTTCTTTCAATTAAAAATAACCCTTTTCCACCACTAAAATATTTCATTTCCAACTGTATTCCATGCAGTGTAAAAATTTTCACTCTTTTAAATGTTATTTTCCTTAGGGACTAGATTTCAAAACAACACAAGAAAAGTTTTCCTTCCTGTCATATTGTTTGATTTACAGTGGTCTGAAGTAAAAAAGAGGCATAAACAGATTAAATTAGCCTGCATATTTCAAGTTATGAACATGGACTATGTAAAGATATAAATCATTTTGGAGATGGTATCCAGAAGCTCCATGTAAAGTGAGCAATTAAAATTCTTGCTTGGAAAAAAAAAAGTACTTAAAATCTTTTTCTGTCGGAAATATGATCAGAACAGCTATCCTTAAGGAAAATGGCAAATTAAATAGTTTCACAGTAAAAAATATATATATATGTATTCTATATATATTCATCCTTAATTGCTCAAAAATATTAATTATATTTTTTAGCTCATTTAAATTTTGATGATGGTTTTCATTTAAAAGAAAATATTTGTGTATGTGAAAAATATAAGTTGGTGAACAGGTGTTCTCTAATGCAGATTAACGGTCTGATATCTGTTACAGAGTCTAGAATGGTCATGACTATAAAGTCACCTGTATTAGATTTGTAGACATTCCAGTAATCACTTCCCATTATGACATTAGTGCTAATTTTTTTCTTCTCATATTAAACACTTTCTTGCCTTTAGAATTCTACATGAGAGAGCGTTCAGTAGCATATTCTTAAATCCCACTGAATACTGAGAATAAATCATATCATAGAATCATAGAATGGATTGAGTTGAAAGGGACCTTTAAAATCATCTAGTTCCAACCTCCCTGCTGTAGGTAGGAACACCTTAAATCTTTCCAGAACTGGGGCCTAAACCAGTAATTTTTCAAATAGATTGGTAGCATACAAAGTTCATGAAGGACATTTCCATTGTTTATACTACCAGCATCCGTCTCTTTTGGTGCTGATAGTGGGAAGACTAGAATAAGAGGAAACTACAAGGAAAATCTAAAGATTTTTAATATATCTACTTTACATTTATTGAATTTTATGTCTATCCTTCCTTCAGATCTTATTTGCTTAGTGATATGCTCAAGCACCTTGGTGAAAAGGCTGCCCAGAGAAGTTGTGGATGCCCCATCCCTGGTGGCATTCAAGGCCAGATTGAATGGGGCACTGGGCAGCAGGTGAGTGGCAACCCTGTCCATTGCAGGGGAATTAGAAATGGGCTTTAAGGTCCTTTCCAACCCAAGCTGTTCAGTGATTCTATGAACTGAAATTTTCTCTTTTCCATACCTGTTTTTTATTTTGTCCATTACTTGGGGTCAAAAAGTGATGGAGGCAGTATTTATGGGATAACTGACATAGGTTTTTGAATAGTCTAAAAATACAGGATAAGCAAATTCAGATGTCCAAGATTTTTTGTTTAATTTAGACTTTCATCTGATTTCAAAATATGCACAGGTATATGCGATGTGCACTACTGCGCAGATACTTTACTAAATTCCCTTTCGAATAGATTAAATTGAAGGAAGGAACTCTAGTGATGGATAACTCGATAACATGCCTCTTTCTTGATTATTTTTTACTATGAATCTTAAATATGTTCAAGGGCATCTTTCCATCATTGCACCAGATGGGAGTAGCTTTGTCACTTAACGGAATCCAAACTGACTTGAGCATATCTTTGTCTTACTTATTTTAATGCATTTCATTTAATATCTCAGAATGTTTTCATTTTTACCCCACTTAGTGGGTCGTTTCCAAAATTTTCATGCAATAATCCTTCCTCTCCCCACCTCTGCCAGAATGAACAATCATATTTTATTTCTTATTCTCTCAAGGGGGCTACTTTTGCCAGACTTATGTTTGTTTTGTCTGCCTGCCAAACTCCAGCAAATGTCTTATTGTGTAAAGGATGAGGCGGCCAGTCTCCACATGATTTCAGAAGGTTCTTATGTGTTGGGTTTTTTTGTTTTGTTTTGTTTTTTAAATTGTAGGTTTTTCTTCAGTCTGTATGACACAGCAGATAAAATGATCTTCAACTAGAGAATGAGTGTAATTATCTTCTTGCAGAATGATAAAGGTTGAAATTATCTTTAAAGCCTTCAGAAAATAAGAGCACAGCATGGCTAAATCTTTAGCTCCTTCATGAAACGAGTATCAGCTGTCCAAGAATTTGTTGTTTAAACATGGCATTTGCAACTAGTACAGTTCAACAGCTCTTCACTGTGTTTACATGACCCTTTAAGGGCAAAACTTACGTTCACTCATATTCTTCTATGATCACTGTAATCCTGGAACCTGCCATGAAAATTTGATTTCGGTAGTTTGGTGGTTTGTTTGTATGAAACTCCTCAGGAATCTGACTTTTTGTTTTTCCACTGTGGATGATACTCATGTAATTCTGTCTGGGAAAATAAAATCAATATGCAAGGATGAAATTGTTATTATTTTTTTTCTCACTGAACTATTTATCTATTCAATTCCTCAAAATATTAATGATGTGGATGTTTAGGCTGCCATCTAGATATTACAGTGTGACTGGGATTTGATTCCTGTAACTGTGACCTCAGCCAAAACAAACAGTTACAAAAACTGTTTGAAATATTTTTGTTTTGCTTTTATGATTTTTCTTTTTTAATGCAAGCTATTATGTTCCATGTTGTTGTTTACTAATTGCTGGAATATGAGTAGAGGAGTGATTTTACATCATATTTTAATTGTTCTATTGCAAATTCTTCTAAACATGCGGTGTTGCCGTTTGTAAGATGCTTTTGGTAAATGCAAATAGTTGTGGTGATGGAAGCATGGGGTGGGATAGAAGATGTTATCAACTTTAGGGGGAGGGATGTCTGGGGAATCTTATCAATGCTTGGAAGAAGGATGCAGAGGATGGTGCCAAGCTCTTTCCAGTTGTGCCCCCATCCTGGAGGCATTCAAGGCCAGGCTGGGTGAGTCCCTGGCCAACTTGATTTAGTGGTAGATGTGCCTGTCCTGAGCAGGGAGCTGGAGCTGGGTATTTCTTAAGGTCCCTTATAACACAAGCCATTCTATGATTCTGTAGCGCATTAAAATCTGTGACAAAAATACTCGTTTTCCTCTGGCAGAAGTGTTTGGGAAGGACCTTAGGGAAGCGTCATGTCCAATGCTATGCCCATTAGCCCATTAACATGTAATATGCTCTATTTTTTTTATTTTTTTTTATTAAGATATTCCAAATGAGTCCCTCCTTATAACTTTCCCTTTCTTCTTTTACTTTACCTACTTTTCCAATAGCAAATTCCAGTAGAAAACTGTTGCCATTAATTGCAGGGAACAAACAAACATTTAGAACAGTGAGTAGTTGATGCCAGTTTTTTTAATCTTGCCCCATAAATCTGATTTTACAATCCAGTCTAACTTTCAAAAATGTTGCAGGAGAAAGCAAGAATACATAAAAGCCTTTCTTTCCAGTTCAGTTTTGTAGCATCATGGTAGTGAAGTCAAAAGAGAGATTTGGCATTTGCAGACTGTGCCCGTAGTCCCTTCAGATCACCTTTATTTTGGAATGTTCTCTCTGGCTTAAGTTCTCTCTGGTTTGAGCAAAAACTACTAGGAGAGGAAAAAATTTCTGCATGGCCTTACAATGTCTGGGTTTGTGAATCCTTGGTGCTTTGATGCCTTGAAACTTGTGTGGACATTTACAGCCATGAAATGAGACCAGATCACTGTGGTATCACTTTACTCTCTCTCCAAAAAGGTATAAATCATCCATTAGACAGTAAGCAGTGGAACATTTGACTTGCTCTGCTTCTCTAGAGAGAAATGATCATGTGCTGATTTGGGGAAGTGAGAATTAGAAATGGCTAGTTAGTGCAGGTAAAGTATGTGACTTGAAGTCTATATATGGTGCACTTCGAAGAGTGAATTCAAAGTCCCCTGTGCTTTTTTTTTTTTTTATTAAATAAATTAAGGAAATAAATATATAAAACAGCATAAAATGGACGTGCATCACAAATAGGCAAAGTAAGGCAATTGCGATTGAAAGAGTCAATGAGATTTGTTTCTTTCTCTACAGAATATAAGTAGCTTGAATTAGAGTACTTTGGCTAAGTATCCTGTCTTGTGTTTTGGTATTAACTCCGTGATAGACTTTTTGAGCTTCCAACTTCAAAAAGCAAACAAAAAAACCCAAAGTTTGTTACCATTGTCTCTGAGGCTTCTTTCCTAAAGACTTAAATTTGGGAATATAAAACTTAGTTTTGATTGCATGTAAGTAGTAGTTTGTAGAAACTGCCTTGTGGTACTATACTGCTCAGTATTCCTCAACTACTTGCACCAGAGACAAAATCGAAAAGAATCTGCAATTTCTCTGCCATAAATTGAAGCCAGCATTTTAAGGCCATGTAAGATAACACCACAGTAGAAATGGTGATGATGCCTTCTGTTACCACTAGCTGATTTCTCAGATTGGAGAGAAGAAAATGAGGAAGATGAATGATGGGGGAGGGAAAGATAAATCATGTATCTGCATGCAATAGCTTGTCTGAGAGATGCTTTAAAGTCATCGAGGAGAGGACAAGCGATCAAGTTTGAAGTTGAAAAATACATCTTTGGTGCCATTTTCTTCATGAGGTAGGTGATTGGAAGCTGGAGGGGTTTTTGCTACTCTCGGTTACCAAAGAGTAGATTAAAAAAGCAGTGCATCAGATAAAGCCCTGGTTCTTCAGGGCTCTTCTGGGCTTTACAGTGTGCTGATTGCCCATGGCAATGTTTGCTCAAATCCAATGAGCTGTTTGAACAAAATGTAAAGTGCTGGTAACGTTAGAGCAAGGGGCTGAATGTTATCTATCCCTTCCTAAGGCACATTGCAGTGTAAAGGAACTCTGTGGATTTAGAGAAATCTTTCAACAGATGATGAGCAAGATTAGTTTAAAGAGAACCTCTGAATGGGACAAGGATTTCTGTGACCTGTCAGAGGAATAGAAATAAGTCATCTGCAATTTCATTTGGCTGCATGATGCACAACAGAGATGCTCCAAATTGTGTTATTTAGCAAATGCTATAGTTTGGTGCAAAGGTGATAATGAAGGCTATTTTTAAGTGTATCTCCTGGGCCTACTGTGCAAAATTTATGACTGGATAGTACTTCGTAGTGAATGAAGTTTATACTTACCATATAAGAGACTGTAAAATATTCTTGCAGAGTTTTGGTCTGGAAGAAAAAATATTTTAGCAGTAAGGAAAGGGAAAGTGTGCTTCACATGTCCTCTTTTGCTATTTTTATCCTGACTAGGATAAGCTTTGCCAGGATGCAGAGATTAAAACGGAGCTGCAGAATAAATTCTGACTGCACAAGCAAGTAAATCATTACCTGAGGTTTGAATTTAAACAAAAAAATTGAACGTGAACTCAACTCACTTCCAGACTTGTAAACAGATGACACCATAGTCATACAGACAGGTTTCAGGACACAGAAAGAACAGTCAGAAGTCACTGGACTCCATATGTTTAAGGTGGGTTTTTGCAGAAGTGCCGTACAGAGAGCCTTATTTTGACACATATACGTGGCCACAGACGTACATTCACTTCATACACTTTGTGGATGCAATTCTTAGTTTAAAGATGTCCTACTTGATGTTGCAATTGCAGGGAGAATTCAGAGGAATTAAATGCGTAGGAGGAGGGAAGAGGTAGAAAAACTAACAAGCAAAACCAACTATAGTAATGAATACATTTTGGAGTAGTTTTGGAGCTGATTGCTTGGTTTTTCAAACTGATTCTTGAAAGGGTAACTTTTTTCAAAAAGGAAAGCAAATTAGTTTAGTTTAGTGGCTTGTTTGATTGTTTGTTTTTTTCCCCTTGACTGGCTTACTACCTAATGTGTTGTGGAAGAGAACATCAGAATCACTGTGCCTTCTATCCATTGATGGTGAGCGTGACTACCCTAATAACAACAAGAGAATGTCAGATTTCTAAGAAATTGTCTTTTCCTTTCATCCTTATCTGTAAAGGCTGGATTTATTACTTGGCCTATTTCTGTACCATTCTGTAACTGGGTTGGAACAGTTGTCAGTGAAGTTTAATAGACTTGCACGACAGAAAAGCAGAAAGAAGAGGAAAGTGGGGAAAAAGGTTCTTAATCCTTCATGAAAATTTTACTTCTTTGCTTTTAATAAAGTCTACTTAGGGAAACATAGGACTCCTGGTTTATTTCTGAATTCTGTAGTGTAAGAGGAAAAAAAAGCTCACACTTGGCATAGCTCTAAACCAGACAATTGCTCCTTAGTCATTTTCCCTCCTTTTGATAACATCTTCCTGAATGAATAACAAATGGCATCAAACTCCTGACGTCTGTCAGTCTGTACAACTGTCTCCTCTGTGCCTTTCTAGATACAGGATGGACTTCTGGGTTTTCCAAAAGTTTACTGTGTCCTGTGATCCAAACTGCTGCTCTTTGGCATTTGTGTTCGATTTGCAAGGAGCTTTCCACTGCTTCAGCCCTTTTGAACACACCAGGGTGTTGGTAGAGGATACCCCCAGAGCCCCATAGAGCAGGGATGAGCATTTTGCAGGAGCTGGGCATTAATGCTCAGGGTTTTTCTCCTTCCAGCAGTGTTCCTTCTTAACTTACAACGTTAACTGTGCTGTTCAGCTGTTCTCTTTCGATGAGGTAAGACCTAGCAATATATAAACCTGAGTTATTTTGAAGAACTTTGCATATGTAAATGTAGAATTACTATTTGTTTTTAAGGAAAATTCTAAAGCACTTTATTCTGAATGAGAGATTACTTCATACTCAGCATACCTAACAGGAAATAATGAAGAATGAATCTGTTCTGTGGGCGAAAACTGTACATAGTTATGATATCAGTTAACAACTTGTATTTGGCACACTGAGAAAAGTGTAAATTAAGAAGTTAGTGCTTTTATTTCTACTTTTCATTTATGCTGATTCTTTCATAAGTTAGCAGAGTAGTTCATTATTTAACTGCTTGGTACTTCAGGAAGTGACCTTCATTCCAAGCGTTTACTTTGATAGAGATTGTGGTAACGAATGGTGTAAAGCAGTCCAGACTGCTTTCCAAAATGAGTATCTGCATGTGAGCTTCGTAGTTGATTGGAGATGTCAGTATTGAAATGTTACCATTTATTCCACAATTTGATGTTGCCATTTCCAGGGACGTTAGTTCAGCTGATGTTGCTTTCTTTAGTTAGAAGCGAAGGTAGGCTGGAGGAGCAAAACTGCTTCCAGTAGGAATGTGTCTATTTCATGTATAAGTGCTTGGTAATGAAATACTTGTTCTTAATATCATTAGAATTGTCACATGCTTCTGGAGAGGAGACTGCCAGGCGTGCCCAAGTGTTTGGATCTTCCTCAGTGCTGGTCCATTTTTCTTGTACACATTTAGTTGACTCCGGATTCCCTTTGCTCACTGCATTCATATGTATTGTTAGTTATGATCCTGTGGTCCAGACTAGACATGGCTCTCACTGACTTGATGGGAAATCATTCCCAGCTAAGAGTTTTGGGACCTAACCAGCTGAATGTGCGGTGTTTTAGGGAAGCAGCAGCGGTATTATCTGCTTTCATATCAGAAATACTTATAAAAGCATTAACAATTCCAGTCTCTGTGTTAAGCAATATCAGCTCTTCAAGTTTTGGCTCCAGTTTTACTTCCTTCATGCTTGCACAGAAATCCCTCTGGATGGGGGAGGAGTAAGGCTCTGTGAAAACTGTGAACTTTTATAGGTTTTGCTCCACATTTCCCAAATCCTTCACATAAACATCCCTTCTTTTTCCTTTATCATTTTCTTGGTAGGAACTGGGGAAGTTTACCTTGCATGCAAAGCAGTTTACATGGCTCATGGAAGCAGACTGTTGTGAACACTAAATGCCCAGGAGTTAGCATGCCGTGGACTGCGAGGTTATGCAGTTGGTGGTTTATATGGTGGAAATAGCAGGCACATGTTAGTCAAAATGTGTGATGCTCTTGAATACAAAGGATAAGCTTAGTCACAGCTGAGATATCTCATGTCTTGATCTGAAAACTTAGGAGAGGCTTATATGCAAGCAGAAGGTTCATATCCTGGCTTTTTCCTTTCTACAAGTGTGCAGAAATGCAAGAGATGAATGAAAGGCTGTTGAATTCAATGAGAATTGCTGGGGATCATCAAATCCATTTCTTCACCAATGACAGATACGTCTTCTGTCTGGGTGTGTTTGCCAGAAATCCAGCAAAAAAATACAACAATGCGTTTAAGTTACTTCAGGATTATTATTTTTTAATATTTGTCATTGAGTATGCCAGAAGCTTCTGTTGAAATCATATAGGAGGGAGAAATACTGTTACATTGACATTGTTACTGAAGAACAGCATAAAAATGATATTCTTATATTTAAAATAATGAGGAGGTTGCCTGGGAACTTGCAAATTCTTCTCATTCCTCTCTTATCTCAAGGCAGGATCAACTATACCTACGTGCTTCCTGGCAGATGTTTATCTGATTCTTTCTTAAAGATTTTCGGTAATGGAAATTCCATAGTCGCTGTAGTCATTCTGGTGCCTCTCTTACAGCAGAAGTGCTTTTTCCTACTCTCTATCCTGAACCTACATTACTGCAGCTCAAGGTCATTGCGTAGATGAAGAGAAAAGATTCTTTTATCTGTAGCAGCAACTTCCATATATTAAAATAAAACTTATTTAAATAAGATCCACCCAATTCTTTTGTTGCTCAAACACCATTCATTCTTCTTTCAAATGTTTAACCTAGGATTGCACTAAAATCTAAAAATTGTAGTGTAAGGGATATACATCTACGCTTACAGTGAAAGTGGAGCACTTTAATTGTAGCTCTTAATTACAGATCCTTATTCTAGTGGGTAGCTGTGATGCCACCAGTCCTTGTCATGCCAGAATGGGAAGAATACAAAGCATGTGGAATATTAAGAGATCATTTTCATACAAAGATAATGGGTGTATTATTTTAATAATACAGCACTTCTACACTATTCCCAAGTATGTATCAAGTTCTTGTTTTAAATTCTATGTGAGTTAATGTGTAAAATGAGTTTTTATTACTTTGGGAAGTTATGTTATAGAAGGTGTCAGAGATGGGAGATTATTTTTTGTTTATGTGCATTAATATAAGTAACTTGTTTGTTTGGAGTTAAAAAGTGTTCAAATTGAAGATTGCAGCAAGCAGATCACAATTTTACAGTTCTTCAGTATTAGGTAAACTATTTCTAACTTTTGCTGATATTTTTTTCTTAATTACTCCTTGAAATGCTTGTGTTCTATAAGGCTGAAAATTTCATCCTCTCTTTAAGTTCAAAAGAATTTGCACTTTGATTTCTGATGTGCTGAGTTATATTGAATGCATGGTATTTGCACTCATGTTTGCTTATTGATTTATTTTGTTTTGATCTGGGAGTAAAAGCAGAACGGTCCTAAAAACTTGTTGCTGAAGTGAGGGACTACAAGTAGAGTGTAAGATGGAGGCAGAGGGATTAGCTTGAAAGTCCAATTATATTAAAAAGAAAATCAAGTCAAGAAAAAGGAGCCTGTTCTAAATGGAGAATGTAAAAAAAAAAAAAAAAAAAAAAAAAACCCACCAAT
>JAOWBP010000001.1:11324614-11356782 GCA_028571105.1 Tragopan temminckii
TGGATGTGGCTCTGGGCAGCCTGGTCTGGTGGTTGGCGACCCTGCACATAGCAGGGGGGTTGAAACTAGATGATCATGGTGGTCCTTTTCAACCCAGGCCATTCTATGATTCTATGATTCATTGCCACAAAGATTTAAGATCTGTTTTCTAAAGGTCTCTTAGAGGAACGTGACTTATCTTCTAATAGATACAGCCCTCTCCAATTTGACCTGCAAACAAATACTCGTATTAAACCTTCTAGCTTGAAAATTGACAAGGACTGATCAATCAACCTGTACATACAGGGCCGTGCTACTACATAACAGACATTGGGAACAGGAATGAGAGAGAATAGGAGAAAATACACCATAAGCCAGTAATGGTGCAGTTCTGAAACCTGAAGGAAAAGTATAACTTGCTCCACATGCCCTAGAACCACCTAGTCCCTTGTCCTCCAATTGAGCTGAGATGGAGAATGTAGGGCATGAATTCATATCAGAAAGTGATGCTATTGGAAGCAGATCAAATGGAAATCAAATGCCTGGAACTGTCCAGCCCCACATTCAGCCCCTGGAAGTTCATTACAAGTAACTGTACTGACCCCAGGTGAAACATGACTCCTCTGAAGTTTTTCATTTTCTGCAGTTCTTCCTGTCTCTTTAGCGCCTGAGTGTACTTAGCTAAATTTATCTGTTCTTTCTGCTGTTATCGTTAAGAAAGTTTCTTTTGGTTATCTTTCACTTGATATCATTGTATCCCTGATCAACAACCCAACCTACATACATTCTGTGAAGCCTTGCAATACCTTCAGACACCAACCCTGTTTACATACGCTTTGTCTATTCTCTTTTACTAATAAAGTACTGTCACCCAACAGGATTTCATATCCCATCTGGCATGAATGTAAAACAGAAACTACTTAACCCAAGCCTGTGAAAAACAACTATTCTTCATAATAATTTTAAACAAGATTTAACATTATGTTTTGTACTAGAATTGAGCAGTAACGTACTCCTGGCAGTAACTATGGGGCAATGTACACCTATGGAATCAGGACTGCATGGCAAAACAAAGGGTTTTCAATATTCTCAGAGTGCTCCTATGGTGTTAGAAATGCTGATCTTAGCATGTCAAACTGCATGCAGGAAACGAAAGGCAAATAACAAGATGAAAAGGCTCTGAATTAAAAATGTCAGCAGTATAACCCTTCCAACAAGAAAGCAAACAGATTCTTGCTTAACACTACTCTCCGTAATAATAATTATTGTTAATAATAGCAAGTTAATTAGCCCTCTTCTGTACAGAGCAGATTGCACTAGGAATATGATTTAGAAACTGTAACATATCTATGGAAGTTTCTCTCAGTGGGAACTGCTTACCCAGTTTTGTGGCAGTAACATTTTCATGCTGTAAGGTAATTCTGAGACCTGCAGGCCTTTATCATTTCCTGTTAGCAATTTTCAGGTAGTGTCCACTAACAAGGTTATTTTTTGCATTATCCTAAAGGAAGAGCTGAACAAAGAAGTTGATTTACAGAGGTAGTTGAGCACCTTAAGGTGCAAAGAAGTACCTACTCATGATTTACAGAAGCACCTAAGCAAAATAGACTTTATCTAGACAGTAGTCGTTGCCAGCCTGACCCAACTACATTCCCCAAATTTCCTTTCCACAGCTGAAACTGGTTGCACCTACAATGCATGCAAGGATAATGTAATAACTTGCATGCATGTTCTGCACTGCTGGAGAGTCCCTTTTCATGAGCCTGCAGGATTCAGGCTCAAGACTGGCTGATGGGCAAATTCTGGCGTGGATGTTGTCTCAGCATCTCCCCTATCAGTGGAAGCTTCTAACCTTATAATTTTGCAATTCTCACAGAGAAAAACATTTTGAGGTTTAGTATGATAAGAAAAATTGCACAAAGATATTTGAAAAAGAACATTGCAAAAACGCTGAAAGATTTGACATAGACAATGAGAGCCAGTCCCCTGAATATTGTTTAAAATGTTTATGGGTGTAAAAGTTTTGAGTAAAATCTTTGAGCAAAGGTATTCTTCTCAAGAGAAAGCACTATGCAAGAAAAATAGTAAGATGAAATATTCCTTAAGTATCCATAATATCCATAATCCATTGTATTGTAGCTTCATTGGCTAAAAGCACTAACAGTATCACATTAATTAAAGTGTTAAATGATCTCCCACTAGAAGTGTCAGAGGTCTCCTAGCTCCAGCTGAGCACAGACTGTTTACATCTCATTCATGTATGCTAAGTGAAAACCAAGAAGAGGAGGCATAGATATCTCTAAGAAGTTGAAGTGTACAAATATCAAAGAGGGAGACAAGTCACTGAGTAATAACAAGATGATACAAACAAAACAGTTTAGGCTGAATTCAAGGATAAGAATGTCTTAAGAATAATAATGCCCATGGAATAGTTTTTAAATGGAAACAATAGAATCCGCAGCTCAAGGGATAAGTATAAGCTCAGTAGAAAAAAATATGGAAGAAAACACAGCAGGAAACTACCCTGACGTGACTTGAGATGAAGCAGATTATTTTAATTGCTTTTGTTCAACTTTAATACCTGTGATTCATAGTGGAAAAAGACAAAAAATAAACAAATCACTTAAGTGTTCCAGACATGCAGTGACCGAATTAGTTTTCCAGGTCTTTTGGTCATTCCAGGAAAGTATTTATTATTCAGAATATATACAGAAAACAATTCATAGAATGGTTTGGGTTGGAAGGGACCCCAAGGATCATTAACTTCCAATGCCTCTGACACAGTTAGGGCCACCAGCCTCCAGATCTGGTACTAGTCCAGGCTGCTCAGGGCCCCATCCAACCAGGTCTTGAGCATGTCCAGGGATGGAGCATCCACAGCTTCTCTGGGCAGCCTGTTCCAGCACCTCACCATTCTCTCTGTGAACAACTTCCCCCTGACATCCAATCTAAACTTCCCCTCCTTGAGCTTAAAACCATTCCTCCATGTCCTATCACTGTCTACCCTTGTAAAAAGTTGGTTCCCCTCCTTTTATGTAATCCTTTTAAACACTGGAAGGCTTCAATGAAGTCTCCTTACAGCCTTCTCTTCTCTAGGCTGAACAACCATAGCTCCCTCAGCCTGTCTTTGTAGGGAAAGTGTTCTAGCCCTCTGATCATCTTCGTGGCCCTCTCTAACAGCTCCACATCTTGTACTGGGGCCCCAGACCTGGACACAGTACTCCAGATGGGGGTGTCATGATGGCAGAGTAGAGAGATACAATCAACTCTCTGTCCCTGCTGGCCACCCCTTTTTTGATGGAGCTCAGCATAACGTTAGCCTTCCAATCTGCAAGAGCACACTGCTGACTCATGTCCAGCTTCTCATCCATCATGACTCCTAGGTACTTCTCCACAGGGCTTCTCTCAAGGAGTTCTTCTCCAGTCTGCACACATATCTGGAATTAATCTGACCCAAGTGCAAAACCTTGCACTTTGCTATGTTGAACCTCATTAGGTTCACATGGGCCTACCTTTTGAATTTATTGAGGTCCCTCTGCATGACATCCCTTCCTTCTAACATGTCAACTGCACCACTCAGCTTGGTACCATCAGCAAACTTGCTGAGAGTGCACTCAAGCCCATCATCAGCGTCACTGATGAAAGTGTTCAAGGCCAGATTGGATGGGGCCCTGGGCAGCCTGGTCTAGTATTAACTAGACTAGGATTAAATGGCGAGGCCGGTGGCTCTGCACGTGGCAGGGGGGTTGGAGATTTATGATCCTTGTAGTCCCTTCCAACCCTGGCCGCTCTGTGATTCTGTGATTCTGTGAAAACGTTCAAGAGCACTGGTCATAAGACAGACCCCTAGGGGACACTGCTCATCACCGGCCTCTACCTGGAAATACTGCCATTCAATACAACCTTCTGTCTACAGCCTACCAACCAATTTCTTATCCCCCGAATAGTCCACCCCTCAAATCCGTATCTCTCCAATTTAGACATAAGAATGTGGTGGTGGATCATGTCAAAGGCCTTGCAGAAGTCCAGGTAGATGACATCAGTCACCTTCCCTTTGTCCACCAATTGTTAATTTATAACTAAGTTTTCAAGTCTCTTTGTTTTCCTGACTTTCTCCGGGCCTCATCTAACAAAAAAATTACGGTAAACAAAACAATGAATTATCTGATATTTATCTTTATATCTTGTCAGAGTGCGATTGCTGTGAAAATTACATTTGCAATGAAGTCCAATTTCCCTTGCACTTTTATTTTTATTGCCATGGATACTTTCATCTTTATAAGCATTAACATAGAAAATTGTTAAAATGTGATTTGAGATATTATGATTTTTGAAAAAAAAACCCTGAAATCACAGCCTTGCTCTAAACTGAGGTCCTTGGAGAAAACAAATACAGCAGCATTTTCCACCAGTCGATGAGAACATTCAAATTTAGGACAATGAAAAAATGACTGGTTATTGAGCAGTCATAAAATAGTCTCTAGAAATGTTAAGGTCACAAATGCTAGAAAGATTTTTGTTCACAAAGTCTATCCAATTTCTGCCTCAAATCTGAATGCTAGTCATAAGGCAATTCTTTCAGAGAGGTATCTCTGAAGATACCTCCACCCTTCTAGTCTGCAGCCACTTGAGCAGCCACTGTCTTCAAGAAAAAGTGACAGACCGTGAGAAATTTGTAAGTTTGTTCTGAGTAGAAGATGTCAAAGCATAACAGAGCATATTGTACAGGTGTTTTCAGCACTTCTTCCTATGATACCCTGAGGGCAATAGTAACTCCTGAGTGTTTCCCATCAGTGCCTCTGACTGCAGTACAGAAGATGAAATATTTCAGGTAATCCAACTGCTGTCCAGAATGGTAACCACATATATGATGATGAATACATTTGTCTTAACAATGAATATCTCTATATCTCTTTATACTCCAGGAACAAAAAAGTTGGGCCATTCTGAAACTGGAGCAAATAAACTGTCCCAGGTTTCAGTGACAAGAATATTTTAATAAGAAAAGAACAAGTAGTCAAACATGAGATTTGGGTTCTCCTAAGATGCCTTACTACATAACGTGTCAGAGGCAAGCTAGTTTTGTCTGCTATACATAGCTGATTTCTTAATCGTATCTTTAGAGCAATATTGTCTCCATTTATTTTTATTGTGTTGTTATAGCAAATTAGTTCTAAATTTTGATTCACTTCAAAACAGTAAGGATAATGCAATTGAAACCTTTTATTTATTTAAGAATTCTTTCCACATTTACCTTCGTAATATATTGTCTTTTAGTATGTAAAACATTTTCTGCTCTGATTCCCTGTTCTCAAATGTATGACATTGTGTGTTCAAGTACATAGCAACCAATAGTCCTATCAGCTCTGTCTGCTTTATTTGTTACTTCTCTTTTTCGCTAACAAGAAAGAAATGTAAGGAGTAAAAGTCTAGTTATTTTAGATAAGCATCACGTAGTTTCCCTTTTCTGTGAAAAAGTACATAGTGTTCTAATTTCCCACTCATCATCCCTAGCAACTTATCAGGGTAGGTGGAAGCACATGCATTGTCTGCTCCTGTGTTTGCAACACACTGATTGACAGCCATGCATGCTGATCTTGCCTTTCCAATAGCAGAGAGCAGTAATTTGCTCTTCTACTTGGCTGCGAATTTCCATGGCCAGCTATTTCATTACGAAGGAATAGAAAGAAAGACAGATGGAAGAACATAGAGACAGAAAATCCACTACTAGAGGTGTCAGCGATTGTATACAGAAAAATACTTAGCTTCGGTCTCTTCATAAATTGAAAATGGCTCACAAGTATCTGAAGATTTCTGAAACTATAAAACGACAATTGTTTTCACTTTTCACCATCAGTTACATATTCGAAATATCAAACATTATAGATATATAGGATAATTAAATTAGGGTTTTTTTTTCCTCTTTTTCTCCTCCTGTTAACTGATGCTTCTACTTACACTGGATTTAGGATCATTAGAACTTGCTCATATCTGGATGAGCAAAGAATCAGCCAAAATCTGGTACAATCTATTTCTTCAGAGAAATTATCAGGAGCATCCAAAAGCCAGGATAACAAGACATAAAAATCCACAGCTTTGGCTAAAGCTATAAAAGAATCCAAACTATGTTATAATTTGTAGATTTAGGGCATTAAATTAGTGCTTAGCAAAAAACCTAAGTTAGAACTAGCTTCAGAGAAAAGGAAAAATTGATAATGCCAAAGAAGTAGCTCTTTTTCTTGAATCTGAAGGGAAACAACTATTGAGCAATTAGAAACACTGTCTTTAAGGGCCAGGATTCCCCCCCAGAAAAGATACTTATTTTATGTTTAGCCACCTAAAGTTAAATATTCAGCCTAAGTCAGCCTTCTAGATTAACTTTGTAGGTGAAAAGGACTCCTGTCCTCCATTATTTGTATTAAGGAGGAATGAAATAGCCATTCAAGGCACATGCCACATCTTACGGCTGGTTTAGAGCAAACAAAAATTTTAAGTTGCAGAAGTTGATTTGAAAACTACTAATCAGGTTGAGGAAGTTGTTGTGCAAAAGATGTGCAGCCTCCTACAATGAGGGACAATAAAAATCAGGTGATCCACAAATGGTTTTGGTATTTCTGGGCTACAGTGTGCTAGTACAAGAGAAGAGGAACTGAAGTGCAGAGCTAGTGAAGGACATAGGCACCTCAGCATGGCAAAAGCAAAATGTAGGTAGTTAATGAAAAGCGGTGCAAATTTGAAAGCAAGAGAAAAGCTGAATGTAGACCAGAAAGGACCTATACTTCAGACTTGCCTTATTATTGTACCTTACATTTATCTACTAGCTTGCTCTGGGTCTTTCTTGAGTTACCACCAGTTCTTTGAGCATCTCAGAATCTAAATTCCAGCATTTCACACTCTGATCAAGAGATAATAACTTTCTTTTTTCCCCTGAGAAATGTGAACACAACAATCTTCTCCTCTTGTCTATAAGTATCTAAGGTGTGGGAGGCAAAGGGACGAGGCCAGACTCTTTTCAGTGATGCATGATGATATGACAATGGGAAATGATTACAAACAGAAGCAAAGGAAGTTCCACATAAAAGTGCATAAGAACTTTTTAACAGTGAGAGTGACGGAACTCTGGAACAGCCTTCGCAGAGGGGCTGTGGAGCCTCCTATGGAGACATTCAAGACCTGCCTGGATGCCTGCCTGTGCAACCTGGTTTACGGAGCCTCCTTTAGCAGGGGGTTGGACTCTGATCTCTAGAGGTCCTTCCAGCCCCTACAATTCTGTGATTCTGTGATTCTCAGTTCAGATCAGGATAAAACAGCAGTTTGTGCTCTTCAAAAGAAAAAGGAAAAAAGAACTAAATCTCCCAGTATTTTTGTATCTCCCTCCTCATCGCTATTTATTTATTAGTCTAATAAACTAGTCACCTATGAAGGAAGTCTTGAATGACATACATACGTTTTTCTAGATATCTGTGTGGGAACAGGTTTTATCAAGAGATTTTAAAACCATCTATTATTAAGTTTCTATTATTGAGTACCTATTTAACTACATTCTATCCTTATTTGCATCCATCCTAACAAACTATTTTCTTACTGGGTGTCCAACTTGTCCTTTGGTTCTGTAACAGGAGCCTCAACTATTTGACTCTCCGTTCCACTTAGATTTACCGGAAAGGTTTCAAAAAGAGAAATTCTTGTGAAATATTGGTGAACCTCAGCACCAGTGCTACAAGTTCCATATTGTTAGATGACCCGGACACAGAATATGAGACAATGTAAAATCTTCAGTCCTCAATCTGTGTAGCAACATTTTTTTCACTAGCTTTTAAGTTTTCAGAAGCCAGTAATATTTTAATCTGCAAGAGACTGTGAATAATAGGGTGCATTAATGTGACAGTGGAAGACAAAAGTTCCTGCAGATTGCATATCCAAGATTGTTGTTAATGTCTACATTACTTACTTTAAAAGTAAACAAATTCCTACTTGGAGAGATCCAATGAATGTCAATTGCCTGGATGCTAAAGAATATTAACATTTTGGCAAAGAAATTCTCAACTACGCTATTATTTTCAAGGGATGAATTTCACAATTATTTTTGGAAAAGAAAACTTGAGCATTTGAAAGTATAAGATCTCATTCCCTTCATTGTCTACACTATTACGGTTCTTAACATCAAGCCAAACACTAAAATGGCCAGGTAATGAAGCAAACCTTCAGATATAAAATGCAATTTTTTGGTATTAAACTGAAAATCAATATTTTAGTGCTACATTTTAAACCACCTGCATTTATTTTACCAGCGGTTTAGTATAACAGTCTGACATGCCTGGTTAGGACTAGAATTGTGTCTCTGAGACAGATCCACATACCTCCACTGATATCAACAGGCTGAGCTTTTCCCATTGTTTTCATCTGAGTTTTTGGCATGAGGCTGGAATGTAAGGATTAGGTTGCTTCTATAAGGATTTTTACTTAGGTATTTGAGCCAAGATCAGCCCTGAAGGAGTTTATTTTTGGAACATGGGAAGTGTAAATAGACCATTGCAGAAAGTTCTGCAACCTACAACAATGTGTTTCATGTTCGACTTTACAGATAAATAAAAAGCTATCAAATTCTAGGACCCACATAACTGAGCCTGGCTTATCATTTTGTCCAGGAAATGATTTTACTAGTTATACTATATACTGCATCCTGAGCTGCATTGAGGAGAAAGGACAGGTTCCAACTACAAACACATAAATAGAAAATTGTTTGAAGGGCCAAATAAGGGCATCTAAATGAGAGAGAGGTTTCTCTTCCCAGAAGTGTCCATACAGAAATAAGAAGCAAAAATGGACCAGCAGGGAGAGGCAGTCAGTGATGGACTATCTGGCTGCTGTATGACTCATTAAGAAAGGTCAGGTAATGGTTGTTCGTAGGTGAGTCTTCGCTGATCAGGGATTCTCATTGCCTCAAGCACTACCATGCAATAAGTTGCTCCTGACAACCAGCATATCTTCCCTATGTGAACATCCAATTGCAGGCCTTACGATTCTGTAATAGCATTTGTTGACCTCAGTTAGTCTTAAATAAATTAAGGCAAGTTGATCTTCCAGAATAATTATACTTATCAGGTTACTCTTTAGCAGACATCACACTGAAAGGAGACAACTCATCAACAGGCAGCTCATCAGATTTGTACTGATAGAAGTTCCTGCAAACCCAGAACAGGCTATGGAACTATGTGCCATATTTCCTGAAGCACCAAACATTCACATTGTAAATACAGATGGCAACATGTAAATTGGGTGTAGCGTGTCCTCAGCTGTGATTTCAGTATTACTTCTTCCATCTAATCACTGATATCTGAGAAACACTCAAAAGACCCCAGAGTGCACAAAGTATATTAAGAAATGCTAGAAATGTCAATACAGCATGTGAGCATAGTCAAGGAAAGGCGGCTATTCCTTGAGATATATCCCATTGGTTCTGTGAGACCAGCAGTGTTAGCAATGCTTGCAAAAAGCTATTCTTGCTCTTGATGTTGCTAACACCCATGCTTTTATCACAGCCTCACAACATTTGGCATTTTTCCTAAATCCTCAGGAATTGTTACTTTTTGTTTTTTGTTTTTTGTTTTTTTTAATGGAAATTTCCTACTCCTTACAGGGTTATTGGAAAGTCTGAAAATGTACGAGCACAAAAAGAGACTCAGAAATCTGCCAAAGTATCATTACTTTTAATACCAGGATTTTTGATGTGCTTCATAGTTTTAAATTGTAGTACTGGCTTCTCTTGTAAATTATAGCTATTCATTTCAGCATTATTATTCACTTAGTTATGTCTTCATATTTGGCTAGCTCTGTTACTGAGGAATCTTAATCCAATTTAAGGATCTAAAAAGCCTGAATTAAACAAACAAGAAAATCAAACAAAACGAACAAGAAACAAAAAATGATTAGGTCTGGACAGAAAACAAGTTTTCAGTTCACAGATTTATTTTTCAAGAAATCTGATTTTGGTTTGAATCAAATGAAGAAGCAAATCAACACAAACATTATGCCAGACCAGCAGCTCCCCAGACGTGGCAACCGCTCAGTGAATACAATTCCCTTCTTAAGTTTGCTCAGAGGCTTCTGGCACAAGGGAAGACCTTTCATGAGTCTCCCTGAGGGAAAGGTTCGCTGCAGTTTCCACCATTCTCTCTCTATTTTTTCCTTGCTCTTTTTTTTTTTTTTTTTTAATAATTTGATGAAACACTCAATATCACATAACATACAGATTTTGTCAATGGTACAGCTGGACCAGATTAGGTAAAAAGCCAATAAGACTGTAGGAGGCATATGAATGTGAACTTTTCTTTCTTTTTTCCTTATTTTTTATTTATTAGAGCATCTTACTGGGAATAATGGCAAAAGTGAAAGTGTTTCTAGAGCAATGATAGCCAATAACCAAAAATTGATGTTCCAAATTACTATTGGGTGAGCAGATAAAAAATTCGGAGTCTTTTAAACCAGCAAAGGTTTAATCTTCAATACCAAAACCAAACTCTCTAAAAAGCAAGCAATATGACAGGTTAACAACAGGCTTTAATTGGAAAGATGAGCCATGGAAAGAAAAGTGAGAGATCTAATCACTTCTCCCAGTGATCAGTTTATATGTTTCTTTCTTCATCTGACATTTAACACTGTCTTTCATCTACAATATTCTCCTTTTGAAGGTCCTATCAGGGATTGTCTGGATAGAGTATCCCAGAGCTGATTAAGCACAGGGTATCCTGTGGCACCTTGGGATGCTGCCCTTCATATACTTCTCTGGAAAACTGCAGAGAAAATGATGTAAATAGGACCAATGAAGAGGTCTATCTTGGATGAGTTAGATTTGCTTTATTGGGTTGGTAACACAGTTGATTGGCAGTTACGAATTGGTATTGGAAAGGATACAGTAGACATACAGGGATAGATGGGGACTGAAAAATCTTCTGCTTGGAAAAGGAAATAAAGAATGTGGAAGCTGAAACACATACATGGTAATAAAAAATATGTCTGAAATAAGCATTCAGTGACATCATTATAAAAATAATGGTTGTAGACACGCATAGAGCACAGCTTCAAGCAGTAGAGCTTCCAGAGTGAGGGATCCCACTCTGCCCCAGTCTCTATTCAATCACTGAGTCTAACAGGACAGGCGGGTGATGGCAGAGAAAACTCTTGCCAATGCACAAAGCAAGCAAACTGACAAGTTTCTTCTCTCATCTTTATTCATCTGTTCTGACTCTCTCTTATTGTATGGACACAAAATCAGCAACAATGAAATTAAGGTTAAAGTTCCTATCATGAGTTGTTTTGCACCATGGGCACTGCAAACAACTAGAAGGCGGCTCGTGGAAAGTGTATAAGCTAAAATGAATGAATATTCATGAAGTGCTTGGATGAACAGGAAGAAGCATGGGTTCACTTGTCCCATGAAAATGGGTGAAAGTCATGTTTAAGAAGCCAGGCAAACCTTCTATAAAGCTCTAGATTGGGGAATAGCAAACGTGTTTTTCACTCCCATCTATGCCTTATTCTTCCTGATCAAATTTGAGTGAGTCTCTAATTATTTCTCTGCTTAAGTCCATATTAGAGTAGCAATATTTTCCTGCCTTACTGTGGAAAACAGTTATTCGGACGTTGTGCTGATGGGTGCAATGGAACAATCTACTATACATTAAGAAGAAAATATGTTCAGATGGATGGTGACTTTATCACTGGAAAATGTCAAGTGAATAAAGTACATTCATTTTTTAAAGGTTCCTTGTATGTGTTTCAATATAATAAGAAACAAACCACCACTGGGGGGACCTGAGTCATCTCTGCCCTTATTCAAATATTTTTCCTTGAATGCAATAGAGATAAATCAGTATAAAATGGAGTAATACCACGGTGAATCAGAGCTTTTGTTTTTCTCTCTGGAAGTTGCGTTAGCCCTGCAGTCCAAAACAATTATTACCATGTAATTTATTTCCACTTTATTATGTTCCTCTGAAATCAGAATTAGAGTTTGCTGGTTATGCAACAGCTTCCCATATTCATTTCCCCACACAATGAAACTTCAGTTGGGAATATACACAAATTAAGGATTCAAATCTTTCTAAGAAGTTCTGCAAAACTTCCTTTATAGCTAGCTTCTATCAAATCCCATTTGGTTTTATAAGCTGCTGAAAACTCTAATCAGAAACATCTGGGCTTATGAGCTCAAAACAGAATGTCATCTATATCTTACCTTCTTCCTTCCAAGAATCTCTGAATAACGTCAAAATGGCATGCCTTTCTTAATTCAAACATTTGGCAAAACAGTGTTATAATAAATGATGTAACGGGGGAGATCTTAATAAGAAACATGTGCACAGATCGCTGAAGGCAATCTCAAAGTATGTCAGAGTCTAAGAATTTACCACAAGGAAAAAATACTGACGTAAAAAAATGTAAAAAATGTTTATGTTCAAAGTTGCTTGAAATGAAATGTGAATAAAATGCATAACAATACCACACAAGTAGACCACAAACTTCTTTTCACATTTGTGAAGTTATTGAAGGGTTGGAACAGGAAAGTAGAGATGCTAGTGCCCTGAACTAGCAGCTGCTTACAAATGCATTCATTGTCCTTACACACAAGTCTTTCTGTGGTGCTTTATCTTCTATGCAGTTGAAACTCATTTCAACAACCGTGCACATTCAGCAGTAGACCACTTGCGTGGGATAGTAAAAGATAATTATCTATTTTTGATTGAAAAACTCAGGTACGTAGAAGTCAAGACAAAACTGTTCTTCTAATCTGAATGCAGTAAGTGTCGGGCAATCAATTTCTCTTACCTGCTACTGCGCTGAAAAAATTGTGTGTTTCTGAATCTTCCATTGCTTTCAGATGAAGAAAACAGCATTTGGCCTCCTTGAAAGCCACGGCCAAGATTTCTGAAAAAAGAGGCTCCAAAAATGAGTATACGAGCTTGAAGGTCATCAGTAGCATAGGAATTTGCCTAACGACCCTCCTTTCTGATTGACCATCTTAATAACCAGACTCTCTATGTGTCATCACAGTCCTTTTTTTTCCCTCTCCTACTTTTTATTCATTTATGTATCAGCCCAACATCAGCGAGGTGTCAGAAACGTGCTGCTGGAACACGTGATGCTCTGTAAAGTGGTGCTGGGCCCTCACCAGCAGGCAGGCAGGGCAGCTGCTGAGATTACAAGCAAGGATAAAATGAAAGAAGTGCTCATCAAATGTCTTGCCTTTAGGGTCCAGAAGGAATCAACAGTGAAAAAAACTAACAAAGAGACTTGGATGTGTTCTGGAGAATGAATTATGAAGGTGGACAAGCGAGCATCCTGTCAGCCTCTCAGTAATATAAGCCTGACTTCTCCAGGAATCAATGCCCTGGGTCCACAGACTGAGAGGCAAAGGTGCTGAGAGCCTTTGAGGCCGGGGAGTTTCTTAAGGGAGGGGTAAGGTATGACTGAAAATATTTGAATATGATAATGTATTGAGTGGAGATGTCTCTACTGTGTCAAGTACTTGATTACAAGAGCTCAGTGACTACTGACACTATGTATCTGACACTCAGATTTTTTGCTCCATGCTGGGCTAGTAAGTGGAGTATGTCTCTTTCATTCTTTCTTCTTCATTCTTTCAACTCTTTTTCTTTTTCCTTCCTTCCTTCCTTCCTTTTTCTTTCTTTTCTTTCTTTCTTCCTTCCTTCTCTCTCTCTCTCACTTTCTCTCTTTTCTTTCTTTTTCCTCAGAGTTTCTCAAATTCTGTTTTTAAAGCTGGAGACAAACTATTTCAAGGTTTAAGTTAATTGTTATGTGAGGCTATGGTGTTTGGAGGAGACCTGAGGATGGCCTTTTATTAACACACTCAGTTACTCCTAAGTATGTAAAATATTTTGGTGTTCTACAAAAATAATGCTGATTCTGTTCAAATAAACTCACTGCTGAGATGCTGCACTGAGCTCCAGTATTTTTAGACCATTTGGGCCCCAGGCAATCAATCTGAAGTAAATATATTTAATTTAGCTTATCCCTGGTATAAACAGAGAAAACCTGAACATCAGGGTAAAGGTCATAATCCCATGGGCAACATCTGCTCCATTAAATTTGGAGGATAATTCTGACAGCATGTGCAATAAAGCTCGACAGTTTTGCTCTGGGTCTCAATCTTTTCATATCCCTCCAAATCCCTCAGTCCCAAAATGTTGGCACCTGTCAAATTTTACCTGCTGTATCCGATGAGAGTGGGTCAGCTGTTGGTGCTGGACAGTGTCCCAGCAGAAGACAAAATCTACAAGCTTCCCTCTTATCTTTACTCTCTAAAACAGGAGGTAAGAGATCTCTCAGATGAAACTGTTTTCATCTTTTTTTTGTTGGTGGTGGTTTTTTGTTGTTGTTGTTGTTGTTGTTGCAACCTGTAATTATTTATCTAAAGCAAAGCTGACAATCATGTAGTTAAGACACCGCAGCTAGAACAGACAGGACTTTTACGCTACATTTTCCTACAGCATTTTGCCACATGAATACACACATTTAAAAGCTTATAGTGTTTGTCTTAATTTGTTTTCCTTTCATTGTGCTATAAAGCAACAAATGGCGTTTATTGTTTTATTCATGATTTCTTGCTTTTGCACCCCTCATAAATGCCTGACTTCTCAGTCATGCATATTGCTATGAAAAATTACTTCATATGTCCTGGACAAAAGGGGGGAAAAAAACATGTATCAGAAACATTTTTTATTGCAAAGTGACTTATACATGACAAGTATGTATTTTTTCATGTCATACAGTCTTACAAGATTTCAGATTTAAGGAGATCATAATCCCTCAGATCTCTGGGATATGTAGACGTAACACATTATTGCAGACCTATCTCTATTTTTATCTGTGTTTACACAGATTACATCCAACAATGTCTATTTTCTGTGTGCCCTAAGTTGTAATTTATAGATAATAGTTCATAACAAACTGTTCCTGCTCACAAGAGCTGAAATGCATAAAACATAATTTCTTCAGGGATATTAGGCATTGGGCTTTTATCTAGCAAGGCTATTCCAAATCCAACCTAATGAAACAGCTGGGTTAAAACCTCAGTATATTTATTTATAGCAAAGCAGCTGTACTTATTCAAGGCATTTTATTTTTCCAAGTAAATAACGGTCTGTCTTTCTTTTTCAAATTATTAGAAGAAAAAAAAAAAAAAATTGGCAGCATATGAAAGGAAGAAAGCAGACATAAGAAACACATTCCTAACATGGAACTGCAGTGATATAATGAAGACCCTATTCTGGGAATTTACCGAAGCCGGGACATATTAGGAAGAAAATGGGGAAGTTACTGGCAGACATCTCTCTTAAACTCAGAGATATTTTCAGATGAGCTCTGGATCTCAAAATGTCATAAATCAAACCAATTCTGACCTGCAGATCCAGCAGTCTCCCCTGAGCTGCATGTGATGATGCTTTACCATTATAACTGGGCTACAACATCTTTCTTTATCTAAATGAGCTGAAATGAGGTCTTACTCCTACAAACCAGTGTAATCACAGGAACACAGCAAACATTGTTCTATGCCACTGTGCATAAGAAGTTCCATTTCATATTAAATGAGATTTAACTGGTAATAAGCAATTATTTATAATGCTACACAGAAAGGCTGCATAGTAAGAACACATGCAATTGTGTTTTCAAGCTTAACTCTGTTTCTTGACTATTTATTGCTTGATTTCTGAAGCTGTGTGATGCATTAACACCAGGTAGTTATTTGTTTATTTAAGATATAGGCAGATTTAGAGCAACTATGGTGATATTCTTCCATATATTTAACTATTACTTATACGGTTGACAAATTGCCACATCCCGAGGATATTTATGGATATTTATGAAGTCTGGACAAAAGAATTACATGCATTTGTATTTATCTAAAGTTCCCTGTCAATAGGTCAAAGGCTCCATGACTTCCCAAAGCAAAGGATTATGTCAACAGCCAAAACTCTCCATATTAACGAACTTAGCTTAACACTGAAAGAGACAACATGGATCACTGAGTCCAGCCCTGCATAATCTCAGTCAAGTGTGTCATTGTTACTAAGGCCAGAACGGCACAGGGACACTACCTATGGACCACCATAGGTAGAGAACGTTCCACAAGACTTATGGCTTTTCGCCACAGGAAACAAAAAACTTACAGAAATGATTATGTGCAGTAGCAGGAAAAGTTGAGACTCGCCTATGGGGTAGACCCTTGCAATATCCAGAAACTCTTATGACCTATATTTATGCTAAACCTAAAAAAAAAAAATTCTTCCACAAAGAAAATCAAAGGACAGACATTTGAATAATACAGGCAACATTTTACAGCTTAAGAACAACAAATGGTCAGTACTGTGAGAGATTTTACTGATTCCTCCATGTGCTGTTAACATCTTTGCACTAAACCTGAACTACAATTATGAGACTGAGATAAAAAGACAGATAGGAAAAGAGCGGCTCAAGGCAGAAATGCTCGTAGACCTCAGAAATGGATTTCTAAATCTCAAAACACAGCTTTTCTGAATTACAGTGATAACCTTTTATTGGAAGCTATCTTGTGCTTCTTTTATATTTTGTCATTGCAACACCAACAAAAATGCACTTGAGATACATGGCTGGGGATTCAAGCACGATGACCCAGCCTCTGCAAAAGAAACGTTCTCAGGGTCACACAAAGTGCCCTGTTTTTTTTCCCCCATTAACAGCATGCTTCTGTTGGTTTATGCTTGATGAGACTGAAAGAGTACCCAAATTTACACCTGATAGTTGTTACATATACAGTCCCATGCAGGATTTCACCAGGACACGTGCCTGACACTAGCAGCACAGCATCATGAGTGCCACATCAGTATCTGCCATTTCTGCTCCATGAATAAACATGGAGACAGCCTTCAGCCTGAGCAGGAGCTGGGACTGAGATGCTCTGACCAGGGCTCTGCACTCAAAGAAATGGCGTTACATGCAACTTTCTACTTGAATGCACATATGACAACCCTCGTCCTTGCACTGTGCCCTCAGACAAGCTATAACTGCTGTAATACATGAGTTGTGCCCCTGGTACCTGGTCCAAGCCATGAATGTCAGATAATGAGGGAAGCAGTCTAGTTGCTCCTCTACATGTTTTCCCATGCAAATGTCTGTTTTCAGAGTATCCCCCAGCTAGGAAAATGAGTTTACATGTTTATTTAGCTTTGGAACATCCATGTGAGCAATGATAGAGAGGATAACACTTCCTGGACATGCTTCCTTACAGAGTTTGTATGTTGAGAACTTTAAAGCTGCCCAGTGCAAACATCAGCCTTGTCAAGTCTCTCCATAGATATGTCTACAAAGAGGAAGTGAATAAGACAATAACTGTTCTAGCAACAAAATAGTGGAGGAAAAAACAACAAACAACCACTGGATAAAGCATGCATTTCCACCCACCACATTGCTTCTTTGGTCGTGTTACCACAGTCACAGCTTTTACCCTCTAGCAACGGATTTGTCTGTATTCCTGTGGTGTAATTCTGCTGAAACTGTAAAATCATATATATTCCATGTGCTTCAGTAATGTTTAAATATCTTGTATTTATTTTCTGCTTTGGTTTAACATATAAAATGTTTCTTAATGTTACATTTTATCTTTTCAGACAAAATATTATCGGCTACAGATCCAGAACAGACTTTCTCTAATTCTACTTTTTTTACGTTACTGTGATTAGTAAGTTAGAAAAAATATTTACTACGACAAAATTAAAGTAGCACAGAGAAAAACTGGCACAAGGCATTGATTCAATTCAGAGGAGAAAGCAAGAATCAACATGAACCAAAATATCTAGTTAACCCAACAGGGAGCTGTGGAAATAATTTGCCCCATGATGGTATGTTCAAATCCAGCTTTGAGTGTGCATGCTTTGAAGAACCAATGAAATGCAAAAAATCCATTGTAAGGAAGTATGCACTCTTTGCCTAACTTTTCCTATGACTTACATGTTAAGAGATACGAAAGATGTTATTCTAATACGGCCAGCCAGCTCTCCATGCATCATTCTTGATTTTTCCAGGGGCCACATCTACCTGCTATGATAATCCAGTGCATCTGAATTCAGTCTTGCTTTAACATCAAATGTAGTAAAGATGTTGAGTCCCAAGAGAAACTACTGCACTTTTCTGAGGAAGGTACACTGTTCTAAATCAGAGAGAAATGAAATTCTCCCCAGTCAGGTGTATATGAATTCTGTCCCAATCCAGTGTATTAGAAGATAAACTATAATTCTGATAATCAAGAATTATAATAATCACAGGATAGTTTTTAATTCTGAAAAGCATAAGATTATGCATTTTAAGACAAATATGAAAATAAAAACAAAAATAAAACAAACAAACAAAAAAAACACACCATAATTCTGATCCTACATTTTGAGCTTTTGGAAGAAAAACAAATCTCACTCCACATTTGTAATGAAATGAAAAAGGTAATGCTTCACAGTTGGCAGGTCAGTGTGAGCCATATAATGGAAATTGTGGCTGTTGCAGCTCAGGATTTAAAACTAGGACTATCAAAATAAAGTGATGGATGATGTGAGATGTTTTACAATATCTGCTCCAAACAATTTTGCATGTAAGCAACCTTCATTGCAATGTGCTGTAAGAACAGCAGTTCTGAATACTCTTAGTTATAGTTTTCAGCTTCAGGTAACCCAGGTGGGATCAACAGTGGAATACTGGCTTCAAAACAGCCCACATGAGAAGTGAGTCAGGCACAGCAGCTACAAACCATCTTTACTAGAAGAGGGTTATTTGTTTCCATAAAAATTGAATGGGTATACAGACTAAATCCCTTCAAATCAGTGTTCTGAATGAAAGAGGAAAAAACAAACTGTAAATGTCGAACAAATTTCTGGTGAAGATACAGACTTGCCTATAACACAAACACAACTAATGCTTGCTATATAAGGCAATGTAAAATGTAGGCCCCAGTCTCCTCCTTGCTCACTCTCAAAGTAGTGGGAAGGAGGAGAGCTGGAAGGCGATTATGGAACATTGATTATTTTGGTAGCTCAGCCCCTGCCCTTGGGTAGTTTACACTGTGCTGACAGATCACATGTAAGGTGTCAGTGAGAATACCCTTTGTCCATCTCCTGTCCCAAGAGTACCATTCATCATTTGAACAGCAAGACGGCAAAACTCCAGCAGATGGCACTCCACAATACATAGCATCACCCCAGTTCTGGTTGCTCTGCAGGAAACCAAAGACAGGGCTGATGCCCAAGGGCAGAGCTTAGGGAGAGCCATCAGGAGGCGATACACATAGAACTGATGTACCAGAAATGCCCTAAGGTATAGATATTTATAGGATTTGGGCAACGACATTCGCTTTGTAAGCATAAAATGCTAGAGTGTAGAAAGCCTTCACCACGCACTGCAGAATTCAGTGCCAGCAGTGTGGCTCCATGCAGCCATGTGCCTTGGGCTGGGTTCGCACTCCAAAGCAGGAACTCCTGGATGTGAGAGCTGTCTGAGCACAAACAGTGGAGAAAATCCAGGAACGAGTTAAGAGAATAAGCTGCAAGCATGTGTGTGTCTGCAGGAAATGGCAGAAGAGAAATTACTGCAACAAAGACGCTCCCTGTATATGCAGAATGGTGAAAGAACCCTGATAGCTGCAGTGCTTGGCCGTTTGGAGGGATCCTCAGCTCTGACTCCAGCCCTTCCTGTTCCATGTGCAGTGAAAAGCAATTAGCAGGCATTTCTCTTTTGCATCTAATCCTAATCTTGAGTTTTTCATTAGCTTGGGAGAGGGTTGGTGACTCCCACACCACCAAGAGTTTCTGCTTGTTTTCAGAAATGCTGCTTGCAGCATTCCTCAGAGAGATGCCTTCCCATTTGCACAGAGTAAATAAGCACGCACATGTGCAACATTTTCTGAAAACCCTTTACAGCCATGAAAATTGGGCACTCCTCCACATGCCCTTTTTTTCTAAACATGAACTTTGACTTAACTGCTTCTACCAGTAGATTTTAAACATTTTTCTTTTTCTTGCAACAAAAGGAAAAGAGGGAAGAGGATAATGACTGAAAGAATAAAACATAACCATAGTAACTGCTTGACACTTCCTGGGAAAGACTGAAAAGAAAACATTCATTTATCAAGCAATTTCACACTAGGATTTATTCTTAATTTCCAATGTATCCTCTTATCCACAGTAGTTTCATATGGTTTTTAATTATCTTTGTTCAAATGGCATGGTCCACATCCTTACTCCTTATTTCCAGTATTTGATGTTCCATGCCAGCCTACAGTCTTCATAACATTGGTACTCTTAGTCAGGAATTTACAGTGTACCTTTATTCCTTATTAGGAGTGGGTGATTGGGCAAGGTTGGAACTACGGATGATAGCAATTAGTAAAGAAAAATAAAAACAAAAAAAAAGAAGAGGGAAGTCTGTCACACTGCTATAAATGCCATTATGCTAAGAATGATAACTTGGTATTTCACAGTATTTTTTCCAGATTAGAATTGTATAAAAGTTACTGTTTGGTGTGTTTAGATCACTTATAAAGGTCCTGTATTTTCCTTTCAGCTCAGTCAGTCACTGTAACAATGGCTTAAACCTTCATTAGACTTGTAGATATAATTTTACTGACTTTAATGTAAACATTTCTAACAATATTCAGGTAAACAGAACAATAGAGGTAAAGCTGTCAAAAAACTCCTTGGATGAGTTTCATGCAGGGAGCTGTAGGAAGCCACAAAACAGCTAAACATTTTACTTCTACTGTTTCAAACAGTTAAAATAAGTTGGTTACTGTATCATAAAAACCTTATGATTTCTACTGACTTTGACAGATAAAAAATAGGGAAGCAAATCCTATTTCTGAACCATGAATGGATAAATATGTGGCTGTATCAACATTTTAAAAAAAGAATTACTTGAAAAGCCCAAAGCATTTCTGAAACCAAGTGATTAATTCCTGAAAATTCTCTTGAATGTAGATACAAAGACATAAAAAGCCAAAAGATACAGAAAATTCTAATCTGCCTGATCATACTTCTTTAAAGCTTTCTTCATTAAAATGATTTTATACATGTTCTCCCGTCATGAGTGAAAATGGACTAATCTGAAAAAAAAAAAAATTTCCCTTCTCTCACACTCAACCTCCCATACATACGTGCTATAAAAACCTAACCAGAAAATACACTACTACTACTACTAAAATTGATTTCTTCTCAATTACCTTTGAACAAGTCTAATTATGACTTATGAAAAAATTATGAATTATTATAATTCAGATAGGATATATTCATTCTTTCTCACAGTCCTCCTTCCAGATAGATTCTTTAGCAGGGTCTGATAGGACAAAGGGAAATGGTTTCAAACTAGAATAGGGCAGATTTAGACTGGATATAAGGAAAAAGCTTTTTAAGATAAGGGTAGTAAAGCACTGCAACAGGTTGCCCACGAAGGTAGTAGATACCTCATCCCTGGAGACACCCAAGGTCAGGGTGGACAGGGCTCTGAGAACCTGACCTAGCTGTTGGACTATGGCCTTTAAAGGTCCCTTCCAATTCAAATGATCCAATGATTCTGTGACTGCAGCCCTACAACTAGCCCTTGTTGAAAGTCGTGTCTGGTTTTCCATCACTTCTTAGTCAACACTAATAGCAAAGCACACGCACAACGTGCCTCTTACCCAGTAGGAAACACTGATGGTCTGTAATGCAGAAGACTCAAATATTTTTCTCTGTCTACAGAATTTTGAACCTTTTTCTACGTTACTGCTTTAAACACAAGGTCTTTGGAAGTCCTCAGTCCTTGAAAACATCCTCCTTTGTCTGGCATACAGAAAGAGCAACTTGATAGAAATGAAGAGAGAGATGATGTGTGACATGGTATGATATATGATGTATAAATTACAAACATAAAGATGATTAATTCCCGCTGGGAGTTACACAAATTTCAGTCTTTCCTCGCTCCAAGTACCATTTAATAATACTGCACGAATGCTCTTTAACCTAAGCTAGTGCTCTAACCAGAGGGCAAAATTTCATGCCTCCTCTTCTTTGAAAACAAATTTATGCACAGTATCATCAGGGTTTAGTTTTCAGAGCATTTTATAAGTCTTACTGAAACACAGTAGCTAAGTTACCATTCCTGCATTTGCAAAGCAAGTGAAGTGCATGATCTTGGAGCTTGAATATTTTCAAATTTATTACACTATCATGGCCTGAATTTCTAAAGCACAGCATATACAACACAATATGTACTAAATCATAGTACATACAATGAAGAATTCTATTCTTTCGAGCAAGAAACAGAAAACATCACAAAGGCACCATGAACATGCAATACACGCTGCATTTCAGTATTGCAGGCCTGATCCTAAAGCCAACCAATTCTCATTGTGGCTATTCTGAACAACGAGAAGTGAGTATTTGAAAATAAAGAGGCGAAAAGAAATACCTTTCCTGCAAACTCTACCCTAACTCTAACACATTCTTATAAGTTGGTGAGTGTAAGGAAAGATGCTGTAGACCTAACATACCTGCGAGTCATGCACACCATCTGATTAAGCCTTGCCTCCACATTGCTGTTTCTGCATTTCTCCTGTAATTTCTTGCAGTGCTGTGGTTGTTCCCCAGGTGGACATCCTCTTCCTACTGCAGGCCTGTCCCCATATCAGTTTCTGCCTCTATGCTGATGCTCCTGAGACAACTTTGGCTGCATCATATGATTGAGGCTGCTGCTAGGACTCTCATGAGATCTGCTGAGTCCTAACAACAGGTGTTGAGAAGAGACTTAAAACCCCCTATCCAGGTAATTCCGCTCACCTAATGTTTGTTTCCAGCTCTGTTAGTTCTCTGAGCCTTTCCAAATTGCTAGAGGAGAGTTTGCATGGGGTTGACTTTGCTGAGTGAACAATTTATTTTTGCTGGTTAACCAAGAAAGCTTCCGACGCTAAAATGAAAGTGAACACCTAATTTTTTCTTTTTTTTTCTTTTTTTTTTTTTTGAGCAAGAAGAGTGAATGACCAGCACTTTATAAAAACATTCCTGAATCTTACAGGATCCAACACCTTGGAGAAGATAGAAGGCACATAAGAAAAAAAAAAAAAAAAAACGGATCCATTTCCTAGTGGTATTATCAAATACATATCTGCATCTCATTCTGTCATCTAATTATTGTGCTTTCTGTGTTGTGCTGTCTACAAGGATGGAATATAAAAAAAATCCAACTCCTCCAAAGAAGTTTCAAATCTGGATTACGGCCAGACACAACAGTGATTGAAGTAAACAGATGGAAGAATAAGGGCTAGGATATGGAGCAAGCTTCTTCCTAGTAAGTAATAGTCTCAGCATAACACCTGCCTACTGCAGTCCTCTGATCACTGCAGAAAGTGAAGCGTTAGTAGTAACAAAGTTTTCAAGTGCCATGGTTTTGCAAAAAGGCATAAACTCATAAAGATTGATCACTCATTACACTCATTACTACTTGAATAATTTCTAACATCTTTAAAAAAAAAAGAATAAAAAAGGTAGACAGTTATATTCTTTATCAAATTGAAGTAAAAAATGTTAATGCCCCTTAATATAGAAATTGTTTTGATAATTAATTTTAACAGGTAAGCTACGCAAATCTATAAAGACTATCTCATTTGCACTAAGAAGAGGCAATGGAAATGACTTTAGTAACTCTTTTTGACCAGAATGGCCTTGTTATTTGAAATAACAACATTTATGTATTTTCCTGAAATGTATAAATACGAAACCAACATTGAAAATGCGTAATTTTTATCAATTTCTTGTGAGTTAGGTTAATGTCATCAAAGATACAAGGTGACTTCTTTGGCAGTGACTGAAAATACGTTCAATCTTCCCATGAATAAGAACATGCTGAAAAATCTGTTCTGATTCTTTCTTTGCAGCATATTTTACTTTTTTTTTCTTTTTTTTTTTTTTTAAGAACAAATTGGACAATTTCAGAAAGATACTAGTTTTAAAATGAATGCTTGAGAATTTGCAACCATACAATCTAAAAGCAATAAATTTCAGTATTTTTCATACACAAAAATGATTTTTAAAAATCACATTTTCTTCAATGACATGTAAAAATGCATACATTTAGGTCAGACATGAAATACAGTCATAGTTGGGGCCAACTAAAAATTTGGGTCCATCTAACTGAGGTCTCCTGTAAAGAAGTAAAAATAAAGATGTGAATAGATATTAGCTTACCTACATGGAATGATGAAATATTTTATCCTATTTCCAGCACTCCTTTCTAAAGTGTACCCCACAAGAGACAAGACACTGTCAAATGTGAGACCAGTTTAGCTAATACCAATTGCATCCCTTTACTACCCTAGGACTGCCAATATATTAATCCACATAACAAATTATTAATTCATTCAAGGCTCCTGGGTCTGAAAATTATGGAGGCTATTAATCTTCATTTGGAAGAAGAGCCTTAATAGAGACAATTTTTAATCTGAATTGCATATTAGAAGCCTAACCTTTAGGTCAAGAGGTGCTCACAAGTCAATTTAATGTGGAAGTCAATGGGACAATTGGTATGAAGAAGTACTACTCAATCTAATCATAGCAGAACTGATCTCTATTCATAACAGTGTTGGTTTTGTACAGCCTTGTGGCACAGAAGATGTGGTTATATAGAGTTATGTCACATGACTCCAGAGACATACGTTCAGCTGACTCTGCTCAGTCAGAATCACTGAAATGACAAGGTTCTGAGGCCTCTGGAAATTACCTAGTCCATCCACCTTGCTCCAAGTAAGGTCAACTGCAGTAAATTGCTTAGGGCTGATTTGCTTAAAAACAGATGGTTTTTAATTATCTTCAAAGATGAAAACTCTGAAACGTTTCTGAGCAACCTCTTCCAGTCTTCAACAGCATCAAATTCTTACCTATGCTCAAAAAGTAATCTTGGAGATATGTGATTCTGCCTGTTTTTACCCATAGTACTTATGACATCTGTTTGAATTATAAAGCTTTCAGAGCATAAACCACATACACAATTACGTACTTGTACAGCACAAAGGTCAAGGAATCAAAGAAGTCTTACTGGAAACACAAGTAACTATGTGCCTGGAAGATCATTCAAGTTCAAGGTGGAAGGGAAAACGAGACACATCCCAAATCGAATATAATTTGGTGTTTAAGAAGTCACTTGATTCTTCTTGAAGTATTTTTTTCTGATGACAATAGTTCTTTCTACATTCCTATCCACCCTACCAAAAAATTCATTTCAAAACCATAACATACCTTTAACATCTTTATTTATCTGGTGGCATGTTCATATTTTTTACATTACCTCATTAATTACTTTGGGGTGAAAAGCAATGGACTGAGCGACATAAAGTCTCAGCAGCAGAGCTGTGGAACAAAGGCACTGATTCACAAAGCGTTCACTGGAAAAGACAAAAGAATAGGTGCTACTGTGTTCAGATACAGCAAATGAGACCCTAGCTACAGCAAGGAAAAGCAAGACTTGCAAATAAATATTTGTGAGAACAAAATATGATTGTGGCATGAAGGTTATTTGAGCTCAAACACTTAGGCAGAAGCAAACCAAAATGCCTGTCCTTAAATGAAGTATCTCAAATTAATTAAATAATCTGCAGGAAAATTCTAGCATTATTTGATTGTGTATGCAATCTGTTTCTTTTTTGTGTGTGTTTATAACTACACAATCAGTTAGTTAGAACCATTTTCCTTTTGAATAGTGATAAAAAATTCAACGCCTCTGCCAGTCTAGCAAAGACAGTATTTCTTTCATTTCTAGCTAAAATACACTGAGGCAATGATAAAGTACAATATCTTTTCCTCGCAGCACATGCAAACACATTTCCAAAGACAACATCAGAGTCATTTGACTTCTGAAACTTTTTCATCTATTTTTATACTCTCTGCGTTCAACACAGATCTCTCAACTGAGCAGTAGGAACTAAATTGTGAGTAGGAACTTCAAATTGAGTGCCACTGCTCATCTCCAGGGCAAGCCAGGGTTCTGTGCTCTTGCCCCACATACTCCTTGTGAATTTGGAACTGCCATACAATTTACAAGACAAAAATTTTGAACTGAAATCTTGATTGAATCTTCTGTCTTCAAATCATTAGATTTAGGTCATTATATCAGCTGAAGATACAGCCCCCTTTTTACTTGAAAAGTCATCTGAAAGCAGACCTTCAGCATTATGGATTTGGCAACAGCGCAGTCCCGTTCTGCGAGCTATTGTTGATGGAAGCACCTGTGAAGAAATGTTCTTATTGAGTAAAATGGACAATAGTAGCACGACTGAGCATGAATTTTCATACTCCGAAAATAATGCCAAAACTGAACAATAACATAATTCAGCCTCCTTGAATGCACTTTTGTTTAACTTACCATCCCAAGTACAAAGCAGAGCCCATCACATGCTTTTAATCACGCATGCATCAACTCTAAGAGTATACAAACAAAACTGAAGAAAATCTCAGTGATGATTTCCTATCAGGATGCTATGCATAGGTGTGGTGGTGCAAAAGCTTTTATGCCGCATCATTTGGAGCACACTCTGTGTGAATGGCAGACAGAAAGGATTAACAGTCTCTATGTTCACCCTGGTATTCAGGTTTTGGGGTATTTATATATTAACACTCCAGAGCAAAGCCCTGGTAACTCAAAAGCATTTTTGGCACTCACCTCAGTATGATAAGAGTTTTTCCTCAACATATATCCATGGCTAGACAATCTTCCAGCACAACCAGCTTCTGGAAGCAATCTGGATGTTTTTTACAGTTGTGAAAAGCATCCACAGCGGGGAGTACAGCCTTGCTGGATGCTGTCCTGCTTGGCAGGGGAAAACCCTATGCCTCCTGCTGTCATGGGACAGCACAGTTCAGCAACTCTAATGAATGTAAAAGCTTGGCAGCACAATGGAAATAAGACATAACCCTCACCCAAATAAGTTGTCCAAAGCTTCAAACTTGCTGAGGTCAACAAGTTGAGAATTTGGTCAGCACTACTTACACTAAGAGCTAAACTGACCAAAGTGTAAATATTTGTACCAAGGTTTGTTCATGCTCATTCTGCACAGAGTGACAAGCACTGGGTGAGATTGTGCATGTTAGAGCCACCTTCTCTAAAATCCTCACTGCATCATGTTTTAATTTGATGAAAGCTTATCTACAGGTCATGTGACCTTTTATGAATCTCCACAGTGATGTCTGTATGAAAAAACAACACTTCCACCTTCAGAAGTATTTATTAACTTTCACACTCTTTGCAGCCACATTAAAGCACAAGAATTCTGACATGGAAAGGTGATTTCTGTGAAAGCAGTGGCAGAAATATGAAAATAAGGGTCTGAATGGACATGCTGTCACAACTTTACAGGGAACATGATCAGAACATCTCTAGAATAATGTGCTTTCATTTTATCTTCTATATGTTCATAAAATATTCATCTTCTTTCCTAACCACGTCGCGAGATCAATCTCAGTAGCACTGTTAGTTCATATGAAATGTAAAATGCAACTGATTATAGACATGAAAGAGAAAAGCCTTTTTTCAGTCTAATCCAAGGGAAATGAAAATGCAAGTAACAAGGAATAATTCAGAGATTTGTTAATCTAAGATATTATCTTCTACAAGAGATAAGTAAATATTTATATTTTAGCTGAGATAAATCACTTAATATTAAATATTATAAAGGAAATGGAGATACTGGAAATTCAAATTCAGTGCAAGATACAGGCTAATCAGCATTATCCGATGCTGCAATACCTAGTGCTATCCAACGAGGCTTACCAGTCACTATGGGGTAATTTAAGGTAGCCAAGCACAAGCACAAACTAGTGCCATGGTAATGGAGAAGCAGTCATTTCAAACACAGACAGTTATCCAGCCACTTAATTAGATATTTTTAAAAATCCCAGCCACCCAGGCACTGTGTGCCATGAGGGTTTCAACAGCAGTAATTCATGGTGTAAGCTGCACTCCTCCTCCTATTCACAATAACAGATTTTTTTTTTTTTTTTTTTTTTTTTTGCTATCTTTCAGGCCAGATTTAAAGGATTATTTTCTGGTATGGTATTTTATGCAGTTTTGTTTCTGTCTACCTCTGTCTCCTTTTGTGGGTGTATACTGGTATGCAATTTACATCTGAATCTCTGTGGAAAGAGGCCATCATTTGTTTATTTTAATGGCTCTTACCAAATTTATTTTGACAGCTACTCTCCCACAACTTAGTCCCTGGGGAGGTTGGTGACCTCCAACAAGTTTTCCTTGTCTCACCTTAATTAACACTTCAGCAGCTAGCAAGAACAGCACAGGAAGTATGTAATACCAAGGCTTGATGAGAAAAGAGAGAAAGGAAACTGGAAAAGATCACATTTAAACCAAAGATCAATGCAGAGATGATCAGGAGAAAACAAAATGTCTCCTGTAATCTTTCAAACTAATTGCAAACTATGCTATTTAGATGAAACCTTCCCTTTCACCTCTTCTTCCTTTCTGAAGGTTGCACTTATTTTTCACATGGCATGGAGGTGATTTTCTTCACATATTTTTCACAGATTTGACCTCTGCAAGAGCTACTGACACAACAGCAATAGATTGTGTAATCCTGATCATATATATACATTAGAAAATTCTGAAGTCTACAATTAAACAAAAGTTTATTTTGAAGCTCAGATGGCTAGAACTATGGATTATTTTATTTAATCTTCTTTGGTTTTGTGGTAAAATAGAAAAAAAGTGTCTTTTTCATCAAAACATTCAGAATTTGAAGGACTTGGGAAAAAAATGCTTTAGATAATTAGTTTAATGTTTTAGCATTCTGAAACAGAAATTCTCAGAATCAGAAGCCAGAATTCGGAAAGGACAGTATTATTCATAATAATATTTCAAAATCAGTCTCATTAAAGACATGAGTAGCAGAAGATAATATCATAAAAAACTGTAACTTTTTGGTGAAATTTGTAACTGCAAAGGTTAGGACTGCAGTTTTAAATGGAAGAAAGAAAGGGATCCTAAGAGCATTTAAAACTCCCAGCAAAAGGTAACTAAACAAGCTAAGACACTGTGAAGCTCTGCCAGTGGCAACATTACCTACTGCAATATTTTTAGGCAACTAAGAGAATAGACTTTTTTTTTTTTTTTCTGAATTTGGATTTAAACATCTGAATTCTGCCAGGTCCTAGACTAACATATGGGCTGTGGTGGGAGGTTGGCTGTGGTGTCCAGAAGCCTCACGTAAGAATAAGGCTGCTGAGTAGCTGACACACTAAATAGAAAACAGTGAAAGAGAAACCAAATTAATCATGCCTCCTTAAAAACATAAAAAAATAAGAGATGAAAACATTCACGTCCAGTCACAGAGGAAGTTATGTGCTGAAGAAGGAAATTTCACATTTTCTCAGTTCAAGTCCAATGTTACAAATACACGTACAAGATAAGGGAACTCCATTGCTGAATAAATAATAGTAAATAATATATCTATCTATTTTCCCCTTTGGCACATGCAATACATCATTTTCCACTTGAGGAAATTCACTTATCTGAAAGCGGGCCATACTCTAAACACAGATAGAATTCAGTTATTTTTTTTACTGACTCCATAGTGTTAGAATAGGAAAGATAATTTTACAGCTACAAAATACATTTACCAAAATCTCACACTTCAGCTTACTTATGGGCTCAGCACAACTTTAATCCCAGAAGTATAGTGATTTACAGGCTTCTGTGTTTACAGGGTCAGATGCAAAAGGATAATAAAATACATTTATGCTGTATTTGGTGAACGTGTTTCATTACGTGCCGTTGTTACTTCTAACTATAGGAAATCTTTTGTGGTAGATACCCTCACATTCACTCTTGGGACTAGTCCATGCTTTTCTAGAGTGAGATCCAAAGGAAGGGACTAACAAAAAGGTCTTGGCAAGTTCAACAGCTTTTTTCAGTCTCTTCAGGGGCCAAGCAGAAAATACGCAAACTCACCCACTCAGCCACGTGCTGGCCATTTGCTCTGCCAGTGACAAAGATAATATTGTTTTACAGCTACCCATCTACCACTGTAAAAATGCAACTGTCATCTGAGTGTAGCTGCTACAAATGAACCCTATAAGAGGTTTAATTTCCCCACAATATATTTCAAAATCAAGATGAAAACAAATTGCATTTCCATTAGTGCTTTACTACCCTAAGCCCTGAGAATATGAACGAGTGATGCTATAATAGCAAGACTTTATCCACATACAGTCAGCCCAAATCTTTAAAAACTTATCTCTACTACAAAAGAATGCCGCAGAGAAATACTGTATCCCTCAGTTGTCTCAGCAGCAGGACACTCTTGATGGTATACAGAAAAGGAGATCGCTGCTGTAATCTCTGTCCCTCTCAAATCTAGATCCTAGTCAACTCTCAATCTCTCAATCCTAGTCCATGTGCCTTCGAATTCCCCTCCCATCTTCAGCTGTCTGTCCTTACAGATCTTTTATTTCACTTCTGCATGTTCGTTCTTCTTTTTTTTTTTTTTCTTTAAATCTAGTTTTGTCATAGAAAGCTTTGCATCAATGCCCAGGTCCACTCAACAAAACAGATGAAATGATCTGCAGAATACAGATGTTTGTAAATTTATTTCTTCCCCTCTGCACATACCCTTTCTACTTGTACCTACCTCTGAGTGCAGGAGGACATCAAAGAAGTAATACTGGGAGAACACAAACTCAAAAATTCTGCTTTCCCACAGATTTATACTGAGGCTGATAATGAGTTGTAATTTAAACTTTTGTTATTACTGAAACATTTATATGGTCTCTCATCCATGTGAATTCTGTTTAATAAGAAGAAAGTTCATGTTGCAGCCTTTGGGACATTTACAGGATCTCTCAGACCTAGCCAGCTGCCTATTTTCATGTAATAACTTAATTATATTTCAGATAGATTTGGTGGAAACTGCCCAACAGCTTCAAAAGTTATTGGAGAAATAAAGGAGACACAGCCAAGCATGATCGCATAAAGGACAGTTTCCATAGGAACCAAGACAGAAAACAGCGATACAGTTTGTGAAAAATTTCATTGCAGTCACTTTAATTGAAATTTTAAAAATATCAGATCAGCTTTACATCACATGCTGCAACACATGACATTTCTCCTACCTTCCCCCATCCTGTACTCAGCCTGCAGACCCTTTCATATACTCTTTTCTCCTGCATCTTGCAGAAGCAAAAACTACACTTCTCAAAGTCAGAAGGCTGCTCTGCCTGTATTTGTCAATCTTCCCTTCAGATGGAAATCATTTTTTTTCAGCAAGACAAGCTTCTCAGAAATACATGCCAACTGCTACACTACACTGCTTGCACACGTGTTAGGCATATGACAGAACAAATTAAATGAAAAGTGCACAGGAGCAGCGGGCTGCACTATCACCTGCTTCTGAGTGCTTAGACAGAGAGAAGCACTTGGGGTTGGAATTGCCACTCTTCGGTAGCTCAGGTTATATAGGATTTAGAGCCAAGCAGATGGCACCAAATGAGATCAGCAAGACGATTTTATAGAAAACACACCACTACCACCCCTCTCTTCACCGTGTCCTCTACAACATTCACTGCCCACCAGCTGCGATATTGCTTCTGTCCCGTGGGTACAGTAACCAGCATTAAAAAGTATGCCTATGTACAATAACTCAATAAACTGAAGTGTGAGGACCTCAGAGAAGGAAAGCGTGGCAGGGTCTGTGCACGTTCTTAACGCTGAGATCTAAGCAAACGGCTGCTTTGTTTTTCCTGCCACAACCCGAAGCCTGTCACTGGATCCTCCCTTGTCAGAAGGAGAACTCCCAACCAACCCCTCCACACATTCCACAGCATCCTTCTTCCTCGCGGACTTGAGCTGAAACGCATTACTCCATTTCCCGCTGCCCAGAGCTTCTCACTGCAGTGGTGCGAGCCACCAGCGCACCTCACACCCTGCAGCGCTCCTTCCTGGGCAGGCTGAGGGGAACCACTCCCGTGCTTCCCGCACGCCCCCCGGCAGGCCGGGCCCGGGGAAGCCCCGCCGGAACGGACGGCGGCCGGGTCACCTCGGATGGGACCCGGGATCAGCGCAGCTCACAGGGCTCGAGGTGCGCCGGAGGCGGGGAGCAGCAGGAACGCCAGCCCGGGGAGAGGCCC
>JAOWBP010000001.1:11356882-11370250 GCA_028571105.1 Tragopan temminckii
AGGGAAGGGAAGGGAAGGGAAGGGAAGGGAAGGGAAGGGAAGGGAAGGGAAGGGAAGGGAAGGGAAGGGAGGCCAATTTCATAATGGTTAGCGTTTCCTAATATTTAATTTAAATTCTTCTATGCCAAAAGTTAATTTACTTTCCTAATTACTAAAGGCATTTTAAAAAAATAGATTATTCTCCTCTTCATTATAAATGGACAAATCACAGTGCCATTATTATGGCTTCTCTTTAATATCCATCTTTCTTAGACTAAACAAAATTAATTCCTCTATGAGTTTGGTTTTTGATAGTGGTAATATTACTTTAGTTACTGCTCTAGGTAACGAATCTCCCTAACAAATGCCATCATTAGTAGTATGTTGAGAATTTGTCTCACTCACATTCCCTTTAATAATGCTTGGAAGTGACTTGTCAAAAGAAGTGCTCAGTTAAATCTTGAAGAGAACTATAGGAAACATGAACTGATAATAAATAAGAAAGAGGAGGATGTTATCCATATAAAGGTACCAAGAAAAAATAAATAGCATGTAATAAAATCAATTTTTAATAAAATCTTAAAATACTGTTGAACTAGGACAGGCATTTCAAATGCTGAAAAGTCTTTGAGCAAGCGCAAGATGACAATGGGAATTTTTTCCATGTGCAGTTGAAATCGAAACATTTAACATTTTAGGAGGACTGGGCAATCCCCACTGCACAATAAATAAGGAAAATCTGAGCAAAATTCATTGTGAAGTGTAAAATATTTTTGTAAATGCTAGAAGTTTGTATTTTTAAATAATGAAAATAGAAACTGTATGCCACAGGAAAAGGAGCTATCAATAGCTACAAATGCACTTGTTCTGACCTCAGTATTATGAAAAGTTTCAGAAAAGGAAAAAAAAAAAGAAAAGAAAAAGAAAAAAAATTGAAAACCTACAGATAAATCAAAAATGGGAAAAAACATAATCTACATTAACTAAACAACAGATTGTCCAGAGCTTGAAACATATCTTAGTAACAGGGGAAAGTGTAAATGTTTTTACAGGGAAAATGTAAAAATAGCATTTTTTTTTCCTCTGGTCTTCAAATATGATGATTTACAGAAACAAACAAACAAAAAATTCCTGACTGTGCAGGAATTAATAAAAGAATACTGGTGGGAGAATGAAATGACTTTTGGAAAATGACACCTGGGCATTCTTAAAGGAGAAATATCAACCTGAATACAGTTTACTCTTCTCTAGCATTGATATCATTAATTGTTTTTCAGGAGCTTAAGCAGAAGAGATATGCTGAAGTATGTGGCTGAAATGGGACATGATCAGGATACAAGGACTGGACTATCTCAGGGAAAGATCAAGACAGCTGTGTTCATGAATAGTATAAATAGGATGAAATTCAAAAGCTCAAAAAACAGTGTAACACATTTAGGGACAATTAACATAATTTTGTATTGTGAATTAGTAGAAAATGAGGTAAAGAATATCAGCCATGTAGACGACAAAGGCTGGTTCTCCCATCTCTTATCTTCTTACTCAACCAGTGGGGATTCTTTCCTCTTAGGTCATAAATTACGCTCAGTACTTGGGTTTCTTTTTTTCTAGGAAGTCTAGCAAAATGCCTTGTGCTTGCACATCACTGGCCTAGCAGCTGAAGAAACTCAGCTCAGAGGCAGAAAGCCATAGGGCAGAGTGTGCTGGCTCCTACTGAGTGCAAGATACTTGATATGGTACTACACACCAACAACTTGGTTGTATAGCTCACTCATGTTTCTTTTTTGCTCTAGGGCTTCCACAGCATCTGTTCAAATTATTATACTCATAGGTTAGAAAAACACAAGGCTATGCAAACCCTTTAAATTCCTGTTAACCAGTGTCTCCTATTTCCTCCTTGAATGTCAGTTTCATAACTGTCAGTAGAGCTTCATTTGGTACATCGACATTATCATCTGGACAATCTCACATCTTCAGTTTTAAGGCTTAATTTTTGACATGGATGCTCAGTTGTATACAATTAGGCCCATCTCTGCAGGTAAGAAAAGGATCTGTCCGGTACAACCAATCTTGGGAATGCTGATTTGTGATAACGAGAGACAAATCCTGTCCTGGGGCATACATTCTGTCTCTTGTGGAAACAGTAAATCCTTGATGGTGATGTAAGGTAAGAAAGTAAGAAAGACATCATGTGAAATTCAATATGTAGTTTTCATTGCCCATATTCAAAATGACCACTTTCAGAGTTGGGTTCTTAAGCTTACTTGTTATTATGAAGCCAGTGTGTCCACAGTGAACACACTAGTTAGTTTTGGGTCAGGAGTGCACTTCTGTAGCTAATATCAACCCAATGTACTGTGCTTGTGTTCACTTCCCAGAGGTTCCCAGAGTACATAAAGAATATTTTCAAACAAAAGTGAGAAAGACCCAGTTGGAGAGTTTAGTCCAGGACCACTGCAGCAGTTGTATGAAGTGAAACCAGAGGATCAGATGGGTACTACGTGACTGGTACTCTAACAGGGGCATTACCAGGTATGAGTGTCCCGCTAAATGCTGTTTTCTTTCTGAAGTGTCACAGTGGTGCTGGCAAATGGTGAGGTGGGATAATAGCCTGGCAATACCTGCACAGATTAAATCCCTTGGAGTCAGATACCTGCCCATTGTGTTATGGATGTGACAGGAGGCCTGCTCAGGTTTGATGGTACAGAGATGGACATCTCTGTGGGATGTGACCCGTAAGCAGAGGAGTGTCAGTGTCACAGTCTGATGACCAGGCTGCTGATGAGGTGCTGATCTGAGGTTAATCTGAGTGAATAGAATGTGAGAAACTGCTTGACAAGACATGAAAAGCATTAGATGTAACAAAATACAAAATAACGAAATACAAGAAGCCGATAAAAGTTACAGCACTGGGTAGAATGGCTAGATTTTAGAAAATGGTAAGGAGATGGTATGTAAGAAATAGACAGACTTCACAGATAATTGGTGGAGGAATAAACATTTAGGAAGCAGAAGCTCGCAAAGCCACCAGTACCTAGGGAACTTATTTATAATACCGTATAATTACTTACAATACTGAATAATTAATAGAAATCATAGAATCATAGAATCATAGAATGGTCTGGGTTGAAAAGGATCTCAAAGATCACCTAGTTTCAACCCCCCTGCTATGTGCAGTGTCACCAACCACTAGAACAGGCTGCCCAGAGCCACTTCCAGACTGGCTTTGAATGCCTCCAGGGATGGGGCATCCACAACCTCCCCGGGCAATGTCTTCCAGTGCATCACCACTCTGAGCGAAAATACTGAATATGATACTATATACATATAATATAGATGCAGCAAAACTGAGATCAGTGGTGAAAAAATAATTAGGAACATGTTTTCTATGCTGATTGTAATGTGGATTTTACATGAGATGAACTGTGAGACAAAAGAAAAGGAATATGAAAAGTAGTGATTTATGGGACTGAGGCTTATCAGGAGTCCCTGTTAATGAGCCCTGTCACTGTTCAGTGCCATTTGGAACAGGACAGTAAATCCACAGCTTCCTCTAGCCTTGTGCATGGATTATTTCTGCAGACAGGAGGACCAGGGACATCCTACCTGGTGCTGGTGAGGGGACCCTGAGAGATACTTTCCTATCACTGTTTAGGGAATGTTTGGAAAGTACCATCTACCATCTACCAGGACTGTCTCTTCCCTGCGTCCTGTCACAACCAACACTATCTTAAAATACACGTAGTATGAATGTCAGGCCTCTAACTCCTGCTGTTTCACTCTGTACATCTACTGCTTCTACTGGATGTATGCTGAGAAACCACTACACAAAATGAATGACCTTCACTATATCAATTCACCTGAAAGAAAGGCTGAAGAAGTATATCTTTTGTCATCATATATTTGTCAGAAGAGGAAATTCTAGGGGAAAAAAAAAGAAAAGAAAGAAAAAAACAACTATTTAGATTAAAGGATGCTATTAGGACAAGAATAGATAGAATAAGCTGACAGAAAATTAAATTGAACATCACACGGAGATCTGTAGAATTCTTTGTAGGCTGTTGACTCTGTTCTTTGTAGATTCCCTTCTTGGAGAAAGTCCAGAGGAGGGCCAAGAAGATGATCCAAGGGCTGGAGTTCCCCTCCTATGAAGATAGGCTGAAGGAAATGGGCTTGTTCAGCCTGGAAAAGAGAAGGCTGTGTGCAGCCTTCAAATATTTAAAGGAAAAATGAAGGAAATCAACTTTTTATGTGGATAGATACAGATAAAATGGTTTTAAACTAAAGGAAAGGAGATTTAGATTAGACGACATAGGAAAGTTTTTTTACTGAGAGAGTGGTGAGGTGATGAAACAGGCTGCCTGGAGATGTTATGGATGCCACACCCCTGGAGCTATTTAAGGCTAGGCTGGATGGGGCCCTGGGCAATCTTCTCTACTACTTGATCTAGCACCGGCAACCCTGCCATTGGAACTCAATGATCCTCGAGGTTCCTTCCTGCCCAAGACATTCTATGACAGTATGATTCTTTCTGAGAGAAGAAGAGGCAAAAAAAAAAAAAAAAATCCAAAGGGTTCTGGAAAAATCTGATTGTGTAGTCCTGGTGTAACATCAGAATATGAGCATTAGAATAGAGAAGGGCTGACCGAGTGAGAATAAGCAGCAGAAGAAACTGTAGAACTTGGAGTAAATAAGAGAAAATTTCTTTTGCTTCCCAAAGGATGCAAACAGCCCTGTAGCTATGCAAATCAATGTCTTTGTCCCCTCAAATAGTTTAAAGCAATCTTGTGCCTGCCTTTGCTTAAACTGTGAAACCATTGTAACTTTGCAAGGAAAAGCTGCATGATACAATAAGGAAGATTATTCATTTGCAGCCAAGTAACTGTAGGAATTAAAGACATATATTCAGAAGAGTTTTGTGATAATTTAATCAAATCTGGGAGAATAATTTGATCTGGATTAACCCCATCTTTGCATACATTATTGACAACTTGTCTCTCAGAGTTAGGCAGAGCTAAAATGTGGTTGAGCATGAGAACAGCTACCTTTCTCTGCAGTACTGGTGCCTTACAGTGGCTAAACAGAAAGAGGCAAAGAGTGTTGCTAATATAGCTCACTGGAATTTCAAAATGAGAACTCACATCAGAGCAGGATTCTAATCCAAACTGAGCTATTTCTAATCAAACTGATAAATTCCATTCTAGCAGAACAAATGGATACAAAAGTAACAAATGAAATTGGATTCTACTAGTCAATAAAATTGATTTATCAAAGTTTTTTCAGCACAGAAGAGCCAGAAATTCCCAAATAATCTTTAGTAAAATTGATTAATATCTAAATTGTGGCCAGCAAAGAATTTCCAGTTATTCTGGAAGCTGCTGTTCAAGATAAAACTAGAATCAACAATCCAGCAGAGGAAACACTGCGGGAGAGAAAAAATTTTTTTTGTTCCTTTTAATCTTTTGAATGATAATGGATAGTGTAGATTAAGGTAGAGTAGAGTAGAGTAGAGTAGAGTAGAGTAGAGTAGAGTAGAGTAGAAGACATGCCTTTGTCAAAATATTCAGGTTGCACAAGTAAAGCCAATGAGGAACTCAACTGGAAAGATCTCCTTTTCCAGACAGGGGGAATTCTTTCTACGTATATATACCTTCGGGTTTTCAACAGCTAGAGGAAATGAATATGCATTTCTAAAGAAAGGAATACTGATGTTTTTTTATAAGCTTGAAAGTTCTCTTGTTTTGAGAATTAGCTGTATCTTTAAGTGCTCACAATTATATTTTGAAAAAAAACCTCATTTTCTGAAATTGTGCCCTAATTTGCTCTCCACCAGAAGAGAAATGTTCTCAGACCCTTAGGCAAACAGCTTACTATAAACATTTTGAATATATAGACACAGCTTTCTGATGTAATTTTGTCTCAGCAGAAAAAAAAACAAACCTAAAGTTTAAGCCTTCACTTTCTGTGGGTTTTATTGAAATATATAAAAAAATCCAGCTACAACATGAAAAGCTATGAATTTTTAAACATGCAGTTTCATACAGGCTTCCTAAATTACTGGAAAGAACATATGGATGATGGACTTATTTCATCCTTACATATCTAAACATAGATCTATACATATTATTTCCCATGGGTTCTGATGGCATCAATGCTAGTAGCAACTCACATATGAAATATACAGCTTTTTGGAGTAACAATTTTATGCCATTTATTTAAACTTAATTGTAACATTTGAAGCATTACTGATACAGCTGCAATGCATAAAAGGAGACAGATGAGTCAGTTCTGTTAAAAGATGCAGAAGGAATCTAGGAGTGAATTTCTATATCTACTGAAATAAATGGAAAAATCTGAATTCACTCCTGTGGCCCACACCCTTAATTTTGCCCCTAGGCAGTTGTCTCCTCCATATGCCTTACCTGAAGAGTTACAGATTTGGAAGAAAATTGTGATTTATTAATGTTCTGTGAAAATAAAGAACTATTATATCCTCTGCAGTAAAGCCTTCAGGTGGATTTAATTCTAAATAGGTACGTAAAAGAGAAAGAAGAATGGCAATAAACTCATCTTCCATTGTTCACCTGAAAAGTGAGAACTGCTGTGAATGTAAGAACTTTGGTCAGATTTTGAGAATAGTTATGCAGCCAATGTTGTGCAGCAAGAAACACTGAATAACCATGTTCCATGGTTATATAAAACTGTTTAAAAATGAAGAAAATAAATGCATCCTCTCAAAGAGACAGCACTCCATTCCTTAGCAGCAGAGAGGATGACAGACCACTTAACATGACACAGCATAGGAGTGAACTGTGCAAGTGCACTGATGTATGCCTGTAGCCTGTACAACATGCAAATGGCTTGTGACATTTTATATAAGTAGATCTTTTTTTTTCTTCATTGCACAGGAGGCTTCCTGTTCAACATAATTTTCAGATGAATATTGTTGTTGACACAAATAGCATCTCCAAAATGTTCTGGAGTGTGCATGATGCAGTTACCAATTCAGATAGAAAAGTCTTGCTGAAGTAGAATGTTTGCAATGAAAATAAAGAAAAATCAAGTCTTACTCATTTAGTAGATGTGTTACAGAGGAAGAATTAGGGAAATGGATTGGTCTAGAAAAAATGACTAATGGTAGGACAAAGGATGAAGACAGTTGAGAAATAGGACTAGGACTATCTGTTTTTAAATTCAACAAGTTTGATTTTTAGTAGCTTCTGGACATTTTCATCCCCTTTAATTTAGTAGTAGTTAAAGATGATCTTCTTTACTGATAGTGAAAAGATATATCTAGAAGATTATTGAGTAGTCTGCACCTAATTTCTCAACTGTGTGTGAAATCACAGGCAATGACTATTGCGGTGATCATACAGTCTGTATTCCTAGCACAGCATAAGAACAACAAGAATTGTTTTAAATATGCCTGAGTGAGCAAGGTGAATCTTGACTAGGTAAGCGTCATGATGGATGAGTTAAGATGAAGATCTTCGCTGAGATGGAAACAGGAAACTGCAGTCGTGGATAATGCCATGGTGTTGGTAGTAGGATGATCGGCAGACTTGAGGAGACAATAGGCACGTAGTTGACAACACAAGAACAAAATTCCTGGCATCAGAGAGATAGGTCTGGTTCAGGGAAGGACATCAGAGTGCAGCTGCCTTCTCAGTGGTTCTTAATACTGCTCAGTTTCACACTGACTACATGAATAAAAAGCCTCCAGCCACACATTTGTCACCAAAGTTGTTCTGCAAGTCTTAATGCCAAAATAGTCTCAATCAGTGTCTCTAAATGCAGCCAGCATCATTTATCAGATAGAACAGAAGTTCACCAGATGCTCATGCAGGAAATTGAGGATCTCTCTTCAGTCTCCTCAGCACAACTAATGTGAGAGATAAGTTTCTGGTAGATGTACACAGAGAACCTCTCTCAAGCTGTTATATCTCAGTGTACTTCCTAATTTGATAATTTAAATGGTCGAATTACAAGTTCTTTTAAACATGGAGAACCTCTTTTTATTACTACTATTTTGTCTTAGATGTAGCTCAATGGATTTCAACTCTGTTTTCATTTAACTTCAGAGAGAATTAAACTGCATTCAGAAACAAACGTAGGCAGAAAATAGGATCAAATCTCACTGCAGTACTGCTTTCTGCTCCAGAATTAAAGTCGCAGAGTATAAGATGCATCCCTGGTAGGGAAAAGAATGTATATTCATAAATTTGAAGGCCGAAAAAATTATGATGATGATCATTTATGCTTTCCTGCTTAGTTCAAGATAGGGAATTTCCTACAATTCCAGTGTCAAAACTAATAATTTATAGCTGAAATAGAGCACATGCCCTGAGAATGGTGGGAGTTTTTCTATAATGATGACGTAGTGTAGACTAGTACTCCCTGTAATGCTCTACAATAATAATTCCTTTACTAAAAGAGAAAATGTAGAAAATCTCATCTTTAAAACTTTCTTTGAAAACATTTTTCAGCATTCTCCCATATCTTATTATACATTTGTGTATGTAAATATATATATATTCTTACTATATATAAGCCATTATCTATACACAGCTAGATTGAACTTGGCTTTCAAAAACAAACTGATTTTAACAATCCCATCAGCTCAGCTACTGGAGATATTAATTATCAATTTGTTCAAATATCAGATCTGACAAATAGGAGACCTAACACACACCACACATGAGCTTCTAAGGTAACGGTGTATTTGTAATGAACAGTGTACATGTCCTGATCTCATTAGGTTCTGCTTTGTATTGCCCTTCTGTCAGACATGGCTCATGGTCTATACTTGTGATCCCTGTGACTCTAGGGACAGAAATATCTTAACATGCAAGAATGATCTCAGGCAATTTTCTGTGGGTGTTTGATATGTCTGCCTTTAGCTGTGTCAGGGTTAGTGTGACATTAAGAAACTGGTTATTTGGTGAAAGCAGCTTGCAGTCATTCAGATAACATTCCTATGAACAGATCTGCCCAACTGGAGGCTGAAAAAGAATTTCATCTTAATGTTATTTCAAGGCAATGAGTCAGTTCTCAATTCATGAAGAATGGGTTTGACTTGCTGAAATCAAGGAAGCCGTAAGGAAACCCATGGTATTCAGATGAGCATAAAGTCATTTTTCAAAAGTCCCTGAAATGATGATGCTACCTTCCAAGAACTTGCCATCCAGCTTCTGTGGCAAAGGACATTTCTCATCAGAGCTCCAGTAAGCAGATTTTAGAACATCAGTGAATCAACCTATCAGCATCCAACCACCATGGAAAAAGTATGGAAGAAGGAAATCGATGAACTCCACAGTGTCTCATCTGCTCTGGAATAGCCATGCAGCCATTGGAATTCCACTCCTAGTTCACTGCATAATTATTGTTATATTTCTTTTGGAAATGCTGATTTTTATCAGTCTTGATAGCACCTCCCCTGGAAAAGGTCAGTGTCTCCCCAGGGAGGTACTGCTCACAGCCTTTGAGAGATTGCCTGGGAGTCATACCCGTTTGTCAGCTGACCTTTAAATACAAAAATGTCAGTTTGCTAACCAGAAAGTTTCATTTGCTGAAGTCCTTGGTGTTAGTCTGACATGACTTATGATTTAAAACATTTATCTGATGCTTTCCTACCCTGTGATCTCTTGATAATGTTACAGCGTTAATCTTTGAGGTCACATACTAGGCAGATTCTCTTTCCAGCACATGCATGTAAGCTTAATCTAAATAGTTTACTCTGTCATTCAACAGCTTATAAGGAAATTCTGAAATGAGTTCAAAGAAATATCTGAAAATTTCCACAAGCTTTTACATGGAGGGACTAGGAATACTCTTTCTGTTTCTGTCTCTGCTTAGCAATCTTGTGAAAAATGGAAAAAGGTTGTTGCCATGCATTTCAATAAATCGATGCTCTCCTGCAAAACAAATATCATACTCATCCCCCCTGTTCAAAAGGGGCAAATATCAAGCATTTGACTGAAGTCAAAGAGAGTGCAACACTGTTTTCCAGCCAAGGATTTGGCTTGACATTTGTAGTGCTGAGAGAGTGTAGTTGCATGAATATGAGTCATGCAGATTTGAAGCATAAATTTAGACACACTTTCACAAATTCATAGGGTTCTTCCGTTGCTGCCCATATTAAGAATTACAGCCATGATATTAGGCCTTTTGCTGAACATACACATTAGTCAGTAGCAGAATGTAAAAAATTTCTTGTTAGACTATTTGGGGATGTCATTTTTCTTGTTGCAGCCTTACAATGAGAACAGAACGTTGGGCTCTTACAGACCATTCTTAGGGATCACCCACATAGTTTATAGAGCACATGTAGTACAGTAAATGTAAATCTGCCTTAGCTGATTTAGCTGAGGCTGCTGCACATCTTTTCTTCTTGGGCTGCTCAAATAGACAAACTACCTAAAGGCATGGGGTACCTTTCTTCACCCAACAAACTTCTTTCCAAAGAGAACTGAGGAAAAAAGAGCACACAGGTAATCACTGCATGAGGACCAGGGCTTTGGGACACAATATGGAGCATCTCTAGCACTTCTGTTGAAAAGACAAAATAGTGAGGTTATCTAGCCTGACTGCTTATTATCAATTGAAATTCAGCTTTATCCAGACACTTCATATGGACTCAAATGCCAGCCTCTCAATCCTGCAAGAAATGACACAGGAAAAGTCTGAAAGCTGTTCAGACACTGAGCAGGTAAAATGAAACTGAATATAACTACCTTTACACTGCAAATGCATTAATAAGTAAATAAACAAATAAATGAATAAATAAAATCCAAGGCACAGTCCAAATTAATCTGTCAAATTCAAGGGAAAATTTTCTTCCGAACTCCAGCAACCACCTTGACCATGAGTATGTGATCACCACACATCAAAGGACGGGATCTCCCTGCAGTTCCCTGGCATGCTGAAAGAGCTGTGCTGATGGTCTGTCTCCAGCTGTGCCCCATAAGCATTGCTTCAGGCAAAGATGCATGCACACACAAACCCCAAATTATTTTCCTACCTCTGCTTCATGTAATATCCCCTTAATGTAATCCTGAAGATCACATTATCCCTTTTAGTCACAGCACTGCAGACAGTTGGTGTTAAGCTAATTATCTACAATGATCCTGAAGTCCTTCTTGGAGTCTAATGTACCTATCATGCTCATTCCCATAATATCCGAGTCTCCAAAACATAGAGACATCTAAGTTAGTTGTGCCAAACAGTAGAGAGCAGCCTGGAGAGAAACAGTGAAGGAATGTACATGATAATAAAGATTCAGGAGCAGAACTGTAGGATTTAAAAATTGTAGAGGCATTAATTTAGGAGATCAAAATAGCAAAGCACATTTTCAGTTGTAATAAAAAATGACGGTTACTTTGGAAACACTAGTGCAGAAATCACTTTGCAAAACATAGCATGCACCTATATTACAGAAAATAACAGGAAATCTTCTTTTACTAAGAAAAAATGGATTGAACAGAAGTGAACTGCAACTGAAGACTGATGCCAATGTCACATACACTGGAGTAATTTCATTGAAAACAATGTAGTTACATGTGTGTAAGAGTTTAAAATTCAAGGTAAGGGAAATTCAGCTTTAATAGTATTCCTGTATTCTGCGTACTGTCATATGAAAATAGTGCACGTTACCTAGCATGGTTTCTGACAAATTATATATTCTTTACACTCTCAAATATCTTTCCCTGGTTATTTGTTTCTTTCTGGTTAATCATTAGCAGATGTCATTTACCAAATGACACAAGCTTCCCAACATCTATAGCTTTGCAGCAGCAGTAGAGGAAGTATCAATCGCACATTTTCTCTTCTGAGTTACACACCTCCTATTTGTCACTGTACTGCGGGAAGAGACACACTGTAACAGTGCCTCAGGCTGGGAATCATCTCACCTCACTTTTCATGTCAACATCTAAAGAAGTCAAACTCAACTCTTCTTTTAGCAAATTACAGGCTTTTCTGTATTAGGACACAAATGGCATCTGCTTTAGGGGTAGGTGAGTCATGATCTAAAAGTGCCTGTTTCTCTTTTTTGGATGCAAAGGAAGCCAAGAGCAACTAGATCAAATGTAGCCTTGCACACTAGACAGCTACACAGAGTCAGCTGAATATCACCCCCACAGATTATAATTCTGACAAATCATACACGTTTTAAGCCCTGTTTGTTCAGTGAAGCATTCTTTTAACATTGGCATGGCCAGCCCACGGCCTGCAGGCCACACCGGGCTCAGCACAGCTCAGCACAGCTTGCACTGTTGCTGTCCCCCGCCCCATGCCATCATGGTGGCAGCTATTCCCACCAAGCAGCCCAGCCAGGCCCTCAGCACCAATCGAACATCAGTGCACTGTGAGCCCCATCTGGGCTGAAACCAGGGCATGGGGCACAGCACAGTGCCTGCTCAATTTAGGGCAAATAAATTTATGCACTTTGATACACTGTCTAAACACAGTCCTGTGAACAGCAAGAGCACGCAAGCGTGCTTGCTGTTTCGAAGAAGGAATTTGAGAACAGGTTTCAAGATTGTCAGAAAGATAATCAGTTTTTTGGTTTATCTGTGACTCCATTTTCAGTCAACATAAATACGTTACTTGAGTTAGTTTCACAAAAATAAGGTCACATATCCCATTGGTTTTATGTTTTTGTTGCTTTTTTATGTTTTAATAAAAAAAAAAAAAACACATTAAAAATGTAAATAAATTTTGTTACTTACATACGTTAACTATATTATTGGGCAGGAGAAGTGGGCCCATAAGAACATAATGAGGTTCAATGAGGCCAAGTGCAGGGTGCTGCACTTGGGTCAGGCCAATCCCTGTTTATCCAAACTGGGGGAAGATCTCCTTGAGAGCAGCCCTGCGGAGAAGGAAGGGGGTCCCAGTGGATGAGAAGCTGGACATGAGACAGCAGAGTGTGCTTGCAGCCGGGAAGGCCAACTGTGTTCTGGGCTGCATTAAAAAAAGGGTGGCCAGCAGGGACAGGGAGGCGATTGTCCCCCTCTACTCAACTCTTGTGAGGCCCCATCTGGAGTACTGCGTCCAGGCCTGGGGCCCCCAGCACAAGAAAGACACAGAGCTCTTGGAACAAGTCTAGAGGAGGGCCACTAAGATGATCAGAGGGCTGGAGCACCTCTCCTATGAGCAGAGGTTGAGGGAACTGGGCTTGTTTAGCTTCAAGAAGAGAAGACTCCAGGGAGACCTCATTGAGTCCTGCAAGCACTTGAAAGGAGCATATAAACAGGAGGGGGAATGACTGTTTACAAGGGTGGATAGTGATAGGACAAGGGGGAGTGGTCTTAGACAGGGGAGGTTTAGGTTAGATATTAGGAGGAAGTTTTTCACACAGAGGGTGGTGACGCACTGGAACAGGTTGCC
>JAOWBP010000001.1:11370350-11384090 GCA_028571105.1 Tragopan temminckii
ATAGGTAGAACAAAAATCTCCAGAAAAAGGCATCAATTAATCTTTAGTAGAAGAAGTAAAAGGTGAAAAGTTGTTTTTACTTAATGCTAATCTCTCTCTTTCTGAAAAAGAATACTCAAAATAATGAAGTTATAAATAGTATCACATTACCAATAATATTTTTGTGATGTGAATTTTCAAAATATTTTTTTTCGTATGTTTTCGTATGTATTTTTTCATTCATAATGTTTTCAGGTCCACAAACATTTCTGGGAAGAATATAAAAACAGAAAAAGAAGAGAAAAGAAAAGAGAAAGAATTAGCTAGATGTACATTTACTTGCAAGCAGTGAATGAAATGTTTCTAAGACTCAAAGAGTCAAACACCATAATTTTGATTGCTGTTACTCAGCCAGCTCTGAAGCAAAGCACTACCACTGTGCTCCATAGATCAGTGTTCTCCTATGCAGAACATATTACAAACATGCCCTTGATGACCATTCATATGCAAAGGATCTGTCCTTTCTTCTCCAGCCACTGGAATGTATTTCTTTACCAATCAAAACCTGAACAGAAAGATACTCACCGTCAAGTAGACAAATAGTCACATTTCTGACTTGATTCTGCATTTCCATTCATCTCCAAGCTAAAGGACTGGGACCACTGTTTTAATGACAAATGTTTCTGATCAATAATCTAGCCTCATCTGGCCATGAAAACTATTTACTTACTTTCAGTAATTGTCAAAATTTCCTGTCTCATTCAATAGGGTACCAAATGAGGGCACGTTAAATTGCTTTCCTGCATGTATATATCTACTGACAAGAGATTTCAAGCTAAGCTCTTTTACACAACAAAATTATTTTAATGGGTGAACTCCTTAGCACTGGTCTTTGCTGGATAATAGAGGTAATCATGATTTCTCTTCCATAATTTCTGTCCCATTTCTATTTGTATACACAGAGCATTTTCTTGGTAAGCTTACTGGAATAACTTTACATTATTAAGAAAGCACTTTTATTAATAATAAATATGGAGCTCCATACAGTTAACACTTGGGAATGGAATTCTGTATTGCACGTAGAACCATCACATACTTTGAAACATAATTTCAACATAGTACCCATCTTCAGATCTAACTTATGTTTTGTTGGTACAAGACCCTGTTAGATATTTCCCAAGGCTTCTCTAGTTGACAAAGGGTTAGAGATAATATCGTAACAACTACCTGATCTAAGCTGTCAAGAATAACACACCCTTTTGATATCAGAAATATTACCAACTTCATGTTAACAGTCTCAATAAAGTAGATATTCTCTTTTTTTAAAGGAATACCTCATAGCTTTTGAAAAATGGCCCTGCAATTCTTGAAGTAATTTAGTCCTAGCAGTATCTCTCTGTGCTTCTATAGCTCTGTACAGTTTCTTATCTGCATTGTGTACTGATAAGATAGTCAAATACCACTGGTCTGTGATTTGTAAACATCTAAATCAAGGGCACTGCAACATCCACTGTTCATTCATGCAACAGACTGCAGCAAAACTGAACAAAAAACTCATTGAAGCTCTGATTACAATGCCCAGAGTTTAATAAATTAGCTGACTCTGTGGGAAGGTTAAAAGAGGCAAGCTGTTTTGATTCAAGTTATAATTATTTTGCTTGTATAATTTCTGACATTCTTCAAGATTGTTTATGCCCTAAAAAGGCACGCACTTCTTCCAGCTTCATGCAAATTATTACTCAATGCATGACCTTGCCAAGCAGTCACGTTGGCATTTCATTGTCTTTGGGAAATCTCTCTTTTAATTCATCCAGATAAAAAAGTGGGGCAGGAAGAAACAAAAAATAAAATTATTGGGTCAGATGCTGCATTATCTCAAATATTTTCAGTGACTTACAAGACATATAAAGTAGATCTTAAAATAAAATAGTAGTGATTTCCACTCAAATAATAGATAAAACAAAACCTTGAAGAACCAGGTCCATACACATTTGTAATTCAATCATCAGTTTATGTGCTGCATCTTGGAAGGGACATCTGAACTGCTGCCAAAGATACAACTGTGATCCTTGTTGTGTTGGTGTGTAAACTTCTGGATATCTACCTGAAAAGTACAGAACTGTGTGCTTCATCAGACAGGACTGACCTTCAGTTATATCATTTATTCATTTATTGTGAAAAGAATCCCCAGCCTCTCTAAGACTTGCAGCACAAACACTGCAGTTGTTGATCTCCATCTGGATTCTTTGCCCCAGACAAGTAAATGATTTCAGCTTCAGCTGATTTTCCTCAGTTCATTTTAGAACATTAGACAAACTTTAACACCAGAACATGATATTTTCTTAACAAGATAATAGTTTCATCTCTTCATTATAAAATAAAAGTTTAAAAGGAAGCATTGCTATTTGGGGAGTAGTGCAGTTGCCTGATCATTTGTACCAGACAATGGGAGTGGGATGGGGGTGGAGTCCTTTATATTCTGTTTTTTAAGGAAAGAGACCATCGGTGATACGCTAATCTAACACATATGAGTCCTGAAATGAATATATTTTTTTCCTTTGCATAGCAAGGTCAGATGAATAACTATGTAGCTATGGAAAAGGATTTGGGCAACCAGCGTATCTTGGGTGGATCATTACTAACCAACAAAGCCCAGACTAAACTCCATGCTGTTATATTACAATTAACACCCAAGCTGATTGGTTTAAAGGTAATTCCTGTAGACCTACCTGCTGTCCCACTATGAGAAGAGACTGACAAGGCCCAATTCATTATACACCCCTTACTCTGGTGTATCCAGTGCTTTAGATGACCAGAAAGGTTTCTGGGGTCTTGTTCACCTTCTACATGTCCTAGCACAGAAGAATTTCCTCTCCAGAACTATGGCTTTCATTCAACTTACTTAAAAACAGCACAGAAGAGGGAATAGTCGCTCCTGAAATAACAGTCCTTTCTAAAGAATTCTATGTTTAAAAAGAATGAGGTAAGTGGGACAGAAACAATGGTGTAACCAATGTTCATTTTAGGTTCATTTCATTTTAATTCTGATTTCTGGGTTTCAAAATTAGATGAATAATCCTTACTGACATTTATATTCCACTGCAAATCTGACTGCATACATCTTTGGAGAAGTGTTAAATATATAGCATTTAAGTTCATTCTGCCAGTTTATGGCAAAATTTATATCTTTTTTTTATATCTTTACACATCTTATCCAGCTCAGTTTTGATATATATTTTGGCCTTTTATACACTCTGACTTTATAAATGAATATTTTGGCTGATTCTAAATTAGTGTTAAGAAGTAAAATTTTCTTACATAATAAAGTAAACCCATTACATTTAGGTTTTTAGCCTGATCAGAAAGATCAGACAAATATAAGAACCTGTTTAATAAATAGTCCTAATGAAAACTACTGATTACTTCTTTAGGTCCTGGGACTCGTACTAACTATAAGCTGCACATTTCAAAGAAGCAGAATTCAAATTGTATGTTTTAAATTTGTGATAGATATGTGTTCCCTGTGTTTTCATGTGCTAAATTCTGTTTTTCTTGTAAACCAACCAAAGTCTTCTTTTGTTTGGCAAGTAAATTTAAATAAAATTGACTACTATATAATATTCACATGAAAAATTTTGTGGCTTTTTAAATCATAAAATTAAGCCATGAATAATGTTATTATTGGTTAGAATTCCAAGAAATAAATATTTTGCATTATCATGTGCTTGCGTTTTTCCTCTCATTTAATATATTAATTTTTAATAATCCTTTTTTTTTTTTTTTTTTTTTTTTAATGAGGTGCATTACATGAGAAACTCCTAGAAGGCTCATATTCCCCACGAAGAAAAGAGCAGGACATAGGCTTTATCTCTTCCCCCAAAGAGTATACCATCTGAAAGCAAATACGAAAATATGAAATTGTAAGTCCCCGTCTAAATAAAACTATGCCATTAAAGAACCCAAGGGTTTTAGTGGAAACACAATAAAGTATAAGTCAGCAGTTAGATCTGCTTGCAAAAGCACATCTCACACTTGGTAATTATTTTTTAGGAATAATTATCCAGTTGTGTTTTTGCACCAATAAGTGCAGCTTGGATTCCACATCTTCCATGTCACCTACACTTAAAAAAATATTACAAAGTTGAAGAAAGACTGAAGGAAGACAACAAATGATAAAATTTTTATTGAATATTAAAAATATTTTATGCTGATAAAATGGCAGGTAAGAAGTTCCAGATAAAAGAATTTGTGACTTTGAGCCCAAAGAAGTTTGTTTCACAAATTGCTGCCCGCAGCTGTGCAAGTGTTTGTGGACACATTCTCACAGGTCAAAATGTAACTAAGAAAAATAGAACCTGTCAAAAGCAGTGTTCAAGGTACTGTGCAAAGATTAGTACCTTTACTAGAAAATCAGTAGGAGCTGCAAAGTGAAAAAAGCTGAAAATCATCAGGAAAAGACCGAAAGAAAACATGGTAACATCCTTACAATACAGAGCAGAGTGCTAGGAACTGGTGAGTGATTCACTGCCCATTCTCTTTGACCACTGGGAAGATGCCAAGAGCAAATAATCTACATTAGCAACAGAGACTATCCAGGAGGAATATGAAGAAATGAATCTTCAAGCTACAGGAATACTGAAGAAAATACTTCAGCTACTCCAGATAGACACTAAAATCAGCTTCCATGCTTGGAGGTTGTAGCACATCCCTTAGACTTCAGTAGTACTGAGACTGGATATAGTTTACTGCCTTTACTAAGAACTGAGATGTAGGCTGGTCCCTTAGGAAAATTCTCAATTATTTTAGAGACAGTTTCAATTCTGTATTCTGCCAACCACCAGGATTCAAGGTAAACATGTAGATGTAGTACTTAGGGACATGGTTTAGTTGGCAGTATTGGTGGTAGGTAGATGGTTGGAATCGATGATCTTAGAAGCCTTTTCTAATGTTAATGATTCTGTGATTCTGTGATAAAATGGGCTCAGAATATCCTTCACAATGAATGTATGATTGTAATATAACCTGCTGATCTTATTTTACTTCCTTCTTCCATGATCATATGCTTTCTTTCTTCTTTTTCTTCACTACTAAGGTTTAGCTTGTTGTAGAAATGATAGAACCACAAGAGCAGATGCGGGCAGGCAACACTACATGAAGATTATGATATGTTCTCCAGCACCAACCAGAAAAAAAAAAAAAGAAAGAAAGAAAGAAAAAGTTATCACAATGACAGTTTGAAAGACACTGTGAAGTGCATAAAAACTCTTGTGTATCATCTCACTGCTTACTAAGTAGCACAGAAAACACCTGATATTGAAGCTCACTGTCATATTCAAAATAAACCTTAAACTCATTTGCTTGTTATTAGGTTTATAGAAACAATATTTGAAAGAGATGCTCAAAACATTTGTGAAGAGGGAACGAAGAATCATGTTTGTTAGTGCAACATATTCCTATAAATGAAACTATAGACATGAAGTAAGATGAAAATGGAAGCACAGATCTTAGTAGTCCTGTTCCCTTTCAAATCTCCAGAAGCACCACAACTCATTCACTCCTTTTTGAACTGTCATATCTCTTTTAGAAGACAGGATTCTCCTCCCAGGTTTATAATGCAACTGTTTCTCCAAGAAACTCCTGCCCCTCAGATAACTCTGGGCTTCCATTTTCCACCTGAATTACATCCCTTTCTCAACTATTTATAAAATTATAACATAATAATCTTATCAAATCTTATAATAATCTTATAATAATATATATTAATATATAATAATAATCTTATCAAATAAACACAGAAAACTGGTTAGAAAGGAGGAGGTTGAACATATCTCCAGACCAAAAGTAAAGAATTTGCATTTATCCATATTAATTTATGTCTATACCAACTGGATTTTAACAAGCTGAAAAGATCATTTACTGTGGTTGTAAGAGTAGGTATTGAATTCTGAAAATGTATTTCTGCAAAGAGAAGGTCAGAGTGAAGTGCTGGGAGTCACGAGGAATGAGCAATGGCACTGGAAATGTTATGAAATCAGATGAAAGAATGCATGAGAATTGATTCTTTCTGTAGTTTGTCTTCAGCAGAGTCTTGATGGCTGACATTGGGTGAGGTTCAACTCTCAGCTACATGAGGTTGGAACATGCTTCCATTACACTCTCTATTTGCTGCTCTTCTGTAGGTATTTCTTATGCTAGTGCCGTTATAGTCTGCTTGGCTTCTTGACACTCTGCTAAAGAACAGCTAGTGCCGCAGTTTGGAGTCCAAGTTTCTTGGTCATCTAATTTTGTCATGATTTCAAAGTCTTGGCAGGCACCAGAACTTGACAGAGCATCTATATCATAGTGTAAATCTTACGGATGTCCTCTTGTAGATTGCCACATTAGGTATTCTGTGTGACCAAACTTGGGTCCTATGCCTGTGTGAATACATGACGTCCACCATCGTGCATTCCACAGCCACATGTTCTCATGCTATTCTCACTGCCATTGTATCACTTCAGAATGCAGTGAGGACCCTTGTGAGTGCAAGTACAAGAATGATCACAGAGAACCTTTGAGAACATGAGCAAAGTAGGACACAAGGGGTGCCCAAGATATAGACACAAAAGATAGGAAGCTGGCCTCCGGTCCCTAAAGAAATGCTTCCTTGGTAATTGGGTAGAATCAGTTACAGAGCATAGCAAAGAGAATAAAGAGTATTTCCAACATCTGAATGAAGAAGCAGAGGAGATAACACGATGATATAAAACAGCCACGTCTCTGACCAGAGTGAGAGAAAGGTCAGTGTAGAAAGTACTCCAGCCTTATCTTCCCTGGCTAATGGTGCTACACCTGACAAATGCTCCTGCAAATCTGCAACAATTCTATCATTGCCAGGAGAGAAAGTACACTATTTGATTTGTCATTTGCCACATTTTGCCCTCCAACTCAGCTTTCTTACGTGAAGTGATGTTTTTGACCACATCACTGAGTCAGGGAAAACTGTATTTTAAAGTGACATTACTCTGAATGTATTTTCTTGTTCCACATTCCCACGTGATAATGTAATTGATATCACAGCTTTGAGAAAGTGAGAGGGTTCAACACAGTATCTTAAACATCTCCACAAAACCAATAAGGCATTTGGCCTTCTCATTTATTGTTCTGCACAGTCTGGCATAAAAGTGACTGATTGGAAGAACATAAGATGAAGGAAGGACTACAGATAGAGGCTCTTCAAAGGCACTTCCACCTTAGCTGCTCAGTCGTGAAGGCAGAGCTGGAGACGTGGCTTGGCACACAGCAGTACCTCTGCATCACTTGTCTCTGTTTTCCAGCAGCACAACACCACTTCCTACCATTCCCACACGTGCATTACATATTTGCACAGCCTGTTTGACACTGATGGCCAGCTGACACAGATCTAGCCAGCACTTTACTGGTGCATTTGGAGGTACTTTCTGAATATACTCTGCAACTCAGAGAATATATACTCAGAGAATATATGCTCAGAGAATCTCTGAGTGATTCAGATATTAAACCTATAATAATCCTGTGACTAATTTCATTGCTTGGCCTGAAGATATAATGTATTGTTACACTGAAAGAGAACACGATGTTTCTCCGGGTCACATCCTTTAGCACTTACTGGATTTCTGGACATATTTGCACCTCCTAGTTTATTAAGAGCTTTTGAAGTGGACTCAAATGTCAGAACCCCTCAGATATTGGGATTTTTGTAGAGCTCTCGAGATGAAGAGTATATCAGCCATCTTTGAGTCAAAAGATTTTCATTTTCTATGGATGAAAAGATGCCCTGCTTTACTTACTGGATGTTTGGAGTAGACCTCAGAACGTTTGGTTATTCATCTGCCTAGGCATGCTTCATCACAGACCGACCGTTTCTGAAACTCCACAGGAAATAAAGAATGTAAGAGATAAAGAGCCTGCTAAAATTTAATGGTTCTTATAAATTCTTGTCTTGTCAATTTGACAATTTTACAGTTGGAAGGAATGAAACAAAAAGAGTGAAAAAACATCCTAATAGAAGGTACAGAAACCAACAGACATGAGGATTGCATTCAGTCAGTACTGTTGTCTTTGAAGGATGGACAAGAAAGAGCTAAAGGTTGCCATGTGCAATGAAGATTAAAAACACTATTCCCGTAGAGAGGAGTACATCTGACATCAATTTAAAGATAATGATAGCAGTCTATTAAAGGCAAGTGAAACAAAGGGATGGGGAAAAATATGTCTAAATAAAAACTAGTGGTCATGAAGCCTGAAGAACTTAAAAATAAACACACATCAGGTCATTAACTGGTAAGCAAGAAACTCTTAAGTGCCATTTGTCACAGAACTGAGCAGATGTACATAAAAAGAACAACGTTCTTCACCCTAAATGAAAAGATGCTTTTAACCAAGGACAGTCTAGTACAGAGAAACTCTTTTGATTCACCCTTTACATTGCAGAGATAATGGCATTATTCAAGATAGTAAAGACTAAGTCTGAAATACCATTTTAAGGATTTTCCAATTGAATTAAAAGTGAAAGTAATTGAAAGAAAACTGGAAGTTTGGAAAGTAACTTTTGCTTTATTTTGGGGGCAGAATGACAATTCCATACAGCTGAACTGGTAGGTCTTGAAAGATCTACAAAACTATAAACATTTATAAAACTCAGATGGTGTTCCCAACCAATCTGGTCACGATGAAGAATGATACTCATTTAATGAGTGTTCATTTTACCTCATTCAAGCTGCACTAAGAAGATACAAATACAGATTTCTGCCAGGCTGCAGTTCACAGCTTTCATATGTGGCTGCATTTTGCTTAACTCCACAGAGGCATACAGATTTAGGGAAGTGTATCTTGTGCAATAGAAAACTATTTTATGCAAGAATTGATATATTGCAGTCTAATATCAGACTGCGCTGACTCTTCATATTTGACTTTGTAATCAAAATTTACATACAGAAGCATGATTTGGTTCGTAAACTTGAAACTCATAAATAGGACCTTGCTCAACATCTCACCAAATCTTCTCAACATATAGGAGAAGAACTTTCCTGGCTCAAACATCTTCCAGAGTCTTGAAACCTGGCATAGGAGTCACTTATGGATGTTGGATGCTTCTTGCCAGGAGAATTTAAAACTTTCAACTCTTGACTTTTTTGATAAAGTGATCTTTTTGTGATGATTGGTATAAATCCAGGCAATTTTGATACCACCCAGCAAGTAGCAATGGTATGCTAAAACACATGTGAAAGCATGTCTGCCTACACATGCACTCATGTCTAACAACCAATACATTATAGTAATTTGAATAACATTTTTATGCGAATTTTCCAAAATTCCACATGTCTACCTTGGATATAACCCACTTGAAAAATTCAAATGAGAAATGGAAGGATGAATGTTTGAGTTGGTACTGTAACAAACCTGGATTACTGAAAGACACACTGCCAGTAAAACAGTTCCAGATCTCTCGAGAGTTTCATATGCAATTTCAGTATCTTGACTTGTCTGGTAATTTCTCTGGAAAGCTAGTCATAATCTTCAACTTAATTAAAAGACGTCCAAAATTAGACTGACAGAACCATGAGCAGAAGTCTGGCTTGTGTCTGGCTTGCTGGAATATGTTCTGAAATCCTTCCTTAGTTTTATATCCTACATCTTATCTTGCCAGCTGATATGTGGCAACTACAGAAAAATGTCTTTCTTTTTCTTTAGAAGACACGAGAGAAGAATTTTCATGCATAGTAAATGCTACTTACAGAGGGATATTTTTCAAAATTTGGTATAAAAAAACAACAGCATAAAATCTACAGAGGTAACATACATAAACTGCATAATAGAACTAATCACAGGAATGCCAACTTTGGTATTAATTATATTACTTTGATCAGTGCACTGTCAAGGTGTAAAATAGCTGGAGAAATAGTTTAAATTGTTTCATCCAGAGTAGCAAATACTTAGAGAACGTGTGAGTTTTGATCCACAAAGAATCAAAGATATGTTTGACTGAAATGCTGAAATAGATTCAGAATTAAAAAAGGAGAAGAAATGGCTAATACCTACACTTCTTGCATTTTTTTTTAATTTTGTAGATCAGAACTAAATCCACTGAAGTAAAAAATAATTCACTGCTCAAAATGATACAAAATAAACTGACTCTGTTTGTAACCTCTTTCTGACTTAGAATTCTCTTTATTTAATGCTGTACCTGTCTCCATAATATCCAAGCATTACACGTTAATGAGTGCATGGGACATTGTCATGCTGGTTCTTAGATTCTTGTCCTTCTTTCTCTACCCACCAGCCATAGACTTATGTGATTCCAGGAAATGCTGTGTTATGAGCATCTGTCTGGAGCACAGACTGATCTCCAGAAATTTATTGCACAGGTGGTCCTAGGTGGAAATTATTCTATTTCCCATGTCAGTCTAGATATACAGAAGTGGAATGCATGTGTCTTTGTGAATCATGGATGTGTGCCCAGGTTCTTTAAAGGGAAGGGTCCCTTTTCCCCTTTCCTGTCTTTGCTTAGAGGCAAGTGAAATATGTTATAGGGGAAAGTGTTGGCTGAGAACAGAGCAGAAGGTTTGGCAAATGCATGATTTTTGTATTTTTAATATCCTCCCAGAAAATCTGCCACTATTACTCCTTACAACAACAAAACAGTTCAATACAAATCCATTCTGTTTATCTAAAATATTGTTCACAAAAAATAGGTAATGCGTAGATCAAAATGAATGCCCTGCAAAATAGTAATAAATGTTGATTCTCAAGTTCCTAATGCAGCCAGTCACTCTATGTAAGAATGCGTTATGTGTCCTTTCAGACATTAACAGACAGTTTTTTCCTCTGAGTATGTAAGGGACCTTAAGTTACTCAGGCTTCAAAGTGGTACTTCTGAAAAGGTTTCTCATTATGAGCTGATTCAGACTGTTTCCTGAACTTTACAAAGCCCTCTAAAATGGATGAACATTGAAATGCCTTTCATATTAACATTGTCTCTCAGAGTAATAATTATAATTAGCTCTTTTCTAATATCCTCCTTTGGCTTTCGTACAGCTAAGACTATAAAACAGACTTGAAATTTATCCCAGACACTGTTGGGAATTCTTTTGTATTTTAAGTGAATTCCTAAATACAGTCAGGTCTCTTAATGTAAATGAAAAGTCTGTATGAAGAAAAAAGATTTTTATGATGTTCTACAAATATATTAGAATCTTGTTCCTATGAAATAACCTTGACTGGATGCCTAGACACCTAGACACAATCTTTTTCTGTTCCCCTACTGTCCATTTCATGTCTATCTACAGAGAGTCTTCCTTTCCAAATGGATTAAGACTCTCCCACATGCTTGCTTCTCCAAAAATTTCTTCTATTTTATTCTTTTTGTTTGTAATGTTTACAGTCACTGCATCTCCTTTTACAATCAGAAATCATTACAATTACATTACAAAGGACACCTGTCCTGGTGCCTGATAAAGCAAACGTATGAAATAGTCTGATTAACTGCCTCTCAAAAAGCAAGTATCCCATCTTCAGCATTCCTTGTTGAGGACTAACTTATCATGTCATATTTCTGAACAGTTTTAATCACTCATCTTTTGAGATCTGGCCTTTTCTTGGTCATTTGGGATATCTCTCATCTGTATCAATGGGTATCCCAGAAGGTTCAGTCATTCTTTGTTGCTCTTTACAGTGCATACTGTCATTGAGCAACATCTTTCAGAGTATCTTTATTCTGAAGAGTCTTCAATTTATTTCTGTTTGAAGCTTTCAAAACTGATACAAATGTAAATGTCTTGTGTTTCTGCCGTATTCTTATCCTGGAATTATAAGAAAATTCAGGTTAGAAAACAGAAGGAGATCTCTAGTCTAACCTTTAGGTTTGCTTATAGTAGCATCATTTCTGAATTCAGACTTCCAGGGCTTTGTACAGTTGTATCTTAAAAATGTCCAAGGATGGAGACAAAGCAGCCTCTCCATGCACTTTTCTCTAAAGCTGGGCTGTTCTTTCAAATTTCACTACTGACATCCTGAAAAGTACTCAGATTCCTTCTTACTTCTCACTGACCTTTAGAAAGCTATCTTCTTAATAGTCATCATATTCCATTGCCTGAGTGCAAGTCTTACAGAGACACTTGCAGACATGGTACTTTGAGTAGAAGAAAAAATAATGTATTGGGATCATGGCATAAGGTCACAAACAGGGCATAAGCACATTGTGGCTGCCTGGTATTAAGGAGAGTCTCCATTGTAAATGTTCTTGCAAGGGTACCTTCAATTGGATTGAATGAAACTCCCTGATCTGCTGTTCTGCTCAGCTGCTGTCTGTCTCGATTGTGATCCCACGCGATTACTTCAGCACATGGGTAATACATTGTCACTGACTGTCTTAATTATATAGAAAACAACTCCTAAATTTCTTATGAAATAGCTGTGTTATGTGACCATTTCTACATCTCCAGGAAAGTTTTCTGTTGCCTATTTGCATGTCTTAAAAACATATTATTTGAATAAGCTTGCAACAGGAATCTCTGTGATGCTCCATCTATGACATTAATCAATTAGATGAATAAATTGTACTTAACAGAGCTGGAGCTGCTTGGTGGAATCTCTAGGGCTGTCTGAAATTCCTACTTGAAGAGTTCTTGCAACAATCAATAAAATACTTAATTTTCAAGTTGTCTGAGGCTTCAGACGAATACCTGTTTTTAATTCTCTATTGGGAAGTGGTGATGATAGTGAGATTAATTCTTAAGTTTCATGAGATGGGGAAAGCAATAAAGATTAGTGAATCTGTTGCTGTCCCTAGTACGTATCTCAGTACTCCTCTAGGCACTAAGTGGAAGCCTCCAACTGGGAATCAAATTAGCAAATTAGTTTACAATGCACTATCATATTGACACAAACTGAGAAATCAATTTGCTTGAAAATTTTTGGTTACTGTTTTTAATTATGTATGAAGAAGAAGGTCATTGTTTTCACTAAAGTAAAATGAACAAGTTCCATTTGTCCTCAGCTTGCAAGCATCTGTTATTAACATAATTTAGTTTCTTGTTCTAGTTTTAGTTGGATTCTTTGATTCAACTCTGCCAGCCACTCTTGGTGCTTGATATTGTAGTTACTGTTAACCTTTTGACTCTTACTTTGTACCAACTCCTTATTCTTGTAATGAAAGTGTTCTGATTTTACCTCATTGACATATGGATCTGGTTCTAACATTTGCTGGTCCAAGTTCTACCTTCATTTATCCTTCTTTGAAGGAAGAAGACCCCAAATAATTTATTAGAAAATTCTTAAATAAAAATTTAAGTCCTCTAGTGGTTCAATATATGAGTAGAGCAGAGAGGGTAATGATAATGAATGTAATTTGCTCTTATTTCTTATTTTATTCTATTTTCATGAAAATAAATGAAAGTCTTGTTCAAGCTAGTTTCTTTGGAAAAAGTCCATAGAATCACATTTCTTCTAAGTCACTCAATCATTATTTGGTCTAACAGTGGGAAAAAATGTCTAAAAACAACAGACAACAACAAAAACCGAGAAAATAAAACAGACCAAAAAAAGGTTCATAAGACTATACATTTTATTTTATTTAGTTTCTGTATGTGTATGGTTTATAATGAAAACAATCTTTACATATTCAAAATTCAGTAGGAAAACTGAAATATTCATAAAAGCAGTTAACTGACTGGAATATTTGCTTTGACTTCATGCTGAAGAAAACAGTCAAATTTGAGAACGAACATGTCTATATGTGTGTCT